>JAODLC010000100.1:28825940-28840130 GCA_026781145.1 Hippopotamyrus pictus | reverse complement strand
AGAAGGGCATGATAGCTTGGTGTAGAAGGGCATGATAGCTTGGTGGAGCAGCTTCCTTACTGGCATGAGCCTCTTGTCTCGTCATTTTCCTGATTTAGTCGCATACCTGCGGAATGTATATGAGCCCCTTCAAGCCATTTTACACTTTCAGTAGTGTAATGAGGTATATGCTGTGTTTTTAAAGCATTTTTATAAATACTCTTACTTGTTTTCGTTTCTGGGGATTGTGGAACCACTGTTTGTTATCCTTTAGCTTGAAAGGGGGCACAGGGGGTACACACTTTCAGGAAACGAGGCCAGCTGAAGCAGTCTTCTCCCTCTGGTGCTCTTATAATATCAGCACCTGCAGAGAGGGTCTGGGATGAGGATGACTCAGAATGGCAGCCAGAGAACACAGGAAGCTGAGTTGTGCCCTTGCCAGGAGCAGGGTTTGGGGCAAACGCAGCCTCTGGCCCAGGTGGGCCCTCGGCAGTGCCCTCTAGAGGCTGTGCAGGAGTGCTGTGTGGGTCAGCCTTGTAGTCACTTTGTGCAATCGGTGGATTCGGAGGAGGAGGCTGCCAAGCTGGAGGAAGAGCCCTACCCACAGCAACAAATCATTGTGGAGGTGAATCTCAACAATCAGACCCTCAGTGTCTGCAAGGGGGACAAGTTGGCCACCCCCACCCAGGGCCGTGTCTCTGTGGTAGGGGCGGATTGGGTGAGCTCTGTGGATGAGGAGCAGCAGAGCAAAAGGAGATATCGCAAGAGATGGACAGCAAAGGACTTAAGGGCCAGCAGAGCTTGGGAGGCTGATATGTCACACCCCACAAGGGGGAGCCAGAGGGCTATTAGTATTACACGTTCCTTCTCAAGGACGCTTGGCCAGCAGAAAGCTGGGGAGCAGCCTGAACAGATGCAGCTGTCACCCCAAGACCCCCAGAAGGCGCTGTTCATGCCAACACCCACCAACTCCAGCAAGTGTCCCCGTGCCTTGAGCACCTCCAGGTCTGAGCTGAAGTCTGGGACTACCCTGCACCAGCACATGCATGTCTGCAACAAATGCGATAAGAAGTTTATGCCGGATAGCGAATTGGCCCTGCACCAGCACACAGATTGTGAGAAGAACATCCAGGTATGGCCTCCTGAGTCTGTCATATTAAAGGGGCAATTCACCCAAACACAGAAAAAGGTATGTTTTAGAGGGATTTTAGAGCTACCAATCCATCTAGGTTGCTATGCTGGGAGGTGCCTAGTTTTGGCGATATCAGCCGTAGGAATGTCAGTCTTCTCTTGAATATAATGGGACTGAATGGTATTCTTTCTTTGGTGATTAAAACACCAAAAAAATACATTTAAAATATTCAACAGCAATGTCTTTTACCAGAAATCATGACCCAGTTACTCAGGATAATCCTCAGACTTTGTACTGAGCAGTTAAATGTAGGAACTATTTTCTTCTATGGAAACTCACCGATCGATTCACACACCAGTCATATCACTGCACAGAAGATACAAGCACAGGCACAACGGCAATATCTTTTGTGCAGTGATATGATTGGTGGGTGAAGCTCCATAGAAGAAAATGGTCTTCTCTCTTAATGTAGGAACTGACATTTCTACAGCCGACATCTCCATTTGGGGTCACTTAGTAATTTCCTTGCTTTGGAAAAAGTTTTTTTTGTCCATTAAAATAACATCAGATTGATCAGAAATACTGTGTAGACATTGTTAATGCTGTAAATGACTATCATAGCTGGAAACTCATAGCTGTTTTTAATGGAATATCTACAGGAGTACAGAAGCCCATTAGCACTAACAATTAGTTCTGTGTTCCAGTGGAATGTTGTGTTTGCAAATGCAAGTTTATCATTTTAAAAGGTTAATTGATCATTAGAAAACCCTTTTGCAATTATGTTAACACAGGTGGAAATTGTTGTGCTGATTAAAGAAGCAATAAAATTGGCTTCTTTGGACTAGATGAGTATCTGGAGCATCAGCAATTGTGGGTTCGAAGCTCTAAATGGTCAGAAACAAAGAACTTTCTTTTGAAACTCATCAGTCTATTCTTGTTCTGGGAAATGAAGGCTAATCCATACAAGAAAATTGCCAGTAATCTGAAAATCTTATACAGTACGTGCTGTGTACTTCTGCCTTCAGAGAGCAGCGCAAACCGGGTCTAACCAGAACAGAAAAAGGAGAGGGAGGGAACGGTGCACAGCTGAGCGAGAGGATAAATATATTAGAGTGTGTAGTTTGAGAAAGATATGTCTCATAGATCTTCAACTGGCAGTTTCATTAAGTAGTACCCACAAAAGACCAGTCTCAGCATCAACAGTGAAGAGGCATTTCCGGGATGCTGGCCTTCTAGGCAGGATTACAAAGGGAGAAAGAAAAAGCCGTATCTCAGAAGGGCCAATAAAAAGAATAGACTGAGATGGGCTAATGGTGTTCTGTGTGTAATGGAGTGAGCAGCACAGTCACCGGATCTCAGCGCTATCAAGCTGTTATGGGAGCAGCTTGACCGAATGGTGTGTAAGAAGTGCCCATCAAGCCAATCCAGCTTGTGGGAGCTGCTTCTGGAAGCACGGGGTGAAATCTCATCCGATTACCTCAGTAAACTGGCATCTAGAATGTCTTTGACAAAAGCAAAGTTTGAAGAACATAATTATTATTTTAATTTCAAAAATTACAATGACTATTTCCTATGTATTTGGCTATATTTCCTATTCAAACCCATTTCATGTATGTTCAACACTCAGTACGTCGTAATGCTCAGAGTTCATGCTAACCAAACAGAAATGGGGTGGCATACCTTCACCACCATAAGAAGTGGTTCATGACTAAACCGAGATGTTTCAGTGTGATAAGTTGTATGATAAGTGACGTGTGGAAACAATGCCTTATGTTGGAGGGTAGAGGGCAGCACAGATTCACCCATATACAGTATATCAAGACCTTTTACTAATAAGACATTTAATTTGTAGTAGTTGCATCTTATTTGTTTGAATTAATGTAATAAGATTTATTATGAAAAATTCTACTTAGGTCAGGGGTGTCAAACTCCAGTCCTGGGGGGCCGCAGCCCTGTGTAGCTTAGTTTTTCCCCTTTCCACCACAAATGATTCAGCTCAAGAGCTGTGTGGTAATTAGCACAAGGAGTTGAATCAGGTGTGTTAAACTAGGGTGAACCAAAAACTGTGTAGGGCTCCGACCCTCCAGGACTGGAGTTTGACACCCCTGACTTACAGTAGGTATTGTGAGCAAAGGCATAATGCTGTTAAGAAAACAAACTTCTAAAATCATGCACTTGATATGAATCAGAAGATGCAATAGATATATGCAGGTGATATTATTTTATTGGTCCCAATCTGCTTAACTGAATCTCCTGTAAAGGACAGACTTGATTTATGGTAGTGAGTGTCCTTACCTACAATCTTGGGCCAGGGTGACCAGATAATCTATGTCAAGGAGAAAACTAGAACATGTTTGAGGTTTTACAAGTTACTTTAAAACTGAAAGGCTCCCATGTTTGGCTAAATAGTTCATTTCCTCTTGCGCTTTCATCTGTTTCGTTGATTGAAAGACCCATCCAGCTGTTTAACATTAGTGACGCATGATTATAGGAGACTGACCAATCAGCACACAGCAAGAACTCAGTGCTTGAAACCCAGCAGGTCCTTTTAATTAAAATAGTGGTTTACAAATCCTGTCCCAGCTCAAAGTCTCCGCCCCGACGTGGATTATCTGGTCACCCCACTTGGACGCAGTGAGTCCATGTTGCTAACGGTAACAGAGAAGTGTGTGAGCGACACCGGTCCTGCCCTGTCTCTGCCTCCAGTGCACGTCATGCAGCAGGTCTTTCAAGAAGCTCTGGGCGCTGCACAGGCACCTAATGGCCGTGCACAGCCCTCCGGAGAAGAAGTTCACATGCAAGCTATGTGACAAGAAGTTCTACACACTGACGCATGTTCGCAAACATATGGTCGGTAGGTGAGGCCTGACTTCGCATCACATGTCTGAAAACCAAAACACCTGAATCTCTTGTTTGTTGCCCATGCTCTCTTGCTTCTGTAACCAGCCTTTAACCCATTGCCACCGGACTTACCCAAATCGTGTCAAACTCGACTTCGTTACTCTGGGCACTTAGAAAATGGTTTAATTCACAAAGCTAGTTAGCAGAGATTTTTATCCAAAGTGATGTACAATTTGTAAAGCAGGGTTAGCAAGTCTCTGGAGTAACTGCCTGGGGCCTTTTTGAAACTGAAATTTAAAATCGTTTGACGTGATTTCAGAGTAAGTCAGGAAATTATCTGCTATGGGCCATGCTAACAATCTCCTGTCCCAGTAACTCCTATCATATGTCCTCCATGTCCCCAGCCTGTAACCCCCTGTGCCCTGTGACCCAGCATCTGATGTTAGCTGTTCTCTCCCCCCCCACCCTGCTCCAAAACCACCAACAGCTCACACAAAAGAAATGCCGTTCACCTGTGAGATGTGTGGCAAATCCTTCAAGCGCGGCCTGTCCCTGAAGGTACACCCCCTTCAGCACTCTGGGGAGAAGCCCTTCCCGTGTCAGGTGAGCCTTGAACCCGGACCTGGAGGCCCTTACTCATCATTGTGATTATTCAGGCCTTTCTGGGGTGTATCAGAACACTGATTCCACTAATAACCATATCAGTACTCCAGCTGATTTGATTTTTTTTTCATATGCTTTGTGGATATTGTGCAAATTACTATAACTGTACAATAGCCACAGAGTAATCAAGCAGAAAGAAATCTTTACTTTTGCCCATATCAGTATAAATAAGTCTTTGAAATACTCCGAGAATTCAAGAAGATCCGAGTTTGTCATGGTTAGAATTGAAGTCCGGCTTCTGGCTGACATGCATGTGATGGGGGGTCAGTTCCGGATCACGGTAAGGTTGTGGGGGGCATTTAAGGCACTGGTCTGTTATGGAAAACTGCCGAATCACAAATTAAACATTGTTACTATTCTTATTGACTCATTTTCCGTTCGTATAAAACGTATGTTTTTGTTCTTAAAAGGCTGGTGTTAATAAACGTTTCCAGAGAGGATTGCAGGGGTAAGTGCATTCGGGGTGACTCAGACGGCAAAACAGTCGTCTACCATCAGGGTTTTCACTCCATGACACCAGGATAGTCATCCTTGCCCCATGACGGCACAGGTGTGATGGTAATTACCTGCACTGTTGTGATTGTGAAGTAGAGACATTACTTCAGCAGTGATATTACCAGCGTCTGGTCCCAATGCGCAGTATCATATATTACTGCCATAATGTTCCCATGAAGGTTTCGGCGCAGGTCATAGGTGACTCCGGGCTTCTTTCCTATGGGGAGCGAGGCCAACCAGTCATTCATTCAGATAAATGAATTTATAAAAAAACATAGCAAGTACATTTGGAACCCCCTCCTGGGTTATTCCCTGCCTTGCGTCCGTGGCTTCAGGGGTTGGCTCTGGACCCCACAGCACTGCATAGGACAAGCAGGTACAGAAGGTGGATGGATGAATATGTTCAAATAGCATTTTCATCGGACCAATAAATAAGCGGCGCAATTACATCTTTGGTAAAATCACCTGTGGTGCAGGTTGAATTACCCATAGTGTGTGTGTGTGTGTGTGTGTGTGTGTGTGTGTCTTAGCTTCCTGGCATAGGTTCCAGGTTCACTTCTTCCTTTTACTGGATAAGCCATTAGGATGGATGGATGGATGGATGGATGGATGGATGGGTCTGAGCTAGACTTTAGTGCAGTGGTGGTCTATGCTGCACTGGCAGTTGACTTTCCCTTTAGGTTTCGATCAGGTTCTCTGTTTGTGAATAACGTGATAAACTTCCGCTTCATTTAGCAGTCGCTCCTGCCTTGGGCAGCTTTGTTGGCACAGTGTGCCTGAGGCTGAACAGGATGCGAAATTCAGGGGAATCAAGGAAATTTGGCCTTTCTCTCTGCATGGCAGAACTGTGACAAGAGGTTCCAGTACAAATACCAGCTACAATCCCACATGAGTGTTCACGTTGGACACAAGCAGTTCAGGTGCCACTGCGGCAAGGACTTCAACATGAAGCAGTACTTCGATGAGCATGTGAAGACCCACACAGGTGAGAGAGCAAGTGCTTATGGATGCTTACTGATGGACAGTTTTTTTTTTTATTTTCCTTTATCATTACAAATAATTTTCCAAACAGAGCTATCAGCTCCTGAGGATATGCTCTCAAAAGATTACATTGATTACGTTTTTAAATACGCTGTATGTTTATGCTTCAAACATTTGTTTGATCTTTCGTGGCTCATTTCTTCTGCGATCTGATGTTCTTGCAGTACACTTTCATATTACTTTGTAGAACAAATGTTATCTTGGCTTTTATCTCAGTATATGATTGATGTCAAAATGTTGCAGGGTTGCCACGAGTCCCTTCTGTCATCTCTAAGAAATAATTTCATCAACAATTCAGCGATGAAACTAAGAAAAAAAAAAAGTATTAAGTAAAAAATTTCCCATTCTCAACGCTAGACTTTTTGGTTTTTCTGACGATTGCAAAACTTAAAGATGCAGAACTTACACCTCTGGAATATTATTTGAGGCATACTATCCATTCTTTATCATGGTGGGGCAAAGTGAACTCTGGAATACACAGTATAAACATTTGCACACAAAACACCTTTTTATGCATTGCAGTCTGCTGTGTTATTGGATGTGGTGGCTTAATGGTTAGGGAAGCGCACTCATAATCGAAAGATTGCTGGTTCGAGTCCCCGACCAACAGGACACCACTGAGGTACCCTGAGCAAGGTACTGCCCCCAAGCACCCGGGCGCTGAATTAGCTGCCCCCTGCTATGTCACGAAAGTCACATATGGGTTAAAAGCAGAGGACGCATTTCGTTGTTGTGCACTGTGGTGTGTCAACAATGACAAATAATCGCAAATTAAAGTACTGTGTGCTTGTTTGTATAGCTGCATCCTGGTCTGAGGTTATGCCTGTCAGGTCAATGTATGTAAGAAAACCCATAAGTGACATATGTGTGATGGAAGCAAGGTAAGGACCAAAGTGGTAAGCCATGGGAGATGTGTGCTTTGTTGTTCTTAATCTTGCTGGCTGTTGCTGGCATACGGTCATGGGCCCCAGAATTAGAGGGATCAATATCAACAATGGTGTGACCAGCACACAAGGGCAGTAGTTAATGTGGTCACCTCACATCTCTGCAGACCAGGGTTCTATTCTCCACCGTGTGCAGGTAGTTTGCATGTTCTCGCTGTTGTTGGCTTTCCTCTGAGGTGAATTGGAGTTCACTGACTGTTGTGTGCCCTGCAATGGGTTGGCACCTCATCCTGGGTTATTCCCTGCCTTGTGGCCATTGTACAGTGTCTTGAACGCGTGATGCGATCATGCTTCAGTACAGAGTATCCGCGAAAGGCTCAGTTGTTTACAGGCAAGGATCGGTCAAGACTCACCGCTCTACGCAAAGCTGCGTGAGCAAATAATCCACCAGCTTAAGACTGTTTCTCGACATACAATGCAAAGGAATTTAAGGATTCCATTCTCTACCATGCATAACATTATTAGATGATTCAGAGAATCTCTACTGTTAATAATAGAGGTGTGTTTTAAATAATAAATATCAAGTGAAAATCTGTGACATTATACATGTGATGTCAAGTTAAAGTTGTAGCATTGGAATGTAAGATTATTAGTCCCTAAGGTATTGCCTATTCATGATCTCATAACTGAATTAAGTCTCATTACCTTATGCCTAACAGAAATCTGGTTTAAACAAGACGACTTCATAGCACTAAATGAATCTGGCCCCTTTGGATATACATACGAAAAACCCTCATCCTGATTACCAAGGTGGTGACGTTGCTGAATTTCAGTTGAATCTAGAGTTCTTTGAGAAGTTGGTTTGCAGATTAAACACATTTTAAATCGTTGTTCTTAATCTTGCTGGCTGTTGTAATTCTTCTTTATGATTTACTTTTGTTATCGTTCACAGACCACCTGGGGCCTGTATCACCATGCCGGATTTCTTGTTTACCTGAGTAACTTGTCAGATTTAAGGTAGCCCAGTTTAAATGGACTTTATCTTCGTTCACTTGCATTTAGCCAAGGCTACCTTAACTTGTCAGATTTATCTTTCTAACCCTAGAATCCAGATTCGTGAGACAATCCTCTGTTATTTTAGTAGTTTTAAAAAGGAGTTTTCAGACTTCCTGACTAATCTGTTCAATTGCTCAGATAAAGCTTTAATTGTTGGGGATTTAAAAATATAGATATAGTAAATACTCTTCCATGTTTCATCCTGTGTAAAGCACTACTTAGATTTTTTTCATGGTATTTCTGTTCTTCCTCTAAATCCCTCTCTTTCAAATAATTTGGTTTTGAGGTTTAACTAAAGCTTGCCCACTTCAATAATTGCAGCAACCTTCCATAGTCATTCTCCCTGACAGGTGTGGCCTCTAATGAAACTGAACTTGAACTAGCATATATAAATACTAAGCATTTTTGTAGTAGCTGTGGTCTGTTTGCTTCATTTAAGAAAGGACTTATGAAATGTACAGCCTGACATATTGGTCATACTAAAAAAAATTAAACTTCACACAAACTAATGTGGCGTTCGGTTATAATACTCCAGTCCTGGGGGGCCGGAGCCCTGTGTAGCTTAGTTCTTTCTCTGTTCCACCACAACTGATTCAGCTCAACAGCTGTGTGGTAATTAGCACAAGGAGCTGAATCAGGTGTGTTATATGAGGGGAAACTTAAAAATGTGCAGGACTCAGTCCACAAGGACTGGAGTTAGACACTCCTGTATTAGAGGTTTACAAGACTGTCTGTCTGGTTTGGCATCATTTGATCTCTCTTTAAGAAACCAAGTCTAGAACCTAGTGACTATACAAATGTCTCAAAGTTCTGGAAAAATCATTTGCTATTAAACTTTCTTCTACAGGAGAAGGACAATTCATTATCGCCTTAGACCCCATCACAGTATGAGTATAAAAACTACATTTGTGAAATATATATTATGTCCCCAAATTGTGAATTTTTGTCCATGGTGGTCCTGTTAGATATAAATGCAGAATTCAATACTGGTGACTACGATATTCTTTTGTACTAGCTAGGATGCTCAGTCAGTATTAAAGGGCAGGCCCTCTCCTGGTTTCAGTGCTGCTGCCAGGTTCTTCATGCAAACAGCCATTGTCCTGAATCCACCACAGTAAAGTATGGTGTCCCACAAGGACTAATTCTGGGCCCATTATTGCATGGTATTGGGTTGATTATGTACTAGAGACAGACCAATACAGGATTTAGATTTCGATAAAAATCCACTAATGAAATATCGGCCAATTTTTTATTTTATATAATTTTTTTCCCAGAAACACGTAGTATAAACAAAGATTTTCCCTAACATTTGTTATGTGTCCTCACCAAGCTAACATGACATGATGCATTTCAAAGATAAACATGTTTTATTGTCTAAATAGTACTTTTGGACAAAAACACAACAAAATATATTGAAGTTTTAATAGTTTAGAGTCAAATGCATAAAAATACAAGCAAAAGTTTGTGGCATTCGAAAACACATGTTGTCGACAGGGGAGTTGCAGTGTGTCCTCTAGTGGACAAACTTTGCAACTACAACTCATGGTTGAAGGCTCCATCTTCCATCTGTTTCTTTTTGTCATTTATTGGCTGTTATAAAAGCTAGTCCTGATTTCTCTGCAATTAGCTCATATTGGCCGATTATATCGGCACGCTGATTTATTTGTCAGGCAGGTATTATGTACAGTAATATGTATCATTCAAACCAGGTGAGCTGTCAACAATTGAAGACTGTATTATACATTGTAGATATTTGAAGCTGGACAGTCAGTAACTTCCTCTTACTTAACACAAATAAAACAGAAGTATTGTAAGTTGGCCCTTAATGACGAAGAACAGGGTTTTCTGGTAGATGCAGGACAGTGGTTGAAAATTCTGATGTCATAGTTGAATCTTTCGATGCTCGCATTCAAAATGTTGCTTGAACAGTTTTCCTCCATCTGAGGAATATAGCTAGACAAGGAAGATGCTGTCCATCCATAATACGGAAAAATGCGTGCCTTTATGACTTCCTTACCTCAGCACTTAGTCATTAATGTTACAGTCAGTGATCTTACTGGGACTTCCTGTTGACTTCCTGATAAGCTTCACAAAGATTTTAAGCTATTACTCCTAACCCATAAAACTCTGGTTTACCTTACTGCAGGTACTCGTGTGATCTTTTAGGTCTATACAACACCGCTTGCTGGCTTCAATTTCAAGGGCCAGGTTATCTGTTTTCAGAGTGGAAAGGACTGCATTTGGCTGCAGGGTATTCTCTTACAGAGCTTCCAGACAGAAGTCTTCCAGCAAGGAAGGAATCAGGCCCATTTTCAAGCTTTTTCACTCTGGGCTAACAGCTCTTGTTTAGTTTAGCTTATACTGCATTCCATTTACCTCTGAGGCTAGAAGTCGGAGCAGGGACTGACATCACACCCAAGTTAACTGTGTTCCAGTACAGCACTTTGGAAGGCCATCTAGCAATACCAGGGACCTGTTTCAGAAAGCGAGATTTCTTGCTTAGCCGGGCAACTTGTCAGATTTAATTTACCCCAGTAAAAATGGCCTTTATCTTCGTTCACTTTCATTTAGCCCAGACTACCTTAAATTTGACAAATTATCCGGCTAAGCAAGAAATACTGTTTCTTGAACAGGCCCTAGTTCTAGCCCGGTTGTTTGTTAGCCATTGTTAGCAATATCAGTTGATAACACATCACACGGTATTTTGCACAAAAAACACGAAAGTGCTAATAAACAGTATAAAACATCAGCTTTAACTTCTGTTGATAAAGGGCACAGCCATCTTGAATTCTGAGGTCAGGGTTGTGTAGATTCCTCCTACTTCTATGAGTAGGAATTCCAACTTCAGGGGGGTGTTCCAGTTGAAATTTCCAGGAACTTGGAATTTCCGAGTTACGAGTTCAAATGGAACGCAGCAGGGTTGAACGATCTTATCCAGAAAGGGCCGCTGTCTGTGCGGGTTTTCACTACAACTCCCTAATTAGATGACTAATTAGATGACTGATTGGCTGAGGAGTCCTCACACTTGGGCTTGAACAGATGACCTAAAGGTTATCCCAAAAACCTGTATATATACCAGCCTTATGCGGACAAGATTACCTACCCCTGGCTTAGGGGGGCACTAGCTGTCTATGCAGTCAGTCTTGCCTGTGGGGATTCCTCATGCCTGTGTTCCCACCTGCCTCTCCAAAGCTACAGTAGACCTACCAGAGCTTGCATGTCTTGCATTGTCAGTATCCTCTTCCTCATTTGCCAGTGCACTTTCCTTATTCTCTCCCCTCTCTTTGGTGAACCAATTGGAAGCCTAGATACAAGGGCGTTCCATGCCTTCACAATGGCCAGACATGTCTCGGCCTACCTGTCTCTTGCCTAATAAAGTAGCTGCTTTTTATGACCGATTGATTAGTAGATTTATCCGCGGGTTAATGTGCAATGGCTAGCTCCCCTGCTGTGTTTCTACCTCCACTGTTTGTCTCCAGGAGAAAAGCCTTTCATCTGTGATTTCTGCGGGAAGAGCTTCACCAGCCGGCCCAACATGAAGCGGCACCAGCGGACCCACACGGGCGAGAAGCCGTACCCCTGCGAGGTGTGTGGTCAGCGCTTCCGCTTCTCCAACATGCTGAAGGCCCACAAACGGAAGTGCTTCCCACTCTCTGGTTCTGTCACTGACGTGCTGGCCAGTGGCTATGAGGCCCCCCCTTCACCATCCCACCCCAGCCCTACTGGCACTGTGTCTTCCTCCTCGTCTTGGAACCCCAACCCTCAGTCCAGTGAGTGGGACACGTCCTGTACCCTCCCACTGTCTCCCCCCCACCTTCCAGTGCCTCCACAATCTTTAAAACTGAGCCCCCCCATCCAACTAGGGTATGAGGACATTACACTGCTTCAGAAGAACACATCTGCAGGCCAGAAGCAATGCTGATGTCCAACTGGGGGGGGGGCACATCTTTATGGAGAAAAATAAAGCCATAGTCAAAGATCATCGTCACTGCCGTGTGGTGGAATGGCATCCCATCCAGGATGTACCTCTGCCTTGAGTCCTGTGGTGCCTGGGATAAGTTTTAGCCTCCCTGTGATCCTGACCAGGATAAGTGGTTTGAAGATGGATGATGGATGGATGGATGGATGGATGGATGGATGATGTCTGCTGATAGTAATAAATGCAAAAGACCTCCTTGAATCATCCTGTATCCACTATGATTGTGAACTGCACAAGGTGTGCTGTTTTTCAGACTTTAGTTTCCGGAGGTTGGGGGCTGGGTTCTCTTTTGCAAACTCTCATTAGACAATGTGGAACCATGCTACTTTTGTCCTCCCAATGGGCAGGTCTCACAGTCTTGGGCTGTCAGAAAATGAAGCTTATTAAAATCATGCATTTGTATTGTGCTTTGGGAGACTTTCATTTCAATGAATAATCATAATATAACCTGGTAATTGTGCCTTGTTTCCATCTGTCCTTTTGGAATAAATCCATATAATTTGTTCAGGCAATTCAAATCCCCCAACAAAGAGAAACCTCAATCCACAGTAACGACGCTGATCTCTGCCATATGTGTTTCATTTGGTTTGCATCACAGAGGTGTGGGATGGGGGTGTGGCCTGTCAGCACTCATACTTCTTGCTCATGGGAGTTTTAATTACACAAAAATGTTCTGAGGGCAGAAGCAAAAATGATTGGTTCAGCGCGATAATCAGATTGTAGAGGAGGTGGGTCCAAGCAACTAGAGGAGGCAGGACCAAGACATCTGATTGGTTGGTCCTGCCTCTTCTAGTTGCTTGGACCCACATCCTCTACAATCTGATTGGTTATAACTCTTATCCAGTCATTTTTCCTTCTGCCCTGAGAACATTTTTCAGTTCTGAACATAATACATAATATAACCTGTATTCTGTACGGATCATAGCCAGAAGAGGCATGTTGCCTTGATCCAATTTTTACACTAAAAATAAATCCTATTCATGTGGTGGTGGAGGAAAAACAGTACTGACAAACGCAAGTCTAAATAAACTAATTAAGTTTGATCAACCTTGTTCGTGGTTGTATGCAATAATGAATCATAAGAATGCAATTGTACGCGTCTGACGCAAAATCCAGTAATGACCAGTCACTTACTCCTAGTGGTTAATTTGTTGGGTCCTCACGGGGGATTAGATTAAATCTGTGTTTATTGTATCATAACCGGCAAACTTTAGACTTTAAATGCTGGATCATAGTGCATTTATTACTGTACTTTGGGCATTGATCAATGGTTGCAGTTACACTGTAATTTAATGTGTTTGTGTTTGATTGTGTCGTATCTCAATGTTACTCTTCAGACCACCGTAGCCCTTGATTGGGGATTCTTTGAATCCATAACCAAGCTCACAAAAAAGTGATTCCTTTCCCATTCATGACATTCTCAGCATTGTCTTTACAGAACCTTGATGCTGTTTGTAAATGGGTGACTTTCTTGTGGTTGTGTTTTCATGTTAGAACTGTTGCAGTGTCGCTTTGTGTCTGGGAAGGAGAGATAGAGCTCCAGATCAATTTACATCTCTCAGTCATAGTGATCTGTCCACTTGAGACCTGTGTTAGCAACTTGGTCATCGGCTCAAATTTCTCATTTTCACTTCTGCTTCAGCATTGCTTTTGGGAGAGAGAGACCAGTCAGCTTGTGTGGGTATTTCTGGGTGAATGAATCACCGGATCATGCATTTAAACAGTACTATGCATAAGTCAAAATTCAAAGGAAATGTTTAAAGCTATTTAAACATTTGTGTGTGTGTGTGTGTGTCTGTGTGTCTGTGTGTCTGTGTGTGTGCATGCATGCCCAGATATTCCCATGATAAAACCTGTTATTTTAACGTTGTGGGGACCATTTTTCTGGTCCCCATAAGGATAACATCAGTTTTGTAAAAACTGGTGACTGCAAGCAAAAAACTAAAAACGCAAAAAGGGTATTGGTTAAGGTCGTCATCTTTGAATTTTGGTGTTTCCCATATAATTGAATGGATGGTCCCCACAAAGATATGACTAGGTCTCTGTGTGTGTGTGTGTGTGTGTGTGTGTGTGAGAGAGAGAGAGAGAGAGAGAGAGAGAGAGAGAGAGAGAGAGAGAGA
>JAODLC010000100.1:28772667-28798069 GCA_026781145.1 Hippopotamyrus pictus | reverse complement strand
CCCTACCACACTACCTCTTTTCCTTACAGGGATGTCCTGGTCATCTCAGACCCTACCACACTACCTCTTTTCCCTACTTGATGTTGGTTTATCTTGACTTGCCTAATGATTGAAACCGCAGTCAGATAAGAGGAGAGGATTCCTCAGCATGAAAGTCCATGATGGTGCTTTAGGGTGGTGGAGGTCACCAGCATACTAGTATACCATCATAAATAATTAGAATAACACCGATGGCTATATGGGTGGTCGGTGTAGAAGCATGTGGTTTGATGCAAATAAAATGTTAACTGTGAAACAGGTGCAAATGATGCCTGGTGCTGGTGAAAATTAACAAGGACTCGGGGTAATTTGCAGTAATGAAAATTGGGGAAAAAGTCATTATCCCATTAATTTTAATATGTTCATTCCAGTAGAAAAACATTTTTTTTTATTTTGAGTCAAAATTGTGTATAATCACTTAAGAAAAGCATACCTCTAATATTAATTCATAAATAGGGCTCCAGAATCTTGCAGGTTGTTCCTGCTGCTGTTGGATTTGAGATGATGCTTGCAGTACCAGAACTTTTCCCATAGAAGTCTCCAAAGGTCCATACATTCCTGGAGCCCAAATAGGCAGGGCCTTGCACAACCCCTCCAGATGGTCCTCATTTGATGTTTTCTGTGCTGTAAACTCAAAACAAAAAGGAACTTTTATTCTGCTATAAGGTAATTTGCGATGATGAATGATACATTTTAGGTACTTGCATGCATCACTGGTTCCACTTCTGAAGCACCACAAACCTTCAGCAGATGAGGTACGACTAGCTCTGTGGATATATCGTAATACTGGGAAGGACAAGTTGAGGAGGTGCAAAATTCAGATTTCTATTAACGCACCCCAATTATCAGTATAGTTGTCTTGTAGTGATACTGTTAAGAATCTAGACTGAATCATCTCTTACTGCTGTAAACATGTCTTGTTATGGCATATACTGTATACAGTTCATGTGCCTTTGTCCGTTGGGGGAGAAGTTCTACTTGTAATGGTCAAAAGCAGAATATTAATTGTCAAAATGGCAGCAGCAGGGATACCAGTCTTAGCTGTTTTTGATTGTGTATTTCTTAATTCAGCCTGCCGAGGCCAATGACATCCTGCAGCAGGCTGGATGACCACCACACACAGACGGTTACAGCGGGAGGCACAGTGGACGGCTCAGAGAGGTGGCAGTTGGGGTGATAGGGGTTAGATACTGTGCGGGAGAACCCAAATCAGCTACATTAAACCCCTTTGGGGTGCCTCAAATGAGGGGAAGATGGGCAGTTTATCCAGATGGAAACACTGGAAATGACCCAAGACAACAGAACATCAACTGCGAGTACAGAGGCCTGTATGGGGATCGCAAAAACCCATGTGAACTGTGCACGGGAATGAAACCTAGGGAGATGCAGGCAGAGCCAGGCCCAGAGTGCACAGTTTATGGAACCTCCAGGGGCTGCTGGCCCAACCCCAACGTAGAGGAGTCAAGTAGCTTCCGGCTAACGAAGAGAGTGGCTGACAAGGATCTGGAAGGGGTTGTTGAAGCCATAACCATGGCAATGCAGATCAGCAGCTCCAGGTAATAAAAGTAATCATCATAAGCATAAGGGAAGGTAGGGTGTCCAAATTCCAAGGGAGGAAAACTCAAGCAATATCAAGCAGTTCAGGGTCATCTCATTCTTCAGTGTGGAAGGCCAGATAATTTCAGTATTCTTTCCAAATGCCAGAACTCCTATATTGACACTTCAGTGCAGAAGAGCGCATCCCAATAGTGTCAAGGTGTATTGAGCACACACAGATTCGCCCATTTGATCAGAGAAGTGGAGAGGAGACCAGACTGTTTTGGAGCTGGATCTCACAATGCCTATGGTTCTGTATCCAGCAAGCTGATGGAAAAAACACTGAACCGGCAACATGTTCCAGGGAAGATCAAGGATATAATTTTGGACTCTTACACCAGCTTCAATATGACATTCATCCCTTGAAGAATATCAGCATGGCATCAGTTGGAGAAGGGGATCATCACTCGATACACCATTTCATTCATCTTGCTCACCTTCGTTGGAGATATGCTGGTCATGTCAGCAGAAGTGGATTTCAAAAACCTGCTGACTAAGCATGGGATCTGGCAGCCCCCCATCAAAGCATTTATGGATTGATCTGACAGTGACGACATTATCATGCCTGGATTGCAGATGGATTCCTCAAGGGCTTAAAGAGCTCATTAACTGAGCCTGTGTGTCCTTTAAGCCAGCAAAGTCCAGATTCCTGGTTTTGAAGAGGGGGAACACAACAGACAAGTTTTCTTTCTTCGTCGAAGGGCGTCCTGATTCCAGAAGTCATAGAGGAACCAATCAAGAACCAGAGCAAGTTCTTTGACGGTGCTCTGAAGAACACGGCACCACCTCAGGCGACCAGCAGGAAACTGGAGTCATGGTGACAATAGGAGAAGTTATGGCTGCCTGAGAAATTGGATCTACTGTACCAGCATGGTATCATTCCACAAATCCCCTGGCTCTTCCTGAAACTCCTCTCACTGCTGTCAAAGGCTTTGAAAGGAATATCAGCCACTTCCTTAGTAGGTGGCTGAGCCTCCTGCAAAAATCGAAGCAGGATTACTTTTTATGGGAACAACAAGCAGTGCCTCCCATCCAGCAGTCTGCACGAGGTGTTCATGGTAATCTCTGTTGGAGAGGTCGTACTGTACAGAGACCCATTACACATTAAAGTCTTAGAACCCTTAGAAATGAGGACTGGGATGAAGTGGAGGGTGCCTGTGGTACAGTCTTTCCACTGCATAATTCCCTGACCAACAGAAGAGCACATTCAGTGTTTGACTTGTATAACTACTCTGTTCTCGGAAGTGTTAACTGCAGGGGATCTTTTCAGACTGTATGACAGATGTTTGAATCATCTAGCATTTATCTTAATAATAGTGCCAATGGGGGTGGCATGGTGGTGCAATGGTTAGTGCTATTTCCTCAGACCTCTGGGTTCAAGTCTTTGCTTGGGTTCCATGTGTGTGGAGTTTGCATGTTCTCCCCGTGTCGTCGTGGGGTTTCCTCCAGGTACTCTGGTTTCCCCCCACAGTCCATAAACATACTGAAGCTGATTGGAGTTGCCAAATTGGCCATAGGTGTGCATGTGCGAGTGAATAGTGTGAGTGAAAAGTGTGTGAGTGTGCTCTGTAATGGGTCGGTGCCCCATCCTGGGGTGTTCCCCGCCTTGTGCCTGTAGGCTATGGAACCCCTGTTACCCTGAATAGGACAAGTGTTTGGATGGATGGATGGATGGATGGATGGAATAATTGTGAAGATGAAATGTTCTCAAAGTTCATTTTAAAGTAATCTTACTATGAAATACTTTAATTGAGTCACTGCCTCTGCTCTTGTGAAAGCTATCGGTTCTGTGGCTCGAAATGAACTTGCAGATGGAGTTGGACACTTGCAGATGGAGTTGGACACTTGCAGATGGAGTTGGACACTTGCAGATGGAGTTGGACAGTGTTAGTGATCGTTACTACTGAAGTCAGCTAACTTTATAAGACTTCAGGTGAATCCCAAAGGGCAGTTTCCAGCTGACATGATTTAGAGGGGACTGTGTGTTGTCATGGTTCGTTTTTGGTTGGTGCTACAGTATATGACTATCAGAAAGAAACGGAAGGGACGATGGGTCAGTGTGGTTGTGTTTGCCTTGTTAGACTTTTATTAAATGCATTTTCATGTTCTGTACAGATTCCTGCACTAAGATAAATTTGGACCTCTAGTCTAGCAGATTGTTCTTTATTAGGAGTGGAAAAACCTGTTCATGCTGCCTTCGGAGCTTGCCAGCACTGAACCTAAGGCAATGCCCTGGAGCGAGCGTGCTGCACCATCGTATTTACTGGTGGAGGGGATGAGATGAGCTGCATTGCGGGACTGCGAGGAGGAATCTGTGCGTCTCTCCTGCCGGTGGGAGGAACCCCTCAAAAATCTACAGGTGCAAGTGGGGAGCAGGTGCAAGGATAGGAGGGGAAGAGTCTGGCCCGTGACAGCTTGTGCACAGAAGGTTGTTTGATCTAAGCATCGTTTGTGTACACAGGAAGCGTGCCAGTGACTGGAGCAAGATAACAACCAAGACTGCAGGAGGCCCTCTTTGTCCTCAGGGAGGTGAGTGGAGGAGGCACAGAGTGCTGAAAACTTACTGCCCTTGTGCTCTGATTAACAGGAGAAGGGTTTCTCTGTGTACATTGCATATTAGAAGGCAATGCAGACATCCCCTTTGGCTCTATATCTCACTACGCTTCGGTAAACATGGACCATGCAGATACACTGCCAATCATATCAGACACATCAACTATAAAATTCATGCAGTTTTAAAAAGAAGACTTGACCTGTGTTGGTGTAAAGGACATTTTGTACAAACTAAATGACAAACATTCTTCTGGCTCCCTGATATTAATAAGTAAATTAGAAGCCTTAATATATATAGGCATAAAATGCAAGCAAACTGCACCTTCATAATACCTTTATAACCCATTCATTGAACATTAAGTGTACCTTCATAATGTATTCATAAAGCATTCATAGAACATTCATAAGCAGCATGTAAGTGTATGTTATGATGTTAAGGTATAGTTGTATGCTGCTTATGCATGTTCTATAAATGCATAATGAATGTATTATGATGGTGCAGTCAAGCATCACCAAATGTTAATTAAAGGTGTTTAAATGATTGGTCCAAAAGAAACTGCTTACTAAATCGCATTGTAGTAGTAACTCAAAGGCAGGCATGTAGCTACATAGTAAAATTAGGGGTTTGAACCCCCCTGCCCAGATTTGTTTGCTACCAATCAGGCACATAGCCCAGTAGTAGCAATGCGAGGCTGAACCCCCCTTTGAAATTTGCAAATTGAGAACGTAGGAATATCTTCACATTGCAAAATCCATGCACCAGGTCGGCATATAATATGGAACAGATTGGCTATGACATTACACCCTCTACAGAACGCGGCGACTGTTTACACAGTGTTTCAACTTGCAGGTAATTAGTCTCACTTGGTACATCAGTACTGTGGTGTCACATCTGTGTGTGGTTTTTTTCTGTGTACCAGTACAGCAAAACGCATTAGTAAAAATATTTAGTCAGGAGTGTGTTTAGTGCTGGTCCACCTAATGTGTATTTCTTATCTGGAGGTTAGGGTGACTATTCTTTCTTTTACGGCCGTATATTTTACTTCTCAGGACACTTTCTGAGACTTAGGCTGGCAGCTTTGTTACTCTCTGCATTCAGTATGCACCGTGTTTTGGAGCTGATAGGTTATATATAGCAGCCCATATGGAAACTGGAGCCTGTTTTTTTTGTAGGCAGATGTCTCTGTGCCGTGTATACTGCTTGTCAGTTAAGCTCAGACTGAGGTCGATACTGACCCATGGGGCTTCACCCTGACATACAAGGAGCATGTGTGTGTCTGCTCATGTTCAAGGGAATGAGGGAACACAGGAACCCTCCACATAGCTGATATGAGAGAATAACGTTTTAATAACTTCTGTGTTGTGTTATTACGTTACTGTGTTCACAGCTAGAGTACGATATGTTTAGCTACTCATGTAGTTAGGCTAAATCGTTCTGTGTTTTTCACAATATTGGATAAAATAAATGTATGTAGGACACCTGTAGTCTCAAAAAGAAAAAAATGAAAATACCATACCTTTTCTATGTTGTTGCCAACTAAGATATTCCTTGAGAGTCTTAGCAGTTGGTTGGTTAGATACTTTTGTTGCATGTTAAGATGAATTTTTGCTTTTAATTCCAAGCTTCCCATTGTGTTTGCCATTCTCTACAAACCATAAGGCTGTACTGAAACCTGACTACACCCCCATTCACACTGAGAATTTTGGATCAGCAAGGAAATGATGCTGTATCTGCAGTGATTGCACTGGTCAAGGTCATAATGTCCTGGTCAGAAGGCTGACTGGAATGGCATGCTGGTGAAAGTCACCCAGTCCATACTGCCTACTTCTCAGGGTATCGGGTTGTTCTCAGCTTGCCTCCTGTCTGTCCTTTATGTGAACATTCATGTCAAGAGGGCACTAGGTCACGACAGGTCCTTCGTTAACTGTACACGAAGATGGCTGTCACCACTCTACTTATCATTTGACTCTCAGTTGTGTTGCAGTGATTTGAGCCTAGAATCTTCCCCTTTTGCCCTCTCTCCCTGAAAGAGCTGGTTCCCCTTTGTGACCCAGTAGAGCAGGCCTGCAGCACGGCCAGAGGCACCATCCCCATTTTCATCACTCTGTCCCGGCCTGCATGTTGAGTCCCCTGGCACTCCCATTTTTGGGCATGGTTCACAGCATTTCTATTCCGCTGGACACTCAATGCGTTCCTCCTCATCTCCCTTCTGATGGTGATTAATTCTTCTCCATCTGCGTGAGACGTTTCTGCTGACTGAATGTTGACACAGCTGCAAAATGTGATATAGCTGCCTATCAGGAAATAGGGAGGGCAGGCGTGCCCTGCGGTGTGTTGGCGACTGCCCAGGGGTGGTTCCAGCCTGCGCCCCTTGTTCCTGGGATAGGCTCCGGTCCCCCTCGTGACCCCAGTTGGGATTAAGTGGTTACAGTGATGGATGGATGGATGGATGGATGGATGGAGTTTCAGGTAGCCATGGCTGCCGTTAACAACTATCTGAGCCCAGCCGAGGTGGGAGCAGTAGGCAACATGGTCAGATTCATCAAAGCACCTAATATGACCCATTTTCGAAGCTGACAGTACTGGGAGTATTTATACATGTTGGAGAAAAACGATGGACACTGGGAATCCACAACTGGCAATGTTGTCTTGCTGGCATTCCCATACTGTAAAGTTGGAACATTTTTGACTTATCTCTTTAAGCCTATAAGAAAATCATTCATTTCTGAACCACCAACTACAAACTAGGCATGAACTTTCCTTTAATGTCTGTGTTAATGTTACAGAATGAGGGTGAGTCATACGTTAGTGTGGTCCGAGGCAGGAGAAAAGTATTTCAAGTGAATCAACTGGGTAGAAAAGGTATTTTTGTTAGAGCTCTTTGGTGTCTTTTTGTATTATAACCACACAATCATACTCTAGAATCAGCAGGCATCAATTAGAATGACTTCAGAAGTACGGGAGTAACATACTGTATCACAGATGGAAAAGATTTGGGTCTGTAAACACTGACAGCCTGTGATTGCAGTCTTTGTCCGGATGAGGAGCGCAGTGCAGTCGAGGACATATGCACAAATGATCATTTCAAATTAGTTTAAACGTGGACTTTTTGGGAATACAATAGTGATACTATACTAATTCATGTGGGGAAAGTGTTTTTTTTTTCCATTTTCCTATCTCATCTTACTCCCCATGCAGCACACAGACACATACAAGTGACAGGAAGCTTGGGGGTCGCAGCACAGGGTCACCAGTCCCGGAGCAACTGGGGTTAAGGACCTTTCTCAAGGGCCCAACAGTGACATCACTCTGCAACCACAGGATGTGAACTAGCAACCTTCTGAACATAGGCACACTGCCCCTTTTCTGTTACTCGTAGACTTCATTGTCCAGTCATTTTTAGCAATATGGTAGCATTTCTGAGTAACGATGAACACTTCACATTCTGTGAGCATGCATATTCCTGCATTTGTTACTACACAGCAACAGCACAATGAGTTGATGAAAAAGCGGGGCTTATCAGTGCTACTTCAATTTTAGTGCTACTTTTGAATTCCCAAAAAATTGCCATTAGTAGCATGATAGTAACATTACTGACTTATGTGTATACAGTACTCACAGAAAGCCTTAGGACGCTTGCTTAATTTTGTAAAAATGTTGCAATTCATTGGTTTCATGACAAAAGTCCTTTGACAAGCAGTGTTTAACATATCTGCACATATCTTCAGCACAAACATTTTTTACTGACTCATTCAGTTATTTTTCTGTTAATTGCAATTGTAGCTAATGGCCCCCAATGGGATACTAAACACAGATGTTTGGTGTTTTATGTTTGGTGTTACTAATTAAAAAGCACCCAATGAAACTGCTTATCGATTAACTTTTCATCTCAGAACAGCTCTTTTAGGACTAGAATTTGGGTTTCAATTTATTACTGAATAACTAAATAAATGTTTTACTTAAAACTACTGGTTGTTTGTAATGTGATGTATATTTTTTGTAAACAAATGCATTAAGTAATTATGCTTGTTATAAAACTAATAAAATTACAGTGTTTTTACTGTATTAATTAATGGCAAAGTGAATTAATCAAGTGTCCCGCGACTTTTCTCCTAGCACTGTGAGTACAGGCATATGTAGCTGTGGAGAAGCCGGATTTGGCCAGTGCTTTTGGGCTGCTCTTACAGGGTGCCTAGGTTACACCTCCTGGCAGTCCTCTTTCCCATAACATATAAATATATTATTTAATAATTGCTTATTTCCATTAAGAAACTTGCCAATGCCCATGGCCTTTAGCACTGCGCTACCTGCTGTCCAAACATGCCCCTGAATCCTAATACCAAAGAGACTGTATTTTGTTCTGCCGCTAGATAAATATCGCTTTACATGGCTGCTATATTATATTAAAAAGCAGCGTCCCAACATTTCTGCACCTACTGATACTAAAAAAGCTTTTCAGTTTGGAGAACTAGAAGTGATTCGTTTGATCTTACCTTTATATTTTTAGAATGTTCTGCTTATTTGGTGGCTCAGTGGGCATTTTTTTCAGTCCCCACAAGGGGAAGCTCAATTTTATAAAAATCTGACTGCAATCCAACAACTAAAAATGTCTCAAAACTTGTATTTTGGTGGGTCACTTATGGTTAAGGTTAAGGCTTAAGGTTGTCATTGATTGGAATTAGATTTTTCTCATAGAAATGAATGGACTGTCCACACAAAGATATCAATAAAAGTGTGTGTGTGTGTGTGTGTGTGTGTGTGTGTGTGTGTGTGTGTGTGTGTGTGTGTGTGTGTTTGTGTGTGTGTGTGTGTGTTTGTGTGTGTGTGTGTGTGGTCGGTGATATATATTACAATTACTCAGTTAAGGTTGTCAGAGTTGCGATTACAGTTATGCCTGTAGAAATGAATGGGGAGTCCCCATAAAGATAAAGATATGAATATGTGGACTGTGTGTGTATGTATCGGGGTAACACTCTGTTAGTCCTGTTTCTCAGTTTAGTATATCACCATAGACATGCTTCTCTATTAAATAATGGACATTATTGGAGTATGTGTATAAACATTTAGGAGAGAATTTCTCTGACAGCCGCTTTGCCGATCACCATCCTATACATTCCCGATGGATCAGGTGTCCTCTGTAGCTGCATTCCTCCTGCACGCTTTCTCCAACTGCTGGCCCATTTCAACGTTCTTCCTCTAACGGGTTCCGTGAAGGCCTCATGAACACTCACTCCTCTCCAGTACTCATCAGTACTGACATATTGCAAGCCTGGCACCCAACGTCAAAGGCTGAGCCATAACCTTATAAGGGCACAGCAATCAATTCCATGCTTACTTAAAGAAAATGCGTCTGTACAGTGGTGCGGCAGCTCGTTAAAGACGAGGTTTGATGTATAAGTGCGGCGGGCAGAGATCCAGACTTCTAGCCGGCAATAGCTCACCCGGTTTTAATTGCCTGATGGAGGGACAATGTTTGGATCAAGTGGCCAATAATTAGAAGTTGCTGTCATCTCCATAAAAGCTGCTCGGCTTTGTAAGACGAGTTATAAGCAGACACTCGTGGACATGGGGCACTGGTGGAAACACAGGCTCTTTGTGAGAGTCAAGGAAGCACAGGGCCAAACTCTGCCAGTCCATACTGTTCTCCTGGGTTTCCTGGATGTCTCCTCCTCAAGCTGTCACATGCTGTTCAGAAGAACTAGAAAAATCACAGTGTCGTGTTCCGTCACACTCCGTTCCTTTGTCACTTTCATGGCATTTTACATTTATTCCATTTTTTTCTTCCTGATAACAGCTGAAGTAGAAAACTTATTCCGTTATTTCTGGCAAAACTTTTTACGTCGTATTCCACAAACGTCAAACTCCCCCTGCATCAGCCAGCAGGTAGCCCTGGATCTCCGCTTCAGAAGCCTATGGAAGCTGAGTATCTGCTTCGGTGCCGCTGCACCCGCTCTGATCCATCATTTAGGCTAACTGTGTGTTAGTCAGTTGCTCTCTTTCTGCCTGGACCAGTGCTAATGGTGCTGTTTCTATTAGCGCTGTTCTCATCATCAGGCCCATCTAACGCCGGCCACCAACCATGACTGCTGTGATGTTCTTCAACCACCAACAGAATTACTTGTTCATGTTGGGTCACAGCGTGCGTCCGCCTTTGTCTGTCTGTCTTGTAGTGTTGTGTCTCTTATTGCCCTGAATGTGTTCTGCATTATGTTTTGGCAGGATGCCCCTGTTGATTTTGCAGCTAGCCGTTGTCTAAGCTGGGTTCTGTTTCTATTTTATTTATTAAACAAAAGCCTATGTTGCTTCTGGCATTTGAATTGCTCATACTTTCTACAGTTCACAAAGGCAGTGTAATATTTCAGCACTATTGCATACAGATGTAGGAAGATCACATTTTTAGTCTGCGTTGTAAGACAAATATGGATTCTTCACCTGCATGAAAGTTACAGAAACACATCTCCCAAAATAAGTCCACTTTATGAGGAACACCATTATAATTTTGTATAGGACCCACTTTGCTCTCAGGAAAACCTAAATTCTTTGTGACATGGACTGAAAAAGGTGCTAGAAGGACAGATTCTGGTCTGTGTTGATTGTATCGCGTAATTGCAGATTTGTCAGTTACATATTCATGCTTCTAATCCCTTCCACTAACCCCTTCCATTACCCACAGGTTCTTTATTGGATTCAGATCTGGTGACTAGGGAGGCCATTGAACTACACAGAACTAATTGTGATATTCATGGCACCAGTTTAAGTTTACTTGCGTTGGTTGTGAAGCTTGTTGCTGGGGTACTGAGTTTGCCATGTGTAAATGCTGAAAGAAGAATGTGCATGTGTGAATTAGGTTTATATTGCATTGTGAGGACCAAATGTTCCCCACAATGTTATAAAAACCTGTTATTTTGATCTGTCAATGCAATCAAAAAACTAAAAATGCCAGAAATCATTAGGACTGGGTAAGGGTTAAGGTCGTCATTTTGCGATTAGAGTTTTCCCCATAGAAGAGTCCCCACAAAAATATAATTACAAACCTGTGTGTATGTGTATATTATTTTTTTCTCCATAAAGCCAGAATGTCTTGCAGTAATCAGGTATATATAAACCAAAGGTTCAAGAGGGAGGTCAAACAGCTGGGGGTGGTGAAACATGCCTAGTCCACCTGCAGTGTGTGATCATTATGGGACCTAGACCTTATGAAAAATGTCGCCTATGCTTGCATTTTGCATTTACTTTTTATTTCCTAAGTATACATTTTTTATCCAAAGTGACATGCAATTGACAAGGTCAGACAATTCAGCTGTAGGGGTGAAGTGTGGCGAATGAGGCAAAAACCGCACTGTTGGTATCAATAATGGTGAAAATGAGTATCTAATCAGGTACTAATTTTTAATATCTATTAGTTTCTGAGAATCGATTTTTGACAAGCCCAGTGTCTCCTTATTTTCAACTCCAGCGTCAGCTATATCTTCCGTGTCTTATCTTTCGCGGTACATTTTTAGAGGTGCAGCACTGAGAAAGGTGATCCCTTAAACATTTTCCGAACGTTGTGTAGCTATTTAAACCGGTATTGCGGTAAACGAAAAATCCATATCATAACAATAATAAAGAACGGTTTTCGATATGAACCGGTATACCACCCAGCACAAGACCAATGGTGTAATCATTCTGCCGATCCTGGGATTTGACCTGGCAACCTTTCCAATCATGGGCACAGAGTCGTAACCCGCATGGTTAAATACGATACTAGACAAAAGTGTTGACACATCTACTGAAAATTCTTTGCACACCTCGAGGTTATGTAGTAAGCATTACCTTGTGAAGAAGGAAGGCCCCCACAATCCCCCGGCCTAAACCCTTTAGACCTTGTTTGGGATGAGTTTGATCGAAGAGTATGAGCAGCCAACTTGTGCCCAGAACTTGTGGAAACTCCTTCAGGACTGTTAGAGAAGCATTCCAGGTGGCTACAGCTGGAAGCTGGTTGAAAGTATGTCAAGAGTCTCTCATCCAAGCAAAGAGTCTAAAATTTGAGAAAACTTTGAGATATTGAGCACATTACAATATTTTATATGTAACACTTCATCACCTTCAGAACTTTTACTATAAGGTGAATAACCGCTGAAATAGAGACTGATGCATTAAAATCAGGTGTGTCCAGACTTTTAATTGGTACTCGACATGCTTCTTATACATAGATTTTTACTGGAAAGTAAGGCAGTAGAGTCGTACATGTCTAGTGCGACTTTTTTAAGCGGCACAATCCTTGCCTTGTTGCTGATGCTCTCTCCTGTCCCCCACAGAGTGAATGAGTGGTGCAGCCTATCTACCGTTGGCTTGCCGACACCATGAGCTGGAGCTTCCTCACCCGGCTTCTGGAGGAGATCCACAACCACTCCACCTTCGTGGGGAAGCTGTGGCTGACCGTCCTCATCATCTTCCGTATCGTGCTGACTGCCGTGGGCGGGGAGTCCATCTATTACGATGAGCAGAGCAAGTTTGTGTGCAACTCGGACCAGCCGGGCTGCGAAAATGTCTGCTATGACTCCTTCGCGCCCCTGTCGCACGTGCGCTTCTGGATCTTCCAAATCATATTGGTGTCCTCGCCTTCGCTCATGTACCTCAGCTATGCCATCAACAAGATCGCCCGCTTGGAGGCAGGGAAGGAAGAGGGCGTCTCCGGGCGACACAAAGCACAGAAGATGTTCTTCAGCAACCGGAAGCAGCACCGAGGTTTGGAGGAGGCGGAGGACGACCAGGAGGAGGACCCCATGATCTATGAGGTCCCCGAGGTGAGTGGCCCCAGTGAGCCCGTGACCGAAGGAAAAGCGAAGGAAGTCCAGCACGATGGGAGGAGACGCATCAAAGCCGATGGTCTTATGCGCATCTACGTGTTACAGTTGCTGACTCGCACGCTGCTTGAGGTGAGCTTTTTGGTGGGTCAGTACGCCCTCTACGGCTTCTCTGTCTCCCCCCTATACGAGTGCACTAGAAACCCCTGCCCTCACACGGTGGACTGCTTCGTGTCAAGGCCCACCGAGAAGACGATCTTCCTGCTCATCATGTACGGGGTCACCGTGTTCTCCCTGCTGCTAAACCTGTGGGAGATGCTGCACCTGGGAGTGGGCACCATCTACGACGTCCTCCACAGCCGCCACGCCCCACGCGAGGGGGGCGACTACCGGCGGGGCAGCAGACCCAGCGTCTCGGTGGGCGAGGCGGGAGTCGAGGAGACCTACGGGAGCTACCCCTTCTTGTGGAACGCTCCCTCAGCCCCACCAGGCTACAACATTGTGGTGAAGCCTGAGCAGATCAAGTTTACAGACCTGAGCAACGGCAAGACGGTGTGCAAACAGAACAGGGCCAATATTGCCCAAGAGGAGCAGCGGCAGTTTGGAGGTAGCGAGGACAACCTCCTCGCCGCCGACGTGCGAGGCGCCCTTCAGAAGGACATACAGCGGGACCAGGACAGGCTGGACGCTGCTATCCAAGCCTACGGCCAGCAGTGCCACAGTGACAGCAACCACAGCAATGTGAGCCAGTTGCACCAGGACCACAAACATCGCTCGGCAGCCAAGAATGGGAACAAGAAGGACAACAGCCGCGGGGGGAGCGGCAGTAACAGCAGCAAGTCAATGGAGGGGAAGCCCTCTGTCTGGATCTGACAGGTGACCCAAACCTGCCCAGCTCCACCTAAGTTATTCTCCGTAATCCTCGTACTGTTACATGTTGTCCGTTATGTATTTGTATCTATGTCTCTGTCTTTTCTTTTGAAAAGATCAACACTAAATACTTGAATCCAGCAGCAGGGCACATGTTTTGCATCAGCTTTGAAATCCAGTTTTTTAATGAAATTATTAAAAAAAAAGAAGAAAGTTTTTGCTTGGATTAATGGGACATTGCCATCAGCAGCGAAAATATTACTGTACCACTTTTGTCAACCTAGCTGCCTGAAGACACCACACAGCAGACAGAGGACAGACTGGTGTAACTGCCATTCTTAACTGCCATTTATTGGCGCCCAAAATATGTGGCAGTTGATTCCCTGCTCAGTCATACTAAGAGGAGCTTGTTAGACTGTGAAACTATGTCAAGCTGTAGAGTCTAATTACATATCAAACACACCCCATCTCCACTATGATAGGCAGGCTGCTGTGAACGGGCCTGATCTGTGGATATGGTCAAAACCCGACACCCCACTGACACGACCACCATCTGGTATTTCTAATTAAGGGTATTTACAGGGTTATATCAGTTGCCATAAAAAAGTAGCTGTTTTTGTGAATTACAAGCAGTGGGGTTCAGTTCATGTGCTGAAATTGATGTAATGTCGTGCCTGATGAAGGAGACCAGGTTAGGCCTGGTAACAGTGCCCAGGTTTAAGGGTGTTTGAATGCTCCATATCACCATCACTGTGGAGGAAAAGCAGAACACAATTCAATGCCTTAAAATCCTGCATGGTGGAAGCGGCCATTGCAGAGTGTGCAGCGCAAGCCGATGGAGGGACACGGTGCTGATACCTGCGTACTGAGGTCACATCCAGGCTCCCCCCAGGTCACCCGTGGCGTCCAGTCTGGTGTCCGCCAGCCAGCACCTTTCTATCCTGTTACTGTTCTATCCACTGTGGGAATGGAGTTGGGGAGGAGGGGCACTAACTGATGTAGCTGACACTTAGTGACATTAAATTAATTCGCTGCGATTTCTTACCCATGATTCAATGCTCACGTCAGCGACTGCAGTGAAGGTTCATTCAGGTCCACCTTGAGAAGGTGTGTTCTGCACTGCCGCTCCCACCTTTTATTAAGACCCCTGCAGTGCTTTGTCATTCTTATATACAATGACCCATTATTTTATTCTACATGCTTTTCCATTCTGAGATATGATCTCAATCTTTTCATTGAATGTAGCTTCATCATTAAGTTTTGGATGAAGTTGGTATTTTACTGTTTGTCTGGTATACAAATTTAAAGCTCCGTATATTTTTCCCTTGAGTAATTCATGTATCACTGAAAGACTTTTACTTCTCTTTTTTGGTGCACGATGGCATCGTCTTACACTGTCATCCATTCATTACATTACATTTGCTGGCTCTTGGGAGCCCTCTGGTGGTCAGCGGTACAAACACACCTCCCGGTACGTTCCAACTCCCCTATGGTTTACTTAACCCTAAAATCTGACTCAAATTTACGTTTAGTAATAGGAAAAAGAAACGGTTGTCGGTGATCTCATTTTTATGCAGTGGGAAAAAAGCAAATTCCTCTTGGGTTTTCCTAAAATGAAGACCAGGTCAAGATCATACTATTATCCTATGATGACTGCTGTACATATTTGTGTTTCCACAATGTCAGCTAGACATGACTGTTTCGTTGCAGATCCACAAATCCACATTTAGGCATATAAATGTTTGAAAAGAATGCAGGTTGTTAATGTAAAGATGTCTTATGGTACAGTACGAGGATCCAAAAGAACCCTTTTCCACATAAAGACCAGACGAAGGGCTCTTTGGTAAAATGTCAAGTTATGTTGTAGTTTGACTGTCTTTGAGAAATAAGAACAGGATGCATGTTACACTACAGTAAAATGGAAGGTTTATATTTACATAATTTAAAAGTAGTTTTTTTTATTCATTTTGTAGGTTCATTTCCGTTGAATGTTAGACACACTTAAGCGATTAATTTTTCTACTGAAGTGTGTTTTGTAATGTTATTTTTTAAAGAAATGGAACATATTCATTGCCAATTTTCTTAAACTTTTAAACTTAAACTATATGATTGTTATATTGGCTTTTTTTAAAATAAACCGATATCTTCTGCAAGTTACTTGTAATAAATAAAACGTAATAAATAATTTGCCAGAATATATGTGTTGTAAAATGTTTTCCTGTTATGTTAGTAAAGGGCTTTTTGAGTGGGCAGGCCTCTTGATCATTTAATGGCGCAGAGATGTTTAAACATTAATTTATTGTAATGCTACAGTAGACCAGGGGTGGCCAATCTTATCCGCAAAGGGTTGGTGTGTATGCGGGTTTTCGCTGCAACTCACTAATTAAATTATTAATTAGAGGACTGATTGGCTGAAGAGTCCTCACACCTGGGTTTAAACAGCTGACCTACAGGTCGTCCCAAAAACTTGCAGACACACTGGCCCTTTGCGGATAAGATTGGCCACCCCTGCAGTAGACTATCCTCTGTAAGAGTGCCCCCTGAGTACCGCTAACCATTCTACTGCCAACTCTGATTAAACTAATCTTAAACTAATCTAATCTTCAAGTTCATAAAATGAACTATGTTAAAAAAATGTATGGTTGTGTAAGCTAGGACTCCAATCCTGTGCATTATGGAGTAATGTCACCTTGGGGCCCACTGACCCTGCTCCCGAATTCTTTCTCGTATGTCCCTTTGGACAAAAGGAAATAGCTAACTTTCTCATCATAATAATTTAAAGATACTTTATGGGATTCTGTATCATGTTTTCCACTGTTAAGTTTGTGGAGCCTTAATATTGTAGAGTGACAATCCACTGGGAGGTTCTTGTGCACCAGTGGAGGGTGATCAGCACCAACGGGGAAATGGTAACCGTGGTTTCCGAACAGTAAACCATGAGGAGTGCTAACAGGACACAACTGGAGGCTGCTAATTCTCCCAGTCTGGGGGCAGGTCTGCTTTCCTTAGGGCAGATGATCAGGGAAAGAAGAAAAAGGGTGAGTTACCGGATAGCCTTTCACTGGAATTGCATTACTGTTTTGTAGGGTCAACTGTAAACGTATGTCACTTTTGACACATTTCTGTCATGTTAACCCTGATTGTTTGCATAGTGAATGAAGTATGTGTGTCTGTCCTTATTTGCAAAGACTATCTCACTGCCAGGAAGCAAAATTATACTCTCTGCCCTTCAGTGAACTAATGTTGCAGTGAGAGATTATAACCGAAAGTAGAAAATATGAGCACATCGCACATGTTCTGTTTTCCCTGCTTGTTCCAGAAATCCGATGAACTTCATTTCATTTGGGTGGCTTTGAAAGGCCAGGCCCCTGCCTATCTAACAGGGCCGATGGCTGAATGTAATCCGGATATCAAAATGCAGTCATCCTTTTAATTTCCATAATAAGTTAAAAAAAAACTTCTGCCAGTGAAATATTCATCTGAAGGGTTCATAATCTACACAAACATTTGCTAAGTAATGTAAAGGATTTCCATCTCTCAGTACATAGCCTAAATACAAGCGAAAGTCCTGTTTTAGATTGATTTAACCTGGCTGGTCTTGGTTAAACTTACCTCTGGTTTTGCACCACTGTGTAACTGCTGTGTCTTTTGTAAGCCTGTGTGTGCTAAAGCCTAAACTAAGGCAATTATACCGGAGAGGGTGATATAGAAACACTGGTGGTATTAAATTAAAGCTCCCTTTTAGATAGCCTCCTTAATTATGTTTCTTTGTGGAAGGTGTCCCTTCCCTCAGCTTAAGAAGCTCAGTGCAAATTATCTCTGAAGTTTTTACATCTCTTTCATTTGATAAGAATAGTGCGTGTTTGTATTATTGCTGTGAATTAACTTTTCAGGATTGAAGCACGGAATATTAAGCACCCAGTAAAATGCTTCTAAAGCAGGAACATTTTTATATTAAAAAATTGCGTCCATTTTCCAAATCAATCATGTCTGACTCCTGCCTTGTTAACCTGACCAAGATATGTGATTGGAAGAAGTCTGTCAGTCCAAAGAAAACAGGTTCTATTTGTGATATCTCATAAAGGTGACTGATGGGTGTGTGAGTGTGTGTGAGGACAAGGCACTAAACAGGAACTGTATAACATTATATTTATGTTTTCTGTTTCAGGCCGATGGCTGTAATTTATCGGACCTGTCCTTGTGCTCAGGTCTGACTTTGGGCACTTTGTGTAATTAAACATGGGCAAGAAGTTGTTGGGGAGTGGTTGCAGGGTTGCCGACTTCGATCAGCTGGCTGGAGTGAGATTTTCAATTTGAGACAACTCTGCACACTCATTTACGTGTATGTAATAGTTTTATTACCCTGTAAAATAGGGTTTGCAAACTGCCCCAATGTTTTTGATGTAGTTAGTTTTAGGTTTATTATGGAATAATATAGATTTGCGTAAGATTTCTTGCATGAGCGTGAGAGTCCGAAAGCGTGACCGTCACGGCAGATGCGCGAGAGTTGGCAACCCTGTGGTTCGAAAATGGATGGATGGTTTTTTAATCATCAAAAAAGGGGTGAAAGTTATCGTTTCTATATAGAATTAAGGAAAATGTGCAACGCCAATAATCGTATGTCTATTCATCTAAGGCTTGATCAATGAGTGGACAGGCCTACGTAGCAGCGATATATTGATCATTAAAGCATAGGTATTTTGAATCGCTGATAGTGAATTGTCCCAGTTGGCGAGCCGTAGCACGGAGGGAAAGTCCCGGATGCAAACAGGAGGGCAATTTCAAAGCTTGATAATGGAGCTGAGAAGAGGAGGGTGTGTGGAAGTCTGTTGAGGTCAGTTGTTAATTATTATGAAATGCTATTACTATAGATTCAAACAAAGGTTTTGAATCTTAAGATAATCATTATGTATGAGTTAGTTAACAGTGCACTGTGAGGATTCGTGTTATTGTTATTTAAATACCTGTGCCGCCATCTGTTTATTTAATCCCTCAGCCAGCGAAACAAGTTACTGATGGCTAATGAGTTTTTAATCATCATCATCCTCATCATCAGTACCCCGGTGTTTGTGCACACTATTCTTTTTTGTCAATTTGTGCACTATAAAGTTTACATTTGCATCAAATACGTTTTCAAATGTCAGTTTGTGTTTTCAGTTAAGGGTAGTAATATTTGTTATTCGCTAAGGTAAGGTTTTGCGGTGGTGATGACATTGTGAGAGGTAAACAGCATAACGCGACGGTTCAGACGTTCTGTTGGCAGATGGAGGTGATGCAGCGCCGGCCGCGGGTGCAGGATCTGCTGGGGGCGCTGTCTCCGGGGGTGCGGCAACTGGAGGGGAAGACTTTTTACCTGGATGCTGTACGAAGCCGCTCCTCTGCCCTGCTTGCAGATGCTATAGCCCGTCTTGGAGGGGTATGGAACCAGACTGGGGGAATTACCATGTAAAGGGAGTGGTGGGCCTACCAATTTATTGGGGGCAACTTAATGTAACTGAAGGTCTAGCTTTCTGCCTGAGAAGTTTGCTTACCTTTTCAAATTAATACTGTATTTTTGGGCTGTTTGATGAGTCATGTGATTTGTATATATGATGACATAATGGACGCAGATTGTGTTTCATGTCCAGTGTGATCGTTATGTCCCTTTGCAGAGAGTGGAAAGCTTCCTTAACAAGGATGTGACCTTTGTGGTCTCGGGGAGTCGGGACAACTGGCAGGGTTGGCAGTCTGTCCAGGAAGGGGAGGGCCCTAAGAAGGTTGCAGTGGACGGCCCCCCGGTTTCCTCCCATCACCGGCAAGCTCAGGGCGGCTGCAGTGGCACCAGTCAGCGCCCTGCCGCCCACAGACCTCAGGTAAGTTTCTCTCTCTTAACCATGTCTGTTACAGTCGTCTTTAACTGGAATTTAAAACTGGAACGGTTTATCATCGTTGCTTTGCAGTCTTTCATATGCTGTATTTGGTCACACTGTAGTAGTCGTTGAATTTTTCAAAATGGCGCTCTGTTCACGGGCACCGTTCATGCTGGCTGTGCAGGCGTACAGAAGCCGTGGAAGGGCCCTGCTGGAGAGGGCCATCCGCAGCAACGTAAGTCCTCTTGCGTGAAACCTTCCATTATCTATGGTGATTATGAAGTCATTAATATGAAGAAGGCAAGGGTAAACGTGACAAGTTTAATTTTAAGTCGTCCTGAGTTTGCTAGATGTGGTGCTGGTGAGTTAAGGATGATGCTTATAATGGCAGCTCTCAGCTTGAGATGTGAGCCATTCGCACTGTTGGCCCTTTATAATCATTCCCGTGGTGTCGAGCAGGAACGCTGTCCGGGGACCAGTGTCCTGGCCAACGCCAGCTCCTGGGGCATCAAAATTCTCCATGTGGATGGTATCCTTTTTCCCAGCAAAGACGGTCTTACTGTATGAGGAAACACTTCTGTTCGCTCGTTAGACACAGTTCGCATTGGCGATGCAAAGAAATACATTATCTCGTGACCACCCGAACGTTTTGCCTGCAGCAAGATCCTGTAACTGATTCTCTTTCGTAGAGGTTGCTTTTAAATGAATAGAAGCTTGTCTGTCGAGCTGTCAGCAGGGGGCAACATTGACTTCAAGCTCACAAACTGCAGGAACAAAGGAATGAAGCAAAGGTACAAAAAAAATTGGATAATTTATTGGAAGGGACCTGACAAGATGAGGTTTTGTTTTCCTTCTCCTGTGCTGTTGTCCTTCACTTATTAAAGTGATTTATAATTAAGGACTAATTCGCCGGGGGATTCATGGGCGCTCAGTAGGTGGCGCTCTCGCCTCCCGCCCCCAGGGTTTGAATCCTACCTATTCTATGACTGGAGTTTGGAGGTTCTCCCAGAGCCCCCTAGTTTCACCCTGAGTCTCTGAGACATGCAGCAAGGCTGACTGACGTCTCTAATGCACATAGTGTGTAATTGCTATAACCTCCCGCAGTGGTGAGTAGGGTTGAATATTGTTTGGGTTCTGATGTTCGACATTCGCGGGGGCTGAGATCTGCATCACGGTACGGTCCATTTTATAGGAACTGGCGCCATATGAGTAAATGAACCTCTCTTTCTCAGCATTGTTATAATAATTCCAAAAACAAAGATGTTAGCCTTTCATTGCTAAAGGCTTCTGACTTGCCACCAAATCATAAAGCTATATACAGAGATGCATGATATATCGGTTAACATGTTGCTGTTGGCTGATATTATTTTAAAAAAAATACACTCGGTGACAAAAAAATGGAGCCAACAAGGTCATGTGACTGTATATCAATGATTATAGTATCAGATCAAACGGACAGAGTTGGCTGGATACATGCGGAAGGGAGTCATATAGCTGTTGTATCCTCTCCTGCGGCAAGTCGGCCCACAGCTGCTGTAACTGGCCCTTGAGACCCTGCAGATTGGCACTGGGTCTGAGTTGACGTCTGAGCTGATCTCTCTCACACATGTACAATTGGGGAAAGATCAGGGGACCTGGCTGGCCACAGGGGACCTCAGCATGAAGCAGGCAGCGCATAGACACTCGTGCCATGTGTGGATGGGCGTTGTCTTGGTGAAAGACTGTACCAGGGTGCCGTCTCAGGACGGGTAAGATATGCGGACACAGGATATCACTGACGTAGCGCTGTGCTATCAGGGTCCCACGAATCACTAGCAGAGATGATCTGAAGCCGTACTCTATGTCTCCCCACACCATGATGCCAGGAGTAACGCTGGTGTGTCTCTCCACAACATCGGCAGGATTGGCCCTCCACCCTCGACGCTGCCACACACACGCACGACGGTCATCTGGTAGTGCAAAACGGAGTCATCACTGTACATGGTACGACGGGACTCGTCATCAGTTCATACCTCCTGGTTCTGCGCTGGTGTTAACGGCAGCCTACGCATGGGACCGTGATCCTGTAGTCTGGCTGATGCCAGTGGTTGAGACACAGTGTGGGATGACAGGGGGTGATGTAGAGAGCCCAATACCTGTGTCCAGATGGCAGGCGCAGATGTCATGGGGTTCCGTAAGGCTTGGCGCACAATACAACGATCCTTCCTTGGTGTGGTCTGTCTTGGGTGACCGGAACCTTCACGACGTGTGTGGGTGCTCTCACGTGCCCATTGGTTCCAACGTCAGGGGACTGTAACATCTGCACGCCCCACATGTCGGGCAATTGCACAATACAACCACCCAACCTCATGCAGACCCACAATGGGACCCCGATCAAACTCCGTTAAGTGCTGGTAATGCTGTCTACTGCACCCAGGAGGCATCTTCTGTGGTGACTAGACGTGCCAGCGCCCTGCAAATTGAATCATTTACATACCCATCGCTGGTCTGCACGTGTGCCAAATTACATCCAAATAGGATCATTACTTCTGAGTGCTTCAGTTTTTTTGTCTGTGTATCTTTGCATCAGTTTGATGTTTTAGTCTTGGCTGATTACCGCCTGCTGATATTTAGACTTAATTTTAACTGATAGCTGATACATTTTGCCACGTACAGTAGATGCACCACTAAATGTGCAGATTGTCCCTTAAGTCCCTGGATCAGAGTTCCTGCCGTACTTAAGCCGACTTACAGAGGAAAGTTCCCGAGCCAGAAGCCGGGAACTGCAGGTAACTTGGCATTTCTATTAGTCTGTGTTCTTCTTAAAAGTCATTTGTTTTCCCTTCGTGGATGATGCAATGTTTCTGAAGAAGGCAGTGCTGGAATGGTGGATGCTGACTTTGTCTGCGTTACTCCTACAGAAAACAGGGAAATCCTCAGCGTGGGTGGTCAAAGGTCAGTAATGTTCAGCATCAACGCAGGTGATGTGGTGTTTCATGCTTTGGGTTATTTTTTGTGTATTAACAGTCAGTCCATGTGAAACATTCAAGAGGATGGCATTGTGAATGAACAGCCATGTTTTTCGCTAAATAACCCCCCCCCCCCACACACACATTAACTGTCCTCTACTTCTTCTCTCATCATCAGCCGGAACCCTGAAGTCTCCCTACATTAAGATCGAGGATTCCAGCAGGTCAGTGGATGTTTGGTGTCGGAAAGATAAACCCCTTTCCAGCAGCCGCTGCTGGTCCTGATGAAGGCTGCCTGTCTTCCTCTTAAACCCCGTCTGCTGCCTCATTCTAATACATCGGAGTCGCTAAAATGTAGTTTAAAAAAAAAAAAAACACGGTGTGGCTGGTGTCGTAATGGAAACCAGCAGCCACCACCCCAACTGGCCCCGGGTGTCCAGACTTTCCCCACTCAACTGCCCCTGACCCCCCCGGGCATGTAAAGGGATCCTGTCAGGAGCCCCGTGGTTAAAGTTTAAAGGCAATCAGGGGAGACACCTGGAACAGAGCCGGCGTTAATGTGCATGCATGTTGCCTGTGGGAGGGGGCTGAGGTTTCATCGCCGTTTCCGCCGCTGCCCCCACGCCTGGAGAGACCGCAGGCCCCCCCGGCCGCCTCTGCGGCTCGGTCAGTGAGCCGCCAAGGAAAGCGGCTGGCTGCTGCATAGACCTTCACTCCTCCACCCGCCGTGGCTCTGTTTCTCCTGCATGTTCCTCAGATGCACCGCCTGCGAACGGCCTGTGGGGCAGGAAGCCGGCAGTCATCCTGAGGACATTCTAGGTCTAGGTTTCTGTCCTGGAAAGAAAGTCCGTTACGTTTGTTGTTCGGCACAAACCCCCTCAAAACAAACAAACAAACAAATTGATGAATATCAGCAAGTTGTCTGTACGTTTTTCTTTTTTGTGAACAGCTTAGTAACTGCAGGATAGTTTTTCTATATTAATGGCTGGTTTGTTTATGCTTGTTTAAGTTTGGTGTGTGTGCAGCATTTTGACGGCTCCTCCTGTCTTGTGTAAATAGGAAATACAGACCCCTTCACACGCAGTCAGCAGTCTTCCCCATGCTGGACTTCGCTGGCAAGTTCAGTCCGTTTGAGACACCCGCCCCTCTGCCTCCTCCAATGATGAAGAACCAGGAGGACGATCAACACAGGAAAGCAAAGTCAGTCGTCATACGGTCCCCACGTTGTGATCAGTTCTGCTTTACAGGATTACAGGCCAGGGGACTCTGACTGTGCTGCAGTGACAACCTGCCAAGTGAATGTTTTTTATTTGCAAACATCTAATTAGGTTGAATTGACAGCAGTTACTGGTTTTGGTTAATGTGGTTTGGCATGCTGCCACATTTAGTAGTCAGAGTTTGGTAATTCAGGTCTCCTGACTCTGTGACTCTGACTTTTACTCTCTGGACCTGAATTACCCAACTCTGTTATTAGCGCACGTGTGTTTTTGGGGTGGGTTGAACGTCAGTCATCTCCCACCTGCACCACAACGTTCCAGGAAAAGGGACGTGGATGCTGGAAGCAGCCGGGACGGGGCAGGACGGCACCTCCCGCTGGTTCTGACTCCTTCGCCCCCCCGGGTGCGCAGGAAAACCCTGGGATTCTGCGAATGCTGCCAGCTCTCTTTCAAGGAGGAGGCAGAGGTGAGAGCGCTAACCCTGGGGACCCGCTGGGCACTCAGCACTGCCGTCCAGCGACACGCCAGGTTAATTAGGCCTTGCTGAGCTGTTGATTAAATTCTTGCTGTGATTTAACACATCGTGGTATTTGTGGGTGCTGCAGGTTGTTTGTGCTGATTCACAGGTGAAAGGGGATCTCTTTTTGCAGAATAAAATAAACATATTTATATTAAAGACTTTTTTATTGGTAAACACCCATGAGTAGTACTTATGGATTTTATTTCCACTGTTCTGTTTAGATATGTTTTACCGGTGCAACTGCATTACCTTATAAAGCTCACGTAGCAGTTAAGTGATGTTAAATCTGCACTGATACGTCATAAATCCTCAGTCACAAGGACGAGAATATTCAGCCAGGTCCTGGACTTAGCAGTGAGACTCGTCCTTCACTGAGGGTATCGAAGGATGGACGGAGGAGCCCTTTCTCAGCGTGTCTGCTGCGTGTAGCATGTGCGGTTGTGTGATTCCCTGCTGCCTCGCTAACATCCACAGCACCTGCAGTCAGACCAGCACCGGCAGTTTGCCCGAGACGAGTCCCACTATGCCGTGGTGGACAGGCTGATCTCCCTCATGCAGCCAGACTTTTCTGAGATCACGGTCCACGGCCACATGCTGATGCGGTGAGTCCCAACTTCCGTTTTATCTGAGGTGACTTTTGTGCTACTGCTAGGTGTAACTACACTGATGTGGTTTGTAATTAAGCTTGATTTATGTTCCTTAAGTCCAAGTATGTATATTAATAAAAATTTACTAAGTAGCTTAACTGGTGACAGTGTGGAATATACTTCGTACAGTTGTACAAACTGAAATTTCTTTTGAAGTTTATTCAAGTGCTATAATTGCTGTTCTTGTTTCCTTTATTTTAGCGTTAATTGTTATTTCCTGGCTCGGTGGTACAGGTGTAACTTACCATTCAGTTCGATAGACGATTCAGGATTCATGGTTCGATAAACTAACAATATATTCAGCTATATAATACTGTAGGGCTGAACGTTGTGTGGAAAATATGTAGTCCATTTTTTTGACGTGTGTGTGTAT
>JAODLC010000100.1:28760480-28772567 GCA_026781145.1 Hippopotamyrus pictus | reverse complement strand
CATACACACACACATATGTATATATATATATATATATATAGTTTTTAAAAGTGAAGCTTCAGGTCATTATTCAGTGTAATAGATTTAAAACGTGATGCAGCATTACCACATGAGATACTATCAACATATTAAATGGTCTATATTCTAATGTAAGGATGAGAACTTAAACATGTGAATTGCTTCCAACATGTACTTATTTTTTAAATTAGAAGGCAACAATCAAACATAAAGCACTTATCACAAACTGACTCTGTTAAGCAAAATAAAGTAAAAATAATATTAAGATGATTTCAGTAAGACAAACAGTAGGGATCCTGTAGCTACTTAGACCACAGAGTGATGACAGAATTCCATGGTTGTGTAAAAGATTTACGTATGCGGATCTGTTTTACGCAACTATGGAATTGTCATAATAACCACTCCATAAATAACAGGACCTTTCTGTAAACTATCTCTGACCATGAAATATGTAGGCAGCATAATCATTTTTTTCACACCACAAAATTCCTTGGGTTTCACGAGTTTCTTGTTTGCGGGCGTATACACGGTCACCCTGGGTCACTTCTGTTTGGGGAGCACGACTGGCACGTGAGTAGCACAGCACTTTGATGAGAGTGACTGTCGCACGTAATGCGGTTCCCAAATTTCAGCCTTTGCGATTTGCTAATCGTATTGTCTTCAAATCGTGATTTCGATTTGAAATCAAATAAATCATTCAGCCCGATAATACTGAAAAACTGATCTCATAGTGCTTATTCCTTATTAGGCTTGCACGTTTACAAAAAAGCTGTTCAAAACCATTCCTTTTTCTTTATTTTTCCTTATTCAACAGACTCCAGTGCAAAAAGTAAAAATCCCTTTCGATTTTCTTGAAACCGAAAAAATAAGAATAAATCGGAATGTTCTTAATGTATAAACAATGTATAAGACTGGAAACAAAGATCTGTCGTTCCTTTTTAGGCTCATTTAAAAGAAAAGCTGTTTTCTTACCGTTTCTTTTTTCTTCCAGTTTTTTCTTATTCTGTGTAATGCAAAATGCAAATATAAAAACTGAGATTACACCTATTGCACCTACTTGCATTAACATTAGTAAATTATTTTATGCCACGGTGCCTCGTTACATCCCTACAATGCGTATTGTCATATTTTTGAATCGCGAATATATTGTGCCTCAGTGCGTTGTGACACATCTGCTCAGTGCGTTGTGACACATCTGCTCAGTGCGTTGTGACACATCTGCTCAGTGCGTTGTGACACATCTGCTCAGTGCGTTGTGACACATCCGCTCAGTGCGTTGTGACACATCCGCTCAGTGCGTTGTGACACATCTGCTCAGTGCGTTTCACTGCTGCCATACATCTTCAGGGACTGGGAGCTTGAATCCTGCCTCCAATCTGTATGCGGAGTCTGCATGTTCTGCCAAAGGTTATGCAGGACTCTGGTGACTGTAAATTACCCATAGTATGTGCGTGAGAGACTGTGAGTATGTGCTCAGTGACAGACTGTCCCTGTACTGGAAGACAGAGGAATAGATTGTGCTTTTTCTGGCTGGTAGCTATCAGTGAGACGATCATGCTGTGTGGTTTTGTCGCCCTGCCAGGTCTCCTCCTCGATTTCTCCACACACATCCATGCCTGGACCTAGAGCCCCCGGAGAACGGTGATGCAGATCTGGCCTTGCAGGCCCTGCTGTCGCCACTCCAGCCAAACGGCAGCCCAGCTGCCCGGGAAATGGAAGAATCGAGGTCCACCTCCATCACGGCCAGTGCCGCCGCTTCCGTCTCGCTGAAGTCGGTCCCGGGGGATTTCGCTCCCTGCATCACAGCACCTGGCACCGTGCCCCCTCTGCAGCAGTCCTGTAACCCCCAGACCAGGACCGCCTGTGGGACTAGAGGTGGTGAAGCAGCGTCAGGGCCGAGGGAGCCTGCAGAGGACGGGGCAAAGTGTAGCTCACCGCCCAGCGCCAGGCCCTTGATGCCCCGAAAGGGCGGAAAACGTGGCAGGTCAGACAGTCAGAGTCCCAGGGTGAGCAAGAAGCGGAGGGCCATAGCGTCAGTGCCCTTCAGCGGCTGTGCTGCCATCCCGGCAGTCCTGCGCGGGGAGCCTTGCCTGAGACCCCCCCTCAACGTGCGCGTGACGCCGGCCCCTGCCAGCTCCCAGCTTCTCACCACGCCACCTCCTGGAGAAGCTCGCGGCTCAGATCAGCTCGTGTACACTGCGGTGAGACCGGATACGGGTCTCGCTGCAGGTGACATTGCATGTACGTCTGCTGAAGATGACCTCCTCCTTGGTGCACGCGGTGACCTCACAGAAGGTCTTTGTAATGAGATGCTGCTGCCCGTAACACCCTCTGCCTCCGGGGGGCAGCTGGGTCTGGTGTCACCCGGCGTGATGCTCGGTAAAGAATCTGACCCACCGCTGACCCCTTTGGGCTCCACTCATAAGGCGACTTTACCCGTCAACGGTACCTCAGTCGCCGCTCTGAACCTGACCAACCCACCACAGCCCTCCCCGCCACCTTTTCAGTTGGTACCCCTCCCATCCCCGCCATACGGCAGCCGCTCGCCCCTGGAGGACAGTCCAGATTCCAGCCCTGCCCCTCTGTCCCACTCATTCTCCTCCGTCCGCATCGAGGCCTCCCTGCTCCCAGACCCCTCGGCCTGTTCCCCGTCCTCCTCGGTGGCATCCGACTGGGACCGCAACCTGCTCTCCTGGATGTCCCAACCCGCCGCGAGCGGAGGCTGCGTCCTGGACCTGGAGTTTCTGCAGAGGCCCTGCATGACCGTGCGGGATGTGGGCTACGAGTCGCGGCTCTGCTCCGTGCTGCGCCCCCCCACCCCGCCTCGGTCCCTCTGTGAGGACGACACCGACCCCGCCCTGCCCTTCAGGACTTTCGAGCTCCCTGCAGAAACCCCCGTCGCTCAGTGACAGCATTCAGCATCGACAATGAACCTCGGGACTTTGGAATAGTGATGGAGTTTTCTGTGCTGCAGCCTGTCGCCAGGGTGTGTTTGTTACGCCGCGGTGTTAAGCTGCACCTCCTGTGTCGGGCTGCTTTGACACTAATTGGCAGCTGGGCGTCTGCATCGAGCCCATCAGAGCGTTAATGTCAGTGGCAGCTGAGTGACTCTCAAGCTTTGTCAGACAGCTTCCCTGGTACCTTTTAGTATTAACAGTGTTTCTGTATGATACTCAGTAGAATAATATCTGAGGGTTACTGGGAAGCTCGGTCCATTAGTCTAAGTCTTACAGCTGGGCAGAGTTCAGTAAACCCCCCCCCCATATTGATTTTGCAATATTTTTTTATGAGAGAGAGGTGTCTATACTCAGAGACCCATGTGAATGTAGATAAGTCAGCATCTTTTGTTTTCCGTGAAGTTAAATGGATGATCTGTCTCCCTTTCTGAGTGAAGGTTCTCTCCGTGCCGGCGTCAGAAATCTCCGCTCGCTCTCGTCCGGGCAGCATCCACGTTCTGTGTCGTCATGAACGAAGCTTCCCAGAACTCGTTATTTACAGATTCTATAAAGCTACTGTATTTTGACCCACCAGGCCCTCGGTCGGGGGGGGGACATCGTGGCTGGAGAGCTGGTGACTGCTTCATTCAAGTCCAGCCCCCCAGTTACAGGGTCCCCTAAGGGTGGAGGGGTCATGTTCATGTTGAGAATGTCGACATGCAGCAGTATTACAGAAGAACTGTTTGAAATGTCTGTTTTGGTTTTACTGATCTTATGAAATAAACCTGAAATAAAAAGTGATCTTCAGGCATTTGTTTTATTCTCTGTTCTGGAATTCTCCATATAGAGTGGTGTCTGTCTCAGCACTGGCCTAATCAGATAGCCCATCATTTAAGTATGGCCATATAGGATATAGTGTATGTCATGTGGTAATGAAGAAACGAAAGGACTTGGGCTTTGGGGTGACAAACTCGGTAGACCTACATAACTTATTCTGATTTGCAGATAAACAGAGACGGAGATCTGATACCAATAATTACAGGAATAGTTAAATTTTACTTTGTTCCCCTTATTTCTAATAATTGCCTTTCTGCTTTCCATGCCGCAGATGAAGTGAATTTTTCGCCTAGAAATTAAGGTTTTTTTTTTTTTTTTTTTTTTTTACTTTACACTGACTTGTTAAACCCGGACCTAAATTTGGTCGATCCTCGTCCATTGACAATCACTTTTTTTGCTATAAACGCAGCAGGTTCTTCTACTGGAATTTGTAGGTGTTTTCTCAGAACACGAGAAGGAGGAGGAGGAGGAGGAGGAGGGACACTCTATGGGAAAAAGGGAGGGCTCTGCAGGGCCCACGTGTTCCCCCAAGCGCAGATCCGACGCTCCTCTCCCCTCCCTCTCTAGCCGCCGCTTGCAGAACCGCAGTGGTGGCGAAGACGAATGACCCTCGCACCCTAGCTGGAAATCATGTCCGTGTACATAGTTCTCCCCCCTCCGCACACTTTTTGCGTTTTCGCTTCCGATTTCCATTCACTGAATGTTACTTCGTCCTTTTTCCGCACGGTCACGATGCTCTTCAGATTTGCCAGGGGGGCTTTTTATAACTAAAAAGCAGCAATGCCGGGGGAAATACGAGAAAACCGTTAGAGCTTTAATATCAGCTATATTTTTCCATCGTCATCCGCAGTTCATCTTTGATTCCCCCTCCCCATTATACACTGTTCATTCCTCGCACTTCATGTCATTCCTGGGGACTATGTGAACATCATGCTGGCGATGCGGTGTCTGGTGTTTGCTGCAGTGAGTGCACGCTTTGCCGTGACAGGTAAGGGAGACGGAGTGAGGGAGGGGAAAAAACGCAAAGCTGCTCGTTTATCAACTTTTCTCCTCCCTTGACACGTTCAGTGTTTTGCACCAATAATCACTTTTCCTACTTTTAATAACGATTCGGCGGTAAGTCACTGCTGGCTTTTGTCGGTTCGCATTTGCGTCCCTCTCGTCAGCTGAAGCGATGCGATAGATTTGCTGCATTGACAGATTTTCCCCGCAGCTTGTCTGCCGAGCTAAAACCGTACTGTATATTAAACGGCAATGGCAAAAAAAATCGTTCGTGCTATCCAGTTGGGCGTTTATTGCAATTGATGCATTGCCTTGGTAGTCACGTATTTAATTTACGATAGCAAAACAGATTGATTGATCACCTCCCCCGCCACCTTGCCTGCAATGTGTCCCGCATTTCAGCCTGGAGCGTCCCTGTGGTGGCGGATGAGGGGGCATGGCAATGGCCAGCGCCGAAGGACCGCGGGGACCGGACCGGTTCCGAAGAGGAGGTCACCAAACCCAAGCGGCTCCTGCATCAGATCGATTCAGATGGGGAGGTTATTCACAGCAGTCTGGACACCAGGGTGAAAAATACCACGGAGGGAACACAGGTGAGTGACAACTAACTGTGCCTAACTTCTGCTTTCATTGTATCAAAACGTTGATCGATTTGAAATGGATATGAAATATGGTAATGATGCAGTCATTTATCTACATGAAATCCTCTGGGAAATTCCCTATGGAGTTTTTGAATACTTCAAAAGTTGGGCTATATTTAGACTTCTTCAAGTAACACCATAAATGTCCCCAGGACAGACATCAGTAGTTGTGTCTTTCATTTTGTCCTGTAATCAGTGGTGCTTGACTCTGTTCAGCTTACACCTTCCAGCCTTTTACTCAATTCTTGAAATTCCATCTGCTTAGTACAACCCCTCCCCCCCCCCCCCCCGACTCCGGTATAAGTGCTGCTAGGCTGACCATCTAATGACTGACATGTAATAACTGCATGTTGGCACCAAGCCAGAGCTATAGGATATCAAAATTGAAACTCCAAGTTGCTTAACTAACTCCCTGCCAATCACCAGTAACTAGAGATGCCCGGTAATGCAAATCGTTCGCATTCTAACTCCGATTTAACCTGAACTGCAGTGTCACTCCTGACTTCAATTCGTCGATGTAGCAAGTAATTCCTGAATTTGAGTAATTATTGTCTCTGTAGTAGGTGTTGTCTTTGCCTCCTAAACTATAGATGCGCAGAAGCAGGACGACAGTCAGGGGTAGCGACCTAGTGTTATCAGGCGGGGTGTACAGCTGTACACCAGCATCGCCTGTGGGGACATGTGACATATGACATATGGATGCACTTTTGAGCTCCACGGCATGGTTGCTGGATTTTGAGTAACCGCTAACACAGAAATAGTTTTAAGTATTATGTTTGAGAAGCACTGGCCCAGTACTGATCATTAAAATAACCATAAAGGGTTGTGTTGTAGTTCGTCTGTAACAGACAGTGGCTCAGACGCTGTATTTGCGGTCAGGAGGTTGCTGGTTCCAGTCTTGGGCTCAGTTCTTAAGCGAAGACCTTAGCCCCTGCTGCTTCATGGACTGGCTTTCTCAGTTGGACGTTGCTTTGGATATGATTGTCCCCTAGATATGGAGAAGTAGATGCTGGGGTGCAGATCTCTTATTACCAAAGCGCTTTACAATTTATACCTCACATTCACACACCGGTGGCGGAGGCTGCCATGCAAGGCACCAACCAGCTCACCGGGAGCAATTTGGGGGTTCGGTGTCTTGCTGAAGGACACTTTGATGGGGTCAGGAGGACCCGGGGCTCAAACCTGCAACCCTCCGTTTGCCAAACGGTAGCACTACCTCCTACGCCACCATGGTGCATGAAGACCCTTAATTGGCAGGTTTTCTGTGATGGCGTGACCTTGTGGTTTAGGCATGCTGTTCTTTAAAGAAATTTAATTGGCAGCTGATTTGAACAAAATTTCACATGCAGATGCAAAATGGAAAAATAATGCATCAAGTAGGTGTGACTTCAATCCTAAAAAAAATACAGTGAGCAGTGAAGGAACTCCAGAAGCAAACATTTCCATGGTAGGATAGGGTTAGGGATCTATTGATATTCAGGGGTGTGTTGAATAATTAACCTGTCGGTAAACTGGAGAGCGGACATGGGGAGCGTTGAACTCCATCCTAGTGATGAAAAACAAGTGAAAAGGAGAAATACCTTAACTGCTTAATAGAATAAATTATCAGAGGTCATTAACCTAATTAAAGGTTCAGGTTGAGTGAAGGTGAGGCTGGTGTCAGTTCTGGTAGCACACGCTGTTTGTTATGGTGTCTGTCCGTATTGTATTTTCAGGCAGGGACCCCTTGATGATTTCTGAAGTGCGTCTCTTGGCTGTTGTTTGTGTGTGTGTGTGTGTGTGTGTGTGTGTGTGTGTGTGTGTGTGTGTGTGTGTGAACACCACAATGTTTGACTACACGCTACGCAGGTTCTGCAAGAGCCCATGATCTTCCTGTAGAGGGGTCGTGATCCTAAATCTGTGTGCCTGTTGCCCCACTGCCTGCTTACTCCTAGGTGACAGGTTGCCAGGGCCCCCCCCAGCACACAGGCGTGCCCCTTGCAAGGCCCCAACGCCCCTGATTACGTTTCACACCTTGCCCTCTCCTGTTACCACCTCTATAAATATTGTCTGTCAATCAATGTCCGTCTCTCACCGGTCATCGCAGTCGGGCGACCTTGGTCTGCCCTGAGCATATGTTCCGCCCGTCTCCGGCTCCCGCACGAACCAGATCGGGGCAAGGTTTCATGTCCTGGGCAAGGGACTGGATGCCCTCTTGCCAGCCAGGTGAATGGCCCCTGTCCTATTTCTGGAAACTGTTTAAGGGAATGGAGTCTAGTTCTGTCTTATCCTGTGTTGCACTGGCACTTCAGTTCTCAATAGGCCGTTCTAGCCAATGCTCCTGAATTTATGTAATTATTGTCTTTGTAGTATGTATCCATACATGATTTCCATCAGTTTTTTAAACGCGAAAGAATTACCATGAGGTTTAAACTCCAGGAGGAAAACAAACTCAATCACAGTACAGGCAGTCCCTGGGTTAAATATGGCCGACTTACGGACAACTCGTACCTACTTCATAATTATGAACGGACTGCTGTAGAGCCTATTCACTAACTAAAAAATACGGGGGACTTTGTGACGCTCGTGAAAACATTGTCCTCCTTTAGTGCTTCATCAGCTCAAGGTACAATGTAGTACTGTATGTAGTTACTTCTACTGTATTATTATTATTAATCCATCCATCCACCCATTTTCCAAGCCACTTATCCTACTGGGTCGCGGGGGGTCCGGAGCCTATCCCGGAAGCAACGGGCACGAGGCTATTATTATTAAAATTATTGCAAATTAATTATCATTATTAATAATAAATAATAATAATAGATAAACAGAAATTTAAATACAGATTTAGGGAATGGATCTCATTCGTAATCTGGGGACTGCCTGTCATCCCGTCTTTATTGTCTAGGTCGATAATAATTGCTGCAACGAACCTCTGTTAATATAACGGCAGATAAAAAGGAACTGGTCACCAGTTAGGGACTGGGAGCCACAGGCCGACTGTCTGACTCCACCTGGCCCACGTGAGCAGTCAAGGTTCCTCCACTACACCCACAACCTCAGTATTTCTGTTCACATACTTTTTAAATCATGACAATGTTTCATTCTTTCATCCTCTGTGACACCGGGTTCGTTTGCATTTGTGACCAGTCTTGCAAACCTCGCACACCTGCGCCTGTAACCTTTATTATAAACGCCCCCTCCCCATTTTAACCTTTAAATGTCCTGTGACATCACTACTAGATAGTAACTGGTTGTTAGTCATTTTCTAATTACCATGGAAAACTTGCCAAAATTAACTCTGAGTGTCGGACCACTGTTCCCTATTAGTCACACGCTAACTAACGTGTCGCTAATTAGATTGGAAGAACATTAATGTCATTGTGGCTTTAAGGATGAGATAGCCAGTAAACTGGGGTTTGTTTTTCAGTGACGCACCGTTAACACTGGTGTTTGTTCTGCCCTGTAAGCGACTCTCTGTGCCCTCAGGCTCAGCCCCTCCATCTGGCCCAGAGCAGTTTCCTGGTGGAAGCCTTTGGGACCTCCTTCATCTTGGACCTGGAGTTAAACCAGTGAGTGGATCCTTTGGACTTGGACGTGTGATGCTGTCCTCATGCTCCAGTTGATGCGTTTGCTTGTAGTCTCTCTAAAAAAAGAATGACCATATGGAGATAGAAGGGTATCGACGGGAGCCATTACTGTGAGGTCCCAGGCATGCGTGCATGCACACACCACACTTATACACGCACACGCCACACACATACACGCACACGCCACACACATACATGCACACACCACACACATACACGCACACGCCACACACATACATGCACACACCACACTTATACACGCACACGCCACACACATACACGCACACGCCACACTTATACACGCACACGCCACACACATACACGCACACACCACACTTATACACACACACACGCCACACACATACATGCACACACCACACTCATACACGCACATGCCACACACATACACACCACACTTATACACGCACACGCCACACTCATACACGTACACGCCACACATATACACACCACACACATACACGCACATGCCATATTCGTACATTCACACTCCACACACATACACACACACGCGCACACCACACTCATACATGCACACGCACACACCACACTCATACATGCACACGCACACACACACACACACACACCACACACTTACACGCACACGCACAGTCCCCACTATTGCTAAGTACATCATTCCACTGCTTCCTCCTTAACCCCAGGAGAAGTTGTGTGATCAGCACATTGCATTATTCATGTTTGTAAAATGTAGAGCTCCCCCCATAATGAACACAAAACCCTAAGGTACACCATGCAGGACAGGGGGTGAGATATCGGTTACTCTAAGCAGGTTGTGATGAAGAGGAGGGTTATGACTCCATTAACCATCATGAAGCTGTGACACTGATAAGGCCACTCATTTGTCTGGAGTGTACAGTATGTCACGTTGGTGCTCGCTTACCCCACATGCTGCGCCAGTATCTACGGCATGAATCATTTAAAGTTCGACTGAAATTCTCAGCTCTCAGAAAATCACCGGCGAGCATCCGACGGTCATCCATGGCGTGTCTGGTGTGCGCGTTAGCCCGTGGTTAGGGGAGCACACCTAAGTCCTGCAGTGCGGTGGGAATTCATGCTGTCACACACCACTGTGCAGGCAAAGACCTCGGAAATAACAACAGACCGACCCAGTCTAAGCCGAGAAAATCAACACAGCATCCGTGGCTATACTTGTGCCTATTAAATGACTCTCAGATAATGTTTCTGTTTCCTACACAGCAACCTCCTGTCTTCGGATTATGTGGAGAGACACTTTGACAAAGATGGAAAGTCGTCACAGACCTTGGTAGGAGAAGAAGCTGGCTGAGGAACTTGGGGGGTGATTGACAGAGTTAGCTACTGGTTATCAGCATGCGGTTTTAGCTGTGGGTCGGGACATATTATGGGGTGAGATATGGTTAGGCGCTAGGAGACTCATTTTGTAGACTTTCGATCTATAGACTGGCTTGTTCATCCATCTTCCAGCTGCTTATCCAGTAGAAGATCACAGGATTATCCACTTATACTGACATAAAATAGTAAAATGGCAAAGTGAAAACCAGCTTTATAAATACTGCTTTTAATTAATCTGTCACGTTACAGGCTGAGCTGACTTTGTAAACAGGATGTTGCATCAATTTTTGTATAATATTGTAAAAATTTTTTAACTTATGAATGCATTTTTTGTATCTCAGTGTTTATGCCGTTTCAAGAGCACGATTCCAAACATTTTCAAGAACGTGTCCGTGGACCTGGTGAGCTTTGGAAATTTAATGCAAGTTCTTCGCTGGATTAGATGAAGACTGAGTTATGGAGATGTGCTCTTCATTTGCGGCGCGTGGAGGTCATGCTTCCCCCAACTGGGACGCTGATGAACCCACGTCCCAGTCAGGCTGACTCACTGCCCTGAATGGGGATGCAGATCAAGGCGGCACTAATGGGTCTGATGAAAGACTGAAATAAACGGAAATCATTTAGAGGAAGCTGCATATGCTTATTACAGCAGAAGTGAGGATATTGACTTTCAATGGGGAAAAGGGTTTACTGCCTTAGACATTCGGTCTGACAGCCGCTGCAGCTTAATACCACAAACCTCGAATCGCCATGCAGCTGACTGCTGCACCTAGAATAGTGTGTTGAACCTTTTGAAGCATCCTGATTGGCCCAAGGGCCAGTGCTGAGCCATGTGTTCAGATTAACCAGGTGGTCTGATTGGTTCTGGACATGAGTCTGTGTTTCTTTTTTAAGGGACAGGAAAGAGCTCCTGGACAGTGTCTTTGGGATGCCAGTGATACCCGTGGACAGGGCTGACCCACTGAAAATTGGGTTGGGGGTGACAATTGGGAAAGTTCTAGGTTGGGTGATGTGCTTGGCGCAGAATAGAAATTTCCATGATTGTGGGCAGACGCATGCATGAGGGAAATGGGGCACCTTCCCGGCAAGGAGAGCATAATGGAGCAGGATGTGGGTGGTGTCGCGGTCTGACTGCTGGAGACCAGCAGCATCTCTGAAAGGGAGGAGACTGGCGCAGTTAAGCACGAGGAGCAAAGCACTGCCCCCCCACCCACTACTTCCGAAGTCTCGCACGCCCACATAGCCAATCGGGTGGCGGTTCCCATGGCAACCACTACCTAGAAGCCCCGGCCCACACTGGCCCAGTCCTGTCACTCAGCAGTCGGCAGTGCACGCAAAAAGAAAAGAGAAAATAAAGAATTGTGGAGATTTTTCAAAGACAGGGATGAAATGCAAAGACGATAAATAATTACCCATTATCTGATAGTCCTTTGCTACTGAGGGCTGTAGCCAGATCTGAAATTCTTTCTGTTTTACTGACCTAGTTGTTTCTCAGTCTCTGTAGCTATTTTCTGAAGTACTGTCTGGAATTGTTTGTTTGTTAGCTTTAAGTTATGCAAGGTCTACGCGGGGGCTTGGGCAATGTGCACGGGAGTTTAAAAGTTTTAACACCCTCCCAGGAAGTAAGTGGGAGTGCACCTGACACTGTGTGTCAACCAGAGAGAGAGAGAGAGAGAGAGAGACAGAGAGAGAGAGAGAGAGAGAGAGAGAGAGAGAGAGAGAGAGAGAGAGAGA
>JAODLC010000100.1:28747675-28760380 GCA_026781145.1 Hippopotamyrus pictus | reverse complement strand
ACAGAGATAGAGAGAGAGAGAGAGAGAGAGAGAGAGAGAGAGAGAGAGAGAGAGAGAGAGAGTCCAGATGTCTTTTTCCCTTGGACAGAAATAGTCAGACCGCAGAAAGTAAAGGAAAGCACACGTGTTTGGGCTGCGGAGGGAGGTGGTGACAGTTACAGCCGTCTGTCAAGCCCAAGGTGACTCGTCCTCCTCAGAGCGCGTCAGGAATCAATTCTTGCTCTCTTCTCATTTCTATATGCGCAGTAATTCTGTCCCGCAGCAGCACCTCACACACTTTTGAGAAGCACGTCTCTGACCAGCGTCATTCTTTGGGCGCCCTGTGCGTCTGTCCTTTAGCCTCCGCCAGCCGGAGACCTGTAAGCGAGGCCCCTGAGACACGGACCGGTGCTGTGCGACGCGTCGGGGCGGAGAGCACCTGTCAGGCCGCTGGGCGGCGGCCGTGGAAGAGCGAGGAGGCCTAATGTGTGAAAGCGGAGTCAGTTTGCCCTGTCAGGCAGCTCTCGCCGGTGCTGCTTGGCAAGAGTGGGTGAGATGGACTAAAAATTGTATTGCGATACTTCTAGTGTTGTGGGATACATTTCCAGCCTTTCCAGTTTGTTGTTCATAATAAATGCAGGATATTTAAAGAGATACGCCCACTTTAAACACATGCCTTCTCTTAATTTAAAGAAACTTCATGAAGTTTTCACGATTCTGCCTGTGCAACTGTCAGGAAGGCTGTATCTGCGTCTCCAGGTTGCTCAGCCCGGTATCCTGGCGTATCTGCACTTGTTCGACGCTCCCCGCTGTTCCTGAGGGCATGTTTGTGGGTTCCAGCTGGAGGGCTGGTCTGGCTTGGAAGGCAGACGTTATGTAACATCTGCAGTCCCCTGGAGGTGCGTCGACACGCGCTGTGTCAGACACCTGCAGCGGCTCATGCACACAGGGAGCTGCCGACCTGCACCATGACCCCCGCGTCCACACTCACGCGCCAGCGCACGCTTCCACGGTCACCTGCTGTCTCATACTGACGTGGCGTATCGCAGACTGAGCCCTTCAGGTTCCAGTCATCCAGTGCTCGATCGGGGTGCGGCAGGACTATGGGAGGCAGGTTAAAAAAGCTCATGCAGTACCTTTAAAGCTCATGCACAAGTACGAATCCACATATCTGTGGTTATTTCAAGTGTTATGATTATTTTAATGTATTTGTGAAAATGCAGTTTTACAAAACACGACCCCCCCCCCCCATCCCACACGTGCCTCTTAGAGGCCAGCTGACCCCATACTTTCCTATCCTATCATTTAGTCCTCATTTTTCATCTCCTGTTCGGGTTATAGACACCTGCAGACCTATGCGTCCGTGTTGCAAGGTGACCCATCCTGTCGCGGCCTCAAGTCCGAATAGAGGATCTGTACCACCCGGGAGCCAAAATGCACCTGTGTAATTTACACCACGATGTGTGTGTGCACCAGGCTTATGTCAAAGGGGGTGACCTGCGAGGAATTTGTGGTACGCTGACCGTGGTCTTGCTAACACTGCAGAATGGACACCTGATACTCCTCTGCTAACAGCCTGTCGGGATACAATCTGATTTCCTCCATTTACCCCCCTGTGATCTCTGACCTTATTTATTTATTTCACCGAAGATAAGTGCTGCACACGAGCCCGGTAATGCCTGCGGACACTCTTAAGTGGCTGCACTGCGTCTGCTGCAGAATGCTTTATGCATTTCCTGCCTCTTTTTTTAAAATGTTGATTCAGTATATCTGAGTAAGGTGGGGCTGGTGGCTCCCCCCCATAGGCTCCATGGGCTGCTGCAGGAGATAGAGGAGAGAGGAAGCATCCAGCTCTCTGTCATGTATGTTAGGGAGGATCAGTGGGTCGCACCCCCCCGCATCCTTTAGCCTTTGATTCCCACCCCGGCTGCCTGTGTTTAGTTTGCATATTCTCCCCCAGGGCTGGATAAGCTGGATAAGCAGTTATGGAATATGGATGAGTGCACAGCTATATATCTATTATCCTGGCTGGGGGGGGTGTTTATGTTGGAGAGGTACACCAGTGGCCAAAATTGTGGAAATGCTTCCAATTTTTAGTGATTGCACTTGAGAACTTTATTCAACTGTTGCTCCAGTTACTTATTTAGTGTAGATTTTGTAACATTCTTTGATTGTTTATAAACATTACCGGCAATATTCATATAGTTATTTTTATTTAATGCCAAAAATGGCAGGTCTTTCCACAATTTTGGCCACTAGTGTATCTGTTCTGGTTGACATGGTCTTTCTGTGAGATGATATTGGTTGACACCTTATGCCCCAATTAGAAGCCATGCTTGGCTGACAGTTTATTTGTTGTGTGGGGGGGTTTAGGGGATAAGCTTGTCGCACCTTGGGCCTCCCAGGACAAGCTGGGAGTCCCAGTGCAGCCTTGGCGTGACTGGCGCCCCCTGTGTCTGCAGGGGGGGGAGCACTGTTACTACCACGGGCGGGTGAGGGACGTGTCGGGCTCCTGGGCGGCTCTCTCCACCTGCCACGGCCTCCAGTGAGTAGCTGCCCATCGTGTTCTTCATGGAAGACTTCTGGACCTCTCTGAGTAGCTCAGGACTGCAGTTCCTCCGGAAAAGCACTTTCCGGTACTCTCCGGCCGTGAACCCAACCTTTCATTTCTCTGTGCTGTTTACCTCCTATAGGGGCATGTTCTCTGACGGGAATTTCTCCTATGGAATCGAGCCCGTTCTCCACAGTGGCGATCAGGTAAGCTGTGGTCTGGAATGCAGGTGTTAGCCCCGTTACTCTTCGAGGTACGTTGCGGCGTATTGTATTACTCTATCGCTCGACAATGATAGTATGAGAGGGAAGGGAATCGTACCCACCCCCCATGCTGAATGGAGGGAAGTCTTCATGTCACTGGTTTGGGGTAAGATATAGCAAGACGTGCCCTGGACCAGATGGGCGATATGGATGCCAGCAGCAAGGCAAACACGGCATGGGGCCCCTCGATGGAGATGCTGACAGCCTCGCTGTGACAGGTGGCGTGTGTGTTGGTGTCTGCAGGCTGGCGGCCAGTGACCCGTCCTCTGCTGCGGAGGGCCGTTGAATTAATCATCAACCCAGTACGATCCACCCCTCCGCTGCACAGCCAGACGCACACATGCGCTCGGCAGTCTGCGCGGAGAGCAGCCGTCACCGCAGACAGCATTTGTGTGGCTCCAGAAGGAGAAACCATTTGGGAGGAAGAGTGGAAACTTCTCTTCTGCTCCTCTTTGGCAGATCCCCCCAAATCATTTCTCGAGCGTTTTCCGGCTCATTTGAAGCGAGCGTCCTCCCGTTAGGCGTGTCTGGAAAAGAGCGGCCCTTCCTGCTTCGCTGTCGCATTGTTCCCCAGTCGCAGGATGGAAAGCAATGAGTCGATGCTCGGTCCCACAGCAGGCCGCTGTCCTAATTGACATTGGGAGTGAGGTGGACTGGGGATCTCATGGCAGCTGCGGCTGTAAACAGCCACGTCGCATAGGACCAGACAACCTCAATACGTCTATCTGTGGCTGGAGGAGCAGGATGAGAAAATCTTGTCCGCAGATGTTTTTCTGAACCTTCTTGCAGACATCACCATGGCCTAGAACAAACAGGCCGTGAATGACTAAGTCAGAAGGTCAATTTTATTTAATTTATTTACGAGTGTCCTAAATTTACAGTTCTAAATTGACGTCTGCAAAGTGCATATATATCTAACCTCTCTGTAGAGAACATAGTTGACCAGTTTTTGTCACTCATCATACCACCTACTGCATTATTTTAGTGCAAACACTTTCTTTCCTCTTCACTTCCTTCTACACAATTATTTAATTCCTGTGGGCATCTCTGACTGAGACGCTGAGGTCAGAGCGACCTGAGCGATTCCCAGTTATGACTCCTGGGGATATAGGTAGAGCTCCATTTCATTCCTTTGCAAGACGTATCGATCAAACCTTTCTCCGGAACATTCAATACCTTCTGTTCCCCCTGCTTTCCCCTTGTGGCATCTAATGGGGTATTTTTATAAAGTAGCGTGTTGTCTAAGGCTGCTGTTACCTCCTAATTTTATAGGCCAGTCCAATTCTAAAGCTTTTACAGCAAATGATGGAGGGTTCTATATGGTGTACAGCCATATATTTTTAATAGGATAAATTCCGTGAGTGAGTTTTGTCGCAGTGCTGTGAGGGTGTGGCGCGATCTCACTGTAACGCTGCAGCTGATGTGCTGATGTCATGGCTGTGATTGGTGTTTGTTTGGTGTAGAAGGAGGATGCCCACCTGGTGCGGCGGATGCCCCCCCTGGCGCTGCCACCCTTCTGTCCAGGTGTGAAGCTTCTCAGTGTCTCTCTCCCCATCTTCTCTGTCCGCTGGTTCTTTTGCTCTTCGTCTTCTTCCTCTTCATTTTTCTGGCCTCTCCCAGTGTCTCAGCTCCCTCCCCCCCACACCTATACCTCAGAAGCCCCCATTCTTTCCCATGTGAACTCCTCCAGTCCCATGGCTCTGGTTCGTCCATGCATCTTCTGTCCCGTCTAATATCTCCTCAGTGTGTCCCTCCAAATTTTAAGTCTCTCGGACCTCTTTTCCAAACCTGGATTTTAGGTCCATGAAATAAATGATGGAGGTAAAAATCCAGGGGTGCACGTAACTGGTACGCAAGTACTGTACGCATTCACCTTTAAGAACGATACGTGTGACAAGATTAAAAAGCATTATATTTTGTTTTCATAGCAGCGTAAATGCACATAACATAAGTACGCATTTGCGCTTTTACAAACAATCGATTGTCGCACGTATCGTTCTTAAAGGTGGATGCGTACTTGCGTACCAGTAATGTCCATCCTTGCATGTATCACATTTCTCATTTACCCTCTTCTTGAGCCCTCATTCCTTACTCCCAATCCTCCGGTCCCACATCTCCGAAACCACCATCCCATTCTTCCCCTAACAGGATGCACACACAACAGCAGTGTCATGGGCGAGGACGGGGACATCAATGGTGACGGCAGCCCAGAGTCGGGGGAGCCCACGTTTACAGAGGGGCTGAGGCGCTCCAAAAGACAAGTGAGGCGTCTTCTCCGAGAGCAGCACCAATCCCCCACTCACCTGAGAGCATCTTCTCATTGCTGTATGAACAATGCGCGGTGGAAGAAGATGGCAACATGTCTTACTGACCAATACAGAGAATAAATTAGCATAGCTTTGGAACCAAGTGTGAGACTTACCACCTGATCAGCTTTGCTGATTATTTAGCTACAGATCTGGGTAAACTCAATATCAGATTACAGGTTGAATCAACAGGTTGAACCTACCTTTTTTTTTACCCCCCACCCCCTCACCAGGTGCGTCGGACTCAGCATACAGTCCAAACTGAAACTAAGTACATTGAGCTGATGGTGGTCAATGACCATGACCTGGTGAGTAAGAAAGCATGTTCTGCAAGAATACCAGCCTTTGCAACTACAATGATGTACATTATCAGCGAATGTGAAGAGCACATGAGAGTATGGAATACAAAGACACATGAGAGTATGGAAGGCACATGAGAGTATGGAAGGCACATATGAGTATGGAATACAAAGACACATGAGAGTATGGAAGGCACATGAGAGTATGGAATACAAAGACACATGAGAGTATGGAAGGCACATGAGAGTATGGAAGGCACGTGAGAGTATGGAATACAAAGACACATGAGAGTATGGAAGGCACATGAGAGTATGGAATACAAATGATATTTCAGCTTAGGGTTGCGGTCTAGACTCTAGAGGATGCATTTTAAATACGTATGTGAAAATATTTTAAAAGCATTATATTTGCATGTCTTAAAACATGAAGTATGTATACCAGAACCTGAACGGTTTATTTTTAAACAAAGAATCAAACACATACAGGTTTCCTGACATCCGAAAGTAAAGTGTTCCTGTGAAACCTTTTGTAAGCCGAAATAGCATAAAGTGAAGAACCAATTACCGTTTATTTATATGGAAAAATTATTTGAGCGTTCCAAGACCCAAAAAAATTACCTACCAAATCATACCAAATAACACATAAAACCTAAAATAACACTAACATGTAGTAAAAATGGGAGCGATATTATAAACACATGGCCTGTATGTACAGTGTAGTTTGACTTACCAGAATCGATACACAGGTGCCATTTTATCACGATGTCATGCTTGAATTCACTGAGCTCCTGAGAACAAACCATTGTTTCGTAAATGTTTTGTATAAGCAGTCTGCATGCCTAGGTACTTGATTTTATACACCTTTGGCTATGGAAGCAATTGAAACACCTGAATTCAATGATTTGTTGGGATGTCCCAATATAGTGTATATTAAAGCTGTTAAGGTATGTTAGGATGGTAAGGTATACTTACATGGTGCTTATGAATGCATTATGAATGTATTATGAAGGTGTGCTGAATATTCTATGAATGTATTATAACGACGTTATGAAGGTGTATGACTAAATATATTTACAGAAACCCAGATGGTATAGCTTACTACACAATATATATACCTAATATATACACAAGATATAGCCTAAATAACAATATAAAGTGCAGTATAGTAAATACATAAATCAGTAACATAGATGTTTATTAGCATTATGAAGTACTATGTGTTGTACATAATTGTATATGCTATACTTTATATGACTGGCTGTGCACGCGAGTAATGCGCTTGCACTGTGACGTTACAACAGCTACTATGTAATCTTATGGAACCACCATCATATATGTGGTCTGTCGTTGACCGAAATGTCATTATGCGACGCATGACTGTATATCTGTAATTGGCTCGCTGATAAACACACACTAAACGCTATTTTCACTTTTCTCCTTTTTTCATAAAAGCGAAAATCCTCTTTGGGTTTCTTTTGTTTGTTAACGAAAAACAGACGCTAAAGTAGGTCTTTCGTAAAAGCGAATGTGCATAAAGTGGGGGATACTCGTACGTTTATTTCGTTTTATCTGAAGGATTTGGGGGATTTCAATTTTATGGATTAAAAACTGGGTGGCCTCGATCCACCCACTGAGAGTGCTTTTGTCCTTGGCCTCGCTCTCCTCCTGACATGTGCTTGTTCGCCTGTCCATCCCCTCTCCCTTCAGTTCCTGCAGCTGCGGAGTTCCACCTCTCAGACCCGGAACTTCGCTAAGGCCGTGGTCAACATGGCCGATGCTGTGAGCACTTTTTTTTCTGCCCGCATCACATCTCAGCGGTCTCAGTGACCCAAACTCTTATAGGCACTTGCATGTGTGCATGAGTGCTGCCCAGTCCGAAATAAATTGGCACTCCGATTGTTCACAACAATTCTCTGAGTGTAACTTACTGTGCTCCAGATGTTAAATATTAATCACAGATCTAACTTAACATCACAGGGCCTTGCCCCAGCAGCATATGTGCTTGTTGTTTCCAATGTGCTAAACATTATTGAGTCGAAGGGAGGCGGACGGTGCGGATCTCGGGAACTTGTCATTGGCTGCTGATCACCATTATTGCGCTGACCTGATTGCAGATCTACAAGGAACAGCTGAACACCAGGATAGTTTTGGTTGCCATGGAAACCTGGTCATCACAGAATATGGTTTCTGTTGGCAATGACCCCCTCCTGACCCTGCGTGACTTTATGAAGTACAGAAAAGAGAGCATCAGAGAGCACAGTGACGCCACTCACCTACTCTCGTGGGTACTCCCTCTCCCCCCATTAACGGAAGGGATAAGCGATAGCATTGGTGAAATGCAAGGGGTGTGATGGATGCGTTGAGTAGGGTGGGGTGCGTTATGCCAGGCAAAGGCTTGTTAGAATGAGTGTCTGTGAGAGTTGGGGAGGGATCTGCGCTGCTGTCAATAGTCCAGGCTGCTGATGCTGACACTGCTACCGAATGTCCTCCTCGCCTCCAGAGGGCGCACCTTCCAGAGCAGCCGCAGCGGGACGGCCTACATTGGAGGCATCTGTTCCATCACTCGAGGTGGAGGCGTCAACGAGGTGAGGCTTTCTCCTTTGTGTCATCGTGCCATTATAGTTCTCCATTTCTTTGCCATTTTATCCTTCAGAGAACCAGCATATTCAGTTCTTTTTCTCGATTATTCTCCTCACCTACGGCTCTTCTTCCCCTTGTGATCTCGTCTGTCTTCCCAGCAGACACGCAGCCCTGTTGGCAGGGGTGTTGCATCCCTCCCCATGTTTCTTGGCACTTTCGTAATGATCTCAGTGCTAGAAATATCCTGCCCGTGCACCGTAGCGTGTGCTTGCCGTGACGTTTCGGACAACGGCTTGCGGTTTCACGAGGCGTCCAGTCGCGGCCTCTGTCCTTACTTACCTTCTGTGTGTTTTCCAGTATGGCAATGTGGGCCCTATGGCCATCACTCTGTGCCAGAGCCTGGGCCAGAACATCGGAATGATGTGGAACAAGGACCAGACCACCGCAGGTAACGTAAACCACCCACAATCCCACGCCACCTGCTCCATGCTATCCCAAAGCTAGGAAATCCCTACTTATTCCAGAGTTAGGGAAGCACACAGGGGCCATCTTCCGTGCTGATTGGCTGTGGTTAGATCCCTCTGTTGGGTGGTGATTAGTCATCGTAGCTGCCTGCTCTGTGAAGGGACGCCTGGAGCAGCTCGACTTATTAGCGCTGCAGTCCTGCTCCAACATTTGCGATCATGCAGGATCAGCTCCAAACTCATTAGAAGCTTTTGCAGGGGTTATAATCTACGCGACTGGTCATCTGGTCATGTGCAATGGGTCAGTACAGAGCCGACTTATTTTGAGTGTCCGCCAACCCTTTTATGACGTTCTGTGTCACTGGCCACTTTGCCACGAGTAGCCAGAGCGTGTTCACTAGCTGTAGATGCTGCTTTCTCCATGGCAGTTTGGCCTGCTGGGAAACCCCTTGAGGAGTTACTGTTGGCCGTCTGTAATTAAGCGACAGACCAATTTCAACAAGGTCGGCGGCCTTTAGAATGGGCAAGCTGCTGAGGAATGAGTCAGTCCATAGGAACTTGTCTGTGACTCTGGCTTCTGGTCAGGTCAAGCCAGGCCACAAGTTCACCATCATTTAGTGTATAATGACCTATTGTGCGTACTAAACAAAAATTGCTATGTTGGTAGAAAGACCCGGATTACAGTCTAGGTTCTGGTGGACTGAGCAGATAATCTAATGCAAAAATGAAGGAAGGAAGGAATGAATGAGTGAATGAATGAGTGAGTGGGCAAATGAATAAACAAACGAGAGGGTTTCTTCTTCTTCCAGGCCCAAAGAACATTGAATTTTGTCTCGGGATACGTCCTGTTCCAACTATACACAAAAAACTCCAGTGCTGACATGATCCCCTACTGTATAGTGTCTTAACCCAACACTGGAAAGATATGGACAGTAATCAATAATAATAATAATAATAATACAGTATCTGTAGTTATACTACAGATATGTTATTATTATACTGTAACAATAATACTTCCATCAAGGGTTATTCCATGCTTTGTGTCCATAGCTTCCAGGATAGTCTCCAGATTCCTGAGAGATGTGAAGTGTGTGTAAAGGATGGATGGATGGATGGATGGATGGATGTTATCTGGATCGGCATAGAAAGACACAAAGTTATAATGTAAAATACATTTTTGTATATTGTTGGTGGAGGTGGGGGGGCCTTAGTTATTTTTAGAGATTCTATTATAGCTGTCCTTTATGGAAGCTTTGGTCTCACCAAGGGAAAGGCTGTTGTCATTATCATTAATATGTAAGTACTGTACTTAGAAATTAAACACTGTAATATTTAAAGGCCAGATTATTTTTGTCAAACTATGACAGGAGCTCAGTTGCCTTTACTTCCCATTATTAGTGACTATAGATAAAAGGCTCCCAGGAATTGGTGTGATTGGATATTAGGTAATTCCTTGACTCTTTTGCTGGGTAGTGGAGAGTGGGCTTGAAATCGCGGTTGTGTAGCTCTGCTATGACCTCTCCGTGCTGGGTGCGCTGCTCGGTGACCTCGGTTACAGTCCTGCTAGACTCCGACGGCTCTCCTGCACTGCTGCGACTCTCTTCTGCCCCTGCAGGCTTCATGGGTGACCTTATATTTCAGCTGGTAGCAATGGAAACGGCTTATGCCCGCTCTTGGTTTCTCTCCTGGCTTTGGTTTAACGACGCGAGGTTTGCTGGGTGGTCAAGCAGCACAGGAAAGAGAGCCCTTGGATGGGGGCCTTCTTTGGTAGGCCGATGATCCTCATGCTGTTGGTTAGTCAGCTTTGATTGATCAGCTCTGTACTCTAAAATGGTCCATTGCACATGACCAGATGACCAGTCGCGTAGATTACAACCCCAGCAAAAGCTTCTAAAGTGTTTGGACCTGATCCTGCGCGATCGCAAATGTTGCGTGACCATGTTCTGTCTTAGATCAGCGGCTTTAGCTTTTAGCTGGACATCGCCGTTGGTTAGCGCTCCGCTTATCATTTCCAGTGCTCGTATGTGTTCACTAAGTAGGTTCGCATTGCATTCAGTCTAAGCGATCCGCTGGGCAGACTGCACGACGTGGAGCTTTGGATGTAATAGTAGATTTGAACTCGGTGGTCTTCTAAGAGGCTGACCAGGGTTGCCATGTTTAATCACCAGAGGAGCGGGTGGTTCCATTCAGGCGCTATTAGTGTCCTTACCTAACTTGCTTGGTGGAATTCGTAGCTGTATCTGGCATCTATATTAGTTGTTGAACTTTCCAGATAATATGTCAAACAAGGTACTTTGTGGGATTTTAAATGAGAATGTGAACAAAAACTGATGGAAGTATGAACCCAATATGTCTATTCCATTTATACCGGCTCATTGAGGCTTTGGTTAGATCCAGCAACTTGGACCTTCTCGTTCACCTGAACACCTGTCAGATGTGCAGGCAACACACAAGCTGCCTCCGACCTGGACTCTGCTTGTCTCTGACTCCAGCCCTCTCTCACAGGAGACTGTAGGTGCCCCGACGCCTGGCTCGGATGCATCATGGAGGACACTGGGTACGTACCCACCACTAACTGGACACGTCCTTGTAACACCAGGAACTTTACTCCCATCGATGGATAACTAAAAATATTTTATCCTCATATATGCATCACAAGTCAAAGTAATTGTTTAGAACACAATAGAATTTGGAGCACGGTTAACGTACGGCTAACGTACTACACTGTCTCGTAACACCCAGGAATGTCTCGTCATTAGGTATTACTTGCCCCGCAAGTTTTCTCACTGCAGTGTGGAGGAGTACATTCGCTTCCTGCAGCAAGGGGGCGGCAGCTGTCTCTTCAACAAGCCCAGCAAGGTGAGCAAGGAGGGACGAGATGCTGGGGCTGGTCCATTCCGCGCTCAGACTCTCGGCGGACGGGGGTGCGCCGCGGTGGCTGGCGAAACTGGCGACCCCCCCAGAAGTCGGCGCCCTGCATCGTATAGCCCTTCTGCGCTTCAGAGGGCGAGGGTACTTCTAGGGGCTCGAGAAAGTTCACTTTGTCTAGGAAGTGCGTCCCGTGCGCAGCTGAAAACGGCTGGCTGAGTCAGCTCCCCCCCCTCAGCCGTTAGTGCCGTAGGTACCCCCCTGTGTCGCCTATGGTTCAGCCCTGGTGGTGCTATTGCTGATGTGAGATACACTGAGTCTTAATGTGTACTAGAACAGAGTAGGCATCAGATTAAAGAACCTTCATGCCTGTAGTCCACTCAAAGCAGCTTACAGGCAGCCCAACAAGAATATTTAGGAAACGTGTAGCATGAGGTCAACCGACGTGGGCAGTTTTTCCAGTATGACATTCTAAAGCATTCGTTTCCACCCTTCTGGGCCCTGACCCTCAGCTGCTGGACCCCCCCGAGTGTGGGAATGGTTTCGTGGAGACGGGTGAGGAATGCGACTGTGGCTCTCAGGTGGTGAGTCTCTGTGCCGGCTCAGTGCTCCCCCTAGTGGTCTTTTGTGATGACAGAGCTGAGAGGCAGGACAGGGGAGAGTGAATACTGCAGACTTAATAGAAGAGAATTTATCCATTTATTACTCATTAACTGATTTTTCCAAATATTTTTTTTTATTTCAGTTCAGCTTCTCACTCATGTACTTTCTGATAGTGTTCTGGTTTAACCAGGAAGATTTTAGTTCCTAACCGCCAATTTTGTTGATACAAGTTTTGTACTAAGACCTGACACATAAGACTGGCCAGTTATCTACATGTTACTCTTATCCACTCTTGCAATATTTGCATTATGTTTACATTTCACTCATCATGTTGTTACATGTCTGCATATTTATTGTTATAATCGTATATATTTTCTTCCTGAATGCACCTTAATTCATACTTGCCGTCTCCATAGTAGAACTGACTGTTTACTGTGCATAGGACAATTAGCTTTTAAATCTTGAATCTCATGCTGCCTGGTAATTGTGTAGTCTGAGCAGATCTGTCGGCTGTCCCCGCAGGAGTGTGCACGCAGAGGGGGGGCTTGCTGTAAGAAGTGCACTCTGACGCATGACGCCATGTGCAGCAACGGCCTGTGCTGCCGCGGATGCAGGGTAAGTACCCTGTGCTCCTTTACTGTGCATCTCTGCCTCTGCTGTTCTTGGCATCATTGAGCCCTGATTCTCTGCTTCACAATCCCTGTTTCTGTGTGCAGTGTTCTCTCAGTCTGTGCCCCACAATCCCTGTTTCTGTGTGCAGTGTTCTCTCAGTCTGTGCCCCACAATCCCTGT
>JAODLC010000100.1:28731062-28743803 GCA_026781145.1 Hippopotamyrus pictus | reverse complement strand
GTCTCTTCTCCCTGCTCCACCCCTCTGCCCCGATCCTCCTGACTCATGCTGTCAGGGATGTGCTTTGCGGATTGCTGCTGTGCTCCAACATGACTATGAAGCCGAAAGTGGGGGAGGTGCATGGCGAGGTCACCAGCCTGACCATCTACCACCAGAACAAGTACATGAGCTGCCGGTGAGCCTTCCCATGGCGCTGCGAGACGGATTTCACTGATATTTGGTCGGAAACCGTTTGTAAAAAGATACATCGTGCACACTGTGTAATTTCACAGCACATCAGACTTACTGCAATAATATGATTTTGGCTCAAGTGAAGAATCTTACATTTCCAACAAACCTCTGAACTTCATATCCATTAGAACTGATTGTTTCTCATCTTTTGAGTATCAATCAATACCTTCCATTTGGTCATGCACAACAGTACTGCCTTCCAAAGGTTTTGGATACCATTTAACTATGGACAGGCATTCTTAGCAAGCAGGACTTATTATAATATAAAACATATTTCACAACAGAGTCGCCCCAAGGCGTTTGACAAGGGCGTGTGGCAATCCATTATTACATCATTTATACAGAATGGTGCATGAAACAGGAAAAAGACAGATAGAATGGCCATGGCAACAGAGGACAGGACCCAAAAACTCCCAAGTAGGGAAAATAAAAACGTCTGTGGGTCCAAGGTCAACCAGCTGCCCAAACCCCCCTGGGCTTACGAACATCAGAAAAGAGAGAAAATGGGTCTGCTTTAATAAAAGCAAGGTGTTAACAATTGTCATGGTTAAAATCTATCAAGTAGTCAGTTTTCCGTGCAATTCCGTGCGAGTCGGCAGGCCTTAGGCCACACCCATGATGTCACAGTTCGTAAGCTACATCTCCGATGTCATGCTTCCTTGTGACAAACCCAGCACTCTGGCTTAGACGGACTTAGTGACATTAATACGTCGTGTAGGAAGGTCTTCTGACCTCCTGTATAATGATGTCCATTTTGAGGTTGCCACAATTCCATTTCTCCTGATGGCTTCTTCAGGTTGAGGTGGGAGCTCTGTACTAATCAATGGTCCATCGTTTGTAATGTTGTGAAAACATCCATCCATATATGCCAGGGGTGGTCATGCCATGCTTGAAGATGGGTCAGATCTGGGCTATGTGGAGGACGGCACACCCTGCGGGCCCAGCATGATGTGCTTGGACCGCCGCTGCCTCCCCTTGGCTGCCTTCAATCTCAGCACCTGTCCCGGTTCTTCCCCATCGTCCTCCCGTATCTGCTCACACCATGGGGTGAGGGATGGGGCGAGATCTCCAATTACTGGCTGCTGCTCTGGGTTAGCATGGTGCTACATAAGAGAACACAGCATGAAAAAATATTTGCTCTAGGTAGCTGTTCTGTTGGCTTGGAAGACTAACATAGCCGGGGATGTGGGTTTGATTTCCTTCAGGTCTGTATATACATACACACCGATGAACCAAAACATCATGACCACCTCCATGTGAAGCGAATAATGTTAACTATCTCGTAAGAATGGTGTGTGTGTCAAAGTCTGGGGTAAGCCAACATTCAGAACACGTAGTCGAACACGTTGAATGCAGAAAAATTGGCCAGGGGTAAAGGTCTGAGTGATTTTAACGAGCACCTAATCATTATGGCCAGACAACTGCATCAGAGCGTCTCCAAAACGGCAAGGCTTGTGGAGTGCTCGTGGTCAGCTGCGGTGAGCACCTACTGAGAGTGGTCCTAGGAGGGAAAAAACATGATCCGCCAACAGACTGCAGGGTGGCAGAGACTCATCAATGCAGGATATGAACAAAGGCTATCCCATCTGGTACAAACTAACAGAAGGGCCACTGTGGCACAAATGGCTGATAATTATAATGGGTAGCGGAGTGATGCGTCAGGACACCAGGACATCAAGCCCTGCTGCATGTGGGACGGTGTAGCCGCGGATCAAACATGTCGGATCAACGCACCCCACAAATGCTTGATACTTACCCGTCTGTCTACATGATGCAACAGAAAATGAGATTCTTTGCAGTTTTTCCATTAGTCCAAGGTCTAATTCCAATACTCGCATGCCTGTTGTAGGTGCTTTTGACAGTAGGCGGGGTCAGCATGGGCACTCTGACTGATCGCTGGCTACCCAGCCCCATACACAGCAGGGCTTGACCATCCCCAAGACCATCATCAAAAATTACCCAAGACCATCATCAAAAATTACCTGCCAGTCGTGCCACAGTTGCCACTGGGCAGCTCTTGTAGCCTTTGTTCGTCTTGCGTTGACACCCCGCACCCAACTGGTGGTTCATGGTTTTTTCCTCCTTGGCTCACTCTCGGTAGGTGCTCCCCCTGGCTGACCATGAGCACCCAACAACCCTTGTCATTTCAGACATGCTTCGATGCAGTTGCCTGGCTATTATGATTTAGCCCTTGTGAAAGTCACTCAGATCTTTTCCCCTGCCCATTCCTTCTGCCTTCAACATGTCCGTTACCAATACTGAATATTAGCTTGCTATTATATCCCAGAGATAGTTAACATGAGTCGCTTTACACGGGGGTGGTCACGATGTTTTGGCTCATGAGTGTATTTCGAGTTTGCATGTTCTACCCATGACATGACGTATTTGTTTATGGGTTTTCCGGCTTTCCTTCACCTCAACACGCAGCTTTGGTCAGTCGGTGTCTTTTCATTGCCTTTTGTGTGTCTCTGTCTGTGTCTACGAGCCCTGTAATGGACTTGTATCCCATCCCAGGTGTGACCTGTGACCTTTGTTTGGGATAGGCTTCAGATTGAATCTCGACCCTGCGTCGGAAAAGCAGTAATGCGAAAATAGCTTCATCCGCAAATTAAATTACTGCTATCATGAATGTCACTAGTTATATCAAGAATAGCATTTGGTAGTAGGCTCTTTATCCCCTCAACCCTACCTTGATACCTTTCAGTACTTTGGTAGGTGAATTTTTTAAACTGGATGTATGCAGAAATGAATTGTTAAATGGACTAACATCGGTGATATCTGTGGTCTTAGAATGAATCATGATCGTCGGCACACATGCGGATTCATGCTTGATATATGTACAGCTCTCACAGAATGAGACTGAAATAGGAGGCGTCGTAATAAACACTGACTCTCTTTCTAATCCTTCGTTATTTCCATGTCAGACTTGCAGTAATGAAGTTAAATGTATCTGCGACCGCGACTACACTGGGAAGGACTGCAGCGTTTATGACCCTGTTCCTGACCCCAAACCCCCGGATGGCTTTGAGAAATACAAAGGTTCGTCCCACACTGCATCCCTCTGCGTGCATGTCTCTCACAAACAGGAGCCTGTAGTGCGCCCCACCTCCACACATCTGTAATTCACAGTAAAGACTTCGACCTGCTCTCCATTTTGCGTCTGCAGAGCTCATATTCTGAATAAATCCCTGCGTCCTTCTGAATATATTTTAAGGATGATGTAATCTCCTTGTGGGGAGGATAGCAGTCTGTTGAGAAGCTGCAGTATAATTAACCGCACCCCAATCTTTATGTTTGTGCTGGGATCTCTTCTCCTGTGCGAGCACACACTTACACGCTCACGCACGCACGTACGCACTAACGAGCGTCGCCGCCAAGCTTATATAACGCAGAGTCGGCTGAAGCAGGAGGTCTCCGTCTAGGGTGACCCAGGGGATCTGGATCCTCACCGGTCGCAGCTTCAGTCTGTATGTCCTGACCTGTATGTGCAGCAGGCATTAAGCACCTGCCTTAAACGTGTCTTGCTTATTTTCTTACAGTGTGCCAGTGAGAAGGGGGAGGGGGGGCTTTATGGCAATCTGCTTGTGCAGAACAAAAACCACCACAAGGCAAGCGGGTGTCCTGCAAACAAAGAGTGGGGGAAAAACAGGCAGAAGTAGCAGGAAAAGTCACACTGCTTTCTTCATTGACTGTCGTCTCCTTGCCCACCCTCCTTCCCCCCCCCCCTCCAGCCGGCTGTGTTTCGGTGCTCCTGCTCCATTCTGACGTGTCTGGTGGTACTGTCCCCCTCCCACCATTCTTCCCCTCCTTCTCCTTTATGCAGGTCCCAGTGGCACCAATATCATAATAGGGTCCATTGCGGGTGCAATTCTCCTGGCAGCTATAGTCCTGGGGGGGACAGGATGGGGATTTAAGTAAGAGCCTTCGCATGCCCGTGTGATTCTGTCTGCTTATAACTGGTACCCAGAAAATACCCACCAAGCACCTGGTGTATGCCAAGAAGACTCCTGGTTATGTCAGGGATGAAAATGGGGAACTTCAGGCGGGCAGGACGTAGTGCAGATTAATTTGCTAATTTAATTCACAGGTTTTAATTCCCTACCAATGAACTCATGCTCTTTGTAGCACCTTTCATAATTTTGTAATTTGAGGCGAAGTAAGAAAATTTACTTGCACATTTTGAATTGTGTCATACTCATTCGTAGTCCCACTGTCATGGTGAAGGTTTCCATCTCAGTTGCTCATACAGCTGCTGAACTCTACTCATGGGAGTATCGTAGTGGTAGAATTCCTCAGTTAAAATTGGGTCCCTCTAATATGAAATGCTTGAAATGCCAGGGTAGGAGTCTGGGCGAGCCCTACCTCTTCTCCTGAACTTTATGTTCAGGCTGCCAGGAACATGTTTCATCTCAGTAAATGCCCCATCTTGCCCGTATGCTTGTCATGGATGTTCTTGTTGGGTGTTGTGCTTTGGGGAGGGACTGGGGCTTAGTCTGCATGACTGCATGGCCTGTAGCTGTTGGTGGAGGTTGAGGCAGCAGCAAAGATGGGTTTTGACCGTTTCTTTGTTCCAGAGTTATCCCAGCGATTAACACAATGAGTCTTCTATCTCCGCTAATGTCCATCACTAACCAGTCTATACTAAAACCCAACGAGGTCTGCTGAAATTCAGTGCCACCCGTTCAGTGCTTTGGGCCAACCACGATGAGCAAATGAACTATCGAAAAATAAATTTAAGTGAATTTTTCTGCATGTGTTTGTATCTCCATGTATTTCCAACTATATATTTGGAAGACCTACTGTAGCGCAGCTAAACACAGTACTCAGTCTAAAGTGTAATATGAGTAACTACTTAGAAGTGAAAGCTAGATAAATACATTGGTAGCCTCTTTGGCCAAAAGCATCATCTATCAATGCCTGACACAGGGTACACTGGTATTGAATTCTGGATCAAATTCTGATTTACTCAAAACTGTAACTGCTTCAAGCAATGATCAGTATTTTTTATGTCTATATTTATTCTTATTTTATTTTAAAAAGGTTCTGTTTGTTTCAGATTAAGGGATTTCTACTTGTATAACATTGTCAAAGACAGAATGTTTCTTTGTGAGATAGAATTCCAGAAACACAATGAAGTTTCTGTTTCTTTATACACAACTTCTAACCTGTTCCCTCCTTCTCCCTCACCCATTCTTTCCATTACGGCTTCTCATAAAGAAACATCCGGAGAGGAAGGTACGACCCAACCCAGCAGGCTAAGCTGTGAACTCCCTGCTCATTTTAGGAGCCTTAGCTTGTTTTTACCCAGGCCTTCTCAAAATATTGCGTAATCATACTCGGTAATCATGTGCAATTGCATTTGATACACGCACTGGGATTTTTACCAAAAGCCTGTCCTGACAGTTAAATTAAAAAGTCTGATGATACCAGTGTGGCACTCTGGGGTGTCCCATCACAAAATGCCTGGTTACCCCGAGGAATGTGACTTGTGTAACCCAAGACCAAAGTTTTTCTCTTCCTCTGCTTTGTTTTTAAAAATCTGGAATCGAATTCTAATTCTGCTAATGTTTCTTATAGTGCATTTAATTCAAAGAAAAACAGCAATCATTCCCCCGAAGGAAGCGACGGATGTCATTGTTAGAGATCTTAGGTCCGGTCACTGCTCACTGAGACGTCTTGGCTTTTATGAGCTTCAGATTAATGTCACAATACAAGCCATGTTAACATAAATTATTTGTGCAATGTAGTGCATGAAATTAGACATAACAGATCTTTTTACACTCCTAAAGACAGAAGCAATTGTACAACTTGTAACCACATTATTTAAGACTGAATGAAGTAATAAGGATTAGTAATAAAACCGATAAATATATTATTGGTTACTAAAGAAACGTGACGTATTTACTTATATAACGTATATTTTGTCCCCCATGCCAACTAATTTAAACATTTCAAAAGCCACTTTAGGTCATTATTACACCATAGAAGGTCATAAACCTTGGCGTATTATAACATTTTTCATATGATATGAGTTGCTTTAAATTTTAAGTACAGTGAACCTTATAATGACATTTTACAGCAATTGAAATGTGTCCATGACTGTTTTGCTAATATTGGAAATAATGATGTCAAAACAATTAAAAAGTCAAAAAGTGAAAATAAATTCCATACATGGAAGAATGATCTAGTGTCTTTTTGAATATGCTGTTGTGTTTTGCTTAGAAGGCTTTTTCCATTCTTGACATCCTTGTAATATTTTTATTCCAGTCTTGTTTAATCTCCATGCACGTCTTCAGCTGTTCTTCTCGTTCCTTTCTTGTTTCTCTTCTAGATCTGGTGGTGGTTAGGCTCACGGTCTCCCAGTTGCTCTTTTTCTGCACTGTGTCCTTTTCACTGAGGAGGAATTAAGAAGAAAAAGTCTTCCACTCATCGCTGTACTCCTGCACCTTGAGTGACCTGTCCAGTTATTCCACCCTTCTGTAATCTCCTCCGTTCCAGCCTATCTCCACACGCATCTTCCTACTCACATGGTCAACAACCAGGCATTCCAGCGAGAACCAACTGCCAGTCGTTTCTTCAAGCACAATTCAGATCTCCAAAAAAACTTGTTATCCGAAAAGTGGACTTCCAGTGGCAAGAAGGATTTCTTTCAGTGTCCCAAAAGCTTTATCTTTTTTTTTCCCCTCAATTTCTATTCTATTCTATTTCTATTCTATTTTTCATTTTTATTACTGAGAACCAGATGAATGAGACACTGCATTTCAGCCATATTTCACAGAACTCCACACACTGGACTAGACGTTTTGGTTCTCCAGAATACAGACTGATACATTATAAGGATGCCTGTTTAAATTAATTGGAACATTTGAGAATTTTGAGATTTTTTTTTAAATTTTTGATCAGGGTAAAGGCTAAGCGAATGCAGCGTGCCACACTTCTGCCTAATCCAGTTGTCCCACATCGTAGGAGCCACTGGTGGGTGTGAAGGAGGAGGGAGATTGTGGAATCACCTTTTGCCTCTGTCTTAGATTTTTTGTACTTTATGTCTTAAATGTTGGCACTTAGTGGGCAGAAGCTCCCCCTATATTCTCAGCACTGCCACCTGTTTCTGGATTGGTGCAGTGGGCCGCATGGAACACTGTCCCAACTCCCAGCAGAGTTTTGTATCTGTTCTCTGTCTACTTCAACTACTCTCTTTGTTCATCATATGGCTACTGTTATCTTGTATCTACTAACATTCCAGCCAATGTAACTGTAATAATATTTTTATATTTTATTTATATTTATATATGTATATTTCAAGATTATGCCACACTTTAGCTGGGTCCTGCAGTGATCTGTTTTTTTTTCCCCTTAACTCCTGTCCATGCAAGTAAATGTCTGCGTGCACACGGGCACCCCAGCTGGTGGCTGGGAAAGAAAGGCGGTACCATGCATTTTTATTGCATATGAAGATGTGAAGTGTAGACTGTAAACTAGAGTTCTCACATGTCCTTAAATGGACGCATCTGAGCGTCTGTAAACGTATGTCATCCCAGAGGGGTGGATTCGCTCGTTTCATAGGTGCCGCGCGATTATGAACACTAGGTTTCTTGTCCCTACCACCATAACTGGGCTTTGTGTACCTGTTTCAGAACCTTATCAGACCCATTCCCATTGTCAGTTTGTGCATGTGCTTGAGAGTGAAGGTTCCATGGTTGTAGAAAGCTCTTTCGATTGCAAACTGCAAAGGTAACTGATGTTTGTTACACTGAAAGTAAAACTAAAATTGTAACTTATTGGAACTCAGATCCTGAATATTGAATCGTTACTTATATTATAATTATTTGTTACTTTATGTGGCCTCTCAGTATCTCCTAACAGTGGGCCTCCAGAGCTGGTATGCTAAATGTGTGATGGATGATCTGTTAATCCCGCGATGGGCTCTGAGTCACTTTATCTATATTCTGATAAACAGGTGAAAATAGATTACAGGTTGGAATTGCAGTCTTTATTTCTGATTTTTGCAGTGACTGCAAAACAAAAATACACTAGTGGCCAAAACTGTGGAAACGGTATTTTTGGCGTTACGCTTTAAGAACTACTACACGAATATTGCCGCTAATGTTTATAAATAATCAAAGAATGTTTACAAGTATCATGCACTGGGTGATTAAATAGGTAACTGGAGTAACTGGAATACAGTTCTGCAGTCTCTAAAAACTGGAAGTGTTTCCTCATTTTTGGCTACTACTGTAAATAAATGAACAGTATTTTCTGAATCTGTAAAATAATCCAAAACAAAAAATCCATGATTAAGGAAAGAAAGCTTCATACACTGACCTTGCATTTAGCACATTTCGGGGTAGCTAATCCAAATATGTCATGCCTGGAACAAGCATCCCTGTGTTGCTCTGATCTGCCTGCTCAGTTGGCCTGCCTTCTGTCTCCCTGATCTAATCTTTCACTGACAAACACACTGCATGATGAATGCAGGGTACCACCCAATAACTTCAGGCGCTATGCTCACTTCATACTTTTGAATAATGCCATCTAGTTCCATTTGTGATTTATTACTTGCTGAAAATCATCTGCATTACAATCTGTTGTTTTTTCCTGCTCTAAATTGTTTGTGGAAAAAGACAGCAAGGCCACTGCAGGTAGAACAATTCCATTCCTTTTAATGTTTCCTAATACTGCCACCATGTTGCAGTATTTCTCAGGCGATTTCCCACTGTTACACTGGCCAGAGGATCCAAGTCAATGTCCTGCTCAAGTCCTAAAGCCAGCTTTGCAGGAAGTGTTTTGTGGCTAGTCGATTAGTTCGGTTGACTTTTACAGGACAAAATGAGGTCAAAGGGCGCATTAGTTTTAAGAGCAAGACCTGGTGATCGGATAGCAGCCACTAGAAACTCAGGAACAAACTGTGTCTCTGCTACGTTACATGAAGACTCCAGAAGCGGAGTGTTGTGTACAGTAGTTTGACTTTGCACATTATGGGGAAAAAAACTCTTCGGGAAAGAAAGGCCATTATGAGCATCTTGCACCCTACCTAAACCTATAATCTATTAGTAACAGTTTTGCCTAAGATGAAATTCAATCCACAATTAAACCAAGATCATTTCCAAGCCCCTGAAAATGTATCATAGCTATCAATGCCTTGTTTAATCAATCTATACACCTAAAAGAGCAAAATACCCATGCTTTTGTAAATGTGTATAATACTGTGTGTATTGACTGTATATGTTGACTATGATATGACTGTAAACATAGAAGACTCATGAATACACAATACGAATATACATTATGAGGTAATATTTACAGAGATGGATATGATCTGTCTCTCCACCTTGTACCTAAGAAAGTATATTCCAGCTCATATTCATATTCAAGATTGTTAAACTGTGTATATTTGTTGAGCGTTTGGCTAGGTGTCTCACTGTAAAAATTTTCTGAGTTTATTTAATCATATCTCTCAGTGAAATGTTCATCCCCCCATGCATTGCTGTTTGTGTTATGATTTGAATGCCATTATAGATAAGGCTATATAAAACATATTAAAAACAGAGAAGAGCCTTTCTCAAGTATCCAATCTAATTTTTAAGGTTTCTTTACGACTTAATGAGCAGGTGCCACCAACTGAATTAAACTCTGTGAATAAACATCTAGAATTAAAATGAAAAAAGAAATTATTTCTGTGTGCATTATTTTGCTTGCTTGTTTGTGTGTGTGATAAAAACCTGTTATTTTGATGCTGCAGGAGCCACTTAAATACAATGAGCAAAGCTGAACAACAACATTCCCATTTCCAGAAGTTTGACTTTTACTTTACTTACTGTTTTATGAGACCGTAACATGATTTCATCTTCAGATATAATATTCAAGGAATTCTTTGTGATTGTACTAAACGAATGTTGTTAAACACGCAAAAAAAACATTCCAAAATCATCTTGCATATTTCTGACATTTTTTGTTTTTAATTGTTCGACACCGCCATACTGTCCTTTCGATGGATCGCTACCTTATGATGTCATGAAGGCTCATGTGTCCTAAGAGATGCCATCTGTGATATTTCTTCATTGCCAGTGTTTCTTATAGCAATAAGATTTAATGGAGGTTCTAGGTAACGCAGGACCAATGCTGTATATGTAAGTGGTGGAAGCTGATGCTGGTCATTATGAGTTTGAGAAATGGAACAATACATTCCATCTACAAGGAATTTCATTCTGGCTTTCTGGAATTCCTGTATTTTCATGATTTCCAGGGTTGACTGTGCAAGACCCTACCTGATAGGTATATAAATATTAATTTCATTCTTTCAGCTGGATAAAATAGTTCAAGAATTATTAATTTTTATCACTGTGAACAATCCCTTTCAAAATAAACATGCCCCATTGTTTCACTATATTTGAAAATTAGGCTTATCTTCAGTTAACCATTCTGTAAGTAGATTTATGACTTTTGACTGATTTATTTGCTTTAAGAAATGTTAACTCTTATTAATTAATCAGTCATTTTCAATAAAGTTGCCCAAATGAGAGACGACTTGTGCATTTGGGTAATACTCCAGTCAAATTAAATTATAAATTTCAGACCCTCAGCTGGGTTCAATGATGATGGTTCAATAAATGTTCATTTTTTTAATTTATCTCAGTCATTTGGAATACAAAAGGGTCCTGAACATTGCACTAATATATTTCAAATAAAAATTAGGCAGGACTTCAATTTAGGAATAGACAGGAAGTGATAATGAAACAGTGATGTTAAATGTTTATTGCCAGAGTGTCAGTGGGTGGTCCGTGTTAAAAAAATACAGAAAATGTTCCTTTTTCAGAATAATGATATTAAATTGCAGTAGTATTTCTGCACTGAGATCTGTACGCAGAGACAAGAACTGGGGATTTGGATTTGTACATAAATGTTAGTGGGATAAGCGGGAGATAATGGATGGATGGATGGATGGATAGATAGATGGATGGATGTTAGTGGCATTTGCATCATACTCAAAGATTTTTCCAGAGACAGAATTTTCAATAACTGCGTTTTGTTTGAGATGATTAAAGAACAAGTGTGAGGTTTTTATAGTATGCATAATTTGCTTTCAAATTATTATGATAGCTGCATATTTAAATGTAACTGTTGTTAAAATGTATTAATTTCTGAAATGTTCTGATTTTGTTTAAAGAAAACCCTCATTGTTTTGAATTACAGCAATTTTATACGTGTATATCTGGAAAGATAAGCGCCAGTAAATAATGGTTATCGTGAATCACGTAAATCCCTTTCACCACTGTCTCCTAAGCCATATAACATATGTGTGGATAACATGTCTCTGCTAGAACGTGACTGTGGCGGGACTGGTAAAATCAAGTTGTGTACCAGCACAGTAAATATAATCCATCTCAAAGGGGAATTCAAGTTTCAATGGGCTTAACATTTCAAGCACTATTGTCACTGCGTAATATCTGTATTTCATAAATAGTTTATGCATAATTTCTCTCAACCTTCTAATTTCTATCCAGCTGGTTAACTAATACAGAGTTAGAGTGCACCCAGAACCTACCCCCAGTACTGCAGGGCAGGGGAACACCAGACTGTATGTCGGTCTATAGTATTAGTAGGGTCACATGTATGTAACCTTTCTGCACCCGGAACCTACCCCCAGTACTGCAGGGCAGGGGAACACCAGACTGTATGTCGGTCTATAGTATTAGTAGGGTCACATTTATGTAACCTTTCTGAGATACCAGTCCATTTGGAGGACGAAACACAAGAACTTACTTTTTTCTCACACATACATCAGGGAAAGAGTTTTAACTGTACAAGACTAAAAAAAAAAGCAAAACTATTTTTAAAATGACTGAACTGTGTTGTTTCATACAAAAATTTGATCGATACTGATTAACATCTCCCTCAAATCAACAATTTTACTGAATTTCCACTGTATAAAGACAGCAGCCAGTATCTGAAACTATTTAAATGTGTCTCTAACTTTTTTACCCTAACCCTAACCCTCTTGTTTAAGCATGATGGTGCTTGTGTGGTATTTGTCTAGAGGCTATTTTTTAATTGGACACAGCAAGTAATATTCCTAGTCACCACCACCACAGTAGAACTCATAAATACAATCTGATTCTCCTAGCAACATAACAACAAATAAGCAACACAAGCACGCTATGTAAATTAACATTAGTGCTGTTGGTTCATATATTACAGCTTTTTTCAATTGCTTTGGCACATTTCCTGAAACATTGTTAACATTCTCACAACTATAAGAGCATTTCTTAACGTAATTCATGCATATAGCAAGACAGTAATGTTAAGCTGTAAAAGGCCATAAATCGCCCAAAGCAATTAACTTATTTCTAAAAGCAAATAATTCCTGAATTAGTCAGTGCCACCAAAATTAGAAGTATAATCAGCATATTTTTAACCATAAGGGTCAAAATGTTTAAATATACAGTGGTACCTCGGTTCTCGAACTTAATCCGTTCCGGACTCCGGATCGAATCCTAAAAAGTTCGAGTTCTG
>JAODLC010000100.1:28719906-28730962 GCA_026781145.1 Hippopotamyrus pictus | reverse complement strand
CGCGTACAATTTATATTAGGTCAGCGTTCACGGTTCGACTTCTGATATTCAGATCGAGTTCCAGGTCAAACTAGTTTCAAGAAATTCGAGTTCTAGTGAGTTCGAGAACCGAGGTACCACTGTATTGTCAGCATATGAGTGTAAGTCTGCTCCTGAGCTCCATGGATCTACATGGTAGCCATTTCCCACTTTCTCATTGTCACTGACTGGTCATTCTTCTACACCAGTTTCAACATTGCAAGTTGTTCTACATTATACAGTACATAAAGTTCACTGGGGAGAAAAAGCACTCACAGGCATTTTCCAGTCACTCTGCAATACAAAAACAGCAAAATGGCAATGAATCTATTTTAAAATCATTTTGAAAGCTTGGTTAACTGTTTTACATGTGGTGGGTAACATGATGATCACTTACATATACTGTATTGGGTGTAAAATTATTACAATGGGGGAAAAACATAATCCAGTTTTGACCAACAAGACTAAAACAAATGATTGATTGCCCAAGAACATCTGGAAATTTGTGTGAAACAATATCGTTCTGTTGTGCAGAAGTGAAATTATGGTGTGGGGATTACATTAGCTGTTCTGTGAATGTTAATTGTAATATGAGATACGTACCAAAGCAATAAAAAAATAATTTTTTTGTACAGTGCTTCCACTGCAGTCATGAACTATTTTGTTATTTCAAATTATGTATTAAATTAATTTGTACCTTGTGCTGGCTGTTAAAATGCTGTTAAAATGCATCTTACTCATTATAAATTATCTTGCTTTCACTCAGTTTTGATTCCTGAATTACCTGGGAGTAAATCAGAAAACATATTTTAGAATGTGGTCATACTTTTCGACTCCATCAATTTATACAGTCGACCCTTCTGCATTGCGGCTACTCCCATTCCGATTCCCCGTTCAGTATATCGCGGAGTCGGCATAAGAAAATATCTGGAATTTTTCGGGAGTTTTGCGTAAGCCGCAGAGGACACGCAAAAAGTTTAGCAATTAATGCATAAAATATATTTACAGTACTGGATTGGAGAAGACCGAGCTTGTTTGCGGCAACTGCTCACGTGATATCTCGCGGTGATCTCTCAGTGATCTTTGTATCTCACGTTTCTTGTATCTTTTTACTTTACTTCACTCACAGGCGATCAAAAAATTTTCGGTGGTTTTTCCAGATCGCGGGGGCATTGTGGAAGGGTCGATTGTACGTGCATTGATCTTCCAGTCCCATTATAAGGATATGGCAGGCCAGGTCAACACTAGGGCTGCCACCCATCGCTTATAATATGGGATTGTCCCGTAAAATAAACGGCTGTTTCTTATATTATAAGGGTTAGGGTGGCACCCCTAATCCTTTCTCAGACAGCATAATGCATGAGGCAGGAGACACCCTGGAAAGGATGCCAGTTCACACCCTGAGATCATAGTTCCCCAAAAAACATATGCAGGCTTGGGGGAACTCCAGCCCTAGAGGAGCAAGTTTCCTGATACTTAACAAAGTGGTTTCTGTGGGAAATTCTAAAACCTGTTAATGCTGCCATGGTGCAGCAGCCAAAGAACCAGCCCCCACTACTTCAGGATTTCATGGAACGTTAGGATGGCAGATATAACGAAGGAACACTCAATTTATTCTTAATTAAGGGTCTAGGTTATGAACAGCCGAAATAACGATCTGGTTATGAATATTAGCATGTGTTACAGCATGTCTGTGCAAATAACTTTGTGTAAACACAATAGCGCACGAGTGCAGTGCAAATTCCCTACAAATAGCTACATTGAGCCGACACCTGGTTGTGCTGAGAAACAAATATCTTGTATTGAGTTTGACATGCAGTATGTTAGTTATGTTTCTAATAGAATCAAACTGCGATCTGTGAGCTCTTGTGTTGGTGGTGAGTCAGCATATTATTTGCTGTAACCTGTTGAGCCTCCAGACAAATGCCCCGCAAGTACCATCCTGCTACTGTTTGAACAAGTAGACGAGCATATTCAGCTTCTTCTCTTAGTTTTCCTCAATTGCTTAAGCACATTTATTGAAATACCATTAAAATGTTCAAAACATTAAGTGCAATCAGCGTATCAATTTATACTGTGCAGCGAAAACACTAGGCTGTGTCTGCAAAAGGGCATAATTTGATGAAAATATTTAACTGATGTTTCAACATCACAGATATCCATCAGTAAACACAGTTAATGTCACCTACATGAGATATTCCGTTACAGTTTGCACTTCCAGTCATAAGAATGTTTCATAAAATGTTTTATAAAATTGACCAAATCAACTGATACAAACTTGAAGCATAATCCATGGACGACAGTTATTTTTCTTTAAACACCGTGTTTAATTGTCTCCATTGCGTTTCTTTCAGCATTTTAAGCATTTCTGATTGCATTCACACAGCAATTTATGCAATTTATATTCTTGAATCATTCTAAAAATTTGGTGGACTGTCTTGCATGTGGTGGCTTACAGTGATTGCTTACATATTTAGTTTATATGTATAATTATTTCACTGAGTCACTACACAATCAATTTTGACCGACAAGGCTTACGGTTTTTCTCGATTGCTTTGGCACATTTCTCAAATCACAATTAACATTTGCGAAACAAGTTTTGCGATTCCCACACCGTTACGTCTCTTGTTCATAGCAGGACATCAATTCTCATCGTTTTCCTCAAATTGCAAATGTTTTAGTACATGTATGCAAATTATCATGTACAATTGTCCTGAATTGGCACAATAATCAGTTGCCTACGTCTTGTTGTGTTAAAATGGAGTATGTAGTTTCCCAGTGAGTAATTTTATACCCAGAGCTATATATGTAAGTGATCATCATCTCAGCCACTACATGCTGAGCAGTTCACCAAGCTTCCAGAATGATCCAAGAATATATTCCTTAAAATGCAGTGAAGTGGCACTGGTCCCAGTCCTCAAGGTTTACCTGCATTTTTATCCAACTCATGGGTTGTCATCCAGAATTTATTGTGGCTCACTGTTTTTTGACCAAATTTTGCAATTTAATCACCCATCTCACTGTTTTCACTGCAGCCAGGACATATATATATATACTATTTTTGTTGGCATTCTGTTACTTCTGTATTGTCATTTTTTTTTGTGGTATAAAGTGCTTCTGTTGCACTGTGTCTAAAGACTGTTTCAGTACAGATCTGAAGATGTTATGCATGCATGCAAGTCAGGGCCGGTCAAAGGCATAAGCACCCAGCGGCCATGAGCTCCCCCTCACACATCACCCCATCCCACCCCACCCCATCTGATCAGCCTGTCTGAATGGGAAACAAAATGAAAAATGACAAATTTTGCTTTGGGCTCCATTAAGGGTTGGGCCGGCACTCTCATGTGAGTGCTTTCTCATGCCAGTCAACTTCCCACACTGTAAACTGGAGTCTTGTAAAGTTCAAACCATCTTTGACATGAATAAAAATCAGTTTGGTAAAGAGTTTGGTAAAGAGAAGTGATCAGTCAGTGACAATGAGAAAGTGTGAAATTACTGTCATGTAGAATGGTGGAGATGAAGGACATACTTACACTGACAATTTTACAATGTATCTAATTATTTTGACTGTCATGCTTTGATGATGATGAAGGCATTTTTTTCATTTAGGTGGCACTGACCAATTCATTGCCAGAATCATTTGCTTTTGACACACAAGTTAATTGTTTCGGAGACATATCCATCTTCAGCAGAAACACCCTATTTTGCTGTATGAATAAACATTTGAAAAATGCACTTATATTATGAGAATTGTAAGCATGTAAACCAAAGCAACTGGAAAAAAATAAAATAAAAAATGTGCAATTTGTGTGAAAGAATGAGAAACAGTGTGCTGCTCTGCACAAGTGACCTCATGGGGTGGGGGTCAGACACCTTGTTTTGCAAATGTCAATTGTCATTTGACAAATGTGCCAAAGCATTCAACCTTTAACAGGCAAAACAGTCCAACTGACAGTCATAAACTGCCAAACTTATGTATTACATGAATTGAAGTGATCACACCGTAGCTTTTAGCTAAAACTGCCAGTTCTGAAACACATTTTCGCCAAAGGGGTGAGACAAAAAAATTGACCGTTCCTGAATATGGAACAACCAAATATCACAGGAACTACCATTAGAATACGGGGTGGTTTGATAGGGGGTAGATGGGGTTGCGGCACAAGGAAGAGGAAGGTAGACACTCGAAACCCCACAGATATAAACCATTAAATCAACCAAGTAAGATAGAATCTGATCAGAATGGAGCCACACCTGAGTCAGTCGACAGTGTCATCAATCATCTAAATAATCTGGAGGAAAACAGGTGTGCCATCATTTAATATTGATTTATGGTGTTCCACAGCCATCTCGTTTATAAGAGTTCAGTGCATTTACTTATTATGTTCACCATTGTTCTTAATATATTTCAAAGCATTTTCTCATGTTACAATATTATATTTTACAAGTATTTTGCATTTTCTGTTTCATATCTCCATAAAGGTACCTAACATATAAAGAAATCTGAATTTACATGTTTGCTTAGATAGGCATGAATTAATAACATTATTGATTTTGGTACAGATACACTTTAACCTCATTTTACGGGGTTGGTTATGTCAGTGGCAATGAGACATAAAGCAAATAAGCACACCTGAGGGGTATCCTGTCATATTGACACTATTCATTTGGAATTTTGATTGTTGTGGCTTAAGCAATAATAACAGCATATGCCAATTTGACAACATCACGTTCATTGATGCAGTTATGTGATTTTGAAATATGAGTCAATGAACATGAGTAAATTATAGCCTAGTCTAGTGTTTAGCTACAATGTACAGTCTCATAAAGTGACTGAACTTAAATCTTAACAGCGTTACAAAAAAGGTATTTAAACAATCGAGAGACTGTAGTAAAACACAAGATTAACCTTTTTCACTTTCTTTGACGCTGCAATCATGCCAGATCGCAGCAAATTACGTGACACGTGTGATACTGCAATTAATGTGATTTGTGTGGCAGTTTCTGACTGTTGGTTGGGCAGTTTTACATATTAAGATCAGCAATGAGCATGTTAATATTTACACTGTAGTTCATTCTGATGACCAAGGTTTACTCAATGTACCACTGGGCAATTTGGAGATTAGTGTACTTACTCGACTGCATAAATTTGAATTTTGTGTAAAAGCAATGGAAAATACGTATAGTCCAGTGATATAGTATAGTGCTGATGTGTGGAATTACACAGTGTTTAAAGAAGAATAACTGAGAAACATTTAATATAACAAGAGGGCTTGAAACATGACATTAAGGAATAATTATTGACAGCATGTAAAATATTAAATAATTCCAGAGTGACGGGGAAATTAATTATGTGTACATGATCTGAAAGAATACAATAGTACATGCCAGCTTACTGTACCTACCTATTCTATACACTTTAACTGTTAAAACAAGTTTTTTACTCCGTCGATGGTTTTCATGGTTTGCTTGTGTTAATTTGTGATATTCATAATGGAATCACACTGTAATCTACTTTTAAGTAGGCATATTATTTGCTGTAACATGTTTGAAAATGAGCCTCTAGACAAATACCATGCAAGAATCATCATGCTACTGTTTGAACAAGTGGGCGAGGATAGGAGAGCTATAGACATGTTTGAATGTATTTCACAAAGCCTGTATCTCCCCTGTGCAGTGAAAATACAGTAAAACTTTTTATTTTTATATATTTTTATTTTTTCAATGGCTTGATAGCCAGAAGCTTGCACATCAGTACCAGTACTGTAAGAAACAAAAACTTTATTCACAAAGAGAATTTGTCTTTCTGCTGCACTGTAATTTTCATACTTGTCACGGTATATAAACTGAAATAGATACTTCTGACAATGTGGAAAAAACTGAAATGCTGAAACATGTAAACCTGTACCTGACATCCACACCTTCTTCCTGCAATGTGTTTAACTCCTTTTTCACAAATCCAAAAGAAACTATATATCAGTAATATACAGAAACATTGTAATTGTACAATTTTTGAATTTTTTGTTTTTCTTTAAACTAAAAGCTAGTTAAAGAAGAACCAGAGCAAAGGACACGTCTGGGAAGTTACTATTAATGAAGAAAATGCAGTCTCTGACCCTCTTATCATGTTACCATGGAATCACTGAATTTGTTAGGTAACTTCCCTTATTGCATTTCATCCGTTTATCATATTTAACTTTACACTTTTGAAGGGCACTGGATTTGCACACATTACAAAATCTGTAATACTGCATATGTCCACCAGATGGCACCAAACAGAGATGGACAGAAGTCCCCTCCCCTAAGCCCCTACACTCCCTCCTTGTTCTTCCACCTCCCTGGCGGTTTTGCAGTATAAAAGAATCAGACACTGTCCAGCTGCACTGTACTCATTTCTCTCCAGCCAGAAAAGCGTCTGACGCTACCAAAGCAAACATGGCGACCACTATGACCCGAAACTATATGTCTTCATCTGGATCTCTGAGAGGGCCCACTGCGAGCCTCTCATCTGTTTCCATGACTGGTGGAGGTCGAATTAGCAAAATGCGTGCCCCCAGTGTGCACGCTGGTGCTGGCGGTAAAGGCATCCGCATTTCAAGTGCCACTAATTACTTCTCTGCTGGAGGTGGTGGAGGTGGTGGTTTTGGTGCTGGTTTTGGCGGTGGGTTTGGGTCTGGCGGTGGGTTTGGGTCTGGCGGTGGATTTGGTTTTGGTTCTGGGTTCGGTGCTGGTGGTGGCGGAGGGGGCGGATTCGGCATGGGTGACGGCTCTGACATGAATGTCACCGTCAACGAGAAAGCCACCATGCAGAATCTTAATGACCGGCTGGCGACCTACCTGGACAAGGTGCGGTCACTGGAGAAGGCTAATGCTGACCTGGAGCTGAAGATTCGCCAGTTCCTGGACAAAAAGACCTCCCCAAAAGCTCGAGACACCAGTCATTATGAGGTCACTATCCGTGATTTGCAAGACAAAGTAAGTCTTTCATCACAGGAATAATCTAAGGAAAGAGTTATAATATTACAGTAATATATCGTTCGTGTTTACTGATTATAACTTAATCAATAAACAAAAAAGAATTCCAGAGCAACTTATTTGAAAATATATTCACTGCATGCAGAGTGATATCATGTGGCTGCAGAAAAAACTACGATCTGTTTCCCTTTTCAGATCCTGGATGCTACTCGTGTCAATGGTGGAATCTATCTCAGTATTGACAACGCCAAGCTGGCTGCCGATGACTTCAGAGTGAAGTGAGTTTCTTCATGAGCAAAATATCCTGAGATTGTATTTCCTTAACCCACTGTAAGAATACACATGAAGGTTTTAAACAATACTTTTATATCGGAGCGTTGTGCTGATAACTGGAGCATGGCAAATATCATGGAAGGAAATAATCAAATAATCTGATGATTGCCAGGTATGAGAATGAGCTGGGTATGCGACAGTCTGTGGAAGGAGATATTGCTGGACTAAGGAGAGCTCTAGATGAGCTGACTTTGGCCAGATCTGACTTGGAAATGCAGATTGAGGGTCTGAAGGATGAGCTTATCTATCTTAAGAAGAACCATGAGGAGGTGAGTCTGAAAAAGACTTCAAATATTAAAGTTCAACATGCACAGAAGAAATTCAAATTACAGTGTTAGTAATAGTTCTCTCTTGTTATAAAGTTATCCAGTTATCCAGTTATCCAGTTATCCAAGTTCAGATGTCTTGGAAAAGTTTTTTTGTACTAGAAAATTGTATATTTTCACTAAAACAATCACTGATACATAAAGCGAAGAATACAATAAAAATAGAAAAAATAGAAAAAAGAAAATAAAATAGCTTAACTAGTTCTCAGTTTTAAGGCTGGCGTTTAATATATTACAGTAGATCACCTCTAATGATTTAAGGCTCTGACCAAATACATGTGATTCTTCAGGAGCTCCAAGCTTTGAAAACACAGATGACTGGCCAGGTTCATGTTGAAGTGGATGCAGCACCACAGGAGGACCTTAGCAGGGTGATGGCTGAAATCCGTGAGCAGTATGAGGCTTTGGCTGCTAAAAACCAGAGAGAACTGGAAAACTGGTTCCAGACTAAGGTAAATACTGGATAGGATTTAATTATTTTGTAATATGTCCTTCCTCCTACAGTCCACAGACATGCAGTTAGGTTAATTTGTATCTCTAAATTACCCACAGAGTATGATGGTGTGTGTGAGTGTATGTGTATGTGTCTAGTATCCCATCTTTCATGTACCCCAAATTCATGCCTTGCTGCCTGGGATAGGCTCCTGCCTCCTCTGACCAAGATTAGCAGTGAAAAAAATGATGAATGGATAAATGTAATTTATTTGTAGAAGTGGAAAGTTCAGGTTCAGAAAGTTCAAATCCAGACCAAGATTTTGTTTCAACCAAAAAGAGTCACAGTCACAGAGTACTTAACTGGTTGGCTGAAACAAAATCTTGGCCTGGACCTGAACTTTCCACCTATAACTTTCCAATGTATTCAGAGAACCTTCATAAATAGGATTTTAGAGTTAAACTGATCAATGTAATAGAAATGTGAAAAGTTCAGTGTTTAAAACTTGTATCATAGTTTCCTGACTGTCATAGAAGAAAGTCCAAAAGACTTCCTGTATATGTCTGTTCTCATGTATCTGGTATACCTGTTGCTTAGTGACATATTTTTATTATCACAGACAGAAACATTGAATAAAGAAACTGCAGCCAGCACACAGAGTCTGGAAACATCAAAAAGTGAAATCACCGAAATCAGACGTACTCTGCAAGGTCTCGAGATTGAGTTGCAGTCCCAGCTCAGTATGGTAAGAACAGATATATAATTCATGCAAAACATGTCAAACTGTCATTAGGGTCTGATAAAACTCTGTTGCCTGTTCTCTTTTTGGTCGTCCACAGAAAGCCTCTCTGGAAGGTACACTTGCAGACACGGAAGCCCGCTACTCAATGCAGTTGGCTGCCCTTCAGATGCAAGTGAGTGGCTTGGAAGAGCAGATGATGCAACTGCGTGCTGATATGGACCGTCAAGGACAAGAGTATAAGACACTGTTAGACATCAAAACTCGCCTGGAAATGGAGATCGCTGAGTACAGGAGGCTGCTGGATGGAGAGATCAGCAGGTTTGTCCCAAAGCTATTTAAAAATGTATTATTATAAAATTAACTTTCCAGTGATTTTTTGTGTGTGTGTGTGACTGTCTCAAATCAATGTCTGTCCACAACAGTGTCAGTGGCCCCACAGTAACTACATCCAAGAAGCGTGAGGTGATCACCATTATGGAGGAAGTGGTGGATGGCAAGGTGGTCTCCTCATCTTCTAGCAGTGTCACTGGGTCGGTGTGAAATATCTCGACAACATCCATCAGCACTTACCCAGTGCAGGGCTGAAAAAAAAAGAAAAATATTAAATGAAAAAATGTGAAAGAAATACAATCTGAACAGAAATTATGCATCACAAATACTGTCATCCATGTTTGATTAAATAAAAGCGAAATGGTGTTGAAATATGTATAGTCGTTTTTGAATGTTTCATATTAGACAATGCATTACTTCTTAAAGCTACATCTATTCATTTTCATAATACAAGATGAAAATCTTCCTATCTTACCACCTATGACATAGGTGTAAATGAAACTAGTTTTTTAAATATGCTTTTAAATATATCTGCTTTTTATACCAAAATTGCAATATTCCCTTTTGGTACTAATTACAGTTTGAACACTTTGAAGATATAGGTACAAACACATAAAATCACCATTGCTCTGTATGTTAATTCATTCACCAATCTTCCACCCACTTATCCACGTCAGGGCTGTGGAGCTGCACATTAATGCCTTTCGAAATTACTTCCAGCTGAGCATTTTGTAATATAAATTCATGTGGTAACGTAAGGTGTTAAAAAGTACGGAGAGGCCCACGACAGGCAGATGCTTTTTACAGTTGTGTTGATCTGCCTTCATGATCATGAAAGTAACAAAAGAAGACTTATTCTTAATTCGGAGAGGCATATTTTTGGAGTGACCAGTGTTTATAAAGATAAGCACTAGCTACCTCATAGTACTGTTGTTTTTGGAAACACGGACAATATTGCACGTTCTACCTCTTCAGCATTAAACCCTAGAACCTGAAGAAAAAACACAGATAGAACATGCTAGAACATGCATGCTTCCACGCACACCACTGCTGAAGGTCAAACACAGTAACATGGTGAGGTTTCTATAAATACTAATAAAAACAGTTGATTTGGAATTTAATTATTTATCAAATGAGTCTGCATACTGGAGCAGAATGAATAGGGTCACGGTGCTGTATTCAAGTCCACCTCAGTCAAATTCAATTATATCTCTACCAAACTGAGTCTGAGTCAAGACGAAGTCCATTAACAGTGCTGGGTAGCCGAGTCCAAGCACAAGAAAAAAAAGTTGAATGCTAGACCGTGAATCTGAATTCAAAAACCATTAATTGAAGACTAAACAAATACCTCACATTTATTTTCATCCATCCGTTTTCCAACCCGCTTATCCTTTTTGGGTCGCAGGGGGTCCGGAGCCTATCCCAGAAGCAACAGGCACGAAGTGGGGAACAACCTAGGATGGGGGGCCAGCCCATCGCAGGGCACATTTATTTTCAATTATTTATAATAATCATTACTTTATTAATCCCTGTGGGGAAATAGTTTTTATGCCTCCCTCAACTTGCTCTTTGTAAGCAAGCTGTCTGCAAAGGGCAGCCACCTGTAGCAGCACCCAGGGAGCTGGGAGTTAAGGGCCTTGCTCAAGGAGCCACAGACATGCTGAGGCTGGGTTTGTACCAGCAACCTTCTGATTACAGGCACACAGGCTTAGCCCCTTGAACCACACACTGCCCCAGTTTGTAAATATTTAAGTATAACAATTATTTTTTTTTACTTTAGCAGCACAATCTAGAGTTTATTTTAATTACGGTATGTATGTTATGTCTGCTGCGATGGGCTGGCCCCCTGTCCAGGGTTGTTCCCTGCCTCGTGCCCGTTGCTTCCGGGATAGGCTCCGGACC
>JAODLC010000100.1:28702679-28714257 GCA_026781145.1 Hippopotamyrus pictus | reverse complement strand
CAAATTGGATAACATCACGGAGAAGCTCACGGCTTTGCAAAGGATTTTGGATGGCGGAGACCAGCGTGGACATTAGAAGAACTGTGAAATTACAGCTTCTCGCCCGGAAACCCAAACAACCCTATCCTATCTGCTTTTGGCTCCCCCCTAATCAGCATTGGCCACGGCCAAGGCCGCTGCTGAATTAACAACTCCCCCGGAAGAACAAGGCCGTGAGACTCTCTTGCATTCCTCTCCTCTAATCCCAAGGACACCTGGATACACACATATACACATATACATACGCACAGATACGCACTCACCGCAGCCTCCCCCCACCCCACGCCTTCGCCGCTTCATACCCCCAGCTGTGACCAGCGCCTCTATGGCTGCAGGAGCGGATGGCTGTCTGTCTATGCTGGGCTACCTCCACCTCCCCATTTCCCTCCCCTGTTGCAAGTCAAGACCACAGCATTTAAACCCTAAGTTCCCGTCAGCTAAAGCTGAGACCAAGTTTGGTTCAGAGCATGATAACTGATGCACGCTTACCTGATCTAGGTTTAACTAACTCTGAGGTACCATATGGGTTAGGTGTTAAACCTGCTTGATGCAACTGACCCCCCAGAAATGTAGCACAGCCCACACTTCAAACGAAAACAAACACTACTTAGTTCATGTACAGCAAAATGTTTGTGCATGTGGTACTGACCGGTGAGTGACCTTTACGTGATGTGGTGTATGCATGTGTGCAGGAGGAGCATGCGCCTGTGCGTGTAGCCCCGATTTTTATGTCCAGCGGCGATCATGCGCGTCCGTGCGCGTCCATTGTGCACGTGCTAAATAATTGACTAGGTATTTCCTGTAGGTGGCAGCGCCGACTTTCAGAGAGCAGAGATTTACCAAGAAAGAGTGGAGGAAGAATGTTTGTTGTTGTTCTTGTTGTTATGGTGAGCAGTATTATATATTTTTTTCATAATGGTATACGATATTTCAAATGCGGCTCTATTCTGGCATTTTTTTTTTTTTTTTTTAAATCTTGCCGATAAAATTCGCTGATCAGGGGCTGTCCCTGGTTAATTTTGACATAAGTACTTCAAAATACCAGTATGCCGTATTACTTTAATACCGCCCAAGCCGAACAACTTGTTCGTAAAAAGTCCACCCTGTTTCACCACACTGCGTGCATTTATGTTTGTTGCGATACATCTGCCCTCTCCTGGTCTGGTGGAATATTACTGCTGTATGCTGTATGGACCACGTACGAATATCTGCGTCCGCAGCTAAATGTAGACTGAAACATGGGTGTCATTAGGTCCGATCACTCGGACCAAGTATTTTAGTTCTGATGCCAATCTTAGAAGATGGAAGATGGGGAAGATGGTGGCTATCGTTCGGCAACTGGAAGGTTGCAGGTTCGAGCCCTGGTTCCTCCTGACCCCATCAAAGTGTCCTTGAGCAAGACACTGAACCCCAAATTGCTCCCGGTGGGCAGGTTGGCGCCTTGCATGGCAGCCTCCGCCACCGGTGTATGAATGTGTGTGTTCGAAATTTACAGATCTGACCGTCAATAAATAAATGGTAACCTTAGGTCCTCTTTTTCCCTGACCTGTCCTCTTTTTTGAGGAACTTAAATTGCCTTAAATGTCCGGGATTTTCTTTTGTTTCATGTTTAATTTGCCTCTTTGTATGTGTATATTTGGATTGCTTTGACGCCTCTCTGTACTTCATGATCTGGCCCTCTGCAGTGTCGTTTTTCAAAACATGTTCAAAGAAAAGGAAGATGGATTTAGGCACTTTAAAATGTTTTATTTGTCATACTTTTAAACAGCATATTTGTGTAAAACTTTCCAAATATCCAATGCACTATAAACAACACAATATATAACTTGAACGGCTGTTTACGGATGTTGTTTTGTAATGTCGTAAAATATTACCTGGATGATAGTTTTGTCGTAAAATGTCTCACGGTATACGCATGCGCGAAACCAGTGCTCGTTCGGCCGCTGATCTGGCAGCGACAAACCAATACAAAGCACCATTTTGGAAAGACTGAGAAATTTTGTACGGCACTCATATTACAATTAAAAAAAGATCAAAAAGCGCGAGACTCCGTTGTCTTTCCAAAGAAAAACGAATATCCAGACTTTCGGTGAGAAGACTGAAAATCTCTCCACGTATGGGCACGTAAACAGATTTATATGAGGGTCCAGATGTGATGTTATATTCACAGACTTGCAGCTAACATTACTGCGAGTTTTTCATTCATATCTATTGCGGCGTGCAGCAAGTGGTAGAATATTACAAAGGCAAACTGTTGTCCTGAAAACGCACAAAACCTAACGGTGGTAATAATGAAGCAATTATATATCTCTTTCCTTCGTACTGTTGTACCATTGCATTTGCAAGACTAGCGGAGTAAAAATGAGCCGTACTCGGTCCTGTAATGCGTAGCCAATGGTAGTTTAATATATTGCAATCTGGCTGTTAGCGGATTGTTTTGTTAGGTTTCTGTAGTTTTGTCTGTTTTCTTACAATGACAAACTAAACCCCAGCATGTTACACCATTGGTCGTTGCATTTGTTCGTTTATTCATGACTGTCACTGTATTGGTGGTTAGAAACTGTGGGGTGGTAGTATGTGCTACGCCTTCTGTATTTTGCGCCACAACCCAATTTAGCTGTTTTACTGGATTGATATTTGCCATGATAGGTCAAATCTGCAGGTCTTGTCTAAATGTGAAGTAGTGATTTCTAAAATGTTTATCTTTATGTAGAATGAGTTGTGCCCGGTGTTTTATTTATTTTTTTACTAATTTTGTGTGAAACCCCTGTGAAATTGAAATTGAAAGCTGCAATTTCTTAAGGGTTATAAGTGAAACAATTATGTGTGTGCAATAAATTTGTTGGTTGTTAATTTTGAACTTATCAACTGCTGCTATCAGTACCATTTCCTGTATTTTCTCCTATAGATTGCTTTGCTGATGCAACTGAGAGCGATTGTCTTTAAGTTGGAACAGAAGACCGCATCCACATAAGAGTACAGAAACTGAACAGCAGGAAAACAGTCTACTGTTCAGAGAACAGCTGATGACTATGACAGTAGGAAATGGCCAAAGCCTTTAAGAAGGTAGGTAATGGTGTTCTACTGAGGGGTCTACTTTTATATGTTTTACAAGACTGAATCATATGGTTTTGGTATATCTACCTGTTTATTTCCTTTTAGTTTTTGCTTCTCTCTCCATCAGATCATCTGTCACCAAAGAAATACCTGAAGATCTGTCGATTCTGAATGCATTTTACTAATTTCAATTGACAAGTTTCATTTATTAGGGGTGATCAGCTATATACACTCATTGACCGCTTCATTAGGGTCCCTGTTAGCAAAAGTGATCAATAACTCCTTTGGATGCAACTTAGTATAAAATTCAGTGACGACATCAAGAAGTTCAGTGACTGTTTGACTAAGCCGTAAAATGGGCAAGAAGCACGATCTGAGTGAGTTTGAACGAGGCATGATTGTTGGTGCCAGACGTAGCGGTTCCAGCATCTCGGAAACGGCCACCCTCCTGGGATTTTCACGTACTACCGTGGCTAGAGTTTACAGAGAATGGTGCAATAACAATAAAACATCCAGCCAGCGGCAGTCCTGTGGGCGAAAACAGCTTGTGGATGAGAAAGGCCAGAGGAAGATGTCCAGAATCATTGACGACAACAGGAAGGCTACCATTGCAAAAATAACAGATCAGTACAACAGTGATGTGCAGAAAGGCATCTCTGAACGCACAACTCGTCGAACACTGAAACGGATGGGCTACGTGCACAGTCCACTGAAGGCCAGAACTTCCACTCCTGCTGAAGTTTAGTATTCCACCTGTATACAGACTGCTCGAATTAAAAAAAATCACTATTCATGTGAGATTTTTTTTTTATTTGGTGATGTAAATGTATGGAGGATGTTTTTGTGGAGCACATTAGTTCCCTGATAGGAACTGTGTATCATTTTAAATTCCACAACCTACCATATATATTAGCCAAATCTATATAAACAACATCCTCCCGAACAACAAAAAATACTAAGTAGATTCACTTAACTGTCTACCTTTTGTTGTTGGAAAAAGAGTCTTATAGCAATATTATAGTATCAAAATCACTCTTCATTAATATTCACAGTGGCTTGTGATTGTTATTGGTCAAAAATATATTGGTTATAGTTCTGGAAACATGATCAATTGTATAATTTACTTACCTGTTTGATTCTCTTAATGTCTGTAAGACTACATGTACTGTAAGGATTCATGTTCTGAGAAAAAAACTGGGCGGCAGGTGTGTGAACTGCAAAAAAACCCTCTAAGCATATATAATCAAATGCAAATGACATTACCTCATACAATGAAAATGCATGTAACTAACTTGTCTTAACAGTCTAAATAAAATTCTAAACAAAAGTAGACTTATTTGATGCCTATTGGTGTAGCCTGTAGACATAACCTAGCATTCAAGGGTTGTTAAATGCAATGAGGAGGACATCAGCTATATAAATTGATAACGGTGTTTATGCTTCATATATTTCTTCTGAGGAATCAGGAACTTGCAGAGAAATCAAGGGGAGTGAGGCAGTTCCTTAGAGTTGGGTAATTCAGATCCAGAGAATAAAAGTCCAGACCAGGATTTTGTTTCAACCAACCAGTTCAATACTCTGTGACTCTTTATGCTCAACTGGTTGGATGAAACAAAATTCCGGTCTGGACTTTTACCCTCTGGACCTGAATTACCCAACTCTGTTCCTTAATATGTGAGACTGCTAAATGGTGGTCCAGCCAAGGAAAACCGGCTCTCCTGGCATGTCAATCATTCATGTTTGCAATTAGTGAAGTTCTTATCTCGCTTAATTGCCAGTTTACTGTAGCAAATACATTCAGCTTCCATCACAGTGATTTTATACAGAAACAGACTTAGTTGAAATTACACATTACTCATTCTATTATTGGCAAACAGTTGTCATCCTTGAAAAATGAAGAAAAGAGATGCGAATGGTTTTTTAACCACAGTGGGAGTGATTAGCATACTTAAAATGTGGTTACTACTGTAAGATGGTCTGTAGCCAGAGCTCTCCACGCGGTTTTCCTGCCCGGACAAGTACTGGCGGTTAAAGGATACTATCAAACCTTACTGGAGATTCGTATTAGTGGCCATCCTGAGGCATCTGTAAAAAGATTGCTAAGGATGTGAGGTGGACCACCCCAGTCAGAAACATCATGCCTGTCTCCCCCAAAGAGGAGTGACGTACGTCCATTTTAAATGGAAGCCAAACGGATACGGTTGGACATTCCTGAACAGCTCCTATATCATTGCAGGTTATATTTGGACTCTATACTACTTGTAACAAAAAAAACCCTTGAATCATTGAATACAGGAGGCATGCTAATTAGATACCCAAAGCACGTCAACGATGTGGAGGAGCAGCGGCTCTACTCTGAGTTCCTCCTGAATATCCAAGCTCCTCATCCTGTCTCTAAGGCTGAACCCTGACACTCTGCAAAGGAAACCCATTTCTACCACTGGTGTCTGCAATCTCATTCTTTTAGTCACTAACCAAAACTTGTGACCATAGGTGACAAAATCTGATTCTAAGAGCAAAATATATTCGAGTTTTGGTAAATAATAGTGAAATAAATAATTAAGGAAAAATATTAATATATATAAATATATATAATAAAAAATATTAATATATATAAATATTAAGGGAAAATATATAGGTCCATTATGAATTACAGAGTACAACTACTAATAAACATTAAAGAAAATTCTGTGTGTGTGGGTTATGTATACATTACATTAGTACATGTAATTTCACATTTATTTATTTATTTATTGTGTGTGTGTGTGTGTGTGTGTGTTCTATTTCTTTAATGTCTGGTTCTGTGTCTATGTAACACTGTTCTATGTGCCTCAAATTGCCCCCTGGGGACAAATAAAGTTTTTTGATTTGATTTGATTTGATTTGACATTGTGGGGACCATTGTTTTAATTCCCACAAGGGGAAACTCAATTTTATAAAAATTTGTGAATGCAATTAAAAAAACTAAAAATGTAAAGAAGTCTTGTATTTGCTTGATTAACTAATGGGCAAAGTTAGGGCTGGGTAATGTTGTTATTGCTGGAATTAGGGTTTTGCCCATAGAAATGAATGGGCGGTCCCAACAAAGATATGAGTACAAACACGCGTGCGTGTGTGTGTGTGTTGCGTTACGTGCTGTGCGTTACGCCCTCTGGTGGACAAACTACGTAACTACAACACGTATAACATTAATGCCAACACTGATTTATCTGCAATTAGCTCATACTGGCCGATAATATTGTCGTGCAAATGCCAGAGGAAGTTTGGAACTCTGCGGTTATTGAGGCAGCAGGGAGTTGGTGACTTTTATGTGCTGTGCGCCTCAGCACTGTGATCCCACTCTGTTACTTTACATGGTCTGCCACTTCATGGCTGAGTTTCCTCTGTTCCTAAACACTTCCAAGTTGCAATAATGCTACTTACAGTTGACCATGGAATTTCTGTCAGGGAAGAAATTTCACAAACTGACTTATTACAAAGGTGGCATCCTATGACAGTACCACACACGAATTTAGTGAGCTCTTCAGATGACCCATTCTTTTAAAAAAGTTAGCAAACCTGACTGCACAGCTAGGTGCCTGCTTTTATACAACTGTAGCAATAGGCATGAATGAAACACCTGAATTAAATGATTAAGAGGTGTGTTCCAATACTTGTGTTTATATAGTGTACCTTAAGAATAAAAATATTACTCATATAATCATGTATACATACAGGTATGTGGTCAGAGAAGCATTTGGTTTTCTATAATATATTAAATTTTAATTTTAATTAAGTTTAAGACTTACTTTGACATTATTCTCTGCATGCAGGGCCCAATCTGCCTAGGGTCCAATCAGTGATGTAGACCTCGTCCCCCAATTAGCAAAATCTCCCCAGGGGAACCCACACCCCGACCAGCAAAACCTGTCCAGTGCCCCCCACCTTGGATCAACGGAGCATACTGAGGTGTAACCCCCACTCCCCGATCAAGGAAACTAATTGAGGGGCCCCACCTGAAATTTATTTCTGAATATGAGCCTACCTTGAGCCCATGCAAACTAGATCTGTCCCCATTTGCAGGGTAGATCTTGCAATCTGGTAAAGGGATCCACTGCTATACTGCTATTTATTTATCATAGGCTATTACACAATGCATATATATACACACACACACACACGCGAGCGATTACAAAACCTAAGTGCTAAGGCACATACAGACCTGAACAGAACAAATGTAAAATCTCCCTATTTTGGACAGCAGCCCAAAATACTCCCATTTCCGTCATTCGATGGAGGAATAACGTCAGTTGACGTCCATGGCCTTGTAGGGCGTAGGAGCTGTAAGCCCCGGATTCCTTACGCAGTTCGCCATTTTGTGGAGACTCTGCTGTTGTGTCCGGCAGCCGAACACGCGTTCATATCGCAATAAACAAGAACAAAAAGCGCCAGAGCCAGTTATCTTCCTAAAGGAAAGTGAATCTTATCGTATGTCCGCTATCCAGAACCTCCAGACTTTCGGTAAGGTGATTTAAGAACACGTAAGATTAAAATCGCGTGGGATTGTTTGTAATTATCGCTGCTCAGGCAGTTTCGGCTGACGTCGTTTGGATTTTGACTTCGATCACTACCTTTTACAGTGTAAGGTAGCCATTAACGTTAGCCATTTTCGGAATTGACTTAAAAATATGTATGTTCGGTCGATAGACTTTTATAATATTTAAAGTAATACATCAGAAGTTAAGTAATAAGATCGCCTAGTACGACTATCTCGACGCTTCAGATTTTACGGAATCTTCCGGTTTTGAAACCGTTCGGTTAGCTTATTTCTGTTTATTTGGCTGTGTCTAATTTTTTCCATGAAAAAGGTATGTTTTATTAAACGTCACGTATGTGACAGGCGTAGCCGAAATAACGCTGCGGTCGGCAGGCCTCCTCGGGTCGTGGCTGGTAGGTAGGCCTGAAGCCAAAGGCCCGCTCCGCTGTAGTTCGCCGACATTTTATTTTTCGAGCTAAAACGTGAATATCCTCATGTTTTAAGGGGTTTTAATTGTGGCCAAACGGATTAATCCCTACATTTACTACGTCGGTGCCTGGGTTTTACAAATATATTTAGACATTCTCCTATTAGGTGCGGATGTGAAGCTGTATTTACACATTTGCTGTTAACTTTACCAGGAGGATTGTTTTCTCGTAGCTGTGGGAGGTGGTAGAATACAAACATACAGAAACTAAGTCACAATAAATAATTTTGTACCTGCTTTCCATGGTTATTATTACGGTGCCATTACCTTTGCATGACGGAAACCACGTTTTTCATGACTGCATAGCCAAGGAAATTTCAGTAGTATGTTTTTTGTGTGTTTTGTAACGATGACACAACGAAACCCAGTCATCCCCTGTCTTAATTTTTTTAAGCGTTTGATTCTTCAAACCTTAAACCCCATTTATGACGCATAAGTTAGTCATTTTATAGATTCAGAACATGGCTCATTTCCTGTCAGGTAGAAAACAATGGCTGTCATGGTGGTGGCCAAAAAACAGTGGGGGGCGCTAGTTTTTTATATATATATATGAAACCTTGATTTTTGTGTGGGTCATTGCTGCACAGCTTGCCTTCTCTGTATTGTACCACTGCCTAGTTTTTTTGCATAATAAAGTCTAGTTGGATGTTTTGCACTGAATTATTAGATCTGCAGTTCTTTTGTAAATGTGCAATGGTGATTTCTAAAATGATCATATAGGTGTAAAAATTTGGGGTCATTTTACTAATTTTGTACAAAACAATTGTGTATGAAATTTAAAAAAAACATCCAGGTTTTTTAAGTACCCGTGTGGAACACATCTATCTGGTAAATTTGTAGGTTTTTCATGTTGTGCTGTTCTAAAATTAACTGCTGCTATGCCATTTTCGTTTTATACAATTTGTGCTTACTCCTACAGACCCCTTTGCTGATGCAACTAAGGGTGATGACCGTCTCCCGGCTGGGACTGAAGACTACATCCACATAAGAATACAGCAGCGGAACGGCAGGAAAACACTGACTACTGTTCAGGGAATTGCAGATGACTATGACAAGAAAAAATTAGTCAAGGCCTTTAAGAAGGTAGGTATTGGTATTCCAGTCAAGGTGCATCTGACTATGTTGTGTAAGAGTGAATAGTTGTCATTTTATGCTTGTGGCATATCTACTTTCAGAAATTTGCCTGCAACGGCACTGTGATTGAACATCCAGAGTATGGTGAAGTGATCCAGCTGCAGGGTGACCAGCGCAAGAATATCTGCCAGTTCCTTGTTGAGGTATGTTAACACACTTCATCATCGTTTATGAATTTAATTCGTTTGGGTAAAAAGCTCATTATCTGAATGACAATTCAGTGTCTGATCAATGACTAGTTATTGAACTTTGCCTTTTTATTCCTGATTCTCTCAACTAGATTGACTTGGCGAAAGAAGAACAACTGAAAGTCCACGGATTCTAAATGCAGCAGCATTGTTCCCCTGCCCCTCAACTGTGTTTAATACATAGCAACCCCTGTAGAGTTTCTTAGAATGGTGACTTCTCATTTGACTAATTTCCTGCACTTTGAGAACAGGGTGAACGGCTGTATACACTCAGTGACCACTTTATTAGGTATACCTGCTAGCAAATGCATGCGGCCTGCTTCTCCAAACAGCATCTTATTTGGATGCGACTCCTTATAAAGCACAGAGGGTATCAAGAAGTTGTTAGTTTGACTAAGCTGTAGAATGGGCAAGAAGTGTCATCTGAGTGACTTCAAACGTGGCTTGATTGTTGATTCCAGCATCTCCGAAACGGCCACCCCCCTGGGATCTTCACATACTACTGTGGCTAGAGTTTACAGAGAATGGTGCAATAACAAAAAAGCACCCAGTCAGCGGCAGTCCTGTGGGCGAAAACACCTTGTTGACGTGAGAGGCCAAAATAGGTTGGCCAGAATCATTGACATTAGCAGGAAGTGTACAATTGCGAAAATAACAGCTCAATACAACAGTGATGCGCAGAAAGGCATCTCTGTACACACAACACATCAAATATTGAAACGAATGGGCTACATGAGCAGAAGACCATACCATGTTCAGCTCCTACTGCAATGTAGTTTCACACCTACGATTCAGACTTCTCTAGAATGAGAATTTACAATTCAGGTGGTATTTATTGAAATCTGTGTGCGAGTGTGTTTTCTTGGCAGTCATTGGGCCCCTTAATATCATTCAAGGGTTATTTTGAACACAGTAGCATCCCTAAGCCGTGTGTTCTTTCATGGCCACAGTCTTCCCTTTTTAGATGTTTACGCTCCAGAAGGATGATGCGTCATGTCTCAGAGTTTGTATCATCTCAGGGTGGTTCCTTGAACATGACTGAGAGTTTGCTACCTTCAGTTCCCCTTCGTAATCCCCAGATATCATCCTGAATGGATGTATGACTGGAACATCTGCAGGAAGTGCAAGATGATACAAGTCTGCATGGACCAAAATATTTCCAGCCCTTTCTTGAATCCATGCCCTGAAAAAACAGGCTATTCTGGAGCCAAAGGGAGGTTGTGGGGTGGGGGAGGTAATACCTGGTCTTAGGCAGGTGCACCTAATAAAATGGCCACTGAATGTTTGTGGCTCTTGTGGTCAACTGAAGCAGGAGAATGTCCTCCGTTTTACTTTATTTGTATATTGCTTCTGAATCAAGATTTAATGCCTCACTTTTGTAAAATGGTTAAATAAATTGAGTAACTAACATTTGAGTATTGTATTCATTTTTGTAAATGAGTGATGAACATGGCATTGAGTGTTTGGTTCCTGCTCTGAATCTGTGTATGTGGATTATTTTGCATTTTATATGTATATGGGTATTCAGACGTTATGTCACGAACACAATGCGTTCCAGGAAAGTGGTCGTGAACGAATTTGTATGCGAACCAAGGCAATTTTTCCCATGAGAGAGCATTGAAATTACATTAATTCGTTCACAAGCGTACCAAATAATTTTTGTTAATTTTCTGGGTTTTATAGTAAAAACTTTAATGAAAAACAATATAATGTGGTGACGGGCGGACCGAGGCATCGCGGGAGCAGAGAGAGACATAGAGGCTGGCTTGCCGGGGAAATCGCTCTTTAACAGTCCCTAAACCTTGTGTTGTTCTTCTTAATGTTAATGGTTGCGTTTCTCTGTCGTCGCGCGTGTCTTTACCCCTGTCTTGTGTGTACCCGATCCGATCCTCGCGTGTATTTAGCGTGTGCAAATGTATGGCGTTATATTAGTGCCACATTCCTGAGCGCGCAGAAGGACATTCAACTCGGCCACCGTGCTCTCGCTCACAGTGTCTCTCTCGCTCATCTTGGCGCGCGCGCTCGCTCAATCTGTCCTACGCGCGCTCAACTCGGCCACCGCGCTCTCGCTCACAGTGTCTCTCTCGCTCTCACACATCTCGGCTCTGTGCTCGCTCAACTCTTTTTATATGCTCGCTCAAGTTGGATTTCACTCCA
>JAODLC010000100.1:28689441-28702579 GCA_026781145.1 Hippopotamyrus pictus | reverse complement strand
GAGTTGAGCGCGCGTAGGACAGGTTGAGCGAGCGTGCGCGCCAAGCTGAGCGAGAACACGGTGGCCGAGTTGAGCACGCGCATAGCAAAAACGTTGTTCGCGAATGTCCTTCTGCGCGCTCAGGAATGTGGCACTAATATAACGCCATACAAATCTCCCACTGTGTGTTCATCTCGCAGTTTGGCGTCTTACAACCTTGTGTTTCGCGGCTGTGTTAGTGGTGTAGATTTGAGTAGTAACGCGTAAGTAATGAATACCAGGCTGTAACGAATCGTTACGAGTATTTAGCCGTAAAAGGATTCGTTGCTGACAGTAATGAAATGACCAAGCCGCCCAATCGGCACTCGCCATGCGGACTGTTGTTTGCAAGCAGTTCTGGCTGCCATGCAGTTGCAGCTGGTTTCCATTATCTGAAGCCTGCGCTCATTCTCTGTATGTTGTATGGCCCACATACGAGTCTGATGGGGCTGGGTCACTGCACTGACTGGCCGGGGTAATTAGTCGCCCATCGCCGTTCTAACGACAGAAGACATACGTAGGTCTTAAGTTCATTGTAGTAACGAGTAATAAGTAACGAATACTGGACTGCCGAGGACTCTGTAGTAACGATTACTCAAAAGTAACGGGTATCCACATCAGTACTCTGTGTATTTGGCTTCGGGGCTTGTTGGGTTCCTTTTGCGGTCCTTCTAATTACAATTGCGCGCGAGGCATGCTGGGACATGCGCCCCGCCGGTCCTACACTAGTATAAAAAAGGGATCTGATCGAGGAATCTGTTCGTCAGCCAAATTTTGTACGCTAACCAATGCATTTTTTTTCCACGAAATTTTTGGTCGTGAACTAAATTGTTCGTAAACCACAGGCACCACTGTACCATGTATGTCGTTCGGAGACCACTTCCCACTAAATGTGCCAAACGTTGTCTTGGTTGCTAAGGACAGCTCTTTGTATTTTGAGAAGTAGAATGAGACTAGCGTCATTAGGCTGAAAGTCAATATTCTGTCCATGGCATTTGCATGCTAATGGAGTAGCAGGTGGCTTTATGTAAGCATTTATGCTCATGTGCATCTCAAAGTAGTGTTTCTTATTGATGTATTTTGTGGTTCTGTGACATTTTGTGACTATTGTTTTATGGCACCCCTCAATTGCATTGGGAAACCATCTGCTCTGAATATCAATACGTGTGATGTTCAAGCAAGCACATATTGTGCATAGAGTCTCATTAAATGACCAAACTTACGTAACTGCCTAATTAAAACACACTCAGGGATCTGTTAGGCTGAGCAGCATAGTATCTCTTAATGGCCACATTTAGCTTGGGAATCGATGTAGTGGAGTCTCCATAGCCTAATCAGGCTCTGCAAGGTATCCATATAGATGCCTGAAAACTAACTGGCGCCAATGTAGATAGATATCCCAGGCCACAAATTTCTTTAACATTTTACAATATAATCATTTTAATCATAAAGTGAGACTTTCAGTAAAACTCCAATGAACTACAACATCCCTTAACTTCTAAAAATCACAAAACATAATAAGCTACAGTACCCTTGGATTAATATTCAGACTTTGTAGTTGTTTTGAAATGTTGATGCATTACAGATGATACAGACAAATCATTGGCCAGACATTATCCATCCATTCATTTTCTGTACCCGCTTGTCTTATGCAGGTTTGTGGGGCTGCAGAGCCAATCCTGGAAGCTATGGGCACAAGGCAGGGAATAAATCAGAATGGGGCTTTAACCTAACCAATCCGGTCCTAGGCGACCCCCAGGCAGACCACTGTGAGCTGGTAGGGAGAAAAACATGGACCACCTGGGGCTCCCTGATGACCGAATTGGGAAGTACTGCCCTAGATAATCCTGTGGTCCACCCAACAATTTAAGGCTGGAGCTGGACCTGATTTGTACTAAAACACTTAATTTTATTGTCTAAAAATGTCTGTAGTCATCAGGAAAACTGATGTCAGCACATTATGTTTTCTTAACGTGTGATCATATGCTGATAACTATACAAGACGTCTAGTAAATCCATGCATCTTGGTTCTTAAAGTCCAAAAGCAGAATCTCTTACTTTATTCTTTCAAGTAAAGCAAAATTAATCAGTATAGCATAGATGACCCTGGATATCTCATCTGCTTTCCTTATTGTCCATACTGCAAGTTCCCTCCACCCACGAATCACCAGCAGTAATATAATTTCACTTGAAACAGTTGAAACCAAGCAAAGTGCAACCTATCCATTCAGTCTTAGTCTTGGAGTCTATCCCAGAGAACTGAGGGTGTAAGCCAAGGTGCACCCTGGATGGGATGCCCGTTCATTGTATAATGAATCCAAGTAAACAGCAACACAATCGCACACTCTGAGCAAGATACGTGGTTAAAAGATACATATTGCTTGATAGCTTATGCTTTTAGGAAAAACAAGAATATGCTATATCTTATGTCAAATTATTATAATTCCTCAAATCATGCAGTTTATGAGTATTAAGTGAACATACATATATTTTCTTCCTCTTTAAATATCCTACATAGCTATTGATCTTTTCATAGAATATTTTCAGAATCAGATTACATATCTACATGTTTTTAATTTTGAAAAGGGACATTGAAAAAAGTTTTACAATCATTTGCCATTGACAAACAAATTGAGGCATGGGTTTTGTAATCCATATAACATATGTTTATGCTGATTACCTTTCAGTCAAAAGTGACGCAAAGCTGTATCACAAAGGTGTGCTCTGTCGGAAAAAAAATCTTTATGCAAATAAATGTCCTACTTAAGATGTCATCTTTGCCGCAGCTCTGATAACACAGTTGGATTTATGATTCTGAATATTCACATAACAATTCTTCATGCAAGCATATCCATTTTGGTATTTTCCAGTCAAATTAAAAAGTAGTTTCTAATCAATGTGCTTCTTATCTTCCTGCTTCTGTATATATAGCGTACATAAACAAATCCGTGTATATAAGACACGACCAGAAACGAGGGAGTTCAGCATCATCTTCACTTCTCAGGTACGGCTTACGTGCACACTGTTTGATACATGTGTAACACTTTTAATTGTAATATAATTTTAAAGTCACTTATATGCTTCAAACAAGGTATGCTTGGTAAATCGTTTTGTGCTTTATCACAATGAAACAGTTCGTCGGAATGTTCAGTCGACAGATTAAATATGCAATGTAATATTAGGGTTTTCTACAGACATGACAGGCAAAGGAGTGCATGTGTGTGCAGTGGTAGCTGCCATTCTCGCGACATGTTTGACTTTGGCTCCGCTGGGGCCTGAGCACCCGGAAGCCCAAGGGCCAGCCATGCAGCTGGAAAAGACACTGACTGCAGAGGACGCCATTCTAAAGGCTGTTGGTCGGGTAACACGACAAGGGAAAATGTTGCAAACTGCAGTGGAAGGACATGATCGTTTGGGTTCCATGATGGAAGATCAGCGGGATTTTATGTCTAAACAAATCCTACAAACAATTATAGGTAAAGTACAATAGGATTGCATTAAAATATTGATTGTTACTGATTGCTTGTCAGTGTTGAAAACAAGCGGATAATTTATTTGAAAAGAAATCCATTTCTTATGCATCTATAACCACAATGTTGTAAATAAGTGTAAGATATATGTTCAATTAATTATACTATACAAGTAATGTTCACAATAAAGACGTGAAGTGTATTGTAAATGGATTTTACTTTCGTTTGTGATTTTTCCATTGTGCTGGCAGAACATATGAACAAGGGAGGTTGTTTCGGAGATCACCCATTTTCCAACCGTGACTACCAAGGCTGGATGGATTTTGGACGGCGAAGCTCTGAAAAACAGGAACAACACTAAATAACATTCATCCCAGCTGCAGGACTTCTGATTTCAGCAATGATAATTTTGCCAACTTGCATAAAAACTGTAAACTGGTTCCAGCAGCTCAATTTGGCTGGGATATTTTTATTCGAATTGTATTAAACATATACATAAATATATTTTTTTTTCCATTGTCTTATGTCTTCCATTGGCTTATTTTGATCAGGATTGCAGGGTGGTTTGGTGTCTATATCTCAAGCAGAGGAACACCAAAGGCAGGAAGGAAGCCCATTGCAGGACATATACACTCATACACTAAAGACAATTTAGAGATGGGAGGTAGCCTAAATACATGTCTTTGGACTATATTTCTGTTTAACTGCAAATGTAATGGCCAATACATGTTTTAAATCTAAGCACTATTCACCTGAATCAAAAAAGTAAAATTCACACAGGATACATAAACTGATAATCATAATAAAGTAGCAGCTTGTAAAAAGTATATCATTGTACTACAATAAATTTTAAATGCAATATTTTTGTTAATTGTTTTTTATGGTCAATAATAATAATGTTAAGTTCCATTCATTTCCTTGTCATAAATGATCTTATCTTGCTTTAGAGGCGACAGTGGAGGATACTGAGTTGGACTATATTCAAGACCTCATTCACTGCAGAAGGCGATGCTTCTTTCCCAAACTAAAATAGGCTTTAGGCTATTGACCACTGGGCATATGCTGAAGGCTATTTCCTTCTTGGCAGTTAGGCTAAGGGGTACCAGCTAGTAATCCTTGGTGAGGTTTACGGTGGAAATGAAATGAGCCTTACCCAGATGAGCTCACCCACCCAAGGCACAGGGTAGCCATTGAATCAGGAAAACTTGTTCAGTGCTCAGAAGTCATTGCCATGTCTCAGGTGCCATTCAGCTTGGGGACCATCATGATAGGACTAGATCAGGGGTTGGTGCAGGTTTTAGGCATGTCCTCTCAGTCAGCCAATAATAAAGCAGTGACTCTCGACTCCAGTCCTGAGGACCCACTGTCATTGGCTGATTGAGAGGCCATCCCAAAAACCCGCACCGGCCCTCCATGGATCAGGTTCCCCACCCCTGAACTAGAACGTGGGCTTTGGCACTCCTTTATCACACTCAGCTGCTGATCAGTATCATGCTTTTGATCTGTAACAAACAAGAAGGAGAGGGCCTCAACATCAGTTGGGGTGGCTGGCACCTAGCAGTGATACTTGTGACATCATAGGTCCTCCCGACTCTAGAGTTAAGCAATGCAGAAGGCTTAAAATCTCAGGAAGGTTCCACCCAGGAGCAGGGCCACCGGGATGTTGGCTACCGACCCAACCGTTAAGGGCCCCTCCCCGGGTGGGGCAGAAACCAACCACACACGCCTTGCAGACAGCCAGTGGGGAGGGTGCCATCGGAGGTGACGCCCAGGAGGGTGGACGGGTGACCCAGCGTAACTGTGCCTGTATCAGACGTCCCTAGACTTGTATCGTCTTAGTGAGGAGCAGGGTCAAATTCCCTGGTGAATACATACATACAGCCAGATATCTACATTTTGAGGGTTGCTGTCACCCCAGAATTGGGGGCGTTTGGCCTCAGAGGGACACCATGATTCACCATTGGAGGTACTGAGACGCTTGGACCTGGAGATGATCCATCCGCTTAAGGCTCCTTGCTTCTTTTTGTCCCACAGGGGCTATTTTCCCTCCCTCCTTTCATCATGGCCTGGTTGGCTCTGGCCCCTCAGTAGCCTGATGCCTGCTCGGCAGTCAGTTTGGCCGTCGACCCTGGGCAGGGCCCATAGGAAACAGCCTTTGACTATCTGTTTGACCCCTTGTTGTGTGGAGCAGGGTTACAGGGGAAGCCACCTCAAGGAGGCCTGTACCAGTTGGCTCACTGGGAACCTGACCAGCTGGTCAGGTTGGAACATCCAGTCGTGGAAATGCTGCATGGCAGCAACTGGGGGCAGTCCTGTCTGTATCAGGATTTCTGCTTTAAGGTTGTTGTAACCCTCTGACAGGGCAGGGAGTGGTAGACAGCCTGTACTTTACTCGTTATTCTGAACATGGAGAGGTAAGCTTACATATCACCCAAGGGAGTCAACTTGGTCAAAGTCCATGGGAAATCCAGCAAACTGTACCAATGGATTGTGCTGTTGGACAAGTTTTTATTACATATGTTGTTGATCTCCTTCCAAGCCTTATTTAACCTGACTTTTTATTTCAACTGCTCTGTAATATTGAAAGAGTAAAGTATAGTACAGAAATTGTATATAACCATCCACCCATTTTCCAGTTGCTTATCTAGAATGGGCCTGTAGGAAACACCCTGGACAGCCACATATATAGAGGATTCTGATTATAAAATATTATGATTATACAAAATTGGTTGATTTGCATTTATTTCTTAAGATATTGTACATTTCTGTACTTACGGTTGAGGAGTGCCAATAATTCTGACTAGGCCTTTGTGTGTGTGTGTGTGTGTGTGTGTGTTTTCATGTAATTTGTATAATTGGAAAAGATCTGTTTAGTTATCTTTTAATGAGGGTGGTTATGACAGATTTACATTTCATCAATTTTTAACCAGAATGACATTGTAGTTCAGTAAGATAAGGCTGTGCCTATGTCTGCAAGGTAATGGGCTCAATTCCTATAGCTGGAAGAGTAATCATTACACCTGTAGCAAAGCCCTAACCCTAACTGCATTCTGGGTAATGCTGCACCTCAAAGGTCTTTCACATCAAGAACAAGTGTTGTACACATGGTAATCATCTATCTGTCATATTTATGTTTCTATTTGTGTATTTACTGTGATGTCAGTGAATATGTATTAGTTATGTCTATATCTCCTATAATGTGAGCATTCATTAATCAGATTAACTGAGATGTTATAATAATACAATGAATCCAGCAAGATAATAAAAAAAAAACACCTCACAGTACCTTAAAAGTAATTAGTTAATTTCAATGATCAAGAAGACTTAAAAACCTCATATATCTAAAATGTATTGATCTTGTAGTATCAGCATCAGTTCAAAACTCTCCTGGACAAACATTAATGCAAACATTTATCCAATATTAAAAGTAAGTGACAAAACATTGAAAACAGTCAGCAAGTACAATGGAGGTATTGGAAGTTTTCTTGCCATGCTTCTGTTCATAAACATCATCTCAGATTTAATTATACGATAGGTGCGCTGAATTCAGTTCATTTCACTACTGACCAAAGACTCATTTTCACACCCATTACTCCCTCTTGTCCTTCCAGCTTCCCTCACCCCCACTTCTGTACTCTCTCCGTTTATCTCACCTCTCCCTGTCCCATCTGGCTGCTGAAAGCCATGTGCATTCCTGCATGTATTCAGTCCCTTCTGCCACTGTCACAAAGGACTTCAGATAAGCCAGGAACTGCCTGAGAGCTTCACGTGGTGGAATCCAAGGTCAGGGGGCCATATATAAGCATATGTAACAAGCATATACTGTACAGCAAAGGTTAATATATTGCATGAATGACACTTATGTGATGTTAAATTAAACAAATATAACTTAAGAAATATCAACTATGTATATTATTATTATTATTATTATTATTATTATATTTGCTGGCCAATGGAAAGTCCTTGTGAACTTGTGAAACTTGCTGTTATATCAGTATGAATATATGTCAGTCTGAAAGAAGTTAGGAAATTACCTTTGTATTAATATAAATCTGATTTGTGGCTAACAAACATTGAACAAAGAAGGTGGTTCTAATGGGGTATTAAAAAATGTAAAATATAATAATGACAAAATATATAGCAATTAAAATTAAATTGCTTTAGTTCAGATTACCACTAATGAGTAAAATTCTTAAAATCTACTACTTCTTTTCAAATGAATGACATAGTAATCATTTTATCCTTCATTGTGGGGAAAAAAGCACAGTGAAGAATAAAAAGTTCCATTACAGAACACTGATCTATATTTTACCATTGCCAGCATAAATTACACCGTACAGTTCCTGCTCTGATACCAATTACATTCTTCGTTGGGCATTCACTGGAAGTTCAGCCTTGCTGCACTTATGTTTCATTGACTCTTTGTTGTACTAATTGCCTCATTGGTACATCAATTTGGACAAAAGTATATGCTAAATAAATAAAGAATTGTAAATGCAAATTTTGGTCGTAAAATCGAATTATTCTGAATGACCAGTGACCAGTGAAGGACACCCCAGCCTTTCCACATATTCATTAACTAAACTAAAATTTCACCACCAGATCACTAAATTAATTTAATTTATTCAAAAGTCAATGAAGTATTGATTAGCCATATGCGGTATGCTAGTGGTCGATTAAAAAAATTCATGAGTGTATTGCTGCAAATTCTGGGATCAGTTCAGGAAAGGTTTTGGTATGGTTAAGCTGACACACATTTACTGACATCATATCATAGTTTTACATCAACATGAAGGTCATCATTTTCTTTGACTGCCTATGATTATTGCACGGAACCGTATAACTCCAAGAAAAAGATCAGTATCACCGTCCTGTGTATATTACCCCTTTACAGAAAGTCTATTTCACATTAACATCCTCAACCATAAAGTTCAAGGTGATATCTCTGGGTATCTAGTGAGGGTTGCGTACCAAATTCAAATATTGTTCATAAACTTTAAAATAACAGGACTGCAAAAAATTGGCACTCCTGTGCTTTAACATGAAGACTTTACACATGAAAATATAAGAAGTATGACAGATGTATTCAAAATACAAAATGAAACACACAGTATACAGGAAATGTGAAAAGAGTACAGAAATAAATAGTCAAAATACCCATAAAATACTATAAACTCCATTTGATTCACCTGGAATGTGAATTGACGGAGTTTCCATTATAAAGATACCTGTAAATATCATAAGAAACTGCAGGATGCTGGGTAAAGATGACCCCCCACACACACACACACACATCAGCTCACTATTGTTACAGTTTTTTGGATATTGTTTGATTGCCTATTACTTACATTTGGATGTTCTGCTAACAATGGTAAGACAGATAGAGCATACCTCATTGAAATCTAAATGAACAAAAATGGGCCGAATGGCCTCCTCTCGTTTGTAAATTTCTTATGAAAAATGCAACTCAGTTTAGAATAAATGCAAAGTAATGTGGGAAGCAAATGCACATTTTTTTCCCTGAGTATTTGTGTGTCTGGCCACAGAATCAAAAAGCTCAGATGTTGCTTGGATACACTTGCAAACGCACCTGATTTAAATCTAATCACTTCAATCTCGAAAGTTTTAATAATGACAGAACTTGTTGTACTTTTTTTGCTCACTAGAGGGAAGTATTACAGTAGTGAAAACTAAAGCCAATTGTTCTTTATTTCCTGCTTCTTCTGTATTACGAAAGTGCATAAGGCTTCACCTAAAAGATAAAAAGCAGCAGTTTTGAGATTGAACACACACTGGAATTGAAGTTGCTTTCATAAATAAGAAATGTCAAGAATAAAATCGAAATTTCAACATTCAACTTGCAAAGTCATGAATAGGCCTATAGTTGAAATTTTATTTTGAGAATGAAGTCCAAATATTAAGATTTAATGCAAAGTTTTGTGTTCAGGTTTGAGTTGCCCCCAAAACTTTTCTGTAGTTTTTTATTCTAGCTGACTTCAATGGTTTGATTTGATCACTGATTTTGGTGGGGGGTTTCGGACTTGCTTACCATTTAGATTGCATGTCTGAAGTAAAGATATGATGATATATTGAAGGAGATAGAGACAGAGAACAAACCATAAACCTCAGAATTTCTCTAAGTTCTCAATATTTAGAGCCATGTCTGATGAGTACTGGCGTTGTTTGTTATACCCAAACATGTCTAGTATGCTTTGGAACATTTGTTACAATAAGAACTAAAAGAAAAAAAGAGTAGCTGAAACAAAAAGATAATATGTTACATTTTCATAAATAATGCTCTGTATTATGTCTCCTGATTTTTAGATGTCACCTGGATCCTGAAACCAGGACACCACCCTTGGGAAGGATGGGGAATCAAAACTCAGATAGCAATGTGCCTACCCAGAACAGAGATAGGGCGGGGCCCATGGAGGGAGAGGGGAGGGGCCAAGCTGTAGGAGAGATTTAATTTCTGCAGTCTCAGATCCGTAAGATTCAACGTGCCTGTTTTCAGCTTCAACTGTTCCCCAGTTTAGCAATACCGGTTCTGCAGTTCCTATCCCGGTGGAGGACAAACCTTACAAAGCTGACTCACGATAATGATTTTTTTTTTTTCTCTCCATGGAACCTGAACAGACAAGAAGAATGCAGTCCGGATCTAAAGAGAGTGGCCATGCTGGTACAACTCTGATGCATTCTGCTTGCCCACTGGAAACTGTAAAGGCATTGATGTCGTCTGCCTGTGTGGAGGTATATGTGCAGATGACTCCCAGTCCCTGTACAAGATACAAATGTACAAACTCCACTGTCACTTGCCAGTAGAGAGCTTGCTGTCTAGATATTAGTAATTGCTGCAGCCACCCTACCTGACGGGCTCAACAAGGGAGGCGTCATCAGCTGGGAGCTATCTAATGGTGCCATTTATTCGGGAGGGGTAGGCCAGCCCCAACAAGGAATATGGAAATGGAACTTGCCCAGAGATGAATGGACTGTAAGCTGCACTTCTGTTTTGAACCAAGGGGGTGTATATTTTGCCCCTCACTGAGTCTTCCTGCTATAACACATGTCGACATTAAGCTAAGGGGAGCGATGTTCAACTTGCACTGTGCGGAGGGTAGTTTTACAGGCACCATCCCATGGCCAAATCTATACGTTTGGCCTTTATAAGATTAAATGGTTTTGGAGGTTTTCAATTTCCTGACTGGTTTTTCAGTTTGCAAATAAATGTACAGTATATCGAAATGCTTTTCAAGATATTGACATTCAAATACTAATTGCTGAGCTTTTTTTTTTGTTCTTGCCCTTTAGATATATGTCTGGTTTCTTCTTCTTTTTAGACAATCTTTTCTGTTTTGGCAGCTTTACAGATAACCTTTTTGCCTTGCCAATACAGATTTCTCTGGTGAGAGTTGCTTGCAGAGAATGAAGAAAAATAAATGCACATTCATGTTGCGTCAAGTTTTACTGTCACTCCCAGGTAACGCCTGGAAATATGGCTATTGCTGAAGCGGCACAACATTTAGCCAGGGGGGGAGGGAGGGGTCGGGGCGATGTGACTAGACTTGTCTAGTCTACGGAGAATTGGAGCTGCTGGTTTTCACATCAGAAACACCATTTGCATTTTTTTTAGGTGACTATTAATGATTACTCACAATGTGAAAGCAGTTATGAGAAATACTGGTTTCTAAGCTTTATTTATATGGTATATCAGTCAAACACAACCAGTTGAATGAGCAATATTAATATTTCTACTTTCCATTTTTTAACTAAAGGTGAGTTAAAAACACAATATAAAAACACAATGGAGCAAAAACTCCATTGGTTTTTGATTATTAATCTGTTTTCAATGAGAATATTCAAATTTGTATTGATGAAGTCGGGATGGTGTGTTTGAATGATTCAAATGTAACTGGATGACTGCTGGCTCAAGTCTTGTGGTCGGTAAAGTGATGTCACCGTTGGGCCTGTAGTCCCATTCGCTGCAGAGACTGACTGACCCTGCTTTCTCAAATGTATATTACCTTTAGATAAAGCATCTACTAAATAGAGATCAATGTAAAATAAAGCAGCAACAAATGTATTACCTGTTAAAATGCAATAAAGAACATTTAGTCTCCCATAATACCATAATGCCCAATGTAATCTGACTCCCAGAAGCACTCTAACAAAAATGAATTTAGTTAAAAATGTTTTAATTAAACAGAGCAAAAGCTTTATTAGAGATAATAACAAATGGACAGATGAATTTCTGCTGCAGAGATTTGTCAACAATGCTTTGATTAAACAAAATATTATTACAGAATAAGAAATGGACAGATTAATTTCTTATTTTCTATACAATATTAGGAAAAAACATCAAACAACACACTCCATCAGCTTGGATAAGAAATACCATTAGTTCATGGGCATTGTGAAATAATCAAAACAATGGTGATCGGCTCCAAGCGCTCATGGTTTGTATTTTATCGGAGGCTGACCATGTGCTCCACATGCACAGCAGTGACCCCCACCAACAGTAATCGACCTGTTAACAACTGGCACTTTAGTCAGCTGGAATCCTATAACTCTCCCTGGCATCACCCCCCCCCCCCCCTTTTGCTTGCGTTCACTATTTATTTCACCCTTTATTAAACCCCATACTGCTCCAGATTATCAGTACGTAGTCTAGCATAAAAAGTATTTGCTAAATTTTCTTGTTTACATACTTTTAAATTCTCGAGCTTATTATATGTTATAGCAGGGACACACATACCAAGACAAATCTCTTGCGTGTTTAATATACTTGGCCAGTAAAGATCTTTGATTCTGATGACATATCGATGCTAAATTTGGTACCTTTGCTCATGCAACAGTACAGGATTTTCTACGCAAGTCTTTTAAATAATTTAAGTATAATATTTGCTACATAGTTATATAGCTTAGTTGAAAGCCTTAAACTTTTTACATTGAATCAATTATTGATGGTTATACATGATATATTGGACCTAATTAAAAAACACCGGGGGAAGGTTTCAGCTGTACTGAACAAAGGGACATTGTAACGGAGTTTCTCCCAGCCCTGGACAGACAACAATGTGCACATGATAAAAGACACAAACAATACACCTTAACACCAGATAAAAGAGGTGAATATTACTTACAACCTCTGCATATAATTTGCTTAGCAAGACCAATAAGCAGATGACATAATTTCTGGGTGGGATAATTACTAAAAATATATTAGATCGCTTTCAGTTACCAATTTTTCAACCTTGGCCTGCTTCTTCACAGACTTTACCTTAAGCCTTCAATTAACAGACTGATAAGGTAAATTGACGGTTGGAAAATGTCCTGTCCAGGAGATGGATGGAGCTGCTCAGTCATGGCCGTTCAGTTCGGAAGGTACTGGGACCACCATGGCAGCATATCGATAGCTGGCTTATTTTGTGTTGTCAGGTGCTGCAGCTGTATCGCTTGCAGGTAGTGAAGGGACTGATCCTGCGTGTACGTACTCTCAGAGGGGGGAGGAGTCAGCGGCAAGGGGGGCCATCGCCAGTGTAGCCTCACCGCCTCTACTCATTGGCTTTAACACTGGAAAGACTGACTGGGTCAATTGACCCAAATCAAACAAAATCACTGCTATTTCTCATTGAAGTTCTTGCTACAAAAAT
>JAODLC010000100.1:28666335-28689341 GCA_026781145.1 Hippopotamyrus pictus | reverse complement strand
GAACTTCAATGAGAAATAGCAGTGATTTTGTTTGATTTGGGTCAATTGACCCAGTCAGTCTTTCTAGTGTTAAACTGCCTTTTTTTTTTTTTTGTATTTTTTTTAATGTGTTATTCGTGCAATTTACCTATAATACAGAAAGTTTTCAAAATGTATACAAAAAATGGAGACTAAGTGCTGTCTGTCATTGCTGTGCAGAAAAGGGAGATCGAGTTCAGTCATTTGAGCACCAACTTCACAGTTTAAACTAAAATAATACACAAATAAAAACTATGAAATGGTTAGGAGGCATGACACCATTTAGGAGATCATGTCATACTATAAGAAAAGAGAAACCTGTACAAAGTTATTTGTTTGTAAGGATGTTTTTTTTTCCCCAGAGAGCTACATAAATGAGCCAATCAAAAAAGTCATCATAATCGTGAACCAGCTGTATAAGCTGTATATTATAGCTGGTTTGATGTTGAGTTGATTTTTGACAATAACTTAAACAGGGCATAGCTGCCGTTCATCCGATAGCTATGATTATCTGGAAGCATTTTACATACTGCTTTCACCTATAATACTATTGTGTAAAATTCTATACACGATCAAATAATAGTTATTCTATAATACCTTTAAGCTATTTTGTCAAACTAAAATCTTAACTAAAAAAGGGAAGCGGATAATTGGAAAATCATCCAATTTTTATCAGTGTAGTCAACGTGTTTATTTTTCATACACAAATATAAGATACTGGAAAACTTCCCTGTATAAGGCACATCACTTTAATAAATTAAATCACTCATATGATGTTGTGTGTCTCTTATCTTAAATGGCTCTGTGGTCTCCACTGGTGGAATCAGTTAAGTTCTTGAGAACATCAATTTCCTGTGACCTCTGATGGCAGAAGAAGACGGAACACACACGTGTTCCTTCTACACAGTTGCGGAAACTCAACCTGCTTCAGGCCCTCTACTGATCCAGTGTTACACTGCTATCACCGAGGCAACCCTCACTGTCTCCATCACTGTGTGGTTCTGTTCATCCACATCACAGCAACATATCGAAATCCAATGAATCATCAAGGCAGCAGAAAAGATTACTGGGTGTAGTCTGCCAACACTCCCAGACGTCTACAACAGGAATGTCGTGAAACACAGGATCAAGATTAGAGCTGACCCCCATCACCAGGCTCTACCTTCTGGCAGGAGACTCAAAGCCATCAAAGACACATGGGGAGTTTCTTTCCCACAGCAGTGACCCCCACCAACAATAATCGACCTGCTAACAACTGGCACTTTAGTCAGCTGGAATCCTATAACTCTCCCTGGCCTCACCCGCCCCCCCCCCCCCCCCCCCCCCTTTTTGCTTGCTTTCACTGTTTATTTCACCCTTTATTAAACCCCATACTGCTCCAGATTATCAGTACATCATCTAGCATAAAAAATATTTGCTAAATTTTCTTGTTTACATACTTTCTCGAGTTTATTATATGTTATAGCAGGGACACACATACCAAGACAAACCCCTTGTATGTTTAATATACTTGGCCAGTAAAGATCTTTGATTCTGATGACATATCGATGCTAAATTTGGTAATTTTGCTCACACACCAGTACAGGCACAATTCAAGCCCCCAGTGAAGGATGCGTGAGGCAACTGTGCTACCCACTGATATACTTTCATAATATTCTACTGTGACTATTACCAATAAAAATAATAAATTAATAAAAGGTTTCTTTTGGAATGTTTGTATACACCTCATAAAATGGCTGTTTTCCATAATAGCAATATTTTAAGCTGCAAGTCTCTGTGTCTGTGATCTGAAGCTTGTTCAAGCCTGGCTTTTGCAGAACAGTCACATCTGTGGGCCCTTGAGCGAGGCCCTCAACCCCCAACTCCATGGGTGCCGCTGCAGGTTGCTGCCCTTCACTGCCAAGCTTACGTGCTCCTACATACGTGTCTGTGTGTCGTGGAGAGAAAGATGATGTAGCGAATTTCCCCACAGGGATCAATAAAGCGTTGTCATAATAATAAAAACAATAACATTAATAATAATAATAATAATGGTTATAGTAATTATTATTATTATTATTATTAGTAGTAGTAGTAGTAGAAAGAAATATTAATTATAATACTAAATGCTTGAATATTTTTCCTAATGTAAATAGATATAGTCAAGTTTTAATTTTGCTTCAAACCAACAAGATTAAATTAGGAAAAATGTATTTAAATACATTTTTTAAATGCACACCCCCAAATAGTTTTCATTAAGTTCTTTACCAAAAGTTGGAGAGTGTTAGAGAGTGTGAAAATGTGGAACCATGATCGTGGTACAACACATTATTCTGTATAGCTTGTTACAAGGTCGTTTGTGCAGATTCTTCATTAATGTATTTCAGCCATGAAATCTCAGTGCTAAATGTGCAGAGGAGACTTCCGAGAATCAGGCCGTCATGGACAGCTGCCAAGACACCACTGCTGCAGGGTAAAAAGAAGAAGAGGAGACTTTTGGGGCCAAGAAACACAGTCAGTGACATCAGACTAGTGCAAATCTGTCCTTTGGTCAAATGGGTCCAAATGTGAGATTTTTGCTTCTAAGCACCATGTCTTTGTAAGACGCAGGGTAGGTGGCAGGATGATCTCTGCAAGTGTCATGCTTACGGTGAAGCATGGGGAGGGTGGTGCAATGACCCGGGGTGTCTGGTTGGTGACACTGTCGGTAATTTATTTAGAATAGAAAGCGCACTTAACCAGCATGCCTACCACAGCACACCATCCCATGTGGCTTCTGCTTAATTGCAATCATTTGTTTTTCCACAGAACAATGACTACAGTCACACCTCAAGGCTGCGGTAGAGTTATTCGTCAAGAAATGAGAGTGATAGAGTGTTGCAGTTGACCTGGGCCTCACAATCATCAAACTTAAATCCTCACTGCATAATTCCACATGACTGGTTAAAGAAACTTTTGACTGGAAGTGTATTTATTTTATACCAATATACATACATATATACAGTGTACTGTACTGTGCAAAAGTCTTAATCTACAAAAGAAAATTATTTCGTAATTATGTCGGCGTAAAACTGTCATTTTAAAACTTCTCGGGAAGTCACCCCAGTCTTTGCAGTGATCATCCAATATACCCGAGTATTTGTTGACTCAGCCACAGCCACTAACATATTATTTTGATTAAGTGAGCCGGTGGTGAAATGAACAAATACATGAAATGGCTGGGGGGGGGGGCACAGTCTGGGACCTGAAGCGGTGTTCTTCTAGCCATCCAACAAGATATCACTAAATTTCTGGAAAACAGGAGACATTATTATGGTTTATAAGAAAGTATTTCCAACACAAACCTCATTTTTAATTTTGTTTTATTACCTAACTTTTTTCAGGTGAATATTAAGTAGCAAGTGGTACATGTTTTGTCTTGTCTGTATCAGTTTACTCTGGCTTTGAACTCATTTACTCAATACTTCTATCACTGTAGTGACGTTACTGAATGCCGTTTGCAAAATGCCAGTGTGTAAGGAAACGTTGCACCACTAACAATCTAGCTCATTCAATTAAAGCACAATGCTGTAATTCATTATGGACACACAGCAAGACCTGAACTGATTCAAAGACTTTCCATTCATGCCACATGAAGAGATTACAGCTAAGCCTTTTATTCCAACTAATACTTTACTATGGTGTCCATTAAACTGGACATTCCACTATTCTCTCTTCTATTTGCTGCACAATGGGTCCTGTACTGCTAGAAGTAGAAAACAGTCGTCTAAACAGAACTGTGATTATCATATCACAGAAAAAACAACAATAAAAACTGCATCAGAAAGTATGGCCAGCATTGCTGCCTTTATACTGACTCAGAGTTTAAGCTTAGAAACCTTGTGTGAACTGTATGTAATTTCTCAGGAAGATAACAAACTTGACTTACATAGTATTTACACAGTATCAACAGTAGAATGGACTAGAGAAATCTCACTAAGGTGAGGCTAACCTTTTTGCTGATGTCACACTTGTACATATGCAGACAAAAACAAAGACAAGACAATATTACAATATATAACAATTTCTAAACTTATTCATAATAATTATGACCTATATATATATTCGTTTTTCATAAATGTTTGCAGGACCACAGTGAGCTGAAAGCCTGCCCTGGGAAGCATAGGGTATGAAGCTGAATTACTTCAGGAACCAACTCACATCATATCATATCACTTTAAACTTTTTCCTTTTCATAAGCAAATTACATTTCATTTGAGCACATCTTAACATGCAAACTCCACAAGGATTCAAGGGAAAGGATTCAAATCCCCACCTGTAGAGACGTAAAGCACAATGCTAGCCATTGAATCATTATGCTGGCGTGCGTATGAATGAATGAATGAATGAATGAATGAATAAGTAAATAATTAAATAAATCTTCCCATCTAGAATCAGTCCAGAATGATGAGCCAGTGTTCTTTAAACTATTCTGAGATACATGTACAATCAGATAATGTTTATGGTGGGGGTGATTTTCCAGTTGCCCTATGTCAATTGTCAGTTTATTAATTTAACAAAGACATTTAACAAAGAATAAAGGTCATATTCATTGTCCAAAACAATGACCCTTAGCTAATACCTAGACCCCCAAAGTTGAGGTGATAGCAGATGAGTATTTTAGAGCTTCCATGGTAGCAATAAATAAGAAACTCAATAATGAATAACTATAAATGCATTTACAAATATAAATGCCGCTGCACCTTAGTGAATTGTTGATGCATTGAGTGTAATATGCCATTATGATATATACCATTCTTAAGAAGACGTCGTTTGCTCTGTTTCACATAGTTATCTAGTTCCCGACTACTTTGTATGACTCACTTCTTTCCTGGGAACAGTTTCATGTTTGCTAGGTGTGGCCACTCTGCTTTGCAACCACTTAAACATGGTTTTGTTATGCGAAAATAAAGAGCAGGGGAGTGATCGAGAACTCAAAACAACAATATCTTAAACAGTAGTGAAAAAGAAAAACTGCGAAAACCAAACAAATGTATCGTTAATAAGTACCCATACCGAGAGAGCCTTTCTTGTACCCTTACTTTTTCTCTTTTTTAACTACCATTGGTAACGCGTTTTACAGTATAGAACTGCAGTTAGCAAACAACACCTGTATTTTTATTGCAGCCAATGAGGATGGAAAGATGAGCCCGTGGGCGGGGCTATGATGGCAGGGGCGGAGACTTCCGTAAAAGCATATCTGACAGTCTCATTGTTCGCAACGAAATCCAGACCAGAGACCGATCGTACTTCAGGGGAGACTGCCGACGGAGGAAAGTTCATTTTTGGAGCGTTACGTACCTGAAGTACACGAAAATTTTCCTTCATTATAAAGGTAATATATTATTTTGATGGAACGAACTATTCATTTTAAATCCTTTTCAGCTCAAAATACTATAATCTAAATACAGTATCTTTCGACGACTTTTGTAACTATGTACTGTGATCTCGGGGTGGTGTTCGGTCCATTTCAAATGAATTATTGCGTGCAGGCAAGATTTTTCATTTCGTGATAAGGCGTGCAAAGCCTTCCTTCCTACAGTGTTTGATCTATCGTGTTTTGTAGTAAGTACGTTGCTTAATTTTTTTACGTTTTATAAATTTACGCGTATTCATATGTGAATTATACGTGCTTACCCATAGTACCGATTATGGTTTTAAATATGAACGATGGGAATAATTGTTCTGCTTTTTTTCCATATGATGTGACAAGTAACAACGTCTGATAGGGGAAAAGGAAGGGTAGGGCACGATTTAATCTTCGTCTCGTATGGAGGAAGTTGGATTGGGTATAACAGGTAAACAGTGGAATGTTGCCGTAAACGCGATATCATGATTTCGTAGAGGCGGCGTTGCTTTCAGTATTCGCAATACGCTACTCGGTGGTGAAGAGAAAGGAGATCACATAGGGGTGAACAGCAATATGTCCCTCTGGTACGCGGAAACAACAGGAAATCCCAAAAGAAAACAATGATAACATTTGTTATTGAAATATAGATACATTTTTACCTTTCCAGCTGGCGGTACAACTTATACCCAACGGTACTGGAGTAGTTTGAGTTGACGGGGGTCATTGCGTCTGGCGAATCAAGCAGTGAGGTCACGGCAATAGGGTGGATCAGCCACACCCGTGTGTTAGCCCCAAGAAAAGGTCAAGTTATCTCGCCTTGTAGTTTTATGGCCTATTTTACTGTGTACTGTATTTGCTGGTATATGGGGAAACTGCATGATTTCTGCAAATTTTTGTTGAGCAATTCACTGTTGCTTTCATGTCAGATTTGGTTAGATTTTATCATTTTTCAACCAGTGAATGAACTAGGGAGAGGTGGGACTTCTGAGAACTGGCTTATCTCAATTACTCACCGTCTAAAACATGTGTGGGCAACAGCTCCAACCATACAAGTTTTACATGTATATTAGTGTATGACTTATTTGCTTGTTAAAAGATGTTATGGGTGATTTGTTCTTTACACAGTCAAAGAATTGTCTTTTCCACTGACTTACTGGAGAGAATTCTCAGTATCTAAATAGTTGTGTTGTCTGGCATTACAAATTGGAATATATTTCACTATATGTCATGTGTTTAGGCAAATTGAATATTGTAGTTGAGCTGGATTCATGTTGGTTGATCTGTAGAAGAGTAATGGGCTGATTCTCTCATTGACTCATAACCATTAAAGATTCACATATAGCAAAGCACTAACTGTACTGGTGCAGAAATAATTTAAAAATTGCTTGCTACATTAAGGATACATAGGTTTAAGTTAAATCATGTCAAAATCAAGTTAATCAAACATATTTGATTGTTAATCCATATTGTATACTACAAGAGTAGATTTATTTCTCCATGGATATCGTTCCTCTAACATTGTTTTTGTAACGTTATAAGACAAAGGAGGTTATTGCTGGCAGGCTAGGTGCAGGTATGAATCAGCTATGACCTTTTGAAAACAAAACTGATTTCATTGGCTTAAAAATAATTATATCTTTTTGGCTGAACATATACTAGTGCAAGACTCATTGAATAATTTATGACTTGTGCTTTGGGTTTTCATTTGTTATTTCTTAGTATCATTTTTCCTCTGTCCAGTGCTACAGTGCATTATTGAACCACCTAGAACTCATACCACATTCAGAACTTTACATTTCAGCTGTTTAACAATGGATTAAATTATAGAAAGTATTCAAATATGCAGCTTTAATGCTTTGTCAGATTAGTGCAGTGTGGCAGCGTTGCCCTGTTACTCTGAGGTGGGGGGCTCAGACCGCCCCACCCCTCTGTGTGTCAGGAGTTCACATGTTCTCCCCCATATTGTCCTGGTCTCCTCAGGCTGTTTTGTTTTCCACCCACAGTCCAAATACATGCACACAGAAATCTAACTCACGAATTCGCATGTAGTATGTTACCCCATTTAGTAGATTCGTGATATCATTTCTGTGTTAGAAATACCTTTAACAATACACATTAAATAAATGTTTAGTCAAAATTATAAAAAAATGATAAACTTTGAAAGACAAACTAGAGTTCATATGTTCACATTCATGTTGCTAGACTGATTCCTTTCCATTGACTAAGCATATGCTTCATTATATGTGCTTTATTAGACTATGTACAACTCTGCTATCCGTTTATGCACCATTGCCGCCTGATGTAAACAAACACAGCTTCACTCTTGTGCATGTATGCAGCATCCTAACGCATTTTAAAATCATTTTTTAATCCTTCAGTGTCCCTTGTGATTTATTGAACCTTAATGAAGCCCAGCAGGGGTAACATAGTGTCTAAATCATCTTAATCCAGTCCGCAATCTGCTTGGTGTTTGTACAATATATTTCCCCTCATCTCGTTAGGTAGCAGCTAGGCTGGAGGGGCTCTCTAAATGCCCTTATTTTCTCATCAGAAGTCGCAACATCTTTATCCCGTAGCTTTCTGGGTGGCTGTGCCACCTGGCTGGGATATTGTATGTGCTGTTATTTACTGCTCACTGGGTCATAACCTTTGTAATTCCTGCTCTGTTGAAATCCTTGATATTTTTCCACTGCAGAACATCAAAAGCCATTCGATTAAATCTAATGGTCTATAAATATATTTACAGTGGGCCATCAAAGAAAATGATTTTTCTTTCCATACCTAAATAACAAACACTAATGGAAATGTTATGGATTCCCATGTTTAATTCTTAATCATTTTAAAGATGCAGAATTTGAACCGTGAATAAGATGTCCCTCCAAACAGGTGATTGTTTTACGTGACAACCCAAAACATTTTTCTCCTAAAATAAATTGTGATTCCTGGAAACCTTATGTTGCACAGCGTCCATTATGACCTCTTTCCCATCTAAACCAGGATTTTATGAAAAATGTTGCAGTCCCTCCCCAGCAGCAAATACTAGACCAGGAGATTCGAGTAAGAGATCACCATTAGATAGATAATCATTTGCAAATAGCTCTGCTGGTAGACCTTTTCTGTCGCATTATATGATTGTGATGGCATTTACTGCTTTACCTCACACCAAATTTCAGCACTGCTCTGTAACTTTGAATAAACAGCAGTATGTCAGTTCTCTCACTGACTTCTGAGTTCCCATGATTGTGATGCAGTGACTCTCAGATTGGCATGGTTTCATGTTTGGGGCTGCTCTGCTGGATGTAATGAGAATGGATGCTTCCAGTGAATGCTGTCGCGACTTTCTCATTTGAAGGCGTGAACTGTCAGAGCAGTAAATGTGTGTATCGCTACACGTCTGTGGTGAAAGGGTGGTTACTCATAGGTGGTGTCTTTTCTGCAAGAATCTTGCCACCCAAACACACCCAGGTTGCACCCTTACTCATAACTGCAATGGCATGTGAAGTCAACCATTAAGTATGACCACATATCCTTTGTTTAACATGAAAAAATAAAAAAAAACTCTGAGGGAATATGTGCCTGCATTAATTACTTAACATTTTCTAATTACTGTATTTTCTTTATTCGTTGAAGGGAGTGGCTAAACCTGGCTGAGGTTAGAGATTTGTAAATGAAGAACCATTCATTTAGTAATTCTAGCTGCTGTATTTTGTGTTTAAATGAATTGCAATCTACACCAGATTGTTTCTCGATTTTATATGTGGCCCTTTGTGTATGGAGTAGCAGCTCTGTGAGTAACTCTGTTGCCTTACACCTCCAGCCTGGGGCTCAGATCTCACCCCAGAACACGGTTCTTCTGGGTGTTGCAGTTTTCCCCTGTAGTTTGAAGACAGGTGCTTAGATGAACTGGCATTTATAGATTAGCATGTTTTTTTGTCCTCAACTTGTGATAGTGAGATGGGTGTTTAGAGTTTTTTTTTCTGCAGTATAGATCAATGCAGCAGTTTTATTGAAATTTTATTATTATTATTTCTGTTGTTGTTGTTTTGTTGCTGTATGAATATCCATCTTTAAAATTACTATTTATGTAATATGCTTTATAACTGCTAGTCTGTGAACAGTGAAATATCGTTACGGGTTTAAGTGAAAGTTCCCCCTTCTCCCATCATGGTAGTACAACTATAAATTTTATATATTTCCTCAATATTTATTTATTTTTATTTATATATGCAAATGTAGTATAGTATGCAGAGCTGCAGGAGAGTGACAGCCTGGTTTGTCATCAGCAGTAATATCAAGTATCAAACCTGAGTCTCAGTTTTCCTGTGTTTGCCTTCATTTACGCGGTTCGTAATGTTTTTGTATCTTCGGCTGTGTAGCTATTTGGATGGGCTTGGCTGCTGTCTGCGACTGGGGCGAGCTCTGCAGATATTCTGTTACTGAGTGTCAGAAAGAAAGCAGAAGGAGTAAAACTTTCAACCTTGCGATCATCAATAACTACACAAGAACAAGAAAAATAAAGCTCTTGTTCAGCTTGTCAGGTACTTCTTTCACTAGCTGAACTGATATGGTTTCTCCTTTAATCCTTCTCGGTAATCCTGTCAGTAGGAATACATCTTAAAAAGTCTGTATGAATGGTTTGTGTCACTGATGTTAATATTCAATCTATTATAAAAGAAATTAGAAATGAAAGCTTATTTAGGCCGACAGTTAAACCAGAAATAAAATGTACATAGCATATAATGTGTGTGCCTGTGTGTGCCTGTGTGTGTGCCTGTGTGTGCGCCTGTGTGCGCCTGTGTGTGCCTGTGTGCGTGTGTGTGTGTGTGTGTGTGTAATGTTGTTTGATCCCATTGCCAGTGGTTCTCAGCTCTATGAACTGTATGACATGTACTCCACCTGCAACTGGTGGAAAACAAGACTAGATTGAAGCTAAAATCCCAACTTTTCATACCACAACAATTTGTACCAGTCATTACCCCTCCCTCTCACTAAGGTGGAAAATTGAGTCTCACTAACAGATATAAAGATAGACCAAGGAAAGCATATAACCGGCTTTCTGTGCCTCACACCAGACTGAACCACACGTTCTTATGGGTGAGGATCTTCCTGCATGTCCTACATGTAACACTCCTTTGACTATTAAACACTTTTTTGTATTTTCCTTCTTTTAACTCCCTTTGGCATATTTATCATTTCCTGGCTCTTTAACAGGGTTTTAGTGAAGTCAAGCCGGAGGCTTTTTTAGTTTTTTCAAGTATCAGAAACTATTCTTAAACATCTTGTCTTAAAATCTATTTTGGTTGTTTTGGCTGTAACAATTTCTAATTGTTTATGACATTTCAACCTTTTTATTTGTTCAGTTTTTTTCTTCTGACCATTTGCTTGCCATGAATTTAGCCCTGGATACTGGAACGGCCTTAAGTCACCATCGGTGTCTAACTCTGTGCCTTTTTTGCTTAGTATCTTCTGCTTAATCTTCCAAGGGAAGAGGTGTGTGTGGAATTTGCCAAAGTGTCTGAAATCAAACTGAATTTTTTTAGGTCTCAAGGTCAAGGCTCATTTGTCGCAGAATCGCAGTTTATGCAATTGCATCAGTCACAGACATTTTTCTTCTTAATGGGGCCAGATGACCTGGGGAGAATCTGATATATCAAGGAATGTTTACTATAAGCATTAATAACCGCAACATCCGTGCATATTGGACTGGATCTTTCTGCTTTATGTAGCCTTTGATCAGAGTAAAGCTACACTGTAATAAATATACCTCTTGTGCCGCTAGTTGCTCAAACAGAAAGAAATTGTATACTAAATTATCTGGGGGGTGGCACTAAAGAAGATGCACACCAATCTACTGAGAAAGCAAAAGAAATGGGAAGCGAACTGCAAAGATAGCGATCTGAAATGTATTAAATTATGGATTTCTCGGATACATCATGGAGGAGTCGTGTTCTGCATTGTGTGCCCATCCCTGATATCGCTCCCACTCGTGTGTGACTTACTGGGACTTCATTAGCTCCTTTTAAGTATTGCCGTTGTACTCGGTCACCGCGGAAGCAGATTCCGATGAAGATGGGAGGAGTGGGTTGGCTCCTATTCTCTAATTGCTTGGGAGATACCAAACACTAATGTCCACTTTACACTGGAGGAAGACCTGAAATGCCTTGGTTGCTTTTTCTTGTCAAAGTGAGTTGATCTGTCTTAGGATGTCAGTCCTCTTTTGAAACTAATGCTCTATCCATTTGTCAAATTACGACCAGTTCAACACAACAGTAAACACAAACCAACTTCCTTGCCTGTGTGTTCCAGTGATCATATCGCATGCACTTTGTAACACCCATGAGAAATGCATCTGATACTCTGTCTAATTTTAGTATTTTTTTTTTTTCCTGAATACTAGAATTTTGTCCAGTTTATCATCAGTATATCACTGATATCCCTGCATGCATCAGTTTGATCTGCAACAAATATTTTGCTCTTAACTCTGGGCTTGCATGCAGAATCCATGCCATAAAGTTCACTATTGCATGCAGAATAGTGAACTTATTCTCATTTTCCCATTGAACCTGCTTGTTTACCTTTTCACCTACCTAGGCACCAATGAAATATTCATCATGCGGTGCATTGGCTCCAAGCAACAACACACTCGTCTAACCTGTCTTTTAATATGCAAAGGCTAATGCAGCATGGGATTGGATTGCGTCACTTACTAACTACCCTAGTAGTCGTCAACACGGTAGTTTTCTCCTGTGCTACAGCAAGCTTAATGAAATGGTTTTAAAGTTGTTTTCTTACTTTTGCAGCTGCTTTGCCCAAAAGACATGGCTGCTTAAAGAATTTGCACCATCACCACACTCTCTGCTTTTCGTCTGTTCCGTAGTATTGTTTAGCAGGATGGTGACTGTTTTACATAGTTTTGTTTAGCAGGACAGTGACTTTCTTGTCATGTAGTTGTTTTTGCGGCACAGTGAATTTGATTCCTTGTCGAATTTTAAACGTTTACGATAATTTTGCACGACATTCTTTTTTCGTTTGTAGCCTGCAAGGTTGTTTTAGTAGAATTTCGGGAAACTAATTATTGTGGCCAAGGATGTCCCAGGAGGTGACAAATATGTACCGCCTATGAAATCAAGACAGTATGTGTCTGCATAGTAATAATGGTTTTATTTGTTTTGACCAATATTTAAACAATGAAATACTTTAGGGAGAAACCAGCTCTGGCCTTTCCGAGGAACCTAGTGGAATCTGGCTTGATGTTAGTCTGACGAGTACTGATATTAATTTATATTAATAGAAACATGACCGCAAGGTCAGCTCATCCAGTGTAACTGCAGTAAGAAAAACATTTATCAACGCACTGCCACATACTGCCTTTCTTGGAATTTCAGCAGTGTGATGTATAATTTATCCAGCTAACAATCACCATCCATGCACCTAGTCTGACAGCCCAACAAAGCATTCACTACAGTTATACTTAAAATATAATAATGTGCAATTATGAAAAATTCAGTCATGGCTGAACAAGGAAATTTATAAAAGCCTTTTTCTTGTACCCAAATCAAAAAATCTCTCCACTTGGTACTAGGTACGTGTACTAGGTGCTTGAGAACATTGTTTTTTCCTTACCCACATCGTACATATCCAGTGTTTGTTTTATGTTCCCCATAGCATATGCAGTGAGTGTATTTTTTATATTTTACCTACTTCTCTCTTATTTTCTTCACTGTTCTTGTGTGTACCGATCTGTCGATACATATGTAAACTCGTGTGCATTTATTCACTTTGTGTCAACTGATGCGTCATACAATATACATGCACAGACACACAAATTAGTAGTTTACTAGTTAAAAAGCCATGTACAATACTTAGATTTAAGTATACTAATATGTATTTTAATAATGTATGAGGAATGTATTCCAGGCTGTGTTCTCTCTATTCACTTTTATTAATTTCTTATCTAATAATATTTGGAATGTAAGAATTCCGTTCTGGGAAGCACTTTAAACATGTACTGTACACGCGTTTTGGGACCATTGTTCAAGCAATTTGTCAGCATATGTGTGAGCAAATCCACTTCATTGAGTGTAACAGGATATATGTATGTGTCTGTCTGTCTAGAATTTGTTTCATAAACATTAAGGGTGCAGTATTCTTGATACAGTTTAACTATTACATTTCCCCTGTTAACCATTTTCTGTATTTGTTTTGATTTTTTTTCCTTCTATGGACTTTGTTCATGCGGAAGTTTGTTTTGGTAATTCAGACAGTAATGCATCAAGGTCAGCAGCTGACCATGAGATACACAAACCAGCCTCCCCCTCCCCCAATGGTATTCCCCTTTCTGTTCTTTAGTAATCAAAGGAGGGGGGGGGGTAGGGCAAAGGCAGCCTTAAATAATGGACTGGTGACTCCTGACGAAGCAGGAACTCTTGCCTGGCGATTGGCTTTTGACAAAGGTCTGTGTTTGTCCGTACTGGAATAATTCCGGTAATTAAACAAATAAACATCACTGTGGCTTTAATGGACTGGGTGTATTTGCACGCTTTGGAGACATGCTGGATACCAGCGTTTAGAATCGCATGGGCAGTTTTTGGAGAAACTTGCATTGCTCAGTTTCATGACCATTTATTTAAATTCACTTGTATTGTGATGAGTGGCTGCTTTTTCTTTACTTTTATTTAGCCACTTTGGAACTAAATACTTTTTAAATTAAACAACAGCAAAATACATAAACAGCAGTAATACAGACTGATCAGTGACTAGTTCTTTAAAGTGAAATTTTATTTGCCTCAGTAATATTATATATGATTGCCCATTAACTGATTTATTTAATTGTTGTGATTTTTTTTAAATGCTTTTTTTTGCTGTTTATTTCAGAATAGGTTCAAGATGTGTTTCAAAGCATCTCCTTTGAAACACAAATTAATATTTTCCCTCTCCAACATGCCATGTTGAAGGGAAAAAAGTACTATGTGGGTCAGAACAAGAATAAATCCTATAAGGAAAATGAGGTTAAGCGTTAAATGAGGCAGACAATAGAGAAAGCTTGCTGTGCTGCATGGTTTGTGTTCTTAAGTGGTTTTCCAGCTGCCCCTGAAGCTGTAAGGTGGGTGAGTGGCCCTCTGACACTTTCCATTCACATCACTGTCTTGGGCTAATAGCTCTTCTTGAGTGAACTGAAAAGTCATGATGTGTTTAGCCAGTGTCTCCAGATTCAGGAGGAGCCGAAGACTCAGTGGCAAAAGGGCAGTGAAGCAAGACACTGAACATTTACTGATGTGTGCTTGGCACGGATGACCTGGCGCTGGGGTGCTGCTGTTTTCAAGGTGATTTAGGGGGAAGGAATATCTTGGATAATTTTTATACTTCAACATGAGGTGTGATATTTTATATTTCCATATTGAAATCAACTATCCAAATCAACTGCAGTACTATCTATGTATTTTCTTTTTAGGAAGTATAGTTACTGTTTGTTACTTCCATTATGGCCAATACTGAACCCTCTACTAAGAAGGTCACATGGCTGACAAATTTAAAAAAGTAATGTCCTGAAAGATACTCTGTTCAAATAAGTCTGATACAAAGTGAGGACACCATTCTGATTGTTAGTTCTGATCATGTTAGGATACATATGTGCATGCAGCCATAGAGTATTTGTGGACATTGGTTACTCGCTGGGTGGGATCAGTCGCAGGATACATATGTGCATGCAGCCATAGAGTATTTGTGGACATTGGTTACTCGCTGGGTGGGATCAGTCGCAGGGTACATATGTGCATGCAGTCATAGAGTACAGAGCTCATATCTGCACTGAGTAAGGAAACCAGTGTGCTCTGGGGAGAGTATTCATACTCCACACACCAACCCACAAGTTCTGAAGGTATGACACTACAGTACACATTCAAGATGTATGTTTGCAAGCACAAAAATAGACATTAATTTTATTTCCTTAAAATTCAGGATGCCTGTCCTGTTCAGGCATAGCTAGCTTATACGTTTGAGTAGGGTCTCATTCACTGTTGTTTGTACATTGAGTAGTTTTCAATGTTTAGATATCTTTAATATTTAAACTGCATGCAAGAGCATGTTCAGTGTGTGGAAGCATTTTTGCATTTAAAATAATAGCTTTTAAAATATGGAATCTGAGGGAAGGCTTTACGAAAATTTCGAAAGATGTTTGCATTTTTAGGTGGTATTCAAGGTAGAATGTGATCTTGTCCATGGTAGAATTCTCAGTGGTGAAACCAGATAGGCTGGGTCTTCATAGGTATTCATAGGGTAATAGGCCTATTCAGGTGTGTCTGTGTCTTGCCTGTCCTGATACTGGAATTGTGTTGATTCATTAAAACCTAAATAACAGTGGGTGTTTAAATAAGCTTGCTCTCTCGGTCAGTGGTCCTTGAGATATTCTGTCCCGATACAAGTAATCATGGTGGGCCTTCTTTGTCATCACTGGATTAAGACATAGAGGGCTTTTGTCGCATGTTTAGCATGGTCTGGTAGCTGAGGCTGACCAAGTAAAAGCCAGTGTTTTTCATTCAGAACATCCTGTCCAAAGCAATGAGTCCCTGCTGAGGAATGTCACACCTAGTCTAGAGAAGGCTGCTCAGTGAGCCACTGCAGTTGGATGCCGTTTTTTTATTAGCTGCTGTTAAAGTTATGACTGTTATCTTTGAAATTATGAATCTCATTTACAGCAGTCTTTCAAACCAGTTCTCTCATGGGGTTATATAAACTGAGTTGACAAATCTGAACAAAATGTATGGACCTATGGAGTTAGGGACTATACTTAATCAGTCTTTTAACTGCATGTATGTCTAAAAGTAAAGTTCTCATTTCATTTTTAATTCTGTTTTTGAACCAACCAGCTGTTGGAATGGACAAAAGGGGCTATTTGTGATGCTGATGACTACACACACCAACAGGACGGCTAGAATAAGATGTTGTATCTTTCTGATTAGATGGTTTGCATTGATTGATTGAAATGTTGAGCCCAAATTCAAGCATGCAAGCTCTACTTTCAAATTTGCTGTCATGAAGGAAAATATGGAAATGGTCAATTTTTAAAGTAAAAAAAAATTACTAACAAATTCAAGAGGTTCATTTAAATATAATTATTATGTGACTTCAAGGAAATGGTCGAACAAGGGGTATTTGTGTGACGTTTTGCTGAAGCTCAATTCCCAAACTGGTGCTTGTTGTCAAGGAACACATCCATTACAGTCTGTGATTTTACAGTACTTCCCATACTGATTGGTTCAGTATACCTCTCCAGACTGTAGTACTGAATCATAAGTATTAATGGATCATAACTTGCATTTCATGGAACCATGTGGTAGCCACTGGAATTTGGTCATGGATTCTTAAGTAATAACTACTCTGAAACTCAGTTCTGTTCCATGCATGTTGGAGGTACGTTTTAGCATGTACCATAAACCGTAACATTTAGTTGGAATCTCTGGAATTTGTATTGACATGTTCCAACCAGCAAAAAGTAAGTGTGTGTGTGTGTGTGTGTGTGTGTGTGTGTGTGTGTGTGTGTAATATATTGCATTGATATATGACCAGCACTTAAAAATTTAAAAAGGTGTTTATCTAGCTGAACAAGTGAATTAATTTTGTAATTATTATTAAATGTTTGTTTCTTTATTTATTTACTTTGAGACTTTGTTTTTGATGTTAACACTTTAAAATGTTTTCTGATAGGAGCCTATTTTTCTGAATCAAGTTAAATGTCAATCAGCATCATATAGTACAAATGTATTTCCATAAATTACCAATGCAATAGTCATTGAAGAAATCAGAAGCTAAAATCTTTATATAGATTTTTCTGTTTTCATATATTAATAAGGATTATATTTTACCCTTTTGACAAATTTTAGTAAAATATTCCAATACATAAAAGATAATCACAAGGAGCCTTTTAGATCGAGAATTAAGGAAAAAATGTAATACTATTTATGCTTTATCTTACATTTTATTGACTGACACATGACCTATGAGTCACTTTTGGTTTTTAATTTGCATGTATTTGTGTTCAATACTTTAATAGTATTTAAAAATAAGAAAATACCTACATTTCTGGCACTGGTATTGAACAGAAATTATAATACAGATTTGATTGTGAAATCAGAGATTGAAATCCAAAAACTGATTCATCCTTTTTACAGTAGTTGCAGGGCCAAAAAATAATGAGAATAAATTATTTCTGCCTACTGCTGCTGTTGCTTGTTGGTTTTGTTGTCATCAAAATATAAATGTTTTACTGACATTCCTTAAGGAAGCTACACGTAGAACATTTAAGACCATATGTACGTGTACACATACACCCGCGAGAAACTTAGATACATACATCAGAAATTACCCTAAAAAATAAGGACGCAACACACAGATGCATATGTCAGTGTATGCAGAAGCACTCAACAGCAAGATCGTACACTTCCAGTCATATTACCTAGCAAACAGGTTTTTCTGGTTTGGTGTTTATCTGGCCAAAACTGGCAAGGAAGGGTACAGCTAGCGCAAGCAAGAACTACGTATTATAAATGATACGAACATGTCTCCATAGTTTTATACTTTAGGAAAATGCTTCTTTCCTGTGCTTTTTCCCTGTGATACACATGATAAAAATAAGCAGGCTGCAATTGTTATTTTTATTGTAAATGTCTTATAGTTTTTTTGTTTTGTTTAATTTCGTTTTGTTTTGTTTTGTTAATGATCTGTGTAACTTTAAACCTTTGGATTCAGTGCGGTTAGAATTGCATGTCTTTCTCAAGATTACCACAAGACCAAACTAGTTAAATTACAGTATGTTATCTTGAAGTACTTTGTTGCTCTGCATTTATGCTATCTGATTCAAGACTTAAAACACAAAGTGATTTTTCTCTTTTATTTGTATGCTTTAAAACCAATATTATTTTTTTGGTAACTTAGTGTTTGCTGGTATGCATTTGTACTCTAAGTACCTTCACGGGGATAAAAAAGAACAATTCATTTGTAAAATTTGAGGAAAGATAGGAATATAGATGTATGCATCTTTTTTTTTTTTTTTTTTTAGGAAAGATATTGTTGTTCGTCTTTTTTCTCCCAAATTCACTGAAGAGCTCATACACAGGCAGAATATTAAGGCCAAACGAAAGTGCAGACTCCGCGCTCTTGAGTAGAGCAAGAATGTCAGTGAAACTGGGCACAAACTGAAAATGAAGCACATTTAAAGGAGTGTCAGCGTGAGGTATGCAGACTCCTCCACCCTTTGGCCCTCGCCATCCATGAGATCAGATTACACCACACCCACATCCTGGCCCCCAAGTCGGAAGGGCTGAGAACGTGAAAGGGAGGGTAGAGACAATAACCTAACTGTTTGAAAAATGAGATTCTTAAGTGCTTTTACAGTTAGCATGGATCAAAAATACCAAAGAACTACTTCTGAGAAACTTTGAAGATTGGGAAAATATTAAAAGCTTTGATACATGAATTCCATCGTGTATTGTGCTGGCAAATACGTAATTGATCCAATGAGGAAGAGAAGTGGGGGTGTGTGTGCACTGTGCAGACTCATAACTTGCTTTGATCAAAGTTTGAATGATATTTTCTATGTTTGAAGGACATGGGTCAAGTGGCCAGGCTTGCAGTACGTCTGTGGGCTTTCATACCAGACATGAAATCACTTAAGAATACTTAAAGGCGCATTTCCACATTTAATTTCTGTTGTGCTTTTGCTTCCACTTGCAGGACTGCACACAGTTCACCTAGATATCACATATTGTATGGCATTATTTAGAAAAGAAGTGGTTATTCATTTAGAAATTTTTAAGCACTAATGACATTGATTCTGTCTTCTAGGTAGACATTAAGATCCAAAGGTGAAAATGGCACTGAAGAGTAAGTATTTTATGCAATGCTGTACATAATGTAGTATTAATAGTGGGTGCAGTGTCTGTCGCACTTACATTACTGCGGGGGCCTTGGGCAAGGCCCTTAACCCCAAAAGCTGCCCCGGGGTGCCAGAAAAATGACTGAACTCATAATCTGATCCCATGCTTCAGACTTTACAGAAGGGCAAGATGGGATATGTGAAGAGCAATTCCTTTTATTATTTCAGTACAAATAGCAAATGTAATTATTAAACTGTTCATATGGAAAGGACACCGCATATATTTTAGTTTCTGTTGTTTTCCTCTTGTTTGACCACCTGAATTCACCTGTAGTAATTCTTGTGGTATACAAATATACAAATGCATTCCTGGCATTGTGTCCAGGGCGTTTCCCGCCATGGATGGACGGGTAGATGCGATGCCCAGGTTTTTGGCAGTTGGATTGTTTAAATTCCGTTAATTATTACTCGGGCAACTTGGGAGAATGCATCATTGTCATGTGTTTAAATGATGCTTTGAACATGCTATTAACCTCTGAGAACATCCCTTCCTTTTATTATCCTTAGTGGGTGAAGCAGAGGGTGCAATGAAGGTAACTGAATGGCAGCAGACGTACTACACTGGAGATTCAGGCATCCAATCGGGTGCCACCACTGTACGAGGTCTGATGGAAGATGACCCCACAGATTACACCAAGAAGTACACACTCACCACCACAGTTACTGAGATTCCTGCAGGTAAGATACAAATACAGACAAAGAAATAGTTAGTATAAGAACTGTTCCTCATCTTAATTATTTTATGCTATGCAATAAATTACTGCTTGGAACTGTTATTAGGGGTCCAGTGCTGGTTATTAGTTTGTTATATTATTTATGCTGGTTGGTGCAGTGATGGTATGGCGGCTCGAGGGGATACACTGTAGCCTCATACTTCTAGGGTGGGGGATTTCAATTCCATCTCCACTGCACATGTGCAGTTTGCATGTTCTCTCCACACTGTATGGGTTTCCACTTGCAGCCCAAAAACATATTCAGATGAATGTCGTGTGGGTGCATGTGTCTTAAATCACCTAAGAGAGGCTTCTGCCCCAACTGCACCATTATACTGGATAAATAGGTGGAAGGATGGATGGTCGATTTCCGTAACAAGACTCGAGAACCGCAAAGCAGCTGCTGTTGTATGAATTTAATGGATATTTTATTAAGAATGATAATCATGAAGAGTCATGGTAAAGGAAGGAAAAGTGGCACTGGGGACCGTAGGGTATCTGGTCCTCTTTGGCTTGATGTATGAATATGAACAGCATCTCTGGTTCTTTGAGTCCATGATGAATATTGGTTGAACAGGTGGGTTGGCATGGCGGTTCGGTGATTACCACTGTCGCTGTAATCCTCCAGGGTTGGGTGTTTGGGTCCCACCTCCACCATGTATGTGTGTGGAGGTGTGTGGAGGTGTGTGGAGGTGTGTGGAGCCACTCTCCCAGCTTCTTTTCTGCAGCAGTGTTTGTCTATAACATATTTGCTCTTGCTGAGCTTAGCATCCAAGTCCTTTTGATCCTGCTTTCTCGATTGTACATTAGTTTGGATAAAAGCGTCTGCTAAATGAATAGATGTAATTGTACCAGTAACATAGTAAAGTAAAGACCACCCCGGAGGCTTTGAGTTCATGTAATGAATATGCACTTTGTAAAGTAGGTCTTAGCCTGTACTAACGTCTAAAAGATTTTCTGATGCATATATATGATATTGTAAAGTAACCCTAAAATTGCAGAGCTGAACACACAGTTTCACTTGTAATATTGATACTTTAGCCAGTGTTTGAATTTTCCCAATTTCTCAAACCAGCAGATGTGGAGTCCCAGTACGCATTTACACGGGCCCAGAGGGTGCGGGCAGCCATGTACCCGGAGACTATCACAGAGGGGACATCCATCTTGTCCACGCAAACTGACCTAGGGCAACAGACCAATGTCCAGCGCCTTGCCGAGCCTTCTCAGCTGCTTAAAGCAGCCATTATGCATCTCATCAACTACCAGGACGACGCTGAACTGGCCACTCGCGCTGTGCCTGAGCTCACGAAGCTCCTGAACGACGACGACCAGGTAAGGAAGGGATCGGGAAGATCATCGCGTAGTACGAGACTCTGACAATGGCTGTAATATGAAGAGACATATTCTTGTCTTTTATAAATCCATTCAAAAACTGCATTTCCTTAAGAGCTTTTATGAGCTACACCAGAGTTTAATGTCTTTCCATCATAATTTTCTTATTATGAGTCTGTGAAAGTTAGCACTTAGTAAAATGATGCATTACGATTCTTCCATTTTCCTCTACTCATGAAACATAATCATTGTTCAAAGCAGATTTGGATACTTGGTTCTGTACTTAGCTTCAGTGGGTAATGGAATACATTATTACTATAGGGGTATTCTGTAGGTCCTAGTATACTACTCGTGTCACTGTATCTACATGCTGCATAAATGTATCTTTTAGGGATTGTGACCTCTAAGAAATGGATGTTTTAATGCAAAAAAAAAATCCACTTTTTGGGGCAGGTGGTCGTAAACAAGGCAGCCATGATCGTGAACCAGCTGTCGCGCAAGGATGCATCCCGTCGGGTTCTGATGCAGTCGCCGCAGATGGTAGCTGCAGTGGTGCGCACCATGCAGAGCACCAACGACATGGAGACTGCCAGGTGTACGGCCAGCATCCTCCACAACCTCTCCCACCAGCGTGAGGGCCTTTTGTCCATTTTCAAGTCTGGAGGCATCCCAGCCCTGGTCCGCATGCTCAGGTGGGACAATCACTCATACCTGTGTCACACCAACCAGTTAAACTTGCATGACTTTCTTACATCGTTCCTTTTTCCATATGTCGCTGACTCTTGCAGATAAAATTGAAGCTTTGTTGAATAAAGGTCTTTGAGTAAATGAAATTCATCAAGTATCATTTCATGCGTTAAAGTTGTCCCTGTTAATACATGTGTAGCTTTAATGAACATTTCAGTCTTTTTTTTCAGTTGGCAGTAGCCTGTTCTCAGGGCACAGGAGTCTATTCCCGTATGGGTTTCCCTTAAATTGGCCCATTTTTCTCAGTAACAACATGCTTATCAGTACACAGTTACATATTTCATCACAAATGAGGCTCATATACAGCAACAACTTTAATTAATGATGTACAGCTTTGTGAGCTGCAGTTTTTTCATCATGTTGCTGACTTCTGCAGATATTTACCATATTGGCCCAAATATGAGACGGTATTTTTTTCCCAAAAAACAACATCTAAAAAACCGGGGTCGTCTTATTTGGGCCAATATGGTCCCAGTAATAAATCAGTCGGTTTTTCTTTTAACAAGCTTAGGTAAAACCTTTTGGGAAAGGATACATCGTTTTAGTGCTTTTGCTCACACAAACGACAGACATAAAGCAGCACGAGCCCATCAGCACCGGGACTCCATCTCCCAATTCTGCCCATAGAGACGACCTTTGCTATGCAGCTCTGTGGGTTTGAGTGCTGTGGCAGGCAGAGTAATCAACTCTTAAACCTAAACAGCAACTTGTCCTTTGCTCTGGCCCTAAGCTTTGTTCACACTTGTGTGTGTGTGTGTGTGTGTGTGTGCGCGCTGTTAGAAGAGCCAGATTAAATTGGTGAATATTTAGCAGTTTACTATTGTGTTAGATTACATTTGTATATAGTAATTGTTCTTTCTTTAACTGTCTTTCAAACCTATGACTTAAAGGTTCTTTA
>JAODLC010000100.1:28642380-28662968 GCA_026781145.1 Hippopotamyrus pictus | reverse complement strand
ATGTCTGATGCCGTTTCGTCTGAAGTCTGACGGATTTTTTCATAAGACCTGAGGATGTCCTAAAATGAACACCGTACCTTACACTCAACTGGTTGGTTGAAACAAAATCTTGGTCTGGACTTTTACTCTCTGGACCTGAATTACCCCCCTCTTGCTAAAATACTATTAGTCTGTTGGTACTGCTTTTTGCATTGAATATTTTTGGTTGAATATTTGAATACTGTACTCAGAGAAAATGTACTTATTGTGCTGCTCTCTTCCAAAGGCTACTGTTGGTCTGATCCGCAACTTAGCATTGTGCCCAGAAAATCAGGCACCTCTGAGGGATGCGGGCAGTATCCCTCGACTGGTGAACCTGCTACAGAAAGCCCACCAGGACGCTCAGAGACATGCAACCTCCAGCTCTCAGCAGACCTATCAGGTCAGTCAAAATTTAGCTTCACATGACGTCATCATAATTATTTTCACCTCTGTCTGTTGTACCGTCTGGTATAAAATTTTCATGCGTTCCATTATTTTCAAGTTAATTCTTTAAGCTTGTATTAGTCAATGCAAGGCTGGTAACTTATATTTAGTAAATGAACACTTGCTAGGAAGTTCACCCTCCTTGCCTTTACATCATGTACCGTGCAACAGTGTTGAATCAGAATTAATCAGCTCAACTTTGTGGTCACCTTTTCTGACAGGATGGTGTTAGAATGGAGGAAATAGTTGAAGGTTGCACAGGTGCCTTACACATTCTGGCCCGGGATCCTAACAACAGGAATGAAATTGCAAACCTGCAGACAATCCCTCTGTTTGTACAGGTAACAAGCAGTAACGATCGTTTTCACATTTCATTGCTTTTGTTGCATAGTGCTGTGCAAAAGTCTTAGGTTGACAGAGAAAATTATGTTAAAGATCTGTGTATGGGCCGTAAACGGCCTAAGACTTTTGCATAGTTTTGTGTGTGTGTGTGTGTGTGTGTGTGTTCTTACTAATACACTGTGCTTTCCATTCTCTCTGCTGCAGCTGCTGTACTCTCCTGTTGAGAACATAAAGAGGGTGGCTGCCGGCGTTCTCTGCGAACTCTCTCTGGATAAGCATTATGCCGAACTGATCGACGCTGAAGGGGCCTCTGCTCCGCTGATGGAGCTGCTGCACTCCAACAATGAGGGCATCGGTATGGGGGCAGGGCTTCAAAAATAAGGCATCCGATAACGCAGAAGGGAGAAAATGGGATGCCATAGTGCTTTTGAAAAATGAAATGAGTGTATAATAAAAGCCATTTCCAAACATGGTAGGAAAAGAGAAGCTTCATAAGCCGTGAAACATCTCTCTGTGACCAGTTCTTCCCAGTCATACTCTAGAGCAGGGGTGGGCAAGCTGATCCATGGAGAGCCGGTGTGGGTGCGGGTTTTTGGGATGACCTCTCAATCAGCCAATAACAGTGGGTCCCCAGCATTGGAGTTGAGAATCGCCGTTTTCTTATTGGCTGATTGGAAGGTCAACCCAGAAACCTGCACCCACACTGGCCCTCTTTGGAACAGTTTGCCCACCCCTGCTCTAGAGTTTCCTGTGTTCTGGACTTTATGTCTAGTTTGGTTCCCTGGTTCTTAAATTTTAAGTGACAAAGGAAAAATACACCAGATTCAGTGAATAAAACACAAACTATTTAGGTGCTGAACGTTGACCCAGTTGTTCTGAAATCTGTCCCCCTCATCTAGCGACGTATGCTGCCGCTGTCCTTTACCGCATTTCTGAGGACAAGACTGCAGACTACCGGAAGCGTATTTCAGTAGAACTGACACACTCCCTGTTTAAGCATGACCCTGCTGCCTGGGAGATGGTAAGTATACTTCAACCATGGATCCTGTAATACTAAAGCATTTATAATGACACTACACCAATGCTCTTCTCTACTGTAGTAAAATGTTAAGGATATTCATAAATTTTGAAGCATCTATACACAGGTGTCTATAATGATGAGTCATGCTAAGCTTGTTATGGAGGACGTACTCTTCAGACAAGCTGGGGGATATCTGTGGGGGGGATATCTGTGTTTTACTATCTTATTTTAAACTTACACTTCTTTGTCCACAGGCCCACAATGCCATACCTATGGATCCTGGCTATTTAGCAGATGGTGAGTTTAAAGTAAAGCGAGTATTTCAGTGTATCGAATATTGACAGCAGAATCCAGAGCTCACTAGCCTAATGCCTCAGGCGTCTGTCTAACTTGCATATGTTTATGTACAAATAATGTGGTTATTTTGGAAATGGAGAGTTTGGAATGTATCTTCACATTCTTGAATATTTCCCCTCATCCTGCTCCAACACACACTTCTCATCAACATTTAGTATTAAGCATGCAGCTTATTGTTAGACATGTCCCAGTCAGAAAGGTGAAGAGCAGTTCCATGTAATGTGGAGGTTTGTGAAAGGGAAGAACATTTTCTGGCAGAGCCAGTTTCAGTGGGGTGGCCGGGCCATAAACTCTCCATTGTTTATAAACACTAAAGGCTTCCCATGTGTCCTGCGGCTGTAAAGAAAAGTTCCAGCTCTAAGAGAAACGTAATTCTGGGCAAGAAAAAAATCCCACAAATTTTACATATGATGGGTGTGACCAATGAGGTGGCCAAGTTTCATTCTGGGTGTGGCCAATGGGGTGGCCAGGTTTCATTCTAGGGTGGCCAATGGGGTGGCCAGGTTTCATTCTAGGATAGGTTTCCCTTCTTTCAGTTTAACACGATTACCTAGGAAATGGCATCAAAACAAAAGTGCGATTTCTTCAAGGGGAAACAAGTGAAAGCATCCAGCCACCAGAGTCAAACGTATAAAAACACATACATCACTTTGGATAACTCCTTCTGATAAATGCTAGTATGACATATTTCAACTTTCAAATATATCAAATTTCTAGATAAATAATGCAAAAAGCACATTATTTAGTAAATTGTTTCATTCACTACAATAATGGTTACATAATGACTGGTTTCTGGGTGTATAAATAAGGAAGTTACATTGTGTTTTATATTCTACATAAAATATTGAAAATAATGAGCAAACTAAGAACAAAACTTATGTAGAAAAGGCTGTCAATATTAGTATTAAAATCCATTTTTTTCTATAAAGTGTATGGAATCTAATCTACTACACATGGCAAATGGACTATGGATGTAAATTTTTGTTTGGGGTAGAATTTAGGTGGTGGCTATGATTTTTACACCACTGGACTGGCATAAAATTACAGTAGGCATCTAATACTGATGTGTAACTATATTAGTTAGTAACAAAAGTGATAAAGATAAGTAGATAGACCAAGTAAATGAAAAGTACATGACATTCTGCAGTTTAGAATCATGAAATTACAATTTACAGCAAATTTGTTCAATGTTTCACAAGAAGCATCAAACATTGAGACATTGCTTGGGCACAAATCAATTAAGGAGAGATTTTTCTGGTTCAGCCTTGCAGTGCATCTCCCTGAAATGGTGACTGGCTGGATGGATAGATGGATTTTCTAGTTCATGTGTGACTTTGAGATGGATGTTTGAATGAAAAGCAGCAGTATTAAGTCACGTGCTCACACTGTTAGCGTGCTTTTGGTTCAGGTGGAATATAACCAATGAACCTTGCTGATCAAAACACTGGGCTTACAGTAGGCTTGGGCTGTATCTAATTTTTCATATCATTATACCATCCAGACATTTGTAGCGCAGTATATGGTATTTTGGGTGCCACATCACTAACAGTCTCACACAGAAATGTTTGTTTTAATAAATGGAATGCATTTTTCAAGGCATGTTGATGTGTATTGTACAGAGTGCCTGTGTATGTTTGTTGTAGAAGCTGAAATGGCCTACCCTTATTCCTACGGCGCTGATGATATCCACCAAGACAGAGAAGTACTTGAAGACTACCCGAACAGCATGGCTTATGACACCATGCACAGACAAGCCTATACTGAGCACTACTAATACAGGTCTAAGAAGTGAGTATAGCACCAAGGAACATACTGTTGGTTATATAATTAATGTATTTATCTGTTTACATGGAAAACTAGCCTTAGGGCCTGTATTACAATACTAGATTTCTTGCTTAGCTGTATAACTTGTCGGATTTAAACTACCCCAGTTTAAATGGTCTTATCATCGTTCACTTAACTTAGCCTGGGCTAAGTTATCTGACCAAGCAAGAAATCCTGCTCTGTGATACAGCACCCTAGTCTATATAATTCCGGAATTCTCTATACAGTGGGGATAGTAACAGCATTGCTGTCATATCTGCTGTTTATTTTCAGACGTGCATGGGACTGGCATGATGGACACAGATAAGGGGGACGGTCATGAGGATTTTCTCATCTAAAGTCAATCTGTGGGGGAAGGGCGATCAGAGACTCTATAAATCAACAAACATTTTTGAGGGGTTTCAATACACTGAGATGTCGACTAACGTTCTTCAATGCATTGCTTCACTACTGATAACACTAGTAACATTTTGTTAGTTTTCCTTTTATAAACATTTTAAGTTTCTTGTATACATTTTTTTATTGATCATATATATTATATATTTTTAGAAAGATGCTCTCTAAAGCACAGCTTCTTGGGTGCAGTGTTGGTGTGTTTATTTCTAAACTCCTAACACCAACAAATGTTAGTGACTTTTTGTCTTTTTTTGTAAAAAGAGGAAGAAATCAGATTATTCAAATTTAAGACTGGCTCTGAAAAATTTAGTGATCAGCTTGTTGACTGAGACTTCAGCTGAAAACAACTGAAAAATACACTGGAATCACAATCCTTTATATGTTCCATAGCCTTTTCCATTTGCTTTGTAATGTATAGACTTCCTTAGTACTGATATTTAGCATATTTTAATAGATTCTCTTATTAATATTGCTATTTTTTTAATCCAAATGGTGTGCGTTGTTTAAGGGACTTAAAGGATATGGGGAGAATGTATGGCAAAATATGCCAAAGATTTTATTTTGTGAAGATAATCATGATATATATTTTTTTTTAGTCTGAAAACTTTAAAAGAACATTTTTAGACTTATTTTCAGCCTTTCTCAATGGCACTGCTGTTTTCACTCCTGTGTACACATTTAAGAACTGTTTGTTGTAACTATGTATCTTGTTAACATAAGAAAAAAACACTAAAAGCGTTATGCAAGGTATGTAATGCTTAACCAAAATCCAAGGTAAAATCAGCTACACATCCTTAAATACTGAAGTCCCGAAAAGGTTATATCGAAAGAACAGTAATTTTTGTTTATAAATATTCTCAGTAAAAAATACACCCACGGATTGTGCTTTAATTGTTGGTTATTACTTTTGTTTTAGAAACTTGCAGATGGTAAACAGATTAATCTCCAGTAACTGTTTGTCATAACCATCCTGTTAACTTTCATTTAAGATGTTTCAATTTTCATAAGATGGTACAAAAAGAAAAATAAACTTTATAGAAAAAAATCTGACTTTTTTAAATATATTTTAAATTCTTGTTAGTTTTTTACGTTGTAGGAGTCAGACATATTATTTATAACTTTTGAAATAAGAATGTTTACAGTGGGGAGCAGAAACCTTATGATCACAGGCCACAGGCCAGTCAGAGCACCCAAGCCTTACGATGGACGAGAAAGCATCGGAACTGGACCTTCGAGCAATTGACGGAGAACCCGGTTGAATGATTCCCATTTTCTGTTGCATCATGTGGACGTCCAAAAACATGTCGAGCATGTGTGGGATGTGGTGGACAGACAAGTCGATCCACGGCTACATAAACCTCCGTGTACTATGTGTCGTGCCACATGATAATCGCAATTATGTCATTTGTGCCACAGTAGCCCTTCTATTGGTATGTCCTTCATTCACATCTGACATCGGAGTCTTGGGCACCCAACACCCGGTTCACCATAGCTGACCGTAAGGGCTCCATGAGCCATCTCAGAGCTGCTCCGACCCAGCCGTCTGACAATAATGATTTGGTCCTTGTCAAAGTCACTTTGATCTTTATCTCTGCACATTTCGTCTGCATTCAGCATATTGGTAGGAGTACCAAATATTATCTTCCCATCCAATACATCCCTGAGCTTCACAGGCACTATCTTCATGAGACAGTAAACATTATTTGCATCAAATGGGTATAGTCATAATTTTCTGGGTCACGGAAGATGGATGAAGATACACACCAAACTGCAGATAAAGAATTTCCCTGGAGGCAATAAGGAATATTGCCCTCCACTGGTTGCACGAAGACAGTGCAGTCCTGTGCAGTACAGAGTACACCCAGGACAGGATGCCTTTGTCTATATACTTTTCTGTATAGTATCCAAACCACTCATTCTAACTGATGATTTGGCAGAAATGTCATTACACTTGATATTTTTTAATACATTCACAATATTACATATGGATATTTCTTACTAGTACAATTGCATGCAAAACTTTGGCCATGATGGTGAAACTGCATGGTTCAAAATGTCTCGGTGAAAAGAACACAGCTTATAGAGCATATAAACTGTACTGTTACATATTTGTCCACATTTCAATGCATAATTTCTACTTATTTGCTGAACTGATAAAAACAGTAAATGTGGCAAGTGCAGAAGTTCGGTCCCCTTCCAGTTGATTCATTTACACTTATTTACATTATCTGGAGAAAAACGGTATCAACCAAACAGAAATTAATAATTTAGGAGGAAAATGGAAAACATTTGAAGAAAAGAATATTTTTGCAAAGTTTTATGCATTGATCTAGCGTGTGTGTATGTGTGTGGATAAGGTATATTTTACATTGTGGGGACAAAATGTCCCCCACATTATGATAATAACCGGTTAATTTGACATTGCGAGGACCATTTTTTTTCGTGTGTGTGTGTGGCAGCTTGTGGCATGGGAGTGAAACAAAGGTGAAACAAAGATTTAAAAAAAAGTGTGAAAATATTGTAAATATGTATGTATTTTATGTCAATATGACAAGAAATTACTGTGCATTTTAACCTCTATACTGTAAATGAAGTACGAATTAGCATATAAAGGTTAAAATGCACAATGATTTCTTGTCATATTGGTGCAAATGCACATAAAATACGTACGCATTCACACTGTTACAACAATCGACAAATTACAAAGCCTATCGCTATTAAAAGGGAATGTGCAAGCTAATGCCCTTGAGTCCATAAAGAAACTGAGGTGGAAGAGAGCTTGGATATTTCAGCAAGATAACAATCCAAAAAGTATGTACAGGCTTTGGAATGGCCTTTGCAATCCCTAAAGTTGAACATGATTGCAAAATCTGTGTGGAGGTAAACAAAGCGAAAGCAAGACGACATAAAATATTTCTGAGCTGTAAGTTTTTGGAAATGGTGATTTCTTCCAGAAGATGTTTTACTAAGTAGCAGCTGACAGTTTTTGCATGTCACATTCATTGTTTGTCAATCTGTTAAATTATAAATGCCAGTTGTGTAGAAATGTCACATTTAAGTGTTAAATTCTTTTCAGTCAGGAAGTACATAAAACGGTGAATCGAGCACTTTGAATAGAGGTGGCCAGGACAAAATCAGTGTCCTTAAAAATCACATACCTGTAGTGATACATGTACTAACTGAATCAAGGTTGTACATACATGCAATACAGCTGCTTACTGGGTAGCAAACCTGCTGTCTAGGGTGTTCCTTGTGTGAGTCCTGTGCTCCTTGGGATTGGCTGCAGACCTCCCATGACCCTATACAAACAGCTAGAGGACAGGCTGATGGGTTGATGAGTTGACGGATAAACCGCAGTCAACTCCACAAGCGAGTCATATTAAACTGAATAACGATTAACAGTATGTGAGTCTCAATGGCGACGTGACTAAACATGACAGCAAAATGACAGGTGCATTACTGACGAATGAAACATTGAGAGGAACTGTCTCAAAACATTGAAACTTGTGCCAACAAAGTCAAAAGCTGGTGGACACTTAACAGGATGGTTGCTAAACATGAAACAAACCACAGCCTCAAAAATGACCCAAGGTGATATCTTATGTTAAGGAGCATTAAACTTGTGTGTAATATTGTCTGATGAGCTGAACATGCAAACACTCATCCATCCTGATTTTCTCATATCGGAATGTGATAATGTCTCCTTAAACACTGCTAAACAAATTTGAATGAAACAACTTCCAAGGCTTTTCCATCACCAACTGTAATGAGAAGTTGTGGAGTGAAAAGGGCAAAACAGATTTCTGCTTCCTTTATCCTGAAAAAACCAGGAATATCCCACTACACGAAGTTCAAGGCATGTATGACTTTATATACTTTGTTGGTTACTTGATATTTGTATATTATTTGGTGTTCACATAATTATGTCAACTCCTTGGGTTTTTAAATTTTTAAACTGTATATGATCAGCCATGACTGGACTGAAAATTCACATTAGCAATGTCCGTGGCACTGTTGCAGGAACTAGATATTTCTTCCAGACTTTCGAGCAGCCTTGCCCTAAAGTATTGCCTCGTTATCCACAGCATGCGATTCACACAAAATCCAGTCAAGTGACAGCTTTGTATTACTTCACATCACTATGACTAACTTGTAAATACTATGATATATGATATTTAATATGTATGCATGCATTTTTTTCACTGGAATCTTGCAAAATGTTGCGTTTTGCTGACAATGACAATGCCACCTAAATGGGTTCAAACAAATGTAGCAGTATTAGCAGGTCTGAAGATTGGTGACAGAGTAGATTTTGCAAATCAACCCACGCCTCCCAAGGCAGTTCGCTGAGTGCCTAGGAATCAAAGTAAAATGCTACACTTATTGCGATGCCCCTGAGCAGATAACCCACGTCAGGGGGGACGCTTGAAAATTGAAAGGCTCCAGTGCTTGGCTACGTAGTTCAGTTCCTCTTGCTCTTTTACTAGTTTGTTTCCTTGATTGAAAGACTCATCCAGCTGTTTCACATCAACATTAGTGGCACATGTGTAGTTACTGGAGATTGACCAATCAGCACACAGCAAGAACTCGGTGCTTAAGTGAAATCCAGACCCTGTTAACAGATACGGTAGTTTACAAATCCTGACCAAGCTTCCTCCCTGACATGGATTATCTGGTCACCCTACTTCAGGGGTAGCCAATCTTATCCGCAAAGGGCTGGTGTGTATGCAGGTTTTTGGGACGACCTGTAGGTCAGCTGTTCAAACCCAAGTGTGAGGACTCTTCAGCCAATCAGTCCTCTAATTAGTAATCTAATTAGGGAGTTGAGTCCTCACACCTGGGTTTGAACAGCTGACCTACAGGTTATCCCAAAAACCTGCATACACACTGGCCATTTGCAGATAAGATTGGCCAGCCCGGTTTAGTTTGTCTGCCTTGATTTGCATTTGATATAGTATCCACTGCCATTTCACTTTGTTAGCACGGTTGTTAGTCCTTAACATTCTTCAAAGTGAGAACAAATCCCTTTGAAAACTTTTTTGTGTAAAAACAAAGGTACAGTAATGGAAAAGCAAACGTTTATCTGTTCAGGAGTATCCAGTAAAAAGAAACACCTGCCATTCTTAATGGGAAGACCAAAGGAGCTCCAGCACAAAGAGCAACTGCTCCCCGAGGAACCTTTCTTCAGCTACGCTATGATGAACATTTGAACCTGACAGGAATTCTCAATGAGCTCCTATCCCCCAGAAATTCATTCTCCTGACTCACATGACTGTATACTTACCCACACCATCATGCCTGGGTCATAGCCACATCTCATCAGTCACCCCTTGGTGAATTCTGGCAAATCAAATGTCTTGGACCCACCTCCTCTACAACCTGATTGGCTATCTCTCAGAACCAATCATTTTTGTTTCTGCCCTCAGAACATTTTTGTGTAAGTAAAACTCTGAGCTCTGTTTATGCAGCAGTCTCCATGGATACCCAGAGATAACAGTAGTGTTTTATACTTCGCACTGAACTGTGCACCTTGACATGGCAATGATAAATACTCTGATAAACAAGAGATAAGTCCACTCCATGCAAATAAAAGCTAGACATATCTTACAAAGTACAGGCTGCAGATTTAACTGGCCAATACAAGCAAATTATTTGATTTTCATTTTGTTTATAATAGTACAAGTTTATATTACTTTTTCATATATCATTTTTTACATTTAACTTAAGGAAATTTAGCTAGCACATACTTTTCTGAAAGAATTTGAAAGGAACCAAAAAAAAAGCTAAATCAATTCTAACGACAATTTTTGGGTTTTGTGTGTGGGACTCGTAACTTGGTGTATGCAAGGTTAACCAGAGAAAAGTGTGTTGAGGCTTGAAAGAATGATCACATCTGAGTAGGATGCAATGAAACTGTTGTGGGAGGTGAGGTTATAATCGAACATCTGCTATGGTATTTATAACAGGACAGCAAGTTTTGAGCTTGGTTCTTGTTCTACTGAATGGATCAAACATAACTAGATTATATAAATTGCAAGATTCAAATACAGCTTTTACATTTTGTTAAACCAGATTTGTTAGAACAGACCTTTATTGCTTAAAATGTGACAATGAAATAGCTAAAGGATTTATTGACGGAATTAAGGAAAAGTGTCATGGATACCGTCCATTGCACTGTGGAAAAAAATATGTACTGACAACAATGCACCTGCCATTTACGGCGGGTAGAGGAACACAGCATATGCAGTTACAATGCATATAATATTCAACACCTATGGTTTAAGCATTTGTAAATATAAATACGTTACTTAAAAGTTAGGTGCAGCGGCCCCCACCCCGGCTCTGTGTGTGTGGGCTTTGTTCTCTCCGGGTTTCATGGGTTTCCCCCCCCCCCATAGTCCAAAAACATGCAAAGGCACAGGTTTCCAACTGCAGTCCTTAAACGTTTATGCCCGAGGTCAAAGGAAAATGCACCCCCTCTGAACGAAACATGCTACAACCAAGAGTCTATTTTGGAAATAATCCTGACGGGGGCTGCAATAATACTTTTTCCTAGAATTCTACACGAAGTGTCAAACCGCTAGTTTCAAATACGCCATTCTGCATTGTCATCAAAACACGAATGCAAATACGACCTGTCATTCAGAATTGAGAAATGTAAAATTGGACGGTCATTCATTTTAAGCATCAACAAACACTAAATCCGAAACGCTCCAAAGTGACCACAGCTGTAACAGCATGAAAGGAAACTACTAAGCAGGGTTATGAGGGGCCTGGAGTCTGTCCCAGGGAGCATATAGCAAAAGGCCAGAGAACACCTTAAATAGGACGCCAGTCCACCACAGAGCAAATACAGGCTCAGTCTATGGGCAATTCACAGATACCAATTAGCTAAGCTACATGTCTGACCAGCAGGAGTAAATCTGCACGATATACGGAGAACAAGCAGACTCCACATGCGAGACCGACCCAGCAACTGAACCCCCAAACCTGGAGGTCAGAGGTAACAATGCTGCCCAGCGATATCATATTATTATATATCAGATGATGGGCATGAATGGTATAATTCTTCTTCGAACTATGTACTTATTTTAATGGCCATTTTTATACAGGTCAGATTTTCACAGTTGCCCGCCGTAGGTGGAGCAATATTAATACTAATTGTTAAAACAGACTATTGTACAACTTTATTTGGGATGCGACAATAAAACACCGGCCAGCCAAAGAACCAAAATGCGCTCTCAAGACAATGGATTTCAGCATAAAAGGTTAGCTAGGATATACCACTGAAATACCAAGCACAGATCAAGCAAGCACAAAAAAATCCACTTCAAGCCAAGAACTGATGCATGTCCAGAAATCATGGAAGACTGGCAGATAAGATGCTGCCAAGGAGCACACGGTCTTTCAGGGCATTCTCCACATCACGCTCTTCAATCTTCAGAGACACCTACAGTGTTTAAGGAAACATCTCAACATGCAAGCAAGGCAGAGTCATGCAACTGTGCTACCCATGGAGTCACACCGAAATGAAGAACTAGTAAAATATTTGCAATGTGCCTGGAAAATTAAAAGTTTTAACGATACTTGCCTGGATAATGATTTTCCCTATACAACGTATAAAATATAGCACAGCGTCTATAAATGTAGCACATAAAAGTATAAAATCCCGACACTCTCTTTAAAGCAACTACCATTTCAAAGTCCATTCTTTTACAGTCAGCTTAAGGTTTGGTTATTCTGGCTTATGGTTTGGTTATTCTGGCTTATGGTTTATCAGCTATACGTCGACCCACTAGGTGGCAGTCAAGACCGGCATATGAAAGAGGGGAAAAAAAAAACAAAAAACTTGTAGGAACAAGCTAAGAATGATCAGTCAGTGGATGTACCTTTGTGAGGCGCGCCTCTTTGGCCTTCTTGAGGGAGAAGATCCCTCTGCTCTCCAGCAGACTGCACAGAGACAGACACTCGCTTTGGCCTACACCCGCCAGCTGCTTCTCAGCACACAGACGACTATATACCTCCTGAAGCTGGAGAAGAGGGATGGCAACATTGCTTGTTAAAATAATTCATCTTAACTAAATACTCTACAACACCTCCTAGACCAGGGTTCTTCAAATCTGGACCTCAATTCCAAATCCAGGCCTTGTTTTCGGTTCTCCCAGGTAGTCAGTTTAATAATTACTGATTCTGATTGGTCAGGGGCTTCACACCTGCTCGGAGCTCCAAGACCGTGAGTTGAATAACCCTGCTCTAGACCCTGTAATGTGCTCACATGGTTCACTCATTCTGACTGGTCTACATAAAGTAATGCTTTACACCCTATACTGTGCATCACAATCCAGTGGTACAGAAACATACATGATGCACTGAACACCTCTCACCCCAGCTGATCTGATCCGAGTCATAAATGTAATGAGCAACAAGGACTTCACCTTTCCAAGATGGACTTCACGACTCTTCCCCTGGCGAATCAGCATCAGTAGACAGCAGACCAGCAGCTTCTGCTGGAGGGGGAAGCTCTCGTCGGCCCCTCCGCCCGCAGCCATGCGATCGCCGTACACCTCGGACAGCACCTGCGCCACCTGCGGCACGCTCACTCGCAATTCTGCGGGCAGAGTGCAGAAGGGGGCTCAGCGCATAGCAGTGTGTGTCAAGACAGAAAGATCCCAAGGTGCCAAATGTGGAAGTGCTACAAACGGTGCTGTTGGCCAAGGCTGCAAGACATTGGAAGTTTTTCAAATATCCTAACATGAACCTTTTGGGTCACATATTGCTAAATTTATAGAGCAAAATAGGAGCTGAAAAATAGAACTTATCCATCAATAGCTTATGAAATTAGCTAATGGTGTTACCACAAGATGCCAGTGCTTTTGTGCCTGACAACAACACTTGCTTTTGCTCAATGCAATCTACATGGAATACAAAATATTTCTATACAGCTCAAGACAAAAGTCTTCTGGTGACTGCTACTACTTCACTTTCCTCCCCCTGACCAACTTTAGCTAAATTTCTCAAATTCATCAGAGTCAGACAGCAAGGACAAAAATGATTATGATCAACTCAGAGAGGGCAAGAAGAGCTCGTGCAAAAGCAGCAGCGGCAGAGTTTACAATGATTCAACATATGCTAGGTAATCTTGAAAAAAGGACAATTAACACTCTAAAACTTGTCATGTTTTGCTTCCTATGACATAGTAAAATGTTTTAGTTCTACTAACTGATTACCACACTTTTTGGGAATACAGTGGTGCATTGAAATATAAAATTTGCCAAATAGCACATTTTACCACGGGGACCTCTCCCTGGCTAATTTGGCTGTTGACATTCCAAAATATTGAAGAAACACTGCTTTTGAAAATACCATAAAAGTGCTAGCAAAATTGCGGTCCTTGAGATGTGACGACTGCATGCACATGACCTGACACAGCGATATCACCGTCACATATCGTGCAGTATTAGCGCAGGCAACTCCTACCTCTCTGTTCGGATGATTGATTAGACATGTTGGCTCTAGACTCCATCATCTCCACAGCCCTCCTACAAAGCAGCAGTATAATATAAAGTCACATATTAATATTTTCTTAGTCCAGGTGTCAGTCTCTAGGCTGACTCCAGCATCTGCACAAAAGTTTTATCACAACGGTAAAGCAAGGCGCTGCAAATATCTCATGCTATAAAAACAGGTTTATGGAAGTTTCCGGTTTAAGGTTCCTTAAGTAACAGAATTCAGGCCCCATTATGTTGAAGGAGATGAGACGTATACAACCACTTACCTACAGATGTCTAATGCTTTTCGAGCATCTCCTGAAACTGCAGACACTTTTCTGGCACAAAACTGCACTGCGGCCGTGTCCAAGACAGCGTTCCCTGGAACCTGACATGTATATACAGCTTAAATGACGTCCAAAGTCGGTAAACAGCAGCATGACATCTTCAGGTTGTTCCCTTCCCCTTAGTAATGCGACACCTTTTTTGGCTGTGGGTATTGCCAATAACACGGGAGCCAAATTACATCGTACCACAAAAATGCAGCTTAGTATAACGCAAGGAAATCTCACAGAAAAAGGCCGCAAAGTTACATGTGGACACAAGCACAGCCGAAACAAGCTGACCAAACTCTGCCGAGCAGAAATAAGCAACGTGCCAAAACAAAAAAAAAACTACCAGGTGGCCCATAAACTGCACAGAATTTTAGCCAACATGCAGAATCCTTACTTTTGAGAGTCTATCCTGAACTATAGCGGTCAGCTCCTGTCTGCTGTAAGGCGGGAAGTGAAGCAACTGAGGCCGACAGTTGGGTCGAGCCTGTAATCGGGGCAGGATGCGATCCGTCAGGTCCAGCGCATTGGCAATACCTTGAAAAGAGAGGGGGGAAAAAAAAAAAAAAAAAAAAACACATACACATATTTTGAGAAATGTGGAGAAATGTCCTTTTCTTATTCAAGGTACAGAGGTTCCAGAAAGAAAATTTGCTCTCCCACCAATGCAAGTATTGCCATGCAAGAAATAACTCCTTAGTGCTCACCAATGAGACAGAGGCGAGATCCAGGCAAGTGAGGCCACTCAAAGAGTGAATAAAGAACGTCCTGAGCTTTGCTATCCAACTGATCCATTTCATCTAGGACCAGAAGTCTGAAGGTGAAGGAAAGACAGGTGTTAATACATTAAATTCACCAACCAGAACGTTGGCATAAGCAGTGCAACTTACACTGTAGGGCCTGCTTTGGTTAGAAGCTTTTCTAGACGTCGGTTATCCCCAGAAATCCCAAGCCGTTTGCACAGCAGGGGGAATATGGAGTGGGACGTTCGCAGCGTCATGCAGTTGACGACTATTGTCTGCACAGCCCGAAGATCATTCTGAGAAATAAATCAGAGAGTGAACACAATGCTAATAAATAACAACGTATAGAAAAAACACAAGCACAGTCACGTAGGACATTCTGCATTAGGCAAAGGCAGAGATCCAAAACACAAAGCACATTAGCCAAATATTCCTTTTCAAATTAACCGTATGCTTTTAGAATTTGTAAACATAACACTTAAGATGTTCTGTCACAAACATGACAACCTTAAAATATGCGACACACTAAACAGTAGCAGTCAACATTTGACCAAACTTCATTAAGTTTATAGATTCACTGAACGCAAAGTATCATTCTGTCGATGGCCAAGCAGCCAAACATGCATGTGAGTTGCAGGTGGTTTGCGCGATTCGTACAAGCACAGGGACAGACAGGTACGTAGCATTTCTTTGGGTTCTGCACATCCTCCTTTCTTGCCCCCCATGAGAGCAAAACCTTAATTCCGAGCACAAGGTCAGCATTTTCCAGGCCCATCAGTGATATGATTACCGTCGGTCAAGGGATACAAACCAGCGACCTTCCGAACACTGACAAAGACTTCTAACTCACAGTGCTACCCCATTTTGTTAACCTAAGAGACTGTTTCACGTAGTGCGGGGACAGGCTTGCACACGCTGTACAGATCGGCTTGATAAAGGCGAACGAAGAGGTTTTAACATTGACTGTAATAACAGGCTTAAATATAATTTCATTATTACTGATCTACTGTCATCACAGAAGGTCCAGTCTCACCTCCATCTCTTCCAGCATACAGTTAAGGCAAGCTGTTTTGCCTGTGCCTGGTGCCCCAGAAATATAGAGGCTCGAAGGAAGTCCTTTCAACACCCGCCCCACCAAAAAGGAGCGGATGGATGCCCGCTCGGCTTCCCGCAAAAGCAAACGCTCCGGAACTGTCGTGTGAAGGGCCTGTTTCACACTTTGATAGAGAGACTCTGAAACAGAAAATTGTCACAAATTGTGTTGCGTTCATACATGAATATAGCAGTGCTACTGGCGGCCCAAGGATTACACAGTTATGCAAAATGAACTAACCTTCTCCGGAAAATAGTCGGACGACAGGTGCGCGTTTCCCTGGGCAGGACCGGGTGCTGCCAGGAGTCTCAGCAGAACACTTTATGGGCGAGCGGGAGTCCAACGTCTCCTGCTCAGGACAGGCGGACTTGGGGGAAGCTGGACCTCTGTGCCGAACAGAACAGACTGGACTGTTCTCATCGAAAGCCAGCTTGCGGGGCGAAGATGCTGGCAACCTTCGGCAAACCACTTTTGGAGGCGATCCCTGAGGTTTTGAGGGCAGGTTGCACCCATTTTCATCTCCTTAAACACAAGAATATTACCATAATAGATATGATATGAGGCTTTGAGGGGAAAAAAGGTAGGATGACCGAGACCAGCACTGACCTGTGCGTTTCCGAGGACTAAGGGGCAAAACGCCTTGGTTGGGGCTCTCTGGGGCACTTTTACCATTTTTCACAGCGGTAGACTGTGAGGGAAGTGACTGTTGCAAAACACTGTTGAGTTTTATGCTTCCAGGGTTAGGAGACTGAGCCACGTTCTTCAGCGTGGAGTTCACCCTGGAAGACTTCCTGCGGGGGAACTGCAGGGTGGGCTGACTCTGAGAACGAGTGTTGGGCATCTTTGTATCTCTGAATCAAGGAGAATTGTGAAAAACGTTAAGTTTCTTGCGGAACCCAATATGCAAAAAGGCTGACGACAGACAGAGGTTCAGGACATTGTATTATGCGAACACATGGTGGCATCGTAGGGAGAAAAAAAAAAAAAAAAAAAAAGTGTCAACTAATGCTTGAATTTAATCTCTAAACTACTTTTATATTATAATGCAAAAGGCACTAAAAGTGATGTTTTCATAAGTGTATCCTAAAACAAGTTTAAAAGATGTCAGAGAAGTTGCTTTCTTAGCGATTAACATGACTAAATACTTCATTAAGGAGCCATGTGCGAAAATAATCGTTGACATAAAAAAAATAGAAAATATAAAAAAATAAAAATATTATTTCTGCTCCGACAGGCCTAATGCCAGTAGGATGCATTTTAATGAAAACAAGAAATATTAATAATTATTGACCAGACCAGACAAGACGGCAAGGGGCAGATCACGATTGAAATGGCGAAAATACTTAGAAACGTTACGCCGCAAAAATTACTATACGAGACTAGATATAAAATGAATGCCTAAATAAAATGATCATTTCACACCGCAATACAATACAGTCGCACCATTAAAATGTTTAGCTACCGCGAAACATTTTGCAAAATAGTTCACATTCCCGCGACAAGTTGGCCTTTAGCGGATGTCCTAATTTCCAGTCGCAGAACTTACAAGCCAGCTTTAAATACAGTAACAGTCATGTTATACAGCAGCCTCCCATAGTTTGCCAGCTGTGAATTACGGTAAGCGTATAAAACTGTAATATTAACGAAGTTCTCGTTCATGAAGTGCATACCTACCTTTCGTAGCAGCAGCGCGAGACCACCGGCGTCCCCGACTAATAAAAGCAAAAGGTAATGCAGAATTCGCGCGAAACACGCAAAATATACGTCACCGCCTATCGATGGCTTCTCATTGGTCGGACCGAACGATTTCATTGGCGGAAAATATCCCGTCGCGCCAATTTTTAATAACAGAACCAGAGTACAGAATACATCTGATACACTTCTTGTGGATAGGCAATACTTCTTCAGAAACAAGTTCTCTTTTATAAATCGGTTTGATTCGTGTTATGTTGCTTCGTTGACTTTACACAGCTGTCATTCTGTTGCGGGACTTTGTACGTTTCATTGACGCGAGATTTCAAGTGGTTTATTGAGGCAGGATGAAATATAAGTTTTATGAAATACGTAGGCAGTTGTTTGTATACTAGTTCATAAAGCATGTATTGGGATACCACCTAATCATGTCAAGTAGGGCAATTTGAGCTAGGACAAGATCTTAAAAAGTACCATTTCAATAGAAAACCTGGATTTCGTTTAAGCGCTGAGCTCTTGCTGCGTACTGATTGGTCAATCTCCTGTATTTATGTATGTTTCACTTAAGTTAATGTGAAACAGCTGAGTCAGTCTTTCAATCAAGGAAATATACCAGTCAAAGCACAAGAACTGAACTATTTAGCCAAGCAGAGGAGCCTTTCTGTTTTAAAGTATTTTTTTTCTGACATAGACTAGGTGGTAACCCTAATAGAATGAATAACATCATTTGAATGAATAACATCAATCCTCGATGGTCTTTGTTGTCTTATTGACTTAGGAAACGGCTGGAGGTTCTATAACAGTTCTATATGGGCATTTACTAATTCCACTTAAATCTGCTGTTCTTCACCTCTTTTACACAGTTAAGTTAAAATCATTTTGGCATTTAATAATTTACCGTTTATCCAGCGCAGGGTGAACCAGGAGCCTGTCCCAGAAAGGCAGGTGGACATCTGAACAAATGCCAGGGCATTACAGGCTTAATTGGCATAAATTACACAATCATTAAACAGGGTTTTAATTATGAAGTTGACATATTTCAGGAATTGTTTTGGAAACTTAGTTGTCAGTTTAAGCTACTTTAAAAAATAAAAACAATTAAAAATTAGTATGGAAACAATTGTTAAGTTTATGAAATAGAGGTGATTGTCTTGAAAAGTGTCATGGTGACAAAATAGTTCACTTTCAGGATGTTTTTTTGTTGTAATGTGGATTATATTTATAGCAGAATTAATTCTACTCACATAATATAAAATGGCAAGATATATAGGTATTGTGGAGGCTATTGTTTGTGCAGTTAGAAATTAAGTAATGTGAAATTAGATCAATAAATCTACTGTCAATGATATTCTTCTTCATATGATATCCCAGAGATAATTTCGATACAAAAGTCTGGTTGAAATAAACATTTGTGACAGACAGGCACTGCATTATTTTTTATTGCATAAAAAATTAGTTATGGTTGTAGAGATCCAAATCCTTAAACTAAACTTAGCATTTCATTTGAAATGCATTTTTTCACGTTGTGTAAGAAAACTGTAGAACAAGCAAACTGAACCTGTAGACATAAATCAAATACTCCGTGAATTATAAATATGCTTTACATTTGTGAAGAATTTTGATAGTATGCAAAGGTAAGATTTCCTTTACTGATGGCACACTATGCAAAAGGAAGAAAGTTCCTGCCATTTCTGGCTGCCAGGCACAGGCAGCAGCCTGAATTACCCCCACACATATTTTCCCCCACATTATTTACCTAAACACACACATACAAAACAAGCATTGTTTGAGGTTTTATTTTATTTTAACAGGAAAAACATGGCTGACAGTCAAAGTGAAATGACCCCTGTAGAACAAATAGTAAGCATTGATAGAATAAAAAAAAAAGAGAGCGAGAGAGAGAAAGAAAAAAAGGAAAAGAGAAAACCAGAATATCCCTCAATGTGAGTAAAAGCAGTTCCTGTTAATACAGCCACAAAAGTTCATGGTAAAAGACACAGAAATGCAGAACAGAGACTTGGCTAACAATTTGTCTCTGGCCTCCAATAAAACCCTCACCTCATTTGTTACCTACTTCTGTCATTTTGTTTCCTATATTACAAGCTTTATACAACAAAAATAGATCAAAAGCTATGATTACCTTAATTACCATATTTTGTGTAAATATACATATTATTTATTATGGTCTTTTTAATAGTTTAATTTTTAAAACAAATTTACTTGTACCGATGATCACAGATGCATAAGGCAAAAGACCAGCTAGGTTTTCAATGAGTGATGAATGGTACAGTAACGGGTGTAAGGGTTCTATGCCAAAAAAATACATCGCCTCAACATGATCATATACTGTAGATACATTTTTAAATCAACATTATAAATTAGGCGGGATATCTTTAGAAAAATAAATCATTGTTTAACTTCAAAGAATTACGTTTACTTTTGTAATTAACTCTTAGGGTATTATTGCCAATTGAGATTTCTAAATAAATGCATCAGATTTCCCTTGCATAGCAAAGCACCCAAAACCATTTGCTCCATTCTTTAGTTTGCACAGTCACAGATTCTTTTCAAAAATGCTCATCTAGAACAATGGAAAGAATATAAAATGCTTAGTTATAGCAGAGTTTTCATTTAAGGGGCGTAACAAGAATAACTAGCATACACAGATAGCTGATACGAGTCCATATTAATAGTCCAGAATGAAATTTAATGGAAACCAGTGTAGGTACTGCTACTGACAAAATCAGTCAGGATGACTACAATGGAATGTTCACTGGGGAGTACAAAAAAATATAAATTTCACTGTTGACTCCTTGCACACATTTTATTTTATAT
>JAODLC010000100.1:28614654-28639817 GCA_026781145.1 Hippopotamyrus pictus | reverse complement strand
GGGTTGGCTCAGTATGGGTGGGAGCAGCAGTACCATGCATTCTGTACGGCGGGGGGGGAGGGGGGGCATCCCGGCCACCGTTCCTCATCACAGGAGGGGGCACAGGTGGAGCTATACAAACGAAAACACAAAAAGGGTTCAAATGGGAATATATCTGTCCATCCATGATGCAAAGGTAATAATTCAGGTCCAGAAAGTATAAATCCAGACCAGGATTTTGTTTCAACCAACCAGTTGAGCACTCTGTGACTGCAACCCTTTATATAAGTGGCTGGTTGAAACAAAACCTTGAACTAACACACTAAGGACATTTCAGACATATCAATTAGCCTAACTGCATGTCTCTTTGGCTGCCAGAAATCCGCTTGGCTAAACAGAAGCAGGTTTCACAAAAACAAAATTATATAATTTCATATTCGTTTCACTTCTTGTGCTGTTCAACCTGATGAATAAAAGAAATAAATATTGTGAAGTTCAAAAGACGCTAAAAAAAATGTCTTCAGGTCTCTCAGAAAGATAGATGGAGCCATTAGCAAAAACAAAGTTCTGTTCAATACTGCTGCAGTTGTTAAACAAAATGTGCAAAAAATCCTGCAAAAAATAAAGATGACTGGTTATCACAAAGAGAGCAGCCCAAGAAGGCCAAATAAAACACAAGTGAAATATCATGTATTTCACATAAATACACTCTCAGAAATAAAGACATAAATTTTCCATTGCAATAATGGGCAGAAATCTTAAATTGTCAAAACACAATGAATGGAAGCATCGCATCTCTTTGTAAAGGCTTCTATGATCCATAGGGCTTTGTTATCTGGAGCCTGAGACCACCCTGTCTGGGCCAAGGCTGCCAGGACATAGATCCAGATGAGGGTGTTCTCTGGAAAGCCCCAGGTGACTACCCGAGCAATGGCTATGAGGAGATATCTTGTGAGGGCATCATCTACAAGGTGCAAGGGCAATGCCAGCTGGGCGCTAAGCGCGAGAGGGAAGGCACCAGACGCATCAGATTTTGGCAGCGGATAACAGATTTGGAAGTGTGTCCGTGTGATCTCTGGCGGGTAAGGGGGCTGAGTGCAGGAAGCATAAGGAGTCCACTCAGGTGAAGGACCTCGCAGATGGATGTGTGAACACAAGTCTTAGCACTGTGCCATTCGTTCCCTGGTGAACATTGGCTCCGTGCGACTGAGCTGCAGGATTTCTTTTGAAGTATAATAGGATCTTGATTACTTAAGAGAAAGTGTTCAAAAGGGTAACCTTTCAGAATCCTCATAGTGGGTGACTTCAACGCGCAAATGGAGAATGGAGATACCTGGAGGGGTCTGACTGGAAATAATGAGATCATGGATCTAAACCCAAGAAGTGAGTTGTTGTGTTTCTGTGCAAGCTATAGACTGTCTGAAATAAACACCAAGGGCAAACACAAGGCTGCTGCCAAGTGTACTTGGTACCAGAGCATCCGAGGTCAAAGATCAGTGACCGATGCTGTAACTTGGTCATCTCACTTAGGTGCATTTTGGACACTTAGGTGAAGGTCAGAGCGGTCAATTGACCATGATTTCAGTTGGATTTGGCATACAGGATGAGCTGTGTTTTCTGAGAAAGTTCGAGTGAGACTCCTATATCTCCATAACTTGTGTGTCAAGAGAATCCAGGGACACTGAATTTGAGTGCACTGCATTCAAGGCCTCAGTTGTTGTAGTTTCTAAGCTTAAGGCCTCGTATGGACATCTGCAGACTGAGATCAACCAGAATTTCTATCACTGCAACTGAAGATGCCTCCAAGGTGAAAAAGTGCATGGTACACGAAATCTTAAGATGTTAAAGGTACTGGATATTGTTGGAGTTACATGGCTGGCAAATGTCCTTAGTGTTTGATGGAAGACCAAGAACCTCAGGACTGGGAAACAGAGCAGGTGGTCCCAACTGTGTTCGAACTACTGCTTCCCTGGGGAACCCTACGGCAGGTTGCTACAGAGGAGACTCTGCCCAATGGTAGAACCACAATTTAAAAGGATACAATGCAAATTCTGCACAGGCTGGAACGATTCTCCCTCACACAGTTGTGCGAGGATCCATGATGGAGAAGAATCCAATTTTGATAAAGGTTAAAAATGAGAGTGAAAATGGTCTCTTATGAAAGTGATATGTCTGCAATTCATACAACTGAACAGGTAGCCCAGCTAAAATACAGCAGTGACCATTTTTTGCTTTGTAAATGTTTATAACAGCACTATTGTAGCACGTTCATTTTTATTATGCCTTTATTTATCGTTTCATCTTAAAATGTCAGTATGTCAGCAAGAATGTGAATAGGGTGAATGTGGGTGAATAGGAGAAGTCTGTCACTTTAAACTGGTTATATACTTCCTAGAAAACATATTTGGATAAGCAAGGCTGAGAACAGGCAAACAGTTGTCTACTTTTAAAATGTATTTGCATATTTAATAGGTTATTCTGAAGAAACCCATTTGCTAACATATCAATCTTTATGTTTCCAATTAGGATCAATCATTTAAGATGCTGGATCTCTCTAATTGTGCATTTGATTTATTAACCACAAAACATATTTATAGTTTATCAAACAAGTTAGCCATGTAGGTCTTCCTTGAAACCATCAAGTGCATATCTTACATGTTGAGCGAAGAGTGTCACTGATTCGTCACTATATTTCACTAGTCAGTAATAAAAAATAACTTGCTCTCAATCGAAATAATCAGACATCTACTGTGGATTTAAGACACGACTGCGATTCGAACTGTACCTGCTCCACGGCCCGGTGGTTCTCGGGCTGGGGGGGGAGGTCGGCTGCTCTGAGTAGATGGAGAAGGCGGTGGAGGTGGGGCCTGGGCTCGGGGCTGGGTGCCGGAAGGTATCTTTTTGTGCAAGGAGTTATGTCTCTGTGGAAGCTCAGGAGCTGCCTCATTGCTAGGGCTGGACGGGCCATTGGGGACCCCAGGAGGCTGCCGATAGGGTGGGGGGGGCGGTGCGAGGGAGGCAGAGCCCACTCCACTCGTGGGTCGGGAAGCGTTGTGTGGGGACGGAGGAGGTTTGACTGGTGGAGGCGGAGCAGCGTCGCGGCCTGACATAGGGGGCGCTCTGTGTCCAGGGGTGGGAGGGAGCGGCTTTTCCCTGTTATAGGAGGTAGCAGCAGCCTTCTGCTGGGGAGCGGGGGGTGCGTTGCCCCGACGATTTACAGGTGGGGGTGGGGCGGAGGAACTGTGTTTCATCCCCCCAGAATTGCTGCTGGTACTTGGCGGCCGGGATATATCGGGGAGAGAGGGCCTGTGGGAGCGGGGAGGTTCTGGCGGGGAAGCCCGCAAGCTGGCCACCTCACCGTCAGCCTGCCGCCCGGAACCAGAGGGAGTGCTGCTCACGTTCGGGCGCGGAGCGGAAGGTTTGGACCCGGGTGGCTGTAGCGCTGAAAAGCGCAGAGGACAAAGAGTAAAGAAACAGCATAATAAACCCAACAACATCACTGCCAATTTAGGGTTGCAGAAATGAACGAATAGTAATAAAGCATATTTACTAGACCGATTACCGCAAATCAGTTTCAAAAGTACTATATACCAGAGCAATTCTGCAAAAAGTACAGTGTAAAAATTAAACATAATATATATATATAAAATATAGAAACATATAAACAGAATGCTGTCTTGCCTCCTACTGGTCGAAGTTTAGGGACCCCTCCCTGGAATAAGCCCCCCATTGGCTTCCCGGCTGCCGGTCCAGCTCCACTCCCACCAGAACCGCCACCTCCTCCGCCCTTTGGCTCTGCAGTCATTAAAGTTTCCTGATACTTAACCGACGACAATTTCCATGACGTTTTTCATTTATTCAATACCAATACAGGCCACATGTGAGAAAAGCCTCACCAGATCAACATTAAGTGCAACAGTATATAACTAATGTTATACTGAAGGTTAGCAGCCATCTAGAGAGAAAAAAAACTACTGGACAATTTTGCTTTTAGAAGGTTACACAAGATTTCAACTATGCTGAGGCAGCTTTGAAAAGCTGTACACTTGCATTCAAGAAACTTTTAAAGAAATGAGCTCTACACCATCTAAATTTTAACAACCAAAATGGTGTCACACAACTGCTTAAACCAGTAAAACCAAATCATTTGAGGAACCACCTTCTCAAATGAGACGTCACCATTCTACCTCAGAAACGACTTACTCTCGATAACTGGTGCACTCCTATCATTGACAACCGCAACCTTCTTCAGCTTGGCCCCCTTGCATATGTCCGATAGCAGAGCATCACGACCTTTAGCTTCATCGCGGTTCAGTTTTGGCGGGTTAGTATTTGCCTGGTGAAACAGTGTAACGTCAGAATTTGTTTTCAAATGGTTTCTGAATATCTCATCAGATTTTGTTACTTAATATGAGAGTCGCAACCTTAAATATAGAGTCAATTTCGTGGAAAGTTAATAAAACTACACAGAGACAAAAAGGTGCACATGCAAATACGTATCTCACAATTTGAATGAGACAGATACGTCACTGCAAATATACCAGTTTGGCGAACCAGACAGCAGAGGAAGTCTTGGTTTGGATTAATTTTGCAGGCTTTTACAACAAAAACAGCTTAGTTCATTTAATTATTTATGTTCACTAAATTCAAACTATGAGTCTGGAAAATGTCTAGAAATGTAGCGGTCGTCTATGTCCTCCTCTGCCTCGTTGCATTAAATAATTGTTGTTGCAAAGAAGAATTTAGTTATTTGTTGTGATAATTACATTCATTATTTTGTCTATAGGTATTATTCACATGCACAGTAATATTTTAATGCATTGTTCATTGTATTAAAAACAAACACCTACTCAGTTGTTGTACTGACCTGGCTGAATGTGGGGGGGGGAGGAGGTCCTCCAGGGGGTGGTGGGGGAGGGGGAGGAATTGGCATCCTGTACGCGTTGCTTCTTCAAAGTCTCACCTGAGCGTGTCTCTGTCCACACACAAACCTATGACACACAAACTTATTTTTTATATATATACTTTATATTTTAAAAAAATTCTTAGCTACATATTTTATTTTCAAGTCAGGGCAAACAAATTAAACACCCATAAGGTTCAAATGACTGCAGGGACAGAAATTAGGCCCTCAAAATTTTGTTTGTGCATTAATACAGCATCAGATAAAACAAATCTCAGTACTACATGTCCATAATCTATTTAAACTCTAGCCATAGTATATTACCATAGAGTGTCATCTCAGGTTTCATTTCCCCCACTTTATGGTAAAGACCATCTTGCATACGTGTCCGAACAAGTTTTCACAGTAGAACTGGAATGTCACTAGACAAGCTTGACAGTCTGACGAACTTCAAAAGGAATGATAAAGGAATGTTCCGTAAACAACCAGCACATTAAGGAAAAACTCCAGAATGCTTTTGATTTGAGAAGGTGTCATTCACCTTATTCACCCCAGAGACTTAAATGAGAATAACAGAGCACAATAGAATCCTAAATAAATATATAAAAATGAGACATATTGGTACAGAAACATAAAATAAAATGCCAGAATAGACCAGGTAAATTATAAACAAATTTTACATATAGTACATTTGAATACCAAAATGCATTTTTGTGTTTGCATCTGGCAACGGAATTTTTAGTCCTGCTAAAATGAACAGGAATACTAGCATTCAAGAATGTTACAATAAAGACATGAAATCACAAACAAAACAACTCATTACCAATTAAATAAAACTTTCTGCCTAGTTCAAGGATATCTTAAATAAAGCTTAATTTCTCCCAACCTACAGTAATACAGTGATCAAGGCATATTTGCAAATGACAATTTAAAAACCAAAAACTGTCAAAAGTATTCTTGTGAAAATAACAATGGTGATTAAGTTTAAAGTAATGCCAAACTGAAATAACTCCATCAACCAACTAAAATTAGTTTATGTCCCAGACTTCTTCAAAGATCTCTTTAAATAGAATTTATATTTAAACAAGAATTGTCTTTTTCACCCCATATATTATGTATTTACTAATACTTAACACTTCAATTATTGTGTGCAGTTACTTGGCTTAATTTCTTATGAAATATCAACTAATGTAAAATTTTCTATACACAGGGCACTAGGGTACCAAAAAACAAAATTCATATTAAAGAATGCCTCAGTCCCTGCCATTTTAAAAGCCTTTGTTATGCATTTGAGCCATAGACTATTTTGAATATTAGACGTGTGCAAAGATACAATTGATTAATCAAGGTCAATTTTAAATGCTATGCAAAAACCTGTTTACTAACCTTTGTTTTTTTTTTAATATCACTGGAATTATCTCCTTTGATTTGCGCCTTTCTGTATGTACATGTCAAATAAAAACAACAAAATCAACCTCTGATAATTTTGGGGAGTTTTAAGTTGCTATGTTCACGATACAAATAGGAAATAAAATTATATTGTACATTTTTTATGTACTGTGTGTTTTAGCATGACATAATCCAACGTACCATGAAAGTTTTGGTCCTGCTGCATGCCAGAAACCTTCGAGACCATGAATCACAGAAATGCATATTTAACACATTACTCTTCAAAAAAAAATTTCTCTTCAGGACAGCAACTTTCATTTTTCAGTGTACAGCCCTTATTATTCTGATCGTCTATAGGTATGTATACAATTTGCAAATTTAACATCTAGTGCTTCTTAAGAAAAGCAAGGTAACATGGTAATTAAATTAAACAAATATTTATATGCTCAGCTGGCGTCTTGTCTTAAGATTGTTCCTCGTTTTTCTTTAATCAAATATTTTGTGAAATTAACAATACAGCTACTAACCATTCAGCCCCATTCTTGCTTGACATGACAGGAGAAAAATTACAATACAGTTATTGTCATCTTTATTATTATTATTAAATGTATAAGACATTTTGCAACTATTTTTAAAATTATCATTTAGCACTTTTATTCAAAGCGACATACAATTAGGAAAGCCCAGTCAGCCATTTCCTGGCTCAAGTGACGTGAAGTGTTAAAAGGTAACACTGTTGGTTATATTTTGAAATATTTTATAAACTCTCCATCCAGCAGAGGAATTATTCTAATAAAGTTTATAATTCGATACATCTACATTTACAGATTTCCTGAAAATGCAAAAGAATACAACAGAATGCCTTTATCATCATTGTACACAACAGGTACAACGAAATGCGAAAACGAAACATGTAATGATCAAATGTTATCTTAATCCAAATTCTGATTCTTTTATCAGCCAATTTCACTGATCATAACAGCTTAAAAAACCTGCACTGTAATTGTTTTTTGTTACAACTTACAATGCATAAATCATAACCAACAGTGATTTGGCATAATCATCCTAAGTATCTTTTAAAATGAAATATGGGTAGCAGGAGAAATGCATTTATCCCAATGACCTATTTCACTATCCAGACCACTCCAATGATGATTATAGGGGAATGTTACGTGTTTGTAAACATTAGTTGTACTAAAAACCCATGGCATTAAACCTACAATTGCCTTTTAAACTTAGCTTTAAGAACAGTTTCACAGCCCTATGCCCACTAATCCACGCTGAATATCAGTTTTGCATCATTTGTATATAACACTTGGTTATGCATATGCATCATTATCCATATTTGGACTTAATGAAATTAAAAACCATAAATGATAAGAGGTAATCATTTGATGATGTTTATCCTGGTCAGGATGACGGGACGCCGGCACCCAATTCCAGGCAGCATACGGCACAAGGCTGTAGTATACCCTGGATGAGATGCCAACCCAACACTCAAATAATCAGATTCTCTGGGCAATTTAGAGACACCACTCAACCTAACCACATGTCTTTGGACTGCGAGATGAAATTGAGTATCCGGAGGAAACAGGGCTAAAACTCCGGAAGAATGTGCAAGCTCTACATCAGGGGTGGGCAACCCTGATCCTGTAGTGCTGGTATCCAGCAGGCTTTCCATCCTACCTGGTTGGATACTGACACTCCAAGATCAGGGTTGCCCACCCCTGCTCTACATTCTCGCAAGTTGGATGTGAATCTCCACTCCTGGAAGTGTGAGATAACTGTGATGCCCATTGAGCCACGATGCCACCCATTTCTGATAATACACATCCTACAACGCCCTGCAACTTCCTCCTTTATCCAGGTATGCAAAGTATGGTCTTACCCAAACCTTTAGCACTGTCGTTAAAGACAGTACACTGCACATAAAAGGAGTACAAGTAAAGTTATTAACAGTCCAAATTTAAAACCTATTAACCTGTTGCGTGCCAAACATAGCAAAGGTAACCATAAAAGCCACAGTGATGTAAATGTTAAATGAATCTTCACAATGCATTGTTTCTACTAAAATGGGCTTTAATTAACAACAAAGTTCAAAAGTCTGTCTGAACAAAGAAGCAAATCTTGTCCATTATTTTAACTTGAAAAAAATTAATCTATAGTAGTAAAATTACAAAAAACATCAATATATAATACTTTGATCTGATTAATACCAAAAAAATGTTATGTGTTACTGGGAAAATTACCATTAGATATATCAAATGAAACATCTGAACCAGGGGCAGGCAACTTTTGACATCTTAAGCTGATGACTATGTTGGCTGTAGGGCCAACTGTGTTGGTAATCATTTTTGACAGACTGTGAATGTGTCATTCTACCATTAAAATCCCATTGCAACAAAGTTTTGCCAATTTTAAATATTCAAATTGCAAATAAAACCGGTTTTAAGTTTCACAAATTTCCAATAAAAGCAAACACTTGAATAGCAGAAATGTACTTGCAAATGTACCGTCCTACCGTCGTTTTAGTTCACTTAACTACAACTGAAAAAAGCCCAGTTTGGTGCTTTCAAATCAAACTGAGAGCTCAGCAATATTGAAACTAGTATACCAGGCCTAGAATGACCCACATCAAGGCAAATAAAAAGTTATCTTACCACTGTCACAAATGACTGCTAATATATGTTTTGAGGGACACCGCTATATTATTTAACATAAATGTAATATTAACTATTGTTGTCGATTGTTTAATTAGTACACCCCAAGAACACTCCTGGAGACCAATATGTGTAGACACCGCGTTTTAAAATTGTATAATTTACACAGATTGAATATACTATATTACAAGCTTTAGAAGACACTTAAAGTTTTATCTGCCGAGTGGATTTTTTTTCAGTATTATTAACGACATTTTAACACGACAGTGAAGGAATCGGCTCATACCGGGCGACTTTGTATTCGAAGAAACCTGCCTTTCTGCGCCTGGAACAGGAACTAGATCGCACAGATTCCACAGTCATTCTGCATTTTGCCATATCGGAGAATAATACTGGGTTCAGAAATACGCGAAGAGCGTCCGTGTACAGTGCAGCACACACACACGTATATCTGACATATTTCACATCAATAAACTGGAATGGAGGCCTCGAAGTCCTTTAACACCGCATAAGGCGGACTTCGGCATCCCCTTTTTTAAATAAAAACACCCAGGAAACTAAAATTCCCCCTTTCACTTAGAGCATAAAACATTCTATGTAAATGCTACCATACGGAAATGGGAAAGGTTATATTTATGTAACTGGACTGTCGGCAGGTACCGGAGTAGACGGCGCCACACCTGCCCCCGAAGGTGGTGGCCAGATGAAACTACCCTAAAAATCACCATTTGCCACGCAGCTGCACGCTTGACAGTCGTCTGGGGGTAATTTAAGTTAGTAACTCTTCAATGCAGTGACTTAACTAGAAGCGTAGACCGCTCATAAATAATATCTCCTACTGATAATACACACATAGGGTAGTTACATCAGTAAAGGCGGATAATCTCCTCTATTCCCAGGTACCACGTCGTGTAATCACCCATAAGTTCCTTGCCGTTTTTCCCTCTGCATATAAATGTCATTTGGGAGAAATGAAAGCCAGCAGTTTGGCGCAGTTTCGCCCGTTCCTGCCGTGTTTTGCCCGGCGTGTCTGTACTCACCTAGTCGGGAGCGAAGATCGGCAGTCCGTCGCCTCAGATAACAACATCGATTAAAGATCAGCGGTGCGATTTGAGACAAAAGCCTTCAGCAGCTAGCTGACTAATGAACAACAAGTCGTATAACTGCATAAACGGGAATTTAAAGGCTATTATCTCTGCCTTCTTCACTGCCCATCCATTCGGCTGTTATTGCGATCGTAACTCGTAATCGTGCCGTCGGCCATGCAGCCAGCTAGCTACAGCCAGCCTTGTTCGTCCCCACTATCTGAAAAACAGAGAAAGTCGCAGCCTATTGCCCATCTGAAACTAGTCAGAGAGACCAGATTCTAAAAACCAACTGGCCCAATATCTGCCTGATTGTATCCCGCACTAGCCGAGGTTAAGAGGCTGGCTATCGGCTGTCCCCACAGCTAGTTAGCCGGACGAGCCTTTCCCATTCTTTCCCCCGTTTGCTGGAAAACCCGGAAACGAATTCTTCATCCTGACAAAATGGAGGAAGACAGGCGAAAGAAATACCCGATAAGGGCCGAGCTGCAAAGTACAGCGCAATCAGGTGGCTTTATCTCCGAGTACTTTTCTCTAGTCCATTATGCTGAGCGGTAAGATTAATGCTGTAGGCATAAACTGAAGGAGAGGATGGACATGGAAAAACGAAAACGATACATATAAAGTCCATGTGAAGAAAAGCTGCCATTATGCCAAATAAACTGAAGGGCATTTGTTCATTTTTTCCACCAAACCTCTACACGACAAGATAACATAAACTGCATAGTTAAGTGTTACCAGATTAAGAATGTTTTATTGACCGTGTGCAAAAAATGCATTGGAATGCCGAGTTGTTCTAGCTACACAAGTATAAAAAAAACAACATGGTATATAAATACATTAACTGCAAATAGACAATGGATGTGCATTGCGTGAAGTTAAAATAAATAACATTATAATTCGTATCAAATGCAGGTGCAAGAAATATTGTTGTCTAAGTAATCCATATTGCTATTAATGTGGATGGTTTGAAGAAAAAAAAGTTTTTGAATCTGGTAGTCAGTATTCTGATGCTGCAAAAACTCCTACTAGTCGCCAGGGTTGAGAATTGTTAATATACAGTTAGAGTTTGGATCCCCAGATATACTTTATACTTATTTTGCAGCAGCAGTTGACATAGCCTATACCTAGTCAATGGATGGAAGATTGCTCCCTATGGTCCTTTTGGGCCAACCTCACTGCCCCATGTAAGGCCTTCCTTGCCTGAGCAGTGACTGCACGATGCCATGGTGTAATATGGTATACATTTAGTGGTAAGTGTGGTCTTCCTTAACTGTCTCAGGAAGTGAAGGTGCTGACAGGCGTTTGTGAGGATTGATCCATCTTAACCTTTTAGAGATCTGAAGGCCACTGAACCTGAAGCTGTTTGAGAGTATCCATTGGAGAGCCATCAATGGTGATTAGTGTGTGGCTTATGCTAGGCCTCCTGTAGTCCACAACAATCTCCTTTTGTTTTAGCAATGTATGTATGACAAAGTATATCTTGCTTTCATTTTGAGTGGTATTCCGGATGGGGAAGAGAACTATAGAGCACTATTTTAAAATTCAAATCATCTGTAGTTCTGTAAAAGAGTATTAGCAACATGACCAGCTTTCACATCATAATGCGACACATTGGAAGCTGTCACAGGTTACCAACTCTCACGCACCTGGCGTGACACTCACACTTTCAGACTCCCACGCTCACGCAAGAAATATTACGGCAAATCTATATTATTCCATTAAAAATGTAAAATTAGCCATATCAAAAGTGATGGGGTAGTTTGCAAACCCTACAGACTATTTACAAGGTTATAAAATTGTTTCATACATGTAAATGCATGTACGAACTTGTGTCAAAAATCTTACACCAGCCAGCCAGTCTTACACCAAAGTTGGCAATCCTGCTATGACACTGGTCAGCTAGTAAAATCAGTTTCATTTGCATGCACGAATAGATTAAATAAAGACCAAAAAGCCATTTTACTAAGGGACTAATCTTGGCAACCTTCAAATATAAATGCAGTATTTAAGTTTCTTAAGCATTGTTATTAAACTTTCATTATACTTGAACATTTAACATTTATTAAAATATATTTAATGCACTTTCACATCAAAAAGAAATTGTTTTAACCTAAACAATAGCTAACATTTAAGTTTCTGTGGTTTTAGTTGTATTATCTGTTTATCATGTTGCTTCAATAGTAAATACGTCACGTTACTTTATTAACAGACATGAAATGTCGTTATTGTAGTGAGCCTTCCCTTCTAGTGAAGTCTAGCATACGTTTCCTGGTTTATTATGGAAATTTTCCTCATGTATTGCTTTACATCTAGATACAGTGCAATTGCAGAATGTACTGTGTATAATTGACTTCTTAATTGGATAATGAATAATCTGTAAATGCAGAACATTAACTGGGAGGAGGGAGGGCAGATTTTCCCTACCTGCAGTAATTCTTAGTGTTGACTGTTGACGATTCTAGGGCAATAAGTCTACTAAATTTGGGACATACAGTTCTAGGATATTGTGGATGAATTCATACCTGCTATGAAATATAGAGGGAGCTCTAGGCTTTGAAAACGTATGATGTGAACCCAGGAAGGTAGTAGTTCTCAATCTTTTTGTTGATTTAAGCTGTGAATTCTGTGGTTCTGTGTAAAATCGTGACCAAAGCTTTTGTGCTCTTTACTGCCAGGAGGGTATTCTATTGGATTCTATTAAAAATCTCTAATAAAGCCTTTATTTTAACACACAAAGTATATTGACATAAACAGTATTGTGTTATCCTGCATCTCATTTTGAAAAGGTGTCAATAGCAATCCCATAATTTTTTTCTACGCTTTTCAAATTGCACAATCCACCCTCTGTTCTCGCGGTGGGCCCCCATTGGGCCGCAGTTCCTAGTTGAGAACCACTGAACTAAGGGATCATTGAAGAAAAGATTCACAGTGACTTCAGAACGAAAAACATTGTCAAAGTCATACAGAGTTGATATTTTATTGATTGTTCATTGATCAGCCATATTGTTAAAACCACCTGCCTTATATTGTGCAGGTCTCCCTTGTGCTGCCAAAACAGCTCTGACCCGTCGAGACCTCTGAAGGTGTCCTGCCATTACTGGCACCAAGACATGAGCTGCAGATCCTTTAAGTTCTGTAAATTGCAAGGATGGGCTGGGTTGTTCCCTGCGAAGCACCCACAGCCTCTGCGATGGTCTCTGGGTCCCCGCAACCCTGAATAAGATAAGCAGTTACAGAATGGATGGATGGATGGACAGATGGAGGGGTGGATGGAATTTTTCCACGAAACTTGTTTAGCTAGTGTCCACAATTTTATTCCATTTTTTGTATCTGGAACCTGCATTGCAAAATTGTGGGAAATGCATGTTATCTCTTTAGAACAGTTCCACACACATCCGTCATAAAGATGTCCCAAAATGTACCATATCAGTTATTAAATATATAATGCTTTTAAGGCTCAATTTTCCACTTTGGGATCAAACAAATGTATTAACCTAATGTAATCTAATTAAAATATAATTCTCGTTTAAATTTGTATACTTCGTGTAATTTGTATAATTTCAGTACTATGCCCATCATGGTTTCGGTACTAATTGGCATTTGTATGGAGAACGCAGACTGAACAAGGTGCTAAGGGGAAAAGGAAGCCTGGCTGATGGGATTTTATTCTCGTACGTGTGCAGTATGGATGGTGACTTATAAAGCTGCAGAGCAGAAAAACAGATTACAGTCAGCAGTTTCAAAACCTTGGGCCTGTAGCGTTTTTCAAAAGGAAAGGTTTTGGAGTGAAAAGAAATATGGAAGACTGACACATTATACACTTAGGCTAGTATTAAGTGTTTTAGTGTATTTTTGCTTGCTGTGGGTTTTTTTAAAGTCTCATACTACCCAACAACTTTCTGAATGCCTGCAGATGTAAAAATTAATAAATTTGGTTTCAAATTGAACTCCACATAACCAGTAGCCTTGTATTGTTGTTTTTTTTTTTTTTTTTTTTTTTTAAAAAAAAAACATTTTATGTATTGTGTTTATTGTGAGCATTTTATGTACTTGAAGATGTACGATGAAAAATTCTTTGAATGTGCAAACCTTCTCAGCTAATTATTGTGTCCACTATTCTATTTAAAATGTACACATTCTCTACAAGATCACAAGGATTTCCCCACTCTAGGTTCAATCAAAAAACATGTGGTTTAGACAGACTGGCTTAAATTGCTGTTGGTGCTTAGTTTTGTGGCTGAATGTTCCACAGCAGACTGGCGTCATGTCCATTCCTAGTTAGACTCCAGCAATATACTCCGAATCAGATCAGCCGTACACTTGAAAACAAAAAAAAATACTGTTTTAATTTAGTCACCATCTTGATGCTGGCAGTAGAACTTCATAGACAAAACAGAAAACACAAAAATGAAAATCCAATGTAAAAATTCCAAGTCTAATTCTTATAACCAGAATGACATATCAAAAAAATGTATTTTAGGGAAATACAAAAAAATATACCAACTGCTGGACTTGAGTGATGCAATAAGTTTCATTCAGATTGATAACATTACCTAGGCGTACCTTTGTTGTATGTAGTTAGAACAGGGGTCTCCAACTCCGGTCCTGGAGAGCTACTATCCAGTAGGTTTTCTATCCTACCCGGCTTCTGATGAGCCACACCTGTTCGCAGGTAAATACCAGGAGCAGGTGAGGCTCATCAGAAGCCAAGTGGAACAGAAAACCTACTGGATAGTAGCTCTCCAGGACCGGAGTTGGAGACCCCTGAGTTAGACTATTTTTCTGTAGAGAAAGCATTTTGATGTGTTGTCTCTAGGGTTCGAGGTTGGAATCTTATATCCACTCAGTGCATATGTGAAATCTGCATGCGGGTTACATACTATTGCAGTTCAAAGACTAATAAGCATTCAAGCTAATAAAGCATCTCTAAATTGCCCGGAGTTTGTGTGTCCTGCAATAGACTGGCATAGTTAAGTGAGTATAGGTAACAGAGACAATCACAGTGCCTAACTTCATCCCATAAGACATTTCAATACATTTTTCTACATTCTTTGAGTTTTCAAAATTACAGAACTACATAAAACACGTGACTGCAAATTTGTGCAATGAAATGCAATGTGCAATGATGCAATGAAAATCAATAACAATATAAACAATCCTTGTATATTCTAGAAATAAAATTTTTTTTAATTGACCTTCATACAGGTCAGTATGAGCCTTCCATGAGTTAAAATACTCTGTATGTCTAATGAGCTAAATTTGAACTAATGAGTGAACCTGGGGGGCTTGCATTACACCCAATTAACCCTAATACACTGCCAAGAAATCGCCGGGGGGGGGGGGGGTCTCATCTGGGGTCTTGTTGGGGAGGGATATTGTTGGTCTATACCCCAAGGATAAAAAATAAGACGATCATGTGGTAAGGTAATACTGGACAATCAATGGATTTGTGAGAATATTCTCTTCCAAAACGTCTTAATAGGTGGACAAGCCGATATACAATGTGACAATGTATCCACAGAGATTTTACATTTAGTGCATAGATTTGACCTGAAAAGTCTGTGAACAGTTTTAAAGTGCCGCTCTGCAAATTGATGATGAATGAGTTAAGGTTTGTGTGAATACAGCCTAGGATATCATCCCATTTATCATCTGCAACAGCCATGTTAAGGTCCATTTACCCCCCAATTCTATTAGAATTGATACCGTGGTTTGCTTCATTCAATACATTGTAAGATCTTACAGTGTTTAAATTTAGGATCAGAACTCAGTGGTAGGCAGGGCAGTGTTAAGAAAAAGTCGCACTTTGCGGATAATGGTAATTGTGGCTCTGGGTTTTAAAAAATCTTTCTTTATCTTCCTCAAGATTTGTGATTATCTTGATCCCATGGGACAGTTATTGAAGAGACACCCAGGGTACCCTGAGCCCTAGGGGGAGATTCTGGGCTCCCCATGAATGAAACAAAGAACCTAACCAAGGTTTGGTTTTAGAGTATCATTTTATCTTAGTCCAAATTAGTGTTTTTAAGAATATGTTCATAACCAACAATTCTTTCCCAGTGCTTTCCATGGATAACAAGCAGGTGAGTGGGGATGGGTGACAATAATATGATTTGATGTCTATTCACCAAAAGGCGGGTCTCTCTAATAAAACATTCTTTAATACATTTGAGGCGACTTGCCAATTATAAAACTTTGTAATAAAAAGGCAGAGTCCCCTAAATCCAGCTGTAAGTTTCTATATTTACATTTTGGCTTCTTTCCTGCCCAGCAAAAGGCACAAATATATGAGTTGAAAAATGTAATGTCCTTATCTGAAGGAGGTACACTGATCATTTCTCAAATGTACAAGTATTTTAAGCAGACTATTAATTTTTAGGATACTTATTCTCCACATCAGCAATATAGGAAGACAGGTTCAGCGATGGAGATCATTTTAAATCCTATGTATAACAGAAGGAACATTATGCAAACTGTATCCAAACACTGGCCAGGAATCTCCCCAAAGACCCACATGGTACAACATCTAAACATACAACTCAACATTACCTTTTAAAACGCTTTTATAGCATCAAAATCTAACAAGATTGTATAACATTTCACACACATCTGACATTAGAAGAATGTTGCTCTTCACCAAACCCAGTTTGGCAAAATCTTACGATGATTCTTCATATCGGCTGGCATTTGGCTCTGAACCCATCAGGACCAGGGCTTTTATTATAAGGAAAACTTACAAATCTGATCGTTTCCGCCCCTTCAGTGTGTTACTCAATGGAGTTCTATCTTCCAGGACTGAATTCATACCAGAAACAAGATGCTGCATTGCGATTCATAAGCTCCCCAGGAACTTTGTAACAATTTTGTTAATATCTTTAGTCTTTCTGTTTTTTGCCTTACCGCTCACAGGAGATACAAACAAACTCCCTCTTTTACCTGAGATTTACCTTCCAGGCTTGCCATATTAATCTAGCAAAGAGATGTGTGGCACCGTCTTCTATGTTAATAACACGGTAAGACGTGCCTTTACGGCCATGAACTTTCTAGCTATAGTTTTGCTTGGGTTTTCAATTATGAAATTCCCTAGATCAGCAATATTTCTCTCTCACTCAGCTCACTTCTTTTCGTAAGAGAGACATAATATTACCATTAATCTAATATATGCTTTCAGCATTTCCCAAATCAAAGAGGGCCCAGAGGACTCAGTAATAATTATGGACAATATATCTTATCAACCGTGTATATAATAAAATGAGGATCCCAATCTAGATATGCAGGAAATCTCCAAAGTGGCAGTTTTGTCTCATTATTAATCCATTTGATTATAGAAATTGCAATCTCTCCAACTGAGCAACGGACAACATTATCTACCATTGTATTTCTATCTAGAAAATCGTCAATTCTTGAAGAAATCAGGTGTACTACTGAAAGATGTGTACATGTGTACAGATATGTTTCACCTTGGGATTACATAGTCGCCATATGTTAAACATGTTACTTAATTCTTCCAGTCAGGCATATGCATGCACATGAGAGGGCTGGATTCATCTAATGTGGTATCAGAAGTTTCCATCCAAAACAACATGATCACATGGCCACTTTCTTGTCTTAGCGTAACAAGAAATTACAGTCAGAAACAGTGAGAGGCATAAACATTAACCAGGAACAATGACTTCCCTATGACTATGTACCTTGTACATAGTCCTCAATGATAAGTAGCATGTTCTTATGTTTAAATATCACCACCCCTGGTATTATTAAAGAGTAAAATACTTGCTCTAGTCATTTCTATTTCAGTTCTTCATGCTTCTCATTAATGTGATGAGTTTCTTGAAGGAGAGCAATATGCCCGTTTAGATTTCAAAAGATTCAGTACTTTCCTCCTATTTATTGAATGATGAATGCTTTTGATATTCCAGGGAAGAAATCCTAATGTCAGCTCTGTCCATAAAGAGTTCACACGGAAACTCATAAGTTCAGAGCACATGTTCGGGTAACAGAGGCTTCTCAAACAAGTAGGTGAGTAGGTATCCATACCTCTGGCTAATGATGGGAGTATTTTCATAATAGAAAAACATGGACAGAAAACGCTAAAAAAATAAATAAATAAAAATTTCAAGACAGCAGCAAGTATTTCTGGATCTGAAATTCTTAAGATAAACAAAACAAGCATTAATATTGACTGTGCTTTTTCATTGACATAGTTTTAATTATTGTCATATACACAAACATACACTGTACATGTGTGTAGTGAAATGTTTTATACTAAAACATAAAAAAAAATCTCCATCAGAAGCGACTAATTTCATTCCATGTTGCAAAACAATCTCCCAGAGACTCTATAAGGGCATCTCAAACCAAAATGAGCAAGGTTACCAGACAAGCAGCAAAGCACTAATCTGTATTTAACCTGCTTACGAACCGGATTGTACAAACACAGAAGCCATGATAAAACCAGCTATTTTTCCCTTGTAACTCAGGGATGGGAACAAGTCACTCCTTAGTGAGTCTCAAGTGAGAACATCGCAAGTCTGAGTCAAGTCTCAAGTCATGTGCCCTCAAGTCCAAGTCGAGTCCAAGTCCTTCCATCATTTTTCCTGTCGAGTCACAAGTCATCAAATTTGTGTCTCATGTCCAAGTCAAATTGTGAGTCATGTAACTTGAGTCCCTACTTATGTCAGATGTTTTTTTTACCTTTAGTGATTAAAACATGCTGCAGAAAAACCCGCCAGAGTACATTGTCCTTCAAAGGCAGAAACAGGTTGAAAAGAGAGGAAGTGATATGTGTTTCTCAGGACACCTTGCAATGCAGACAACAGAGAATTAATATACACTGAAATAATAAAATTAACTTCATGGTATCCAGAGGGGGGACTATAGCCTCAAGTCTTCTCGAGTCATGAGGTCCAAGTCTTGAGTCATTTGCCCTCAAGTCCAAGTCATTCCATGTGTTTTGTCGAGCCGCGTCACAAGTCATCAAATTTGACTTGAGTCCAAGTCGAGTTACATGTCAGTCACTTGGGTCCCCACCTCTGGTAATTCTATGGACTGAACATCCCATGCAGTGCGAACAACAAGTTTAGTAGGAATGAAATGTGACCAATTTGGGGCATGATGATCAGGCTGTGAATGCAAAGTGAGATGGGTGCATTCAGTCTTCAGAATATCTCTTTCCATTACCAACCCAAAAACTTTGTACATCCATGTCTGAAGGCCATCAATGGGAGACCGGCGCTCTGTTTTCTCAGTAATCAAGCAATTTTCAGATTTTTCCCTGTTCTCCCTATTTTTGAGATTACCCACTTTCTCTTGCAGTGCCAGGATAGAATCTTTTCCATTTTGAGCGATACCTCATCACCGGATTCTATGTCCTGGGCAGCGCTAACTCCAGATTCACCTCCGTGGACCCTGCAGCATCAGCTTGGATAAACAAAAGGAGTCAATTGTCCAAGTACCAAGATACTTCTTGAACAAAGCAGGTATAGAAAATGGACGGATGGATAATGAATGAGGACATCCCACGATGGAATTCCGCTCGCCATCTCGCATTGGGCCTAGTTGCATGGACACAGCATGAGCCTCTAGATGTCCCCTTTAACTCGCCCAGAGACATCATGATTTACAACTATGTCAGTTCAAGGGCTAAAATAAAAACCTAAGTATCAGAGGTAATATATGAAAAATTTGCATCTATTAGGTTCTCACATGCGCATATCCCCAGTTAATAATAGTGATTGATAATGTGCTTTTAATGTGAAAAATAAGCTACTAATCATTAAATGTGCTTGCATTGTAAAATACATAAACACTTGTTCTTCACTGAACTACACATAATACTCTTCAAGTGCGTAAACCTGGTCAAGAGGCACGCAACATTTACTACAATATTTTGCCCCCCAGTGTATAAATTGGCCCTGCTGGCACCCTGCGTCATCCTGCTTGTACCCTGTGTGACCCTGCTTGTACCCTGTGTGACCCTGCTTGTACCCTGTGTGACCCTGCTTGTACCCTGTGTCACCCTGCTTGTACCCTGTGTCATCCTGCTGGTACCCTTGTGTTGTCCTTTATAAATTATTAAGACCTTTAAGGACATGTTCATATTGGCCTGTTGCTTAACAAAGCACACAGTCAGCACAGGTGGTGTCAGTAAGCAGACATATTCATCAGAACAGGCTTTATTTAGGGCATAAAGTCCACAGCCAGAATTCGAAGCTCTTTCATGCAGACAGCCTGCTAGCTGCATTTCTATTAGAGGCCAGGCTTAATACAACAATTTATCAAGAATGAAGATTGACTTCTTTACAAAAACAAGAACAAATTCTTCAAAAACAACAAAAAAATTAAAGAATCTATACAATTCCTCAACCTCAGCAGCCTTCATTTTGTACACAGCTTTAACTGTACACTGTTATCAAATTTACAAAACAAATTCTCTTTTATAGGACCATCTCTTGGCTCATACATAAAATAGAGTTTCCTGTCTATTAACTATTTACAATTATATACAGATTTATAATACAGCCAGCACGGGCAACCCTCCACAAAGTCCCAGTGCAGGAAGTGTTAAGTGCATTTCACCACTGACAGAAATACCTCCAGTTTTCTGGAGCCCACTCACGGTAGTGTGTAACTGGTGATGGTAAGTGCCCATATGAAAATGATTGTCTTTCTTCCGAAGCCGTGCCACTACCAGTACTGAGCAATTCAGACGGCAGAGTGCCTAAAGGATTTTAGTTACCAAATCCAAGTAGTCAAACAAAGTGGAGTCAATTGTCAGACATTATATAATATTAGCAGTATTTTCCCTTTGCTAATTCTGTTCAGTTGTGTAGCATTAAAATAAAGCAGGTCTCCTAACATGAATATGGAGAAAATTATTAATATAACTGTACACTTCCCAATCAAATACACACACAATCCTCCTTCTCTTCCAAAAAAACCTTCTGCAATTCATGATAAGATTTTTATACATCTAAACACATATAGCTTCAGGAAAAAGCAAACAAAATGGGTCCCATACAATAGACAACTATATAGCATTGTGTTAAAATATTTGCGAAATCCCAGTGTGCATCGGGTAGTGCATTTAACACTCTTTAGGTTCCAGCTTACAGGACATGTCAAACAGCAGGTTTTGATTGTCAATTACTTGCAACTGACGCACGTAAGCCTTGGTCTGAAGATGGGAGGGGGATGGTTCCACATCAACAACTGCAGAGAGAGAATTCATTAAAATAAGCCACACTGACAAAATATAACCACCAGGGGGAGCGTTCAGAACAAATCTTAACTCTTTCTTAACGAATTCTTTAACTACAAGATCTTGCTGTCATTAAATGGGGGGGGGGGATTTTAAAAGGTTACTTTAAATAGCTGCAAACTGTAAAATTTACAGTGTCATGAAAGTAATTTTGGGTGAGAGATCTAAAATAGGTCAGTCTTCGTGTGCAGTTTGCATTTTTTTTTGATAAAAGTGGATAAATTGTAGTAACATCAGAGCAATTTGACTCTACATAATATTAACAAAGAATTGTATCAATTACTATTCTCCTTAACTTGAATGACACTTTTTGATTTCCAGATTTCCGTAATATCAAAAGGTATTGAATGTGCCACTGAAGTGGCGTTCATTCTGAAGTTCACCATCTGACTAAATCGCCTCAGGACTGTACTGTACTGATGGGTGAGGTAGGTTGAAAGTGTCTGCTTTTAAAAATATAAATCCTCTGTAAGGAGGGGTAAGGAGTGGTTTCTTTCACTGTTCTCTGTTCTCTTCACTTTGACAATGCTCTTCAAAATGCTTGCATGTCTCGTATTTTGATACATTTGATTTTGATCTATTTGTATGTTTTGTTTTCTGCCCATTTCTGTATCTGATGACTGGCTCCTCGACAGCTGTATTTTTGTAATGTGTTTTTGCCTCGTTCGTATGTTGCTTTGGAAAAAAAATATGAAAATAATGTAATGAAAGAGGAAGATAAAAGTGAAACTTACGCAGCTGACCGCTCCGATACCTCCTGATACCCCGGACCATCTCAGCCACTTTGTGCTTAAGAAAATAAAATGTGCAGTGTTTAGAAAAGAGCTAAGAACTAAAAAGTATATGACTATTACGGTAGATTATACTAAATGCAAACTCAAGTTGCATTTCTGAGATGTATAACAGCTAGTGATCTAATGCAGCAGTGTAGATTCTGGGTTAAATAATAACTTACCATCTTCTCAAAATTGACCAGTTCGCCATGGAAGGTCTTGCAGCTCTCATGAAGGAAGGTCAGATCTGAGAAACAAGAGATTAAAGGAAAATTTAAACATAAAAGAAAATTATGCTGTTATTTACACAGTTTCCTTATTGGTGCACATGAATGTGGCTGAACTATGTAACATCTAACTAAAGCCAGGGTACTTTTCACATTAAATATACATACCTTAGTTCAGCTTTCATGCCATCTGGCCAATACCCATTACATTTGTGTTCTAATTAACTCACCAGGCCCAAAATATGTCTTTTAGAATTTGTGTTGGATACATTAGAGCTTGCCAAAATAATAAAAATTAACTTTGGGGTGTATAGAAACTGGGAACTTAAAGCAATGCTTTATTTTCGGTTACATCTGGAGGAATATTTACTAGAAAACATTTACAACATTTTAATCGTAAAAGCTCAATGTTTGCCTGTCTGTTCGTCTAGCCTAAAGACTCCTGCCAGTTCTGTTCCAGGTCACAGTTCAGCTTGTCTCCTGCTAATGAACCCTAATGTGTTTGAGTCAATTTTTCATTAGAAAGGCAGAAGGGAGCAGAGACACAGCCCAGAGTTTGAGCATTTCAGTGCTGCATCGTAGCCATGCATTCTCTACTTACGACAGTAAGCAAAAATATTCCCATCCATTATTTCTGAAATGAAGGTTTGCGTAACAGGTAAACAACTAAGTCTCAATTCAGGACCAAACACTTTCAAAATATATGTACACCTAGGTATTGTGCAAATACACCATTATCAACCCCATGTCTGCAGAAATATTTACATGCATAGGGAGTTAAACACTGTTCCCCCAATCGCCTAATCCGTGTCTTTGTCAGCCCCATCATACAAGGAACTGGAGCTACTAAATGTTCAGTAAAATGAAGGTGATTAGGGAAGGATATTAAACACGAGGGCTGAGCCTTTAGGTATGGTTCTCCTAGAAAGCTACTAGATGTTTTCAGCATTGGTGGTTGGCTGGGGATATTTAAGCGAGCACATCTGGAGAGCAGCTGTGTGAGAATGACAGAGCAGGCCTGACCTGCAGCTTTCGCGTGCTACTGTTGGGACGTACCTCTTTTTACACACCGATTCTGATACCAGGCTTACACACGTACGCAACTTACTCGTTTAACCTTCCGATATCAGAGCTGCTGCTGCTGCTCATTAACTCTATCCTCTCTGGAAATACCCTGATCCTTTCAGCAGAGAGATTTTCAACTTTCACAGTAAATTGCAGATAGAAAGCAATTGCTGCTAATGTTATTTACCAAATTCTTTTTTCTTGTAACTTTTAAAATCGCCGTGGTATAGATAATGATTATATACCTATCGCCCGAACCACCGCCCTTCCGGACGGGGGCGGCGGTTCAAAGACTCAGCGCGTGTGGGTGGGGGGCCCCCCCCTAATTATATTCATATATAAAAATACTCACCTTTCAGCAGCAATGGCGTGAAAGGGATTAGCGGTGGGCGAAGACTTGTCACTAACTCCCGGTAGGATTTGTGATTTCTAGATGGATCCTGACAGGAAAAATGCACCAGTCAACTACACAATCATGTCCACAGAACCAAGATCCTGTCTTAACCACTTCCATTTATCGATACTCAACTGCAATGCTCTCGAACTGCTGGAACTGCTTCTTGAACTTTCCAGGCAGCCCCTAAAAAACACGATTCGATCAGCAAGACTATACTGTCTATACTGTGTAAAAAAAAACTCAAGTAATGTATTTATCACAGCAGAGAACATAATCACTATATTGACACCTGAATCGCATATTTCTTGTATTTACAGTTAAGTGCTATGGGTGTTAGTTTATCAGATTACGTCATTTCAGGAGTCCCGCGGTGCTTCTATGGCAATTAACATCCAAAATGTTCTGGTCTTGAGCACCAAACATTAAATTTCTGTCAGCAGCATTTATGCTTTTCAGAATGATAACGCTCAAAACATTTCGCTAATGTATCGATTCACTGAGGAACTGAAGCACCACTCTGCTGGGTTTCAATGTCATCACAACGTATTCAAGAAGTATCACGTAACAGCATCAACGTTTACCTCCCAAGTCAGGCGCAGCCGACTCACAGCTGGATTGTCCAGCCCAAGAACTATGGCAAGGAAGGACAACAGATTCTGTTGCTGCTTGCACCTGAAAAAACATGAATGCTTATTTATGCAAACCAAAAGGGTACCATCAGTTATACTAACTTACAGTAATGGGGGACAAGTGCTTTTTGGTGTTAAATTTCTACTGATTAAGACTTGGAATGCTGGACCAACAGCGACGTTGAGTTGACTGATAGTGGATCTTTGCTCTAAATAGCTCATTCCATCTCATTCCACAAATGTTCAATTGGAATGAGACTTGGTCACTGTATCAAGCAGCATTCACTGTCAAGTTCATGAACCATTCCTGGATAATATTAACTGTGTGGCACAGGGCATTATCCAGTTATATTACAGTTTCTGCATGTGGTTGTATTTTGAGTTTTTGTCTCCATTTTATCTAATGGCATTCGCATGACATGCTGTGAGATTTGTGATTCTACAGCAACTAATCAGGCACTTAAACTAGGCCTATACTTAATCAGCATGTGACTTTAATTTTATATTTATTAACCTGTAATATTTTCAGTTCATGACTTTGCTTAAATATAAATTAATACAAAAATATCAAAAACAAAAATTAAAAAATTAAAATGACTTCTTTAATTGACATTGCTCCAGGTTCTTTAGATATACTTCATGTATGTAATAAATTTTATGAACAAATACAAGTCTGTAGTGTAGGGGTCTCCAACTCCAGTCCTGGAGAGCTACTATCCAGTAAGTTTTCTATCCTACCTGGCTTCTGATGAGCCACACCTGTTCTCAGGTAAATACCAGGAGCAGGTGTGGC
>JAODLC010000100.1:28600214-28614554 GCA_026781145.1 Hippopotamyrus pictus | reverse complement strand
TGTGGCTCATCAGAAGCCAAGTGGGACAGAAAACTTACTGGATAGTAGCTCTCCAGGACCGGAGTTGGAGACCCCTGCTGTAGTGGATAAACAGAATACATACTAGGCCACTGGCCATGTTTCAACCTGGTCCCTGCTCAGTGAAAAAAGGGCTATTTATTTTTAACTACATTTGGTTGGGGTTATAATTCATAACATTTTCAAAATTCTTGTATATAAATCAGCACAAACAAGCATCATGCCTGGAGCCTTTATTTTCCGCCGACCTACAGGGTCACACACGCAGAAATACAGCGATACAAACATTTACTTACAGTGCTGCCATCTTGATAAACTTCCGCAACAGCTGCACCCTCTTAGGAAGAGACTGACACTGAAGGATTTCAGTGGCGATCCAGTGCTGCACTTCACTGCAGCGCTGCAGGACCAACTCCAGGTTAAGGGGGCGCCAGCGAGCTTGCTCACCATGGAATACATAGCACACAAACTCCACCTGTCCAAATGAGAATAAAAATAAAGCCTCTTTTAAATGAACAGTTAATATAACCCACCAGTGAAAACTCAAACTGAAAACCTATACATCTTCTCAGCTGAGGCACCAGAATAAAGAATAGTAACCTACATGTGCCAGTGTGTCCCTCCCTATCAGTTTCTGTTTTGCCTTCTGACCTCATGCACGCAGCTGAAGAGCTCCCAGTCAAATGCAACCAGCTGATTGGCCACTTCCTCTGCACTCATGTCATGCAGCTTACTGTCCCCGGGAGTCCAGTGAATTTCCTCTGGCAGTGGAAGCTATGACACAAACAGATCAAGAATTGAAAACCGAGAAGAAACAAAACAAAGACACGACTAGAACCACAAGTTTCTGCATTAATGTGCTTCATATCCCTCCATATTTCTTTGCTGGCTCAGTATCACTATATGTTTTATTATTATGTTAAATCCTCCTATACATGATTGCAACAATTAAAAGAAACAACACTGTGAGAACAGCTGCTCCTCGACTTGCGATGCGGTTACGTTCCAATGAACCCATCATAAGTTGAAGATACCAGAAGCGGAATATGAATATGATACTATAGGACACACTTCTGCATTTAGTAGACATAATAGGCTTGGGAAACTTCGGTTTAAAAAAAATGTACGATGTCGTTAAACACCGTCTTCGATGTTTACAATTGCGACCGCTATGGAGACTGAACACGCGGCCAGGTTGATGCTGCCATGGCTCGCTCTCACGAGAAGGTATCGTGCGACATTGCGCCACCCCATGAACAGATCAGAATTCTGAATCTGATGACTACTGAATGTGCATCCCTGCTGCACCGTTGTAAAGCCAAGATATACAGGAAGTCGAACTATCGTAAAACCAAGAGCATCTGTACTTCATTGCCAGTTATGACAGGCATATCACTCAATTTTTACTTCAAATAATTAAAATAACTGCGTGCCAGCAGGACAGAGACAAACCAACAGGGAACAAAGCCGTTTTCAACATTTCCCCACCACGCAGATGATATGAAATGGTCCCTGCAATTTCCCATCATCTACACCTGCCCCAATTGTTCTTTGCTCCTCTAAAATTCATACCCCGGCAAACACCATTATGTGTCTCACCAGGGTTTCCAGTTCATGTGGCTCACAGGCAAACAGGTGGGTATTGACACCCAAAGTGGTGAAGACAGCCTCATCGCTGGGACGGAACACAGCTTTTTCTATAAAGGCACACAAACATTTGTAAATGGCATGAGGTTAATCCTATACAGAACTGATGAGTTTTATATTTTTGTAAATTTTGTAAATTAGGTACTTCAAGTTTGTGTGTGTATACATACATACATACACACACACACACACACACACACACACACACACACACACACATATATATATATATGATTTTATAAATATAAATCATTTGTTACGATCAAGTAAAATTATTTATATTTATATTATATATATATATATATATATATATATATGATTTTATAAATATAAATCATTTGTTACGATCAAGTAAAATTATTTACTATATTGAGATATAAAAGGGGGCTCCTGTACACTGAAGGCACCCTCATTTACACAGATACTTAAAACTATGGTACTAATTCTAGTTTTTGCAGGAAACAATAAACCTGCATGTATTACCTCCAGAGGATGTTACTGCCACAAGTATCAAGGTTCCTGGGCGACTGGGTTGGTCCTCACTGTACTGCAGCTTCTCCTGCACAAGAGCGAGGATCTCGCCCACGCGGCACGACAGCCGGCTACGGATGGTCACGTAAGAGTGGTCTGGCATGTACACCCTACAGAAAACTACACGGGAAAAAAAGACTTGTTTAAGCCTGCAGTACAAGTTTTCCACATCCATTTCCAGAACTACTGTCTTATGACAAAAAAAAAAAATCACAGGTCTTAGATTAACAGCACACAGCAGTTGCTACAACAGCTCCTTAAAAACATTCTCATTTAACACCGGAGTGTTCATATTAAAATCTCCTTCATCATTTAGTCTGCCAACATCGTTTAATGTACAAGAAAATAAATATAATTGTCTAGATCTATTGTAAGCTAACAACCTTTGTTCCACCTTGATTTTTGTTGCTACTAATAAAGAACACACGGATTACTCACTTTCGTCAGAACCCCGAAAGGCCTCTCGTGGCTGCAGGCAGGCGTCAATGCGGCGGAAGTGTCGGAACAGTGGCCGTACCTGCTTCTTTTTGCTGTCCTTGTCTTCCTCCGTTCTAGAAACAGTGCCAACAAGGATTTTTCTAGCCATCGAGCTGTCTGAGCGGAACGCTGCATGATTTGTGTGCATTTTTAATTTTTGCAAGTCCATATTACACCATTGTGGCCACTGTAATCTGCAGTACGGAACTGTGTGGCTTCCTTGGGTTTGGCAGTCTTTTAAGATGAAGAGTTTTTAACAATGGAGTGTGAATCTGAAATGGCACTCATGTTGGTTAAATTCCAAGTAAAAGATTGGTGTTGTTTTAACCATGTAATCCACAGCCGAAACAGTTTTGAACTATTAAACTCAGTAGCATTTTCTGCAGTCCTAGCTGACACAAACTGATCTTTTCACAATTACTGCGTGTGGGCGTGGGGCTTCCAAGCAGCACCTTACTCAGTAGAAAGCCTGTTATTCCCCATTTTTTTTCCTGTTGACGCTGTGCAGTAGGGAATTCCTTTATTGCCGTGGCCTCCACTCTCTTGTAGTGCCTGCAGCATTTATTTTTTTTTGTACAGAGTGGGCTGGCTTTGGTGTCTCTTTTGAAGCTCAAAGCTCAAGCTGAAGTTGGCTGGGGGTGAGGGAAATGGTAAAACTAAACATGCTTGGCAATCAGCTAAAAGGGCTTTATAGGCTACTGCTTCTGCAGCAGCAATTGTGTTGATAGTGTGTATTGATGCATTTAGTGGCAAGCAACGAATAGCAGAGCGTAGCGATGTCTCAAGTCGTAGTCTTAGTTGTGCTGAGCATGTTCACTCACTGACTCTGTAGAATTTCAGTCCAACGCTGCAGTTTAAGCACATCCTCTACCAGCTCTGGATATCTGCTCAATTCCTGGGCAGCACATAAATAAAGCTCCTGAAAGCAATAAAGAGAAAGGGGAACATAAAACAATGCTGCCACTCTTTGTGTACATTTACTACAATAAAATATAAAAGGCTAAATTAGAGCATTGCAAAAATATATTTAGCTGCACGTAGTGTGTTAGGTAACTCCCTGGACTTTAACAACCCTAACAGCCCTCATCCCCCCCCCCCGTAACAAAGCAAACATGCTGATAAAAAAGCATTTCAAAAATTTGAGTAACTAATAGCACAAACACTATAACACATGATTTCAAAGGTACTTGCTCTAAACTTAAATTCTTTGAAATATAGGATCCAATATCTTGTGCTTGTATGTTGGTTGGTATATAAGTTGGTGTGATTGTTAATAGAAGAACAGGATTTGCGTTTTAGTACAGTTATGTAATGAAAAAAAAATCAATGCACAGTATGTGACATAGTAAACTGTACCTTGGGGAAGTTGTTTGATTTCTCCCCCTCTTCCTGCAATAGGTCTCGATAGGTGTCCAAGTAGCGGAAGGCCACACTCAAGACAGCCTGTTTCCTCTCCACCCCATCCCAGCCAGGCCAGGTCTCCCCCTGCTTCCCCTCTGCCCCAAATCTGACCCAAACGTCAAGGAGAAGCTGAATTTCTGTAGCACCTGGCAAAGAGGCTGACAAATGCATATATTTTTACAAAAACACCAACCCACATTGGACTGTAGTAGGCGATGCCACCTTAACGAAAAGTGTTGCACTATGAACATCAAAAGTTTTTTTTCTATAGGGTTATTATATATTTCACAAAAAGCAAACAATGATCAGTAGCCTGAAAAGGCTTAAAGAAACGGATTAAATTATTAAAACGACAGCAAATTTGAGCTTTGCACATGTTTGTGCACTGTACATTGTTACATAGCAGTTCAGTCCAGGACAAAACTACATTCAGGAACACTCCTCAGGTGAAGACAAACACACACACACACATCCTGTAAGCTGCCACACAAAGAGGGAAAAACACACAGTATGTCCAGATGTAAGGTGTAATTACAGCCATGCCCAAACTGTTCAGGCACAGAGACACACCCGTAACACCCACGTTTTCTTGCCTCACCCTTTTCTCTCATAAACAAGAAAATGGACGGAACACAGCACAAAAACTCATTTTGTGGAAAAGCTTGACAGAGTAGTCCAGTGAATCAAAATAACCACAGAGCAATTAGGTGTCTTATTTCACAATTTATCACTGAAGAATTGCCTGTGTGAAATCAAAACTGCAACTGAAACGTCATGCATTTTATATATAATTAAAATGTGCAGAACTCCAATAATGTTATGTAACACACCCATTGTGTTTTTATTAGAGTTCATTAAGATTCATTGCATGTCCTTTTTATTATAGATTATTATTCTGAAGAAAATCCCTACATGGCTGCCCTCAGAAGTTCTATTTGCTTAATGTAAATGAATAAAAATGCACTGATTAAGATATGATGGTGTTTTCTTTTTGCAAAAGGTCTGAGGATGCGTGCCTACACAAATAAAGGCAATACAGTCCACGGACTTACACATGGTGACAGTGATTTGAACCGCAGGAGGGTGGTTACACCTAGTCAGGGATCTCGCGTTAGTGTTATGTAAATTTAAACATGCAGGCTCTCTTCCAGCACCGTCAGAATGAGGAAAATGGGAGATCCCAGGCTGCTTTTAAGCATCTTTAATGTTGGATAGTATAGGGTCTGCCTCTCCACCTTCTATAAGGAGGAATATCAAAACTGTTTATACCATTGTTTTTGTATGACATTCTCCTGCAACCTAACATTCTGTAATTCTGATGTGTTGGTATCTGAACTGACAGGGAAACAGCGGGCAGTCAGAGACTTCAATGCGAGTTAGATTCCATCAAGGCTTATAAAGGTATTATCATGGACTTCAACTGTTTCAACAGATATCTGGAATGCAAGAGTATCTGGGCCCCAGAACTGACATCTAAGGAGCATGTTTATAAGATGCCTGGTCCAGTTGGATTTTTAAACTTCTTTATAATGCACGACTGTTAAGCAACCACGTGTTTAGATTTATGAAAAGTTGTAATAATTGTCTGTGAGCCCCCTACATCTGGTTTAATTGAAGTTGTAGTTTTTTTGCTCAGATGTGTGCTCAAATAAATATATACAATGCTTCTGCATCATTTGCACATCTCTGTAGGCATCAGCTAAGTGTTTCCAATTAAACGCGTGTCGCATAAATGACACTTATCAGGATGACATAATAATTTAGAATTGCACACTCATGTACAGAGCAATATCACGAAGGAAAATGTATCACCGATTATACAATTATACTCTTTGGACTGTTGGATGCTACTGACCATTTTAACTTGGTTTGAAGGATGCTCAGTTGAATAAGACCAAGTTTCTGATGCAGTGGTTCCAAGACCAGTAAGACCAAAATGTAAGGGTTCCCTGAGAGGTCCGTCATTAATACACCCTTCTCAAGTTATGGCTTGTTTCACATAAGAAGGCATTTGACACGACAGCACACTTGTTGGGAGAAGATATTGAAGGAGCTTTAATTACACTAGACCATGACACACTTAAGAGATTACTGAAAGAGTAAGTGTTAATAATACCTTCATGCTACCATTCTCCATTACGGTCAGTGAAATCATTTAGTATCCCTAATATGTTCCGCTGTCCAGAACCATTTCTCTAAGTGATCTTGTAGAATTTCTGGCTACTTTTTTGCTGGTTGCCACATGGTAAACTGCATAACAAAAGTGCGTAAGAGTCAGAAGCAGTAGTCATCCATTGTTACGGTAACAAAAGTAATTGATCTGTTATTAACCAGGGTACGCATGTGAAACTCACATTCTGGAAGAAGGGGGATTGTAACGGCTGTATGGGGGCAAACCGTATCATCTACAGCTGTGGCCACATGGACGTGCAGAAATCATTTTGCCTGGATGATCCACATTAAGACCTTCACCAATTTCTGGATGGAAACAGCCTGGGCATCTCCCACAGGCATTTTTACAACATACTACAGCATGACAAGTCAAGCAGACAGGCGTTGCAGGTTATGCTGTGCATGAGTATCTGACTGGAGCTACAGACCCAGAGGAGCTGAACATCACAACCTAGGGGATGTTGTCTGTCCATCTGTTTTTCTATAAATATATTAACAAAGTTAAGTTTAGTAACGTGAATTATACTAATAATTACATAAGGGATAAATTATTAATTTTCAACAAAAAAAAAAAAAAAAGCAATGTTTTAATATTTAATCAATCGATTGACCAGTGTTCACTTTTGGTTTTGTGCTACCAAGCAGTCTTCGTAGTATAAATCGCGGTTCAGCTAAACTGTCATCTGTGATCTGGTGTTTAAGTGCGAGTGAATGTGTGCATTACATTTAGCTCCATCCCTCCCAAAGTGTACTTTGCCTTTTGTTGTGTGGCTACTGAAATAGACTGCAGCAAATCACATATTATCAAGGTGATAGGCCAACCAAATATTTTTTGTTCTAACTTTAGATGATTGTACTTTCTGCAATGCAAATTCTAAGTAAAAACAGAACATTCTAAAAACTGTAGGGATACAAATTGGAAATTAATTCCAAACTCTTTTTTTTTTTTTTTCTTCAAAAAATTAAGTTTCTAACTTTACTATTATGTAACTTAAATGAAGGCACAACAAGCTAACATGCCCAAAATGTATAATTTAATGAAGACTTAGATCTATGCAGATAGCTTATGGTTAAGGTAATGCTATACTTTAAGGCACTTCAAAAATGCTCAGAAATGTTTGCCAGGGTTAAACATTTATATTGACAACCAACTCTGGTGTCATTTTTTTAAGGAATAATTTTTCAATGGTACAAAATGGGTTTCCAGAAAAGAAACCAAATGGGAAATAAGGGTTTATATTATAATAGATCAACTGGTAACAATCAAGAAAAAATAGGTCATATATGCCTGTACATTGAAAAAATAAATTGAAATTGGTTTTGGAGCTTGTTTGCTTCCCTTATCTTCATTACTATTCAATATTTGTGTGGAAAAACATGCATCCGTGTTAGTGAAATTGAGCTATAGCAGATGATATTTTCACTACAAAGGAGACACTCCGTTTGCACAAGCTTTCCTTGGTCAGTGGAAGGGTGCAACTCACTCTGGTTAATATGGGCAGACATTTAAAAATATCTACAACAAAAATAACTGTTCTCATGTACACCAGCACCTGAGAGCAACTGCAATTTTATCTGTGATGCTATTAGGGTAAATTCTGCTGCAGTACTTTCCTTTTTTCCTGTTTATTAAATATTTTTTATGAAACCAAATTAACTAATACACTGTGAGTTTGCTGGATACCATTTTCTACGCATTATTTAAAAGGTGAAATACCATCACGAAATCCTAAAACATCTTGCCTGAATCATTAGCGCTACTCTACATTATGTCACATCCTTAGCAGCGCAGTATGCAGTGGGGTATTTAGCGATGCTGAATCAACAGCCCCCCCCCACCCCGAGTGGTTTGGCCCAAATCCATGGTTATCCATTGCATATTACAGCCTTGATTCTTGGCTAAAATTAATAGATTATTCAAGGTCTTACAAGCTGGAGAAAAACAAAAAGTAGGACGGTATAAATCACTCAGGTAGAACAAGATAAAGTGTAACTGGAAAAAACATATATTCACTTGCATTTAAATAAATATTACAGCCGCACCATGTTTTTAACTCCTAAAAAATGTACATGTATCCTTCAGAAAGGATATAGTAAATTATATTCGATGTTGGGTAAAGAATAGCAGACATACAGAGAGGAACAGGAAAATGCTGCTTTTCTCATTCATCCTGACACCTTTCCCGTCAGACGTACAGGCTGGCCTACTTAAGCAAGCTGTTGTGTGACGAATTTCTAAAATTTTTACACGGATGCACATTTTACTTCCTCACTGGGAGGAATGTAGGCAAAAACAATTTTAAAAAAAAGAGAATGAAAAAACATTTTACTTTTTACATTTATACAATTTATAAAATCAATTCTGGACAGTTTCTGGAAATCATTAATACTGCAATGTAAACAATATCTGAGGTACAGGGTATTTCCTAAACCAAATTTCCCCCAAACTTTAACAGATATAAAACAGAGAGCTACAGCGAAGAGGCAAACATTCAGGCAGACAGACACGCACACAGTGACAAACATCGCATACTGAGTAGGATACTGCTGAAGGAGGACCTGCTGGAACCTGTCAGGGGCCAGGAAGATGGGGTGTGTCAGCATGAAGTCATCCAGGAGTATCTCTGCTACACCGTGAAGAGAGGAGAGGGGGAGGGAATGGGTAGAGTATGAGTTAGCAATACTCTTTTAGAACTTTAAAAGAGCCAACAAATCCTTCTTTTCAAGGTGATAATTCTTGACGTCAGAGTTTATCAGGTTAGTAACTTTTAGTAATTAAAGATTGCTCATTTGTACAGTATTGTTTTTAGTATCATTATTAACATATTTCTATACAGTACAATTTTCCAACAGACAAAAACTTATGTAATATGTAAACAGCACGTCACACTACTAATATTACAATGTAATTGATCTAAAGAGGTTAAAGCTAAAACTAATAATTTAGTGTCATTTTTTGTTTCGGCAATCAACAAGAATCATATTCAGGCAATTCATCAGAAACATTTACGTCACGTTTGCTGACACGCCCTTTGCATTTTATCTAGCACATGTAAAGAATAATGTGGAAATTATGCTTACACTCTATCCTCTGATTATTTACTGAATCTGTGATTGAATCGATCACAGAAATATACTATCATAGAAAAATACACATTTCGAAGAACTGGAAAAAGTAGACAACGTAAATAAAAGCTGGATCAAAAATATACATCTGTTTAAGCTGTATACTGACATTTTAACTCTGTAGGTCCAATATTATCACAGTAATGTTAACTTGAGACCCAGGGCTTGGTCCTAATCCTTGGTCCTTAAAAGTCATAGGATATACCCCCATTTTCCCCTAAGCCAAAACTTTTATTCAAAATAATGTACTTGAATAATTGATTGTCCATCATTATGTGGAATTCAGATATGTTAAATCCATAGGTTACTGATAATGCTGGATTTTAAATGGGGATGCCTAAGTTCTATTGGGATTTTATATGCACATCTCCGTCAACTTCAGAGCTAAATCAAGGTTAATTAGTGAATCAATACCTTCTATCACAACACTGGCTACAATAATCTACAATAATATCTGTACATTTCTGATTGATGTATAAAGACACTACTGATATAAGTATTTACTCACACAAGTATTTCTTTCAATAAAAGTGGATCAGATCTTGTGGCATCCAGATTTTGAATAAAATTTCCAAATATCTTAGAAATGCATTTACAAATATTTGACAAGTTTCTGGTTCTGAGTAATGTACACTTTCAACAATGAACCAAGCTTTATTCTAGCCAGCTACAAGTCTTCCTTGAACCAAAACTTGCACCTACATTTTTATATTGTGTATGAAAACCCCCACCTTCCACCACTACAACTCAGCAACTGCAGGACCATAGGGGGTGACTGTTTACCCCCTGTAACATGCCATAAACATTGTATCCAAATAATTTACATTTGCCTGCAATTTATAAAACAAAAAAAGTGGTCAATCAATCAATAAAAATATGAACAAACCCCCAGTACATGCTAAATATGCTGTATTAAATGCTGTAAATCACTACATAAACAGAGCACTACTGTGGTTTATGCATTATTTTTTCTCTTTGCTAGAAGACAGTTGCAAGTTCAGGCGTGTCCACCTTTTTCCTGTACACTCACTTAGCTTGTGATTAAAAGATGATATTCCTTGCTTGGTAACGGAAGGATTTACGGTAAATGTTGGAGGGAACAGTATTTAAACAAATGCAATCATAGGGACAGATCAGACAGGATTTTTCTCAGCAAATTCTTATACACAGGCCTATATTCTCCATTTTTTTCAATCACTTATCCTGGTCAGGATCGCAGGGGAAGCTGGAGCCAAATTCCAGACACCAATGAGCACATAGCAAGGATTTGCCCAGGCTGAGGTGAGAGTCTATCAAAGGGTAAATACACATACACACAATTAAGGGATGCCTTATGGGCCAAGTGCGTGTCTTAGGACTGCAGAAAGAAACACACGTGACACACAGACAGCACGGAATCTCCATACACACAGCACAGGCCGAAATCAGACCTCCAGCCCAGGAGGAAAGTGACAGAGCCAAGCACAGAGACACTGTGCCAGCCTAACCATGACATGCCTTTCATAAACACAATAAAACATTTCTGCATAACATAATTAAATACTTCACTTTAAGGCAAGTTACGTTTAGATACAAATGTAAAACGAAAGAATTACTAACTTGCTTCCTGGTGACCTAGACAAATATAGGTTCCTCCCAAGTTACACACAGTAGAAAGAAATAATATACAAACATAATTAAAAACAAATACTTTCATCTCTACTCTTTTTTTATTCTGACACATATACCTTCAAGTAGCCAAATGTCCATTCTGCAATTAGTTATTTTTTAACATCGCCTATTTAAACAACCACCTTAATACTGCATCAATTAGTGTCATACTAAAAATTAAATAGATCACACCGCAGTGCCCTGGAATTATTGTATCATTTCTAGTTGGACATCTTCTGCAGTCACGTGGAAACACTGCAGTGTGTCTGTTGTGTATTCCTGCGAGGATATTGTGTGCATATTTTCAACCTCTTTTTCCCTAGCGTTGCCTGGGAGACGCACTGTTGAGTGGCTGTGGTGACAGAACCCCCCCGGAGGGGGAGGGATACAGAGAGGAGAGAGGAGAGTGAAGAGGCAGCTGCTGCAAATGAGATTCTTACTGAAAGAAGCTAAATGCAAAATGCTAAAATCAAAGCAACGGGCAGGAAATTCAGAGATGGAGGATACAATTATGGCCACAATCAGGGCTTCTCCTTGCCATAACATTCCAGTGGTTGTAAGGAAACCATAGCTCTTGCTGGATGTGTCTTAACCTGTAAAAGACACTGAATTTGTTTATGTGTTTGATAAATGCAAAAGGGAACTTTTGGAGGCTGTTCACAGGCTGCATGTGCTGCTGCGACTCTGGATGAACAGAGCAGGCACTCACAGAGTCTATTCCTCTCCTTCACCCATCTGTCTATTCTCCCATTCGTTTCTCTTGGAAATGAGCGAATAAGGAACGTAAATGATAAAAGCATTGCTTGTTATTTAAAATATATGATGAACATTGTTCAAATAGTTTAATGACTGCTACGTTATTATAGCTGCATTTGACATATTTTCATTTTTAATAATTCCCTCTGCTTCGATGCCATATAAAATGAATAATATTCAAAATATTATTTGAATATTATTTATGAGTAAACATCTCATAAAAAAATTATTGAAAAAGGAATTTTCTTAACTGATGGATGGGTTTATAGGTGAACATGAAAGTGTCCATTTGAACTACATTACCAAAAGATATGATTTAGGATTATGAAATTGCGGAATTTACAGGCAACACTCTGCTTGAGGAAGGAAGATGAGTAAGCTTTAGTATTTTCACAGATCGTTGCATAAGCATCCCCTATACATCTGTGATTCAGCGCTAACTCTAATGTACAGTGCAATGTGATGAAGACTGATTAAGAACTGCCTGAACTGGTTTTCTATGAAGCAGTTTTTTGGACTTCATTTTGAAAATCATTAAAATGAGATTAAAAATCAGACCAAAAAGCTGGAAAAAAAATATTTAATATTTTATAGAAGAACATCAAGAAGAGAAACAATGACACAGTAAGATACTTATGTAAATCAAGGTCCTGGTAGAATTTTATTAAGCTTTGTGTGGAAAAACAGATTATAGTGGTAATTAACAGTACATTGCTTATTAAATATTTTGTGTCCTATGCTGCCTAGGATAGGCTCCAGGCCCTTCCCCATGACCCTGTACTGAATGAGGAGTTGGACGATGGATGGATGGATGGATGGATGGATGGATGGATGGACGGACATATCGTTTTCAGATAAATTCAGATATTATGCTCATTATCACTCAGCAAGTGAGGAGTCTAAAGGAATGTCTGTCTGAAAGCTACACTATGCTTCCATGGTGATGCTGCATTACTGCACAACATATCCTACTATATTCAATGCGCTTAATTATCTTACTCTCAATCAAACACCTGCATAACTTATAGATGAACACCAGTGAAGTTTTTATGAAAAAATATTTATGTCCGTTTCATGATCCTTGATACTATGCTCTGTCCACAGTATTGCTACTTTTACTCGCCCATACATGACCACCACGTATCCAGTGTTATCTAGGTCAGCTTGCAGCTCTAGTCAGAGGTCAACAAACTAGAGCTTGCGCTCTTCCAGAGGATACTAGTGCTTTATAAATAACAGCACTTTATGCTATTCTCAGATTTCCTGAGAGCATGTATGTTAAACAGTCTGGATGGTATGAAACCACTTCACCCTTGTCTTCTTTCCATAAGTCAATGACTGCTTGCTCTATCTGGGTCTACATATTCCACACACACACACACACACACACACACACACACACACACACCATCTATACTAGAAAATCTTCATCTGAAGGGGGCCATTTGGACATAGGTCCTGATTATATGAAGTCTGTGTGTCGTCAACCAACAGAGATTTTAATTAACTGACGAGTACAGACCAAAATTTACAGGTGTGCCTTGACTCTAGAGCAAGGGTGGGCAATCTTATACAGAAAGGGCCACTGTATGTGGGTTTTTGCTGCAACTCCCTTGTTAGATTACTAATTAGAGGACTGATTGGATGAAGAGTCCTCACACCTGGGTTGTAACAGCTGACCTAAAGGTTACCCCAAATACCTGCATATACACCGGCCCTTTCCGGATAAGATTGCCCACCCCTGCTCTAGAGGGATGTTTTGAGCTATGGCATGGCAGCCGGTGTCCAAAATGTTCTGCCCATAATAAATACCTGCACCGACACCCGCTAACTAACTGGCACCAGTTCTGTGTCATGCGGCACTTACATAACAGGCTTCTATAGTAGATCATTTTAAAACAACAGGATTCTAGTTGCTCACTGCTCTACAATCTTATTTTTGATTCCCCTTGCAACAAAAAAAAATGTGTTTTTCAGTACCCTGGAAATTAGGATCTGGTAAGAATAGGTTAGTTTTAGTGAATTATCTTTGTCTTGTTATGGGTCTTGGACTTTTCCGTGCATTGTGAACTAGCTCTGGAAAGTTTCTGATGACATGTCTCAAAAACAACAGATGGGTAAGAGGGTTCCCCATGACACTGCGTTACGGCAGCAGCAAATGATGTCTCTCTATGTAGCTACGCTCCGTCTGTATGTATATTGCATTCTTTATGCTGATTATTCATTTATGCTGCCTCCCGTCCCAGCTCTGCTGTATCCAAGCATTTCAATGCTCTCTTACACCCCCTCTATAATTCTCCCTTCCATTCCTCCTACTCCTTCTCGATGTACTGGTTGCCATGTGAACTGGGCCTGTGGGTTGCCATGTAAACACACAGCCCCACGCACCCACACACACACACACACACACAGCAGGACAGTGGTAGCAAGACAGTCAGCCAGCCTCCAGGCCCCTTCATGCTCTACTCATTCCGAAGTGTGACTGAAGTAAGTGTGTGTGTGTGTGTGTGTGTGTGTGTGTGTGTGTGTGTGTGTGTGTGTGTGTGTGTGTGTGTGTGTGTG
>JAODLC010000100.1:28580666-28600114 GCA_026781145.1 Hippopotamyrus pictus | reverse complement strand
TGTGTGTGTGTGTGTGTGTGTGTGTGTGTGTGTGTGTGTGTGTGTGTGTGTGTGTGTGTGTGTGTGTGTGTTTGGAGCAGGGTGGCATGCATCTCTAAGCCAAGCGGCGAGGCAAAGGAGGGCTGGCGTTGTTACATAAACCTTTTTTTTTTTTTTTTAAATAACACGACTCCCACACAAAACCCAAAACGTTCCTCTTTGATCATGTTGCAGTGTACATAGTATTTGTTGCTTCTATACAAGTGCTCATGTGGTCCTCGAAGCCTTAATAAGTGAGGTAAAGTAGTTAGAAAGATACAGGTAAAAGCAATACCTGAGAAATCCCTATCAACCTTCTATACCTGCTTGTCCTATGCAGGGTCCTAGGGGTCATGTTCCGGAAGCCACAGGCACAAGGCAAGGAATAAGCCAATGCAGGCATACACACACACACACACACACACACACACACACGTTTGTATTTATTTCTTTGCAGGGACCTTTCATTCATTTCTATGGGCAAAACCGTAATCCCAACTATGACAACCTTATCCCATAGCCAGCTCTAACCATAACCCTAAGTAACCAAACAATATACAAGACCTTTGGCTATTTTATTTTGCTTGCAGATTTTTATAAAACCAAAATAATGGTACCCACATCATCAGAATAACAGGCTATCATCACATTACGGGGATGTTTGATCCCTACAATGCAATATATACATGCCCCCCCACACACAGACAATATGGCAAATCAAATTCAACTTAGCAAGATTCTGGACTGTGGAATCCCCAAGCTGACAAGAGGAGAACATGCAAACTCCACATGCAAAGACTGGGCAAAGACTCAAACCCCAGTCCCAGAGGTGTGAGGCAACAGTGCTAACCAAAGAGCCACTACACCACCTCACTGCACTGCAGAAGCTGATGAGAATTTTTGATGAAAAGCATCAAAAGTTGCATGACCAGTTTTTTCCTTTATATTGGGAAAATGTTGCTAGAACATGGACTGAATTTTTCCCAAGAAAAATAAGTCAGACAATGCCGAGAAAAAGAAAAAAAAAAGACGTCATGTAACTGAGATGCTTCTCCTGAAAAACTGGTCTAGAGACTTGCCAGGACCCAGCACTGATTGAGCAGTACAGGGGAAAAATCTATCGAAAAATTCAGTCTACATCAGTAATCAGATCATTTAAACTAGAAAGCATTCCACAGGCCATTCTTCCCAAACCCTTAACTGTAGTTGCCTTTCTATCAACCCATTTTCTATAATCTCTTGACTAGTCCACATCAGGGGTAGGGTTAGGGTTAGGTTAGGTTTAGGGTCATACACTTCACTATCGGGAATGTAACACCACCAATTCACACCAATGCATTCATGCAAGCTTGACACAGGCAGGATTTGCACCCCTAACCCTAGATTCATGCGGCCAATGTGTCATACCAGCTGAATACAGTCTAGTTGAAAAAAATCTTAATCTATCCTAATCATACAGGTAATATTCCGGACATACAAATATAGTTCATTTTATATTGTTTTCAAATAAAATTTATTGTTGCAGCTCAATCTGCTCTCAAAGAGTCAAAAATAATGTTAATACAAATATAGTAGCAATAAATTTACTTTTAAAAATAAATAGCTTTTAATGAATTTATACTCCTAGTGTAATTTGGGATGAAGGCTCAGTAGGTAGCATTACACTTCCAGCGCTGGGGGTCAAATCCCACAGTTACCCTCTGTGTGTGTGTGTGTGTGGGGGGGGGGGGATTAGGTTTATATTACATTGTGGGGACCAAATGTTTCCCGCAATGTAATAACCTGCTATTTTCACGTTGTGGAGACCATTTTTCAGGTGTGTGTGTGTGTGTGTCATCCAATGGACTGGAATCCCATATACGGTGGTCCTCTACCTTGTGCTCTATCATGCCTGAGATTGTACTGAATAAGTCATAGGAACATGGACGGTATTACCAGTACAGCATAAAGTTTAACTGTAGTCTCAGTAGTTTTACACTAAGCTGTGCAAACTTACACCATGAATATGAATACTGGCTTCTAACCATTTTTCCAGTTCAAATGGACGCCCATATTTAAAGTCACTATCCTACTTATAACGTTCATGGACTTAAAATGTCATCTAACAAACAAAGCGAAACCGGACGTTTCTATTTAATTGCCTGATGAATTTCTCAAGTGAAACTAAAAACAAAACACTATAGCAAAATAAAAACAATACAGAATTTCTATCCTAAATTACACTATTATCCCACTACAGATAAAATAACGATATGCTACCTTATGGCAGCTAAAGGGGATTTCAGATTTCAGTGTATGTACTTCATTTTTAATTCTGCAACTGTGCTTAACCATGTCTACCTGCACGGTACACACACACACAAAAAAATGCTAGACGTGTATTTTGGTGAATCATACACTTGATGTAATTTAATAGGAATGCTAGGCTTACAATTGACCTTTGGAGTCTATCTAAGGCGGAGTAGTGTGTGGATAGCTTTCCTGTTAGATCTCAAAGTACAACATGCAAAGTTCCACAAAGAGAATTCTCCGTATAAGCTGTACCTACAAAAAAATGTAGTCAACATTTTAAATATTCAAATACAACACAAAGTTTTTATCAATCTAAGTTCATGTTACAATTTCTCTAAATTTGCATACATCTCATAGTTATAATTTCCATTTAGTGCTAAAATTTGATTAGTAAAGCTGAAATAAAATTGATTATAGATTTTTTTTTTAGGTTCGCAAACCACACGGAAAGACACTGAAATCTTACCCTCTATTCACAAGTAATTTTGTGTCCAAAGTTATCTAATATCAACTTAATTTTCAAATTCAATTCAACTTCAAATCAGTCGAAAATGTGTATATAGGACATAAACAGAGTTTGACGTTCCGAAAGTAACTTGAACCCCACGGAGATCTCATCAGAGAATTTCAACATCTGCACCTTGGCAGCTTTGTTACCCCAGATTTTGGTGGCCAAGTAGGCCTATACTATATTCCCATAGTTATGATTTATCTATAGCTTGTGACACACAAAATAGGTCCCATCATGTAACATTGGCGCAAAAGAAGACATCTTAATTACCTCTTCAAGACCATAAGGGGGGAAAAAAAAAAAAATTATATATATATATATTAGCATGCAGGTACATCTAGTAAAAGTAAAAGGTAATACTGATTATGATGACCTATGGTACCCAAGAATTCTAATTAATTGCTCCACCCTAAATGGTAAATACCTGTCATATGCAGTCTACAAGGAGACTTTTCATCCAACACTTGGCTGAGTTTGATCAGATTTGCTTCCTAAATAATATAAAGGATGTGTAATAAGAGCACTGTCGCCATTTCTGCAAAGTAGGCTTTTAACAAAATCTCATACGCTACGACTGATAAAGGCACCAAATTGATACCACAAGCGCAGCATTATGCTGAAATCTAGCACATATAGTTGGGGCAAAAAAATAGCGGTTTTAATCATATAAATGAAGGCCTTCTACAGGATTATGTTAACCTTGTCTAAAGGTCATATGCATACACAATTAAATGTTATACCAACCGCGGTCAGAATATCAAGCACACTTATGTGGATAAATTTAATTTTAGTTGAGTTTACAGATGATAAAATTAGTCTGTAATAGACCTCACCATGAAGCGTAGTAATGCTAAGCTTCCAGTTCGCTTTCATGGTGGACACCCATCTGATGCCTCACAATATTACAGTTGTTAGCAGTCAAAAGTCAGCCGTTACATATTACATAACTGCTTTAAAACCCTGCCGCTGTACTGTCAGCGCACACATGTCACGACCACCTATATCCAGGCTACGCACAGGAGCAATAATTCATGCCCTTAACCTACAAATGTCTTAAATATCGTGCTCATGTACATCTTGTGCATTATTCTATTAAAGCTATGCATAACCCCTTAATCCATCTGAAGCGCCGTTTAATCGCAGTCATTTTGAAGCGACGAGCACATCCCTCATTTCCACAGCAGGATGTTTTATAGAAATAACTCGCTCTCCTTTTCCAGGTCGTCAACCACACGGATGTAGCGTTAGATTAAAATGAGCTTCTGTTGAAAACTTCAGCGTGACAGTGTAACAACACGCTATTTAAAAAAAAAAAAAAAAAAAAGTAAACAGGCTGTCAATGCGCATCTGGCAGAACAGGGCTGCCCGCTTACCTGTGCAGCTGCCTTGCCGCCTGCATCCGGCCACACCGTCCAGGACCGCCAAGGCGATGTTTTCCGGGGTGTCCGCGGGTAGCGGGGTCCATGCCGTCTCCAGGCTAGCCTCGGAGCTCTGCTCATCACTGGACAGCGACGGACTCCTGATGTCGACCGCGGCTGGGAGCCAGCACGGCGGCTCCTCGGTTTCTGGGCTAAACACCTCCCGAGCCGGCCCGCCGTCCGGGGAGGTCTCCCTGAAAAACGGCACGACCCGCGAAAGGCTCGGCCGCCGCCTGGTAGCCCCAGTGCCGCTTGCCTTCTCCCCGAAGCCGCCGGCACGAGTAAGCGCGTTTGTCTGCTTCTTCAAAAACTTTTCCAGTGGCTTCATTCCTGCCGGCATTTTTGATACACGATGGCAAATGAATTTTCGGTACGGTTGTTCTAATAATAATGCAACGAATACAGAATAATGTGTTTCTGTTTTTCTTCTTCCTGGGCAATATTTTAAACGCTCGTGGATCCTTTACATCAGTAGTCGAAAGCAATAATAAATAAATGCAGCGATATTTTGCAGCTACGACGTTTTCACATAAATGGGAGCACTGGCGGAAAAAAAAACCTGCTCCACACAGCGCTTCTTGAGGACGGCTTTGCACTTGTTTACCCCCTCAGCCTCTGCCTCTGGAAACGCCGTCAAAAATAAATGTTAAAAAAAGGCTACGGCATGTGTAAAACCAAAAACGGTCGTTCAAATTGCAGTGATCACCTCTGCTGCAAAGCAGTCGTTTTCTTGCAGTCAGACTGTTAAATATTCGCTCAATGCCACGACATAAAGGACACGAAAAACAAAGCGATTGAACTGGCACGGCGCTCAAGGAGAACCTCTCCCCCTTGGTTTCATGCGATCTCTCACGAATTTTCTGCGTGGTCTTGTAGGTGAATGTTATTGCAATAGTCAGTAGCTACATTGGTGGTAATGCCAACGTGAGCTCGCTCTGGTCGCTTTATTAGAGATCCTCATGTATTGAAAGCGTGTTCAGTGTGGCCCCTCCCTGCTAACTCCGTCTGCCGGTCTATGTAGGCTTTGTAACGTTCAACCTGCCCCTCCTTTTCTTTTGTAGGTGTGCGTGTGTGTGTGTGTGCATGCTGCATAGGAGAAACCCTGTATTACGTTTTCCATTTAACACGTACGTTTGTAGGAGCTGTTTTCATTTGTTTTGCTTAGATATGACTCACTCTTAGTGTAAGATTAAGGATATGTGCCCAATGACTGGGAAACATCCATTTCCCCATAATTACATCGGTCGATTGCGGGATTCACTCTGATACAGTTGATTCTTAATAATGCGTCCTTATTAACCCATTTCTTGCCACAGTAAGTCACAGTACTGGTGATTTTACAACGAAGAATGCAAAAGTACTCCGATATTCAAATGAAAAACAGTATATTGCGCATATACACCATACCATATTTTACTGACCTCACTGATACTTTTCATCTGTAAATCGATATAATACCCATAAGCTAAGCAATGCAGGAGGAACAGTCGTGCATGACTTCTGCAGTACGTGTCATGGCTATGACAAAAGAAATGGCTGTGTAAAAACTACTGGTCTGCAGCGAGACTGCATGCTAAGATGCTGGAGAAGTATTTTAAATTGGGCTAATTCAAGTTTTACAATGTATGGAAATCTCACCATTTATTGTCTTGAGCTCCGAATTTCTGTTTTTTTTCCCTCACTTTTTCTTAAATGTAAACCTCGCAATTTGGGAAAATTCCCAGAGGAATCATTCACTGGAACCAACATAAATCCAGTTCATCATAGCTTGATGAACTGATAGAGAGCCTTTCAGTGTCAGTGGGCACATGTAGCGATGGGCAGAGGGTTGCAGTATGAGTGAAGGCATGGCGAGACACTGACTGGTTGGTGGGTAACTCTGTGGTCTCACACCTCTGTGGATTTGACTTCTGCCCCAGGCACCGTATTTATGGAGATTGTATGATCTTCATGTTCCTGTGTGGGTTTACTCTGGGTATTTGACAGGAAAATGACGGCTCAGAGTCATTTTAGGTGGAGTAATCTCTCTAAATTGCCTGTTGTGTCTTTGTGTGTCCTGTGACTGAAATTCCATCCAGGGTGCATTTTGCCTTAAATCCCGTGGTTCTTGGGATAGACTTGCCCAGCGGACGTTATTCTCCGAGGACCACATAGGAAGCCAGTGGAGGACTTTGTCTTATAGGGCAGGGAGAACCACCTGCAGCTCAGCATCAGCTAGACAAAAGAGATGGCGGCGGTTTTCTGGCTCGCCAGAGATCCCCTAAGACCAGTCACTATCCAGGGAGAGGAAATGAAGGTGGTGCAATACCTGGGGGTCCACTTGAGTTGTGAACTGCACTGGGGCGGACGACACGGTAGCATTATGCAAGAAAGGCAGTCCACTTTCTAAGGAGGCATCCAGTCTTTTGATACGCACAGCAAATTATTAGAGATATTTTACTAGTTCATGGTGGCCAGCATACTTCTGTACACTGTGTACTGCTGTGGAAGCAAGATAAGTTCAAGCAATGCCAAATGCTTGAACAAACTCATCAGAAAAGCCAGTTCCATTAAATTATTTGCAGGGTGCTCTCTTTGAGCATGGCTAGCCACCGGCTCATTGCACCACAGCGTGCTAAGAAGCACTGCTGGGGACCTTTCCTGCCTGCTGCCGTCAGGCACTGCAATGGCTCCTGCTGATGTGCCCACACTGCGCTTAACACATTTAAAGACAGATATCAACAGCCTACATAATTATGTCCATCCATGTCCTTGTCGATTTATAGTTATCTATTCATGTATGCACAACCTTGATTGCACTGTGCATCTACGGCTTGTCCTTTTGCGTTATTGTTTTTGCGTTCGTGCACCTTCTTTGCTGCTGTGCGCAAATATATCTTCCCTCCATCATCCATACATCTGTCCATTTATCTACCAAACCTGCATTTTTCTTATGCTTCGCAAAGACATTTTCTATGGAATAAAAACGTAGCAAGTGACTCGGCACAAAATTATCATTGCAGATTTTTTTTTTTTTAAAAAACTACATTTCTGGGTATATTTATGACCATGCAAATAGCAAGCATCTGTTCACATTGCTGCATTTTCTTTTCAAGCATTACATAATGCAGCCCGAAGTCCTCAAGTTAACTGAAGATATAGGCGTATGAGAGAGAGCGAGAGAGAGAGAAATGTTTTTAATGCACTTCTTAATACATCTTGGAATAAGCGGTCGCCTGCTGGCTCAGTGATTAGCTCTATAATCTGCATCATGGCTTCATACCTCCAGGGTTCTAGGTTTAATGTCCAGCCCCTCCTTGCCTGGAGTTTTCTTGTTTTTCCAGTGTTTCCATGGGTTTCCCCTGGCACCCCAGCTCACTATCGCAGTTCAAAAAAGTGTTTGTGAGAGTGCAACCCGTGACAGACTGGAATCCCACTCAAGGTGTTCCGTACCTCATGCCCTGTGCTTCCTGTGATAAGCTCAACACAGCCCTGTGCAGGATAAGGTGGAAGACGACTGCAGAAAAATAGTTGGTGGGGAAAAACGGTTCTGGTGGAGAAGGATTGTTATAAGATTAGGGAGTCACCCGCTAATGCATTTTTAACTGGGAATGGGAGAAACGGCATTTATATTGAAGGGGTCGTTAAGGGAGTAATGATGAGACATCAAACATGACAGACCAGCAATGGAGAGAGCAGATGAACAAAACAGGGAAATGTAATATACAGGGAATGGTGGAGCGTGACTGTGAGGAAGAGAGTGGGACAGCGTGGGAGTGTGAGAAAATGTGGGAGGACTGGGAAAAAAAAAAAAAAAGAGTGACGGTAGGTAAAGCAGGCACTAACACCATGAAGGTAACAGGAGGGAGTGAGCACAGGACAGAATTTGATTTTTTTCTATAATGGTGGGAAAAAAATCATTACATAACAAACATGCCTGGGCCTGCAATGCGTGCAATGAGCACGGTACCACCTGGGGTGTACTAAAGCGGACCTACCAGTTAGCAGTTCAACCAGCAATGCAGACTTTCTAGCACAACTCCTATAAACCAAAATTATTCAGTGCACAGATCACAACACAAAACCCACTTGTGACCAAGCCGCCCCCACCCCCCATTTTAATGATATTTTTGTATGTTTATTATTTAGGTTATAATATTGTATCAGTGCAGGCTTAAATATATAGGTATAAACCCCAATCAGGCGAATGACCAAACTGCAAAACTTCATTCTGACTGCCATTTCTGACATTTCTCATCTTTCTCGATAAGCTGTGAGATCATCTAATAGACTGTGCCATGCTAAAAGAGATGTAGATGTTTACAGCTGTTTAGGAAATCTTTTTGTTTTGATTTGGAGTGTGCGACCGTTGACTTCAATCCACAAATACAGGACTTGCATCCACTGGCAAGTCTTGAAAAGCAATTCATTGAAATGTGGCGGGGAAGGTGACATTAGAGAAGTCTGTACTGCACGCCCTGAAACGGACCACAAACTGACTGGTGCAACCAGACAGAACACTAGAATGGAACAGCAGGCTAGCCAAAAAAAAAAAGAAAAAGTCTTCTTTCAGTTTGTGACTGGTACTACTTGCCCCTTTTGTTCACAAAAAAACAAAAAAAAAACTAACTATATTTGCAAATCTGTATTCCTTGTCGATTCCAGTCAGAGTATTCACTTTGTCACATACATAATTACCATTTAAATATCTAAATGTTCGTGTGTTCAGTCAAGTTACTAGAAGTTATAGCCGTATTTCTGATCAGCCTGGAAGCTTAAGAAAACAAAAAACTGACAAAAGGACAGCACTCTCAAAACCCGTTCTGACTTCTTTCCAAACACTTCTTTATACTGCCCGATTGTGCAAACTTTACAGGCTCACATTCATGTCCTGCTGATTATGGTAAATAGCTTGCCTCACTGCCTGCCTGACTTAACTTAAAAATGGGAGATATAAGGGAACTGTATGGAGATTGGGATAGCTTGGAAAAGTTTTAATTTTGACAAATAGTAGAGTATTTTATTACAAATGACGATGAGGTTGGTGGGGCTGTGAAATTAGGTACCTTGAACTGTGATATTTTGGGTCGGTTTGAGAAATTACAAATGAGCTTGTGAGGTGGTTTCATAAGCCAGCAATGTCATCGCACAAGGTCCACATCTGTAATGACACAGACAGCAGTCAATTTCAGTATCTGGCGTGTGACAGACCAGCATGACTCCCAGTCCGCCAGTGAACAGTGGCTCAGATTCATAAGCAAGTTACGCCACACCAACTCTAGTTCACATTTTGATCTCAATCTGGGATGGCCAATTACTCTTATTTTAGGTCTTTCCTCAAAGTAAAATGTGAAGCTCATGCAAACTCTCACCATTTCATCCACTTCTAAATGACCAAAGTGGCACAGCGGAAACTCAAACCCAGACTCGCACAGGACACCTTGCTTTGACCCATCTACCCCTGAGGATTCACTGAGGGGTCAACAAGACTAGGACCGTGTCTCTGCACATATCTGAAATAACTGATACACACATAAATCCCACTGAACACTGAGGAAGGCAGACATGCAACCAAAAGTCTCATCTTAATATTAATCCTTCCCGTTTGTGTCACTTATGCCAGTGTTTACCTGCAATGCCGCAAGACAAACTGTGGGGTGGATATCTATTACAAGTTTCACAATGCTGCCATCTGTTGCCAGTTAAGCACATTCAAATCAAACCAAATCGTCAGTCTTCTGATTGAGCTTCACATATGCATGCATACCTCCTGCACCAGAACATCAAAAATATCTACTATTTTTAAATGACACTAAGTTGGATGTCAGGTGGTTGTTAGAAAACAGACACACGCGCAGACATTTTCACTCATTTAATTTTCCACCAGTGCCACAGACAAAAACCTAAATTTACAAATCCACACAGCAATAATAAACAAGCCCTCACAGTGTTAACTGGTCTACAGAAAGTTAAATTACATGTAAAACCAAGAAGACGATTAAGGCAGAGAAGGTACACTGCTTTATTATAACGATCACCTCTTTAACAAAAACAGTAATAAAATTACAGATCACACTTCTGCCCAACCAAAATAAAAGGAAATGACTGGTTTAATTGTCGAGTTGAAGTCTATGTATTTATTCAAGCATGCAAGTGTTGTACATTACTGAATGATTAAATAGACTTTGCCTTAACCGATCATATCTTTCACTGCATCAAGGCCTTTCAACACTGACACTCTGGAATTAAGTTTAATTGTATTTAATTAAAAAGAAAGCATTCCGCAGAGGAAACAAAAATAAAAGCACAATTTCATCATACTAGCCCACACAGTGAATCAATATCATTGTGCGCCCATAGAATATAAGCCAACTTAATTCCTTGGTGCTGCAGCACAGGTCTGTATACAGATATATTTATGCACAAAACTTATTTCCCTGCAGAATAAATATCAGCCAGTTTTAGGCAAAATTAACATGTTATTCACAAATGTGTTAATGAGCTGATGGTACACTTATATGGCTATGCAGAAACAAACAATATTTGCCCAATTAGCAAGCACCATCAACATTGCTACAGTACTTCATTCCAATAACTGTTCTATCCATTACTGTCAGATATATATATATATATATATATATATATAAAAAATGCTCTGCAGATTTAAAAGTGGTTTCTAGTGAAGAGTGGAGAGGGAGGCATGGCGTGTAAGAGGGTACAAACATTTAGAGAATGCAAACTCATTTCCTCACGGTACATGGCAAGACAGAAAACAAGCTAACGTTTCAAAGTGTAACTGAAAGGCAACGTTTCCCAAACCACAAGTACAAATTTGTGATGGAATGTAATTGTAAAAACATCCAAATTCCATGCTTTCAACTTGAAAGAAACCGTAGTACAATTAATCAAACCTTTCAGTCAAGGGAGTCTGGCCCCATGCGTCAAGTGAAAGGACATCCAATGACCTTCCTAGAGAAATCAAATTCAATGAAACGATTCCTTCACATTTTAAAGTGGCCCAAGCTTGTTTCAGAGATGGTAACAAGCGGTCTTAAATTCATATGCATTAAATTGTAATTTGTCCCTTGCAAATCCTTTAGCCAACAACTGAGGGGCGGCCTTAAATCTCATTAATATGCAATCTGAAGCAACACTACAACTGGACCTCACTTACAACCCCAGCATAAAGCATTCTGCATTACGCTGCTCAGACTGGTAAACTAAGGTCTCACTTTGTTACCCCAACTGAAAGGATCAATAGAAAAAAAAATACTGGCTATACATTCCATTGCTCTGCGTGAAGGTCACATTCTTCAATTCCACCATAATAACGTAGAAATCCACAAGACCTGTGGTCACTATGCTCAAGCAAAACCTTAACACAGAACTCCTCCTCCTACCAAATACAAGTCGGATTTAAATTTCAATTACAGCATTTCCATTTAAAAAGAAGCTGTAGGTCAGACACTATAAATTCTAATATTCCCCAGACAAGAGAATAAGTCAAAGGGCCTTGAGTGCAATTATTTTACTACTTTTCAGCTGCATAACTGGACAGCACCACTGCAATACACATCCATATCATTCAGGTGGATTAAAGACATGGCAGGGGTAGAACAGAACACAAAAAGTACTGCACCATTGGGTGTTTTTCAGTAAATTCCTGTTTATTACACACTTCCTTAGTTCAAATGCGTCTCATGCACTCCCTAAATTCTTCCACACATTTTGCTGGTCCTTAAATAGTGATCCATTCAACTAACTACTTTTGTCCTTTTCCTTTCCATTCTTCTCTCCCTGGAAAGAAAAAAAAAGTAAGGATTAGAAGATTTTGGGATCCGGGAGACACTACAGGTTTGTGTAAAGGCAATTTTACACCATTCGTCCTAATACAGCATTGCTCTCATTAAAAAGCTTCAAAGTGAATAGTCACAAAGGGTGTTTTCAGGAACCTGAGCCTTTTTCCAGAACCAGGAACTTTTGTGTTCACGCTGCAGAAACTCTGCCTGATTGTAATTCCTCAGAGGCACAACAAGAACCCCTTTTCAGTCCCTGCTCCAGACCAGGAACTTTTGTGTTCACGCTGCAGAAACTCTGCCTGATTGTAATTCCTCGGAGGCACAAGAACCCCTTTTCAGTCCCTGCTCCAGACCAGGTACTTTTAGTTCAAACACGAACTACTGGGGACGTGCGTACAGCGATAGACTGCTGATTGGTTGACCACAAGCACCAGCGTTCACTTAAAAGTTACACAGAAGTGCGGGGAAGGGAGAAAAGTAGCGGAGCAAAAATTGAGCAGATGGAATTATTTTTGTACCTCAAATTACATTTAATTCATCAATGAAAACCTTTTTGCTTGTGTCTCCATATTTCTTTGTCGAACAATAACCAATATACTTTTGTCTAATATCTCCAGTGCTGGTGGTGAAACTTGCCAGCGCTCATTAGCAGAGTAACATTTTTTCTGTTGAAAACAGATGTAACTGCTGGCCAGATTTAATAATGAATTATGAACATGTCACGGATTGGATAATTAACAGACAAATAAGGGGCCGTGTCCCATTTTCATCCTGATCGTTTCCAATAACTGTGTGAAACGGAATCAAGCTCTGCCTCTACAGTCTACTAGTTCACATAGAAGCACTGCATGTACAATGTCACACCAATTTCGGCATTAGTCTGCAGAAAAAAATAAAAAATATCAAGGTTTGATCAAATTGTGCGTTAAAAAAAAAACAAAAAAAACACCAAAGTCCATTGAGCTGAGGCCTTCAAAAGACTGAATACAGAGGGAAATGTTTAGATACCACTACTGTCATACAAGTAAGTCAGGCTTCACCCACAATCACTAATTTTACAACATGAAAGCCCAAAAGAGCAGCTAACGGTATATCCACACCCTTTATACCTCAGGAGGTGGGGGTTTGATGGTGACTGGCTGGGAGGAGCGGCGTGGAGGGGAAGGTTTGGGCTGAGCTTGTTGTTGCATAGTATCATAGTATGTAACTCCACCATAAACCTGGGCCTGTGCCTGCAAGAGAAGGAAAACAGCAGTAAGGGTTAAAGCCATGCGGTTCATGGAGAACTGGGGAAACCCAATAGATATTCTCACAACCGCTCTGCTTCTAGCCTTAGTTTTATACCATTTATGTTCACTTAGGCATTGGTTAGCCGAAACTAGATTCATCCAATGCTGCGTAACAGATGAATAAAGAAATTTGCCATTGCATGCTGTGGCATTCATGGGCCAGACACACCATAATTCTCAAAAAAAAGAAATTATAAGCAAATGGGCACCAAATAAAATAACAGCAAGTTAACTTCTGTATGTTTGAATGTTTGGACTACATTCCATAATTTATAGTCATCAAGCAAGAGTTTAGTTTGAAAAATGTACAACACATTTTATAGAAATATATTACTGAAACACAAAATTTGGCAATAAAAATATTTAATCTTGACTATTCCAGTTCCTCATCTTTCAGGGCTTTAGAGGCAAACAGGTGAAAATTCTGAGAGGCAACGGTATAAAAACCAACCCAATGTTAGATTTACATCTGAGCAAAATAATTTGAGGCAACTAAAATGTTGAAAGCAGGTGACAGCAGAAAGAGGAAGAGGGAACCCAGCAGCAAGGCGGGTGGGACTCAATCATGTTCACAATGTGAACAATGTCATCAGAAAGTCTGAAAGCCCAGAGAGAAATATTCTGGAGAGGTGCCTGCTGTATGGTTGCCAGAAGCAGACGTTGAATTGACAGAACATATATTAGTGCTTATATTAGTAGCAGAAGTAAAATTCATAATCACTGTCCTTAACCTAATCAGGTGTGCAACTGAAGACATTTCTTTGGAGATCACTGCTGCACAACACCTGGATCTGGAGAAATGTAATGCAGCAACACTGGCAATGTCCCCCTTTGAAATGCCGGATTTAATGGACAGCATTTTGCTTGACTGATCAATTGCCAGGAGTGAGACGTACTTGAGGGTTTGGGTACATTGGTGGAAGGGTAGCACCGGCAGGGTAGGGGAAGTTTGTGTTTCCAAAAGCCATGACTCCAGGTGGTGGATAGAACGGAGGAGCCATAAGCTGCTGGGGGGGCGGCTGCCCGGGGGACATGGAGACGGGGGGGCCCGCATACATCGCAGGGTTGGGGAGGGCGGCACCAGACTGATGAGGGTGCAGACCTGAAGAAATTGGAAGGGTGAGATTTTTTTTAAAAAAAAGGTACAATGACAATAGGTGCAGACAGAACAACACCCGTTTGTACAAAGCAAAGCACAAAGCACCCTTCAATAAACTTCATGAAGACATGAATACTTTATTTCAGTTAAAAATATTAAAATACAATGACTGTCAAAAATTCCTAAATACATGAACTACCATTCATAACACTCAAGAGGCCGAGACTTACTTATTGCAAATAACGTTACTACACAAGGAAAAGTGAAAGATTACTTAGGAATGCTGGTTAGATTTACAGTTAGCTTTGCTAATGCCAGTGCGAAAATGAGTCTTAGTATTCAGTACTCAGTTATTCAAATGCAGTTAAACTTGACGCCATTATGCACATTCAGGGCAGTGACAAATGGGAAGCTCTCATATACTACTGGCAGACACTCAAAGCGACAATTCCAGCAACAGATACACCGACCTGGATGGCCAGGATGAGCTGGGTGTGTGAGGTGCATCTCGGGCTGAACCAGCATGCCCTGCGGGGGCAACGGCGTGGGGCTCTCGCTGTGTGTGTATATTGGTCCTTGAAAAGACACTGCAGCAAAGGAAGAAACTTTATCTTTCCTGCTTACAGGATATGATGCATCGAACATAAAGCATGAGTAGCTCCTCCAGGTCCCATTCTACAAGTGACGAGTATTTGGTGCAAATACTACACCAGTATACAAGAATATGAAAAGTGAAAAAGTGATTTGGTCAACGCAGGAGGAACCTGTATAACGCTGGCTTCCAGCAGCACTGCACTCACTGGGGTCGTAGTAGTGACCTTCCATTATGCCGATGTGCATCGGGGTTGCTTCAGGAACAGGCCTTTGCCGTTGAGAGGAATACCGCTTCGCTCGACCGCCACCGACACCCTGAAGACAAGAGAACAAGGGAAAGCTCCCTGGAGTAAACATGGACATTAAGCATTTTATCCCTATTCCCATAACCACAACTCAAATACATAACTATAGGTTTATAACGGCTATTATCGCCATCATATTATGGACTGACAACCAGCGCCAGAATAAAAGCAAAAATGGAGTCCGGGTCGTACTCACGATTTCCTCTAAGCGGCCAAACTGGGGAGGCCCACCGGGCATGTGCATGGAATTATGAATACCTGCCGAGAAAGAGAAACTTAGACTCCTGCATTTAAACAAATGAAGACGACCCTGTTTTTCGAGCTTTGATTCTAAAGGTTACCTCCATAAAGTGTTACTTAAACCGATCCAGCACAGCAAGCATTAAAATCGAAAGGGGGTCAGAATGTTTCAAGTGCATAAATGAACCGGTGGAAATTAGTCTTCTGATGTATCTTTAATGCGAAATACAATTGTGCAATGAATTCAGGTCTATTAGATCTTTTCATATCTTTAATACCACCTCCAAGACCAGATAATGTTATGCATTTCCATGTCTGTACCCAAGTGTGTATGCATGTGTTATTTACATTTTACATGACACTCATCCAAAGCATCTTACAATAGAGGGAAGGGTTACAATATATATCCGTAGGACTGTAGGAATATATATCTTACCCCTCATCTCCGCACGCAAGTATGAAGGAGGGCTCTGGGCCCAGTTTTGTCCAGCCAGGCTGAGCCTGGCCAGGTCCTGATCAAGGCCTGAGAGCCCACCCTGAACACCAGAACGATCTGCAGGAGGTTCCCAGTTTTCACTCTTGACAGAAGGCAGGGCTTGCTGGGGGGCAGATGGAGCCTGGGGAGCAGGATCATCTAAAGAAGCCTGTTTGCTTAAATCCGTAAGCTTGTTGCGAGTCCTACGGGCCAGGGAGTACGATTTCCTTTCCACTGTTCTTTCAGGGGCGGCAGGAGAGGCGTCTCTGGGAAGAGTTGCCTCCGACTGCAGCTCCTCCTGCCGACGGGGCTGAGGGCTATCACGAGACTGAGGGCTATCACGAGACACACACTCAGATTGCTTGTTATAGTAGCCAGGCTGCGGCTTTGGCTGCTCCTCATCCTCTTGGTACCGTTCTTCCTCCACCAACACTGACGGACTGCACTCTGCCTCAACATTCCTCGCCAGCTGTCCAGAGCCCCGTTCACTCTCATGATGCACGTAGCCCCCCCTGCCAAACGCTCCTTGATTGTGTTGCTGGGAGTGATTCTCCTCACATGCTTTGTAATTTACGCGATTATCACGGTACGAGGCTGCGAGGGGTCGACTGCCATGAAAGCTGCGGGACTGGCTGTGTGAAACAGTTCTTCCGCCACCACTGTGAGACCGTGATGGATGGGGTGCCGATGAAGTCGTTTGGGCAGAAGAGTGTGACGTGTTGGCTGCGGACTTCGTGCTGCTTCCACCGTTGGGCCAAGATGTGCGATTTGGCTTCTCGCCATTCTCGCGGGGCCACCGCTTCACTCTGCTCGGAGAGGTGCTGTACCTGCAAGGAGTGTAGCGGAAAACTTACACCATGCCAGACACCAAGTGGGGGCGTTAGGAGTATATAATTCTTGGCTAGTGCCACTGCATTAGCGGCATCAATGATCTGGAAATGCCAACAATCGTTTCATTCACAGAAATCCTTCAAAAATATCTTTCATTAGGATTCTTTCTGAAGAATGACACAGTGACTAGACTGAAAAGAATCAAGAGCGTGTTTACTATTTACCATGAAAATGTTTTTTCATCTTTTTGCCAAGCTGTCAACCTGTGCCGGACCACTTACTAAACTACTTGTGTGACTAATGTGCCTTGTTAGATATTGAAAAATCCATGCTTCTTATAAACAATCTGGACTGGGATTACTGAAGATGAATAAATGAAATAGAGCAAAGCAAAACAAATGGTTGGTCATATGACTTAAGTCAAAATATAAAAACCACAAACTGAAGTTGAAAATAAGCATGGACATACTAGGGCTGCAGTATAAGATGATCTGTGCGATTAAGTTCTAGCATAGTGAAGGACGACCTCAAAGGCCAGAACCACCAAAATATTTAACAAGGTCAGACAAAGAGAAGAATCAGCAACAAAGGAAGAAAATTTCAGATTAGCCCCCAGATCAACAGGGAAATGGAAATCCACAGGGATAGATGGCATCACAAAGAAAACATTAGCGTTTACCAAATGAATGTCAACAACTTTGGAAAATGGGGACCTACACAATGGAAGAGCTTCATTATATTCCAAAACTGAAGAAAGAATGAGAACCTTAAAACGAAATACCTGATGCATGAGGAGGATTCATGCATGGCCAAGGAACTCGACATAACAATTAAAAACTAGGATTAGTAAATCCTCTTAAAGATTACAACACAACTGCCCAGACAGAAGCTCTCATTCTGGGCATAAGAAAAGACCAAAATGCTTGGAAAAGTAGAAGGTAAGAGAGAAAGATGACAATTAGCAACAAGATGGATGGGCTAAATCGACAGGGAGAAATCAACTGAGAATTCTGAGGACCAAAAACAGAAGAGAGCAGCTTCTAAAGGAATCCCACGTTTATGCTCATTAACCTGACTGTATCTAGTAAAATGTGTCTATGCATTTGAATGAGCCAGTAAGTGTGCATCAACTCCTGTTTTCTAACACCGTTTCTTATGTGTCTAACAGAAGTCAGAAAATCAATGCATTAACCAACATAGCTCTGAAAAAGACACTCGATGGGATGTTTTAGAAGGCTGAATATATTCTTAAAATCACCATGCACGGTTTCACCCCAACATCCCTTGACAGGGACTGTATTAGAGGAGTACCTTGGCTTGCGGGCACGATACAGTCGACCATCACTGGGGCCATTGGCATTGCGAATGTCATAGCCATACATGGCAATCAGCTCCTCCCGAGACTTAGGGGCCTGCTCATCCTCTCGAAACTTATCATGCTCCCAGCGACCTTCATCCTTCCAAAGCTTCCTGTGCCGAGTCTTTGGCCTATGGAAAGAAACAGAAGGGGCGGGGTTTAAATGCTTAGGAATATGCCACAGACTACTAGCCTCAAAATCTTTGTCATACCGTGATACTCAAGGATTCACCTATGACAGTCTGCCTTGCCAGCCAGTACCGTTTCCTTGATACTACAAAGCAATTCTATTCTCTACTTCCACGTGATACAAGTCATGTTTTCATTTTCTGTTCTCTAAACATCAGCTATCAAACTTACCGTATGTCATCGGCATGGGCCTGACCTCTTACATCGTGTTCAAAGAAGAGCCCCTTCCGAGGAATGTAGGCCGGGTTCTTGCGATCCTCATCATCATCCAGCTTCTTGCTTGCCTTTCCCCTCGTCTTATTCTCTGGGTCATCAGTGCTTTCCTGAAATTTGAGGTAAACCAAAACCAAAACGTCTCAATCAGTTAATACTTATTTACTTTATAATGTTAACATATTATAGCGCCAGTGAATGGCATTCTGCTTTTCTGATTAAAACTATGAAGTAGGATAGGGTGATAAGACAGCAATATGTATTGCAATACACACTTCAACAATAGCAATAACAAAATGATAAAATTTCTCATAGCCTCATTTAAATGCATTAAATACAAACTGCCAGGAAAACACTTAACGGATATGCTAATTTTGGTTGCATGAACAAACCCCAACAGTGTTCCCTCCCTGGGTCATAAAAAACGTTTTTTCCTTCTTCAAGTCTAACCGATATCAGAACATCGCTGTCTGTAAACTGTGCAAGACGTCCATTCGGACCAAGAGTGAGAATAAACTAATTTTATCCCCATAGCAGCTTTCATTCTATCGTTATATAAAACAAGAAAATCCCACATACTGGTGATAAGGAACACTGCTTGATAGCACATCGGTCGATCACATCACAGAAACGAATGCAATGCCAATCAATCAGTGCTTTGATAATGGACAACCAATGCGCAACAAATGCACCGCAAAGTTTACAGAGTTAGCGGAGCACCCCACATACTATTGTTTAGGTCAGGGGTCTCCAACTCCGGTGCTGGAGAGCTACTATCCAGTAGGTTTTCTATCCTACCCGGCTTCTGATGAGCCACACCTGTTCTCAGGTAAATACCA
>JAODLC010000100.1:28554062-28576879 GCA_026781145.1 Hippopotamyrus pictus | reverse complement strand
TTCAGACGTGTGCTTTCCGATCTGACATAATTTGCATATCTCACTGCCCCCCCCACCCCCATCCCCCTTGTGCACTGTGAAGACTGGCATCCTATCCATCTTTGTCACAGAGGCCACATTATTAGGGACACCTGAACAACAGCTTGTTCATTTCATGCATATATATCATCAGCCAACGTCATTATTGGTATTCAGTTATTTGGATTTTATTTTCATTATATTCAAACTCTTTTCATAATAAAAATATCCCTTATAACTATTTCACAGTCTGTGTGTATGTGTTCCCTGCAATGAACTGGCATCTCAAACAGGATGTCCTTTGCTTCGAGCCCTGAGCATCCTGGGACAGGCTCCAGGCTCACCGGGACACTGAACTGCATAAGGAGTTATGATGGATGGAATTACACAATCCACCCACACCAGATAATCGCTTTATATAACACCATACACACATTGCACTTTAATTCAACATCTCACCCTTGATTTAGCAATACTAATATCTTACTGGGATACAATATAAGCTAAGTCTACATAAAGTTATGCATAGATTGTAATATGGCGTGTCCCTTTCCAATAATTCATATTTTCCATAGTCTGCCTTAGAATTTGATGATACCGCTTTGTAGGCCTATATTTCGCCCTGGACGATACGACAAGGGTAACTGCACCCTAGCCCTGTCATACTATACTAATTAAGTCAATGAATTTCGGTATATCGACTAATCTCGCGCGTTAAGGAGTGATTTTAGATTAAAGTATGCAAGTCAGACTACAACTGAAATGAAAGCCTTCTTAAAGTGCGGCGTTGTTACTAACAACCACGAAATAAAATAATGTTTAAAAATAATACAATTTCAATCATACACAATTTCGTTTACGTTCTGAAGCATTGACATGACTGCAATTTTGTAAAAAGAGTACAAATTACTGCCCCGGCATTGTGTATACGGATTTTGCACATTCTCTAGGCTATGCATCACTCCTCCAGGTAGCCTTGGTTTCCTTCCGCAGTCCAAAACCAAGCGTTTAGATTACTGATATAGCACCGTACTTGATTTTCGAGTAGCGGTGACCAACGAGACTCTTATCATCTAATGGTCTAATGTTCTAGGCATTGCTTTTTTCTCTAATATATTACTATACCCACATGTAGTGCAACTGTTTTTAAAATGCGGTAAACTGTTGTACTGTTTTAAACGTTTAGAACATCATCAAAGCGCTTATCCTGGCGAATAAAATACATAAGGAAATACCAATTCAAAACCCATAATGGTATATAAAGGTTTATCAAGTACAGTCTAATGAGAGACTAGGATGTATGACTGCTCTGTTGACGACTATTTATCTGCTTGCTAAAATCATGATAAAAATCTACGCAGCGACCGTATCTTTGGTAATGAAATAAGAAGCGTCTTGATTAGGTTAATATGGCATTTATTACAATTTTTGTTGACTTTATTTTGGCTGTGTTATATTTTCGGCGACTATAGAAATCAAGTACTTTAAATAATAATCTTATCTTTTTTGATACTGTCTATTAAGGACCGACTTTTTCCTTTCTAGCATGGCAAACACCACCTGCCCCTCCCAAACAAAACTCCTAACATTTTACAACTGCAGATGCAGCGAAAACCCTGAAAACCGCGTCTGAACCTCCATTTCGCGTCGGCTGGCTGTAATTCCGTCTTTTCCCCTTTAACACTCGGAAGCTGCGGTCTCCGGGCTGCGCATGCGCAAATTGACAGACGTTTTTAAACACGTACCGAGGAGCGTGGAACATGAGGGTGATAGGTGAGTTGGAGTGGGCCAGTGAAATGGGGGGGCAATGGTAAAAAGAGTCTGGGGAGGAAGTAATAATAATAATAATAAAACAATCCGAGATGTGGCGCGAAGTGTGTAATTTACTGGTGTGCTATCTGCATCAGAAAACTGGTATTTGAGGTTCACGAATCGCCCTTAACTGCAAAGAGCGAGAGTGTTATTGTTTTTTTTCTTCGCAGCAATCTAAAATGGAGGAGCTCTGCTGTGGCAATGGGCAGTTCTTACGCTTATTCGTTTGAGAGCTATGCATACGTTTATTTTTACTTAATGGCCCGAAAGGACATTAAAAGACGAAAATATAAATAACTGACCAGGCAAATGCTTTAGTTAATAGAGTTTAACGTGCCGGTCTGATGTGGTGTTTTTGTAACTAGTCGCTGTTTAAAACGACGCGCGGTGGATGGTTCGCTCACTTGCGTCGTCGGCGCTTTTTTAAGACATTAGATCGCCGACGTAATGGAGGGTGAGCGACGTTTGTTCGCCGTAGTCTGATCGAGGTATGATTCTAGAAAATGGAGGCGATTTTCTGCGGAGAAACGAGAAGGGGGAAGCGACTTTAACCGAGGGGGGGGAAAAACCACACGGCATATCGGGTTGGCCCAGTGACTAAACAACAAGGTAGGTCGAGGCCCGCTTTTCAAGTCATTTAAAAATCCGGGATGTGGGGAGAAATTTGGTGCTGAGGGGCCGAGTGCGACTGCAGTGCGGCGCCGCATTTGTACACTTCGCACGCAGCAGTGACACCCCGGCTGGCTTCATAGGAGGCAGTTAACCGAGCGAACTGTTTCTGCCAATTTAATTTGCCTCGTTGTTTGTCGCAGGATGAAGTGACAGTTGACCTCCCATCGCACCCGCCCATCCCAAATAAACAAATGTTTTTGTGGGAGATCTCGAAGCATTCGGACTCTACTGGGCGTCTACCTTACAGCTAGCTGATAAGCATTTTTCATTTAACAAGCGATCGCAGCCAGGTGTGGGAGGCGGCTAGGCCGCTCGCTTGGGAGTCAGGGAGGGTGGTGTTTGCTCGCCATGAATATGAGATCCACTGTGTTTGCCACTGCGGGATACAAGCTGGACACGGAGATAAACGACAAACCCCAGACAGGACCCGGCAACTCGGTCAGCATAAAGAGAGAGTGCGGCTTCGGGGACGACCTCCACGACGTGCTGGGGGACATCAGGAACAGCGGCGACCAAAAACCGCACGGCAAGTCCAGAAAACTCAGCCTCGGTCACGCCGGCAGAGCTGGCCGGAGCCTTGCGGTGGGGGGACAGAATAAGCCCGGCGCCGCAGAGGGACAAGAGGAGAACTGGGTAAACGCGGGGACCCTGACAGTCCCGGCTAAACAGATGGGGGGCGAGGGCACCCCGGTGAAGAGTAAAACGTTGTTCGGACATAACAACAGTATGGACAAAATAGAAGTGACTGCGGCAAACGCTAACAATAGCTCCAGGGATGTTAGCACGGAGGGTGGCGACAGAGTGGCTGCCGCAGGACCTTTTAACGTTTCTCCGCTGGAGCTCGGATCGGAGGGAAAGTGGAAAAGCGTGAGGAAAGGCAGCAGCCACTCCCCCGCGCAGGCCACCTGCCTCCGACAGATTCTCCTGCTGCAGCTGGATCTGATCGAGCAGCAGCAGCAGCAGCTGCAGTCCAAGGACAAGGAGATAGATGAGCTGAAAGCGGACAAGGAGACGGTATGCAAAGAGTTAACTTGGAGATCTAACGTGAAGCCTGTTTGCGGCATATGGCCGGATGAAATGTTTAATATTAAACATGACCCCCCACACAACGTTTTTGTTTTTATATAATATATATATATATATATATACACACACAGACAGACATAATTTTCCCACATTTGTTCTCTGATTTGTTATATTTTGACTTAAAGTGACGTTTCATATATTAAAATGAGATGGTTGTGTTTTAGATGTAAACTTTTATTCAAATCTCAGCCTAATTGTATGAGCACATAATTATATATATTTTTGGAGATGCCCAACTTAATGGAATCGTTGAACCCTTAATTATGTTTACTGAAAATAACATTTCTTTGCATAGTTTGTCAAATTAACATTTCAGTATAAATGAAGTAAGTTGTATGTATTGTATGTTTTTTTTTATGGTTATCTTCTAGTATGTGATTCTCAGTATTGCCTCATGTAGAAATGTGTTCATTTAAAGGGGATATTTGCTTTCTAATGGTTTACCCTAATGCATGGGCAGACTATATACAAAAAGTATATATAAGGTATAGGTTACTTGTCTGTATACAGCTGCTGGCACGAATTGAGCGCATGGAGCGCCGCTTACAGCTGGTCAAAAAGGATTCCCGTGACAAGCGCCTCTTCCAGCCTCTCGAACCCTGGACACCAGACAAGGATGATGACTTAGAGGGGGTAGCTGGTGACAGTACACCAGTATATACCCCGAAGACCCCGTCATTTGGCCGAGGTGGCAAAGGCCATAAAAGGTATCGACAGAAATGGTATGGCTCGCTTAAATGTGAATATTGTTACTATGTGCAGAATGAATTTTTTTTTGTCTACTACAAAAGAGTTACCTGCATAACTAGCAACATGTTAACATTAGTTTATTGATTAGCTACTGACTGGCAGGAAATTGTTCGTCTTAATTTCGGAATTTGTTGTGAATGATAGTGGTTATATTTTGCCATAATCAGTGAAAATCATAATTTTTTTTTTACAATGTTTTCTGCTTTATTTCTTATGCACCTGATAACTAGATGACTTACCTGAATACTTTGGCTTTTTATTTATAGGAAGTTCTGTTTTCTGGAATCCAAGACACAGAAGTCTCGGGGAAAATCAAAATTTTCACCCCAAAAGTTAGAGACTGAAGGCTTCCAAAGGGAGTTACGCAGCAAAGAGACCCCAGAGAAGGTGGGGGTTGGACAACCTTCAAGTCCACCTCAGTCCAAAGAGTTACCACAAAGCTCTGCTCAGATGGAGGATCTTCCCTACATGTCCACTACAGAGATGTACCTGTGTCGCTGGCATCAGCCCCCCCCCTCTCCTTTGCGTGAACCTTCCCCCAAGAAGGAGGAAGTTGTGGCTAGTAAGTCCTTCACACAGTCATCGCAGTGATGGTAATCAGTTGGCGTCTTCATGAGCTTCTGTTTGGGACAGTGTTGCTGGATATTTACATAGATTCCGCTGGGTGTAGTTTGTGTAAAAGGTAAAATATCGCATGATATTGTAACATGCAGTAACTCTCCTTGTGTCCTGTGCTTAGTCCCGTCTTGGAGAGAGAACGCCATGGTCCCCCTGGAAAAAGAAGCCGTGTCTGACATCCCAGAGGTAATGGAAAGTGTTTCAGTAGCATAGGCTAAGCCTTTGTTCTGTGTGAAAGGGGTTCCAAGAATGAAAATTGGAAACTTCTCTAGATGTACACTCATGCACTTTATGCATGCATGCACGCATACATCCATAATCTGTAACTCCATGTTCTCCTACAGAGATATAGTGAGTCTGGAGCCTAGTTTGAGGTTTCTGTTGCATGTAATTTTATTAACTACTGGTTTCTGATGTGGAAAACGAAGTATCTGGACTGATTTTGGTCGTCTCGGCTATGCATGTTTCAAATATTAATGTCTACGCCAATAGATGGTGGTCCAGTTGCAGAAAAGTAAATCATGAAACACTTTGTTAGGTCAGTCATCCAATTCATGCTCCTCATACCAGATGCTATCCTAGGTTAATGGTAGGAGGCAAATTTAATTACAGAGGATGGGTGGTCCAACCAGTACTCACTAGCATACTGCACATAATAAAAACAATATTGACTGTTGTCCTGTACACAGTGGCAGTGTTTCAATGCCTGACCATAGTTTTGTGTGTTAAATCTAATAAATGTAAAAAGAATCTGAGCATACTACCACATCTGAATGTTAAGAAGAAACATTTAAACATTAGAAATAATTAAAAATCATAACATGGCGGTTTGAGAAATTTTAACCCAACAAGCTGGTTTAATTGCTCATTAAATTTGTGTAGTGAGGGATTCCAGTATTTGCCCTGGTCCTCTGATCTCTAGCAAGGCAGAGCAGATGGTCATAGATCCCCTACATGGATGCACCTGAATATGGTATGTGTGCTGTCAAGGTCATCTAGTATACAAACTATTTTTAAAATGATGCTGGTTATGTTTGTTTTGAAGACTGCTGATATACCCACCAAAATCAGTGTTGTGAGAGACAATGGATGCTGCTATATCCTAGGCCTGCACCAACAGAAAAAAATATTTGATTTTAGTATCTGTTTGAGTTATATAATATATAGTTGCTTCTGCAAGGGCAGACTGTACAGACTGAACATGGAATTTTCTTTGTGTTCCATCAGATGCATACTTATGTGAAACATTTTTGAAATGATTGAATATTTTTTGCAAGTCTGTCATTCCAGATGATGGAAGCGTGTGACCAATTTCAATATATTAGTTTCTGGCAGCCTATAAGGCTGCTTGTTTTGTGTGGTATCTTAAGAGACGGCAGGGTGGCTCAGTGGGTAGATTTGTAGCCTCACACCTCCAAGTTGTGGGGTCACATCCCCAGCTCTGCGTGTAGAGAGTTTGCCCAAGTGCAAAGGAGAACATACAGGTTTTCTCCAAGTGCTCGTAATTGTTCTTTGTACTTCTACATGCTGCAGTAGTCTGACTGTTGCTTGCCTTGTGTCCTGTGTTTCTTGGGATAGGCTCTAGGCTGACTGTGAATAAGCAGTTAATGAATGGGTTATTATATTTCGGTATGCATATTTGTGATGATTAACTTAATAAACTTTATAAGGAATTCAGTTGGGTTAACTTTTAAGGGGAATGACTTGTTTGTTTGCATGGTGCTTTGGAGACATTGAAATTGGCGCTTTCTTGACACGCAAACTGAGTAAGCTAGTTATGGCAAGACGGCTATACAAAAACAGTTGAAGTGTGTGCTTTGTGAGGCTGGGTGACATGTTGAGGCTTGGTGCTGAATAAAGCATGTACTCTGGGCGCTGCAGCCACAGCATTGAAAGTCGGTAGATTTGTATCAAGTTACATACCATTTATTTATTATACAGCTTGCAGAAGCAGAACTGCATTATACAGCTCACACCAATGCAATTGAATTTGATTTAAGTTAACATTCTTTTGTTTACTGGTGCTATTTAATTTTGTGCATGGTGGATTATTTCAGATTTTGAACATTACTGGCCTTATCCTCAATGTAAATGACCACAAGTATATTCAAAGGCAAATATAGTGCGTCTCGAGTTGACAGTGCATAACTCAACAGTTTAACACACTCAGAACCTATTTGTATTTGCCACCCAAGGTCTGTGCCTCTATGACAAATCCTTCTGTAAATGTAGAGTAGTGATAATAAGTCTTAACTTTACTTCAAAGTGTTGTACCTGTTGGTACATGAAACAGTCCTTTTTTGTTTTTTTTTCTCCTCCCTCTCCCGCAAAATAGAATTTGGATGATGGTGTTTTTTTGAAACGACACGCGAAGCTGGAACTGGATGAAAAAAGAAGGAAAAGGTAATGACTGACTTTTGTCCTCCTTTTAATGAACCATTTTCCCCGAGTCCTCGTCCTTTATTGGATATAATGCCTTTTCCCATCTTGCGCCCGCATTCAGATGGGACATCCAGCGCATTCGTGAGCAGCGCATGTTCCAGCGGCTGCAGCAGCGCATGAACAAGAAGAAGGGCATCCAGGAGAGTGAGCCGGAGGTCTCCTCATTCTACCCCGACGCTGAAGATGGTATGCTTATGTTTTGATTTTCTTGACACTGCATTTTTCCATTCATTACAAAATATATGCTTCTGTTTTGTCAGTGAAAGTATCACAAATTGCAAATTTAGGTTCTATTAAAGTTAGGTATTAACTTTAGAAGGTTTGTGACTTTGTCAGTTTTGTTCCTTTGTAGACACCCTTAGTAAAATAATAAGATGCTACTAGCTTTACACTAGAGCGTTTCAGTTGACTGAAAAGGAAAAACTTGTTCTTCACTGGTCATTTGACTTTAGAAATGAACCAGTGGTCATTATACAGTGTTCCAGAAGACTTGTAGTTTAGCTTGCATTAGTTTGTTAGCAGTGTATTGCACAGTTAAAATTAGAGTATATAAATTGCCCCATTTTGTTTTGAGTTTAAAATACCTTAATGAAAATCTTTCATATTGAGGATAAACAGAATATAGTGATTTCTCTGAACTGATCACTTTTATAACCTTTGCTGGAATGCTGATGATTTGGTTTTTGCAGTGCCAAGAAGTACTGACAATTTGAATTTGTCTTTGAATGATTACAGTTAATCTTTAACACTTTAGATGTATGTTAGAAATTGCCTGGACAAATAAGAAAATTGACAGTTGTGTTTAAGTTATGGAGTATATACAGCAGTTATTATACAGCTTTTCAAAGCATCGGTGTGAGTTTCGTGCCTTTGGTTGTAATGCAGTATGGTCCCTGTTATTTCGATGATTGTTTCTGTTGCGGTGGTTTCCATTTGGCAACATTTTAAAAAGAGCACAATAAAGCAAGTGTAGATCTTCAAACAGTCGAACAACACTGATCACTTTCAGCATTGATATTGGTTAATCGTGTCATCACAAAGCATAGTACTACAGACCTAACACTGTATTTGACTCGACATTGATTATAAGGTCAGAATGGTTTTCAATAACACAATGAGAGAAAACAGGAAAGTTATTAAAGAGAACTGCAAGGCAACTTCAAAGGCTAGAAACCAAAGGATCATTCTCTTACATTTTGTTTTCTGTTGACGTAATTTATTTCTCCTCCTTTCTCAAGTGGAGTCACTACTGATCACACCCTTCCTGCCTGTGGTGGCATTTGGACGACCGCTGCCCAAACTGACTCAACAGTAAGTCTGGAGCCTAGCGTTTGCCCTTTTCAGCGTAATGTCACCTTTTCCCAACAATGCAGAGTAACTAATTAGGCTGAATGTTTAATGGAAAGGAACGGAAACGTTTAGCTGACCAGTAGGAGTCCTGAGTAATGGACTTTTTTGTTTTTGTCAGTTTAGTAGATTTGTAGGTGAAATGAGGTTTAGGATAGGCAGATATTTGTCAAGATTTGTGTGTGTGTTTGAGGGGGGACACGTCATGTTCCCAGCTGGGCTGGGAAAACTAAACCCATGTTGTAGCAAACTTAAGTCCAAGAATTTAGCTCTTGTGCGTTTCAGACAAATTGGTACCATAGTTCCTTTTCGTAGCTTTGCTTGTCTTTGGAAATAATGATTGACTGTTCATTCATTGTGTAGGCTTCATGACCTGAGGTTTACTCGTTCATTTAATGTCAGCCGTCTCACTCATGAACGACGCTTGCAGTGAGATCTCTCCCTCTCTCCTAAAGGAATTTTGAACTTCCCTGGCTTGATGAACGCAGCCGCTGTCGCATCGAAATGCAGAAGAAACAGACTCCTCACAGAACTTGTCGGAAATGAGGGATCCTCAAGCCAAGCAAGACTAAAATCTCGCAGAACGAGATTCTTCTAAGAAAGAACTGGAGTGTGCACAAAAATACCCACTGTTGTAGCATGTAACATGTCCTCTTTGGTATGTCCGTCCTTCAGAACAGATTTCCTCAAATGTCATGAGAACGGAGACTCTCAAAGGCAGGGTCCAAGGGAGGCATACCTGGCCTTGTGGTAGTTCTGGTTGAAAATGACACAGCAGCTACATTATATATGCCACACATGTAACAATGGATTTGTGTTTGTTAAAAAATAAACTTACAATATTTTGTTTGTAACCAGATATCCCAGCATTGGTTATCTTTTTGTAATATGGTCTCTAAAAAGCTTCAGCCTCTTAACACCGAATTAAGCCTCCCAAAGTCAATCACCCTGCCTGATTATACAGTTAAACTTTAAACGGTGAGGGCTGTGTGAAATTAAGATGCCCGGAAATTCCCCATTCAGTTTTGATCCATTGATGTATGTTTACATCAATGTAGGACTAGTCATAAGTCCATACGATACAAATATACATGGAAATGCTTTGCAAAAAAGGATACCACAAGTTCCACTAGTGTAGCAGTTGTTAAAGTTTTGCCTTACAACTGAAATGGGCTGCGATGTATGTCATTGTGTTGGCGGTCATGCATAAGCATATTGTACTTAACATCAGTGATATTTGGTATTTTGGAAATATAATGCGTAGTGTTTTTGTTTTACGTTTTATGAGTGTAGTAAATTTAAAGGCAAGATTATAGCCCTGGGTTATAATGACCTTGCATCAATAAGCTATCAGCCTTAGTTGCTGTAATGTTCTTACTAACATTGCAAACATTTGATGCTGAATGTGCTCCGCGTTGGTCTTTAACATGGCGGTGAATGTTGGGCAGTGTGGAGCACATCCACCAATGTACATGAGCGTAACATTTCCATTTCTAAAATGTAAATGTGTACAACAGTAGCTGATGTTGGTGAAAACCCACAAAGAATGATGCTCTATTATACAGATATCTGCCACACAAGGGCCACGTTTCCCGCCTTTATTTGGACCTTTTTGTTATTCTCTAGATTTAGCATATTTAATCTGAATTGGCTGCTGAGCTGGGCTGGCAAATTTATTTCCGTTGTGGAAAAGCAGCAGAGGAAAACGTACATGAACCTGTCATTTGCTTTGATAATGACCTGGAATGTGTCAAGTTAAATAATACACGGTTAAGATGACGGTTACTCTAAAAGGGATGGTCCATCTATGTGGTGTACAATGTAATAGCTGAGGTGAAGTTGCTTAGAAAAATAACCCCCCCCCCCCCCGATGGTCTGCAGCAATGCTGACAGCAAACATTAGTGTGTTCATTTCATCAGTTCATATTGTCCTTTGATAGTCCTGAGAAACTGATTCATATTTAGAAGGTTTATCCTATTTCTCAACTTTTAGAAATTTTTGTGAAATTTTATTTTTGTGGCTCATTACTGACTTTCATTTCATAAGGCCATTCTTTTGGATGTGGCTTTTCACCTAAAGACTCTTCTAAATTCAAAAATATCGTAAGCTGAACACCTCTGCTATCTTAAATTTCCAGCGTACAGTCTTGTAAATGGACGGTATTTTGTGACCAGCAGTACTGGTGATGTTTGGGCCATTTAATAAGCACTGCTGAACTCTTCTTTTGTTCTCACTTAGCAATGCTTTCTGATATGTGCCTGGGTCATGTTGACACTGTTTGTTAAATGCTTTGTGTTGTCATATTGCTTGACCATTTGAAACTGATGGATTGACCCCTGCAGTTCTACAGAAATCAAGTACAATTTTTGAAGCGCTAAGTCAGTTCCTATGTACATAACCTCCTGAAACAAAATGCTGTATATATGGAAGACATGCCTGTTATTTTTATATTATTTAAAGTTTGAGTGTTAAGTATGTTCAGTATTGATATTCTTTAAAAAGAGCTTGTATGTTGATAAATTGACAAGTTTGTTTTGCAATAAAATACAAAAATTGAGAATGTATATCATCTTAGTTTTAATGGTTTCTCCTCAGTGCTGTTCTACGTTATAACAGTTCTGTTCTTGTACATATGCAATTTTTATATATTACGGCCTTCTATGCTCATTCGTATCCCTACTGACAACTGGTGATTAGTTGACCACCGGTATCGGTTCTATATTAAGACTACTTCTATAACCTGTATTAACATTTTTTTCAATAGTATTCAGCAGCATAAAAATAAGAAAAATACATGAAAGTGCCCATTAAAACTGCAAAGACCGTGTCACTTTAAAATGTAGCAAAATACGGATTTCTTTTAAAATACAGGTAAAGTTTCAAAGTAAGATCAGTACCAACAAATGGAAACCTATACTGACAAAATAGTATCCAGTCAGTACCAATGGCTGAGTGCTTTTCTTAACAGTGAAACCATTAGATTTAAGACGAAAAGCATTACTTAGAACTTATCATATGCAGGAGCTAGTTGTCAGGAAAGCTAAAGGTTGGATATTTACCAACTAGTGAGGACTATGCCGGAAACAACATAATATGTTTAGAGATAAAGCTCATTGGGTAGTACTGTTGCCTCACGTCTCCAGACCTGGGGGTTGAAATAAAATACGAAACTCATATACGAAATTCATGAGATTTACAGATTACATCAGTGATTCTCAAAGTGTGGGGCGCGGAGTCATGACAGGTGGGACGCAAGAGACCTGGGGGAAAGTCGTACAGAACTGATTGTTAACATCAGAGTCATTTTCGAGGTGGAACAGAGAATTCACACCGGTACTGTCAGCAACCAGCTCATTCACCGCTGTTGGAGCCTTAAAGGGTCAAAATGGACAGGTATTTAACAGGTACGAAAACAAAAACAGGTGGTGCTGCTGCGAGACATGAAGCAAGTGCAGAAAACCGGCAAAAAAGCCAAAAAGGAAATAGGATGAAGCATATCTCACTCTGGGTCTCACTGTTAATGTGGTAGGAGATGTGGAGAGACCTGCCTGTGTTTTATGTTTGAAAACGTTGGCAGCTGACAGTATGAAACCCAACAAATTAAAAAGACACTTAGAAACATTACACCTCAGTCACATCAATAAGCCACTCGAGTACTTTCAGACAAAATGCAGAGAATAGCGTCAGCAGGAAAAACGCTTTGTAAAATCTGCATCAGTCAACACCAACGCACCAATGGCATCATACAAAGTCGCATGCAGAATTGCCCAGTGTAAGAAATCACACACGATAGCACGAGGAGCTCATACTCCCAGCAGCTTTAGATATGGTGTCACCTATACTTGATGAGATGAGCGCTGCAACATTAAAGGCTGTCCCTCTGTCCAATGACACAATAGCAAGGCGCATATGTGATAATTCAAGTGACATTAAAGAACAACTCATTGATACACTGAAGGACAAGCGTTTCGCCTTACAGGTGGACGAGGCTACAGACAGCAATAAAGACTGTGTTTATTGCTTATGTTCGGTTTGTCATGTCAGAGTCCCTGCGCGACTGTTCTCTACACTATGTGAGGAGGTGGGAGCCCAGCACGTTGCAGTTCTGTTTCACAGTGAGACGAGGTGGCTTTCACGAGGCAAAGTGCTGACAAGTGTCTTTCTGCTCAGGGAGGAAATTCGGATGTTTTTGGAGGAAGAATGCATGCATGAAGTTGCAAGTAAGTTTAGCGATGAAGACTTTCTGATGAAGCTGGCCTATCTCAGCGATACATTTGGAAAGCCGAATGAATTGAATCTTCAGCTTCAAGGCAGAGACAAACATCTTCCTCAACTGGCAGACAAAATCAGTGCATTCACTCGAAAACTTGAGATGTACAGCAGGCGACTTGAAGGAAATGCTGATTGCTTTGAGAATCTGTGTGAATTTACTGAAGCCAGTCAGTTGGGACCTAGCCAGTAATCCCATATCTTAAAGAACACATCTCTTCCCTGAGAGCGTTTTTCAGAAATACTTCCCAAACAACAGTGATAAGAATGACTGGGTGAGAGATCCATTTAGTGTAGCTGCACCTGCTGATTTTACTTCTGCTGAAGAGGACCAGTTCATTGAGATGACATCTGATTCCACCCTCAGGCTGAGATTTGCAGCACAGACACAGAGTGAATTCTGGCTTCGTGTGGAGAGGGAGCATACACTCATAGGACAAAGAGCTGTGGGCATTCTGCTTCCCTTTGCCACATCCTATCCCTGTGAGATGGGTTTTTCTGCTGTTGCCTCACTGAAAACAAAGTACAGATCTAGGCTGAACATTGAACATGACTTGAGAGTAGCAGTATCAAGCCTGCAACCCCGTTTTGAAAAGCTGTGCAGTGAAAAACAGGCTCACTGCAGCCACTAAAAGTGACAAGTATTAAACTCTCACTAAATGCCTTGTTCAAGTTTATGCATTTGTTCCTGTTTATACAGGCTGAATTTTATTGTTGTATTTCCAGAAAAGTACAAACTCTGCTTAATTTGCCTTTTTTTAATAAATAAGTGCAGACTATTGAAGCAGTGTAGTGACAAATGTCACCCAAAGTTTTTTGAAGTGAAAGTTGTTTTTTTTTCCTTAAAACTTACTGAAGAAATGAATGTCAATGAGTTTGATGTTATCTAAATAAAGTTACACCTCGGATTTTCCGTCATTGTTTTGTTGAGGTGGGTCGTGAAAATATTTCTTCCTGCCAAGTGGGGAATGATAGAAAAAGTTTGAGAACCACTGGATTACATCCACATTGTCTAAATCCAAGACGGCTAGACATATTCAAGAGATCTACGTGATGTTGTGGTAGGCGACATCAGGAACTACAAACACACCAACCCAGGATGTTAGAAAAGGTCCACAAAACAATTACAACTGAGGTTATAACAATAATACATGATTGTTTACAAGTCTGTGCCCTCTGTTGAATTAGAATCCCATCCAGGGTGTGCTCTGCCTTGCCCCCAGTGTTGTATATGAAAAGGGTGGGAGAAGGATGGATTGAGAAGGTTTTAAAAGGACGTCATGGTGGCTTAATGGTAGTTGGGATGTAAATGTTTGGCCCCAAGTAAACTCTATTATGATTACTAAGAGAATTTATATCGCGATTAATTTAAGATATTATTTTTATGATCTAAATTGAAACCCTTTTTGACACTGAAAAAAACACATATATTACCATAACAAATTAATGACACACTAATGAAATACAAGGAAAGTGCAATACCAGAACATGTATTTTATTGTTATTATTAAATAAGGAGAACACGCCAGTGTAAAACTGCCAAAGAGATAACTAATGAACTGTACAGAAAAAAATCATTAAAGGAAGCGTTACCTGATTGGGGGTTGATTAGCAGAATGACGTTACATCGTTATATTAAATGCTGTGAAAAACGAAAAAACAATCTACGGGCCATGTCGCAGGAAGATACTTTAAGACCTCCTCTAGTGGTGAATGAACCCACTAAATTCCTCATCCTCCACTACGGAAAATGGCTGATCGTCCAACGCAACCCATCCATCCATCCATCCATCCATCCGTTTTCTGTCCTATCCAGGGTTACGGAGGGTCCGGAATCTATTCAATGCAATCATCTCCATTATTTTATTACTTTACTTATTTAGCTCTAGTGCTGCTAATTCTGAATACGTATATAGTTTAAATGTCAGCCCGCAATATCAGCCAATTTTGACACATCAGACCGAGGCCGATATTTTGTTTTTTTTTTTTTTTCACGGATATTGGCCAATACCGATATGATAGCCATTATATAATACATTATTAAGACTAACATTACGTTTACTCTGCTAGCTACCTACCTCGGGATCTTGCAAACAAGACGACTTCTTTGTGCTACAATACAGAGGCGTTTCCCAAAAGCGTCGTAGCTCAGAGATCCTCAAGCAGCGCTTCTTTGGTGAACATCAGTCATCCGACGTTTCGGAGAATCGCCAGCCAGCGCTGCTAGTTTGCGCTTCTGCCTGAGCAGCATGTGAACGCAGGAGCATGCAAACCGGAAGCAGAAGAATCGTTATTCCACCCCCCAAACCGCCACATTAAAAATGACTCATTATGATATTCACACCTCCACCGGTAAGCACCTTTCACTGAAAACGCGTCATGCTTTCCAACGTTAAGGAGACCGTGCGCGGTAAGAGAGGGACTTTCTGAAAGTAAAACGAGGCTTCGGTTTCCAAGGTGTCTGATGTGTTTTACGCAACATTTTGGCGAAGAGGATGGAGCTTGCACTTCCGCCACTTCCACCACTTCCACCTTGTCTCGCACTTCCTGACAAACTCCCTGTTCCTTGGACTCGCCGGCTGGAATCATTTCAAACATACCTGGATTCCGATGTCATGGACGCTCGGAAGAAATCAATACATCGCTGCTTAAACACAGAAGGACAGTCGATCTTCCAGACGCTTGGAGTCATTAAGATATATGGAGACGCTCTTTCGCTTCTAGGTTCACATTTCGGGTGAGGTAATTCGTGCGATTTATCCAGCCTTTGCAAGTTTGGCAGCATACAAGAAGAAGTCATTCCCGATCAGCTGGCTGAACACTAACAATTTTAAAGTTGAAAGGAGGCTACCGACGTCTGGCGACGATCTCTATCTCTTCCTAGCGCCATTCAAACCGCATTTCAAACTGAAACCGCAGCGGAATTCACATTTTAATCCCCGCTAGCCTGCTCCCTTACACAAGTATCTGCATCATAACCACCTGATAACGCCAATTCATCTGCTGTTGGTTCGGACGTGCATTACACTCAGGCACCGCGCAGGCAACAACGGCGACACTGTGGGAATCGCGGCTCACTTTGTGATGTTAGCAGAGCCCAGAACTGCCCTGTTTATGGGCGACGGGGCCAGCGCTGCGGCAAATTAAACCATTTCACTAAAGTATGCTCTTCAGGCCCTGCAAATTCTACAGCACAGTTATCCTCCACTGCACTCACACCTGCTTATAATAATCATCGATACTTTATTGATCCCTGTGGGGAAATTGTCTACAACTGTTGATAGTGTCAGCTCCAAACGTCAATCTTTTAAAACCTCCACTGTCGAGGTGGACAATATATGCCTCCCCTCTTGAATAATCGGCTTGCAGTGTCCCTGTTGAATAAAGCTACTGTATAGTAGTTTTTCTCCTGTGTGATATTTCTAAGGACACTACTTTTTTGTGTGGCTATGGCAGTTCCAAAATGATATTTATAATTGATGAACGGTAGGCTCCATCCAGCTGTCCAGCGGCCAATAATGTACCTAAACTAGTCCCAGACTTTCCCTTTCACTCGCACCATAGTGCTAACTTATTGGGCCCCGATCTTTTTACTACTTGGATCGTCCCTCTGCCATTTTAACCATCAGCTCACTGTGGCAGCAGTATGCAGCCCTATTTGAGGGCCTAGGCTGTCTCTGCATTTAATCATCAGCCCCTGCCTAATTCATCTGTCACATCACTAATTCAGCCTTGCATCGGGTATCGTTGGCCCTTCCTGACCGTGTTACTGCTGAGCTGCGCCACCTGCTGGAGGCAAGTAAAATTGAGCCAGTTAATACTTCTCCATCAATCTCAAATATTGTAATAGCTACAAAGAAATGTGGAAGCCTGCGTTTCTGCGTTGACCTCCAGGCTATAAAACCAAGGCTGTCATCCCCGATACATACTTCTGTAGATGAAGCCACCTCCTACTTTCATGGCTTGATGATACTTACAAAACTGGACCTTCATTAGGGCTACCTGCAGATTCCTCTCCACCCTGACAGGCGGAACCTCATGGCTTTAGTAATGCACATTGGGGTGTTTCAGTACACAAAGGTCCTGTTTGGGCTTAGCTCTGCTGCCAGCTGTTTCAGAAGGTTATGGCTACTTTCTTCACTGGTATCCCTGGGGTGGATAACACTCTGGATGTTGTCCAGACATGTTATCCAGACATTGTTGTCCATGGACCAGTAGCTGTCAACCATAGAGTGTTTTAGGTAACTACACACCACCTCACATTTACCAAAAATGTGTTTTCTGTGCCTGCCATTGAGTTTGTGGGATTCAGGCTCATGGCTGAGTTCTTCATGCCACTTCAGTCTAATATTGAGGCAATTCAGCATATCCCTGAACGCACAAACGCAGCCCATATTGCCACTTTCCTTCATATGACAGCCTACTACTTATGTTTTTTTCCTCACTACTCCATTACCACAGCTCTGTTGCGCCATCTACTGCAGAAGGATACTAGTTGGACTCGGAGGTCTGTCTGCTCTGAGACGCTCCACCTCACAATGTCTCCTATCACGGCACACCTTTCCCTCTCATGCCCAAACTCTGTCACTTGTGAGACCTCAGCTGTGGCAGTTGGAGTTGTACTGTCACGGCTGCAGGATGGAGTTGAATGACCCGTTGACTTTGTCTCCTGTGCTCTAATCCCCACTGAACAAAAACATTCCACATTCAGAACATGAAACTCTGACTTGCATCTGGGCCTGTGGGCGATGGCATCGTGCGTGTCAAACTGCATTGTAGTGACCTAGTCTGATGGCCTTGGATTGACAGGGACATAGAAAATCTAGTTAGGGATTGTGCAGCATTCCCTAAGAAGTTCCAAAAAAAAGACAAGTGGGAAAATGGGTCTACCTGCACCACCCCCTCTGCAGCCTCTGCTTTGGGCTGCCCATCCCTGGGAACATTTCCAACTAGACGTGTGGGGAACTACATGGAGCTTCCTCCTTGTTGTGTATGATCTCTGATCTAAGTGGTCTCGAGGTGGTCTTTACCGGATTGGTCACTGACTTTTTAGACACTTTCTTTGCGCAAAAGGGGAATTGCTCCACCTATCACAACAGATAATGGGCCTCAATTTGTGCAGAGTTTGAAGCCTTTCTGGCAGAGCGAGGTATCTGTCACATTCACGCAGCTGAATATCACCAGCAGGTCAATGGTGGAGTGGAGCGTCTTCATCAGACCCTTAAATATGGCATCAGAGCTGACTTAGTTGAAGGTCAACAGCACTCCTCCGCACACTGTTCTGTTACAGATCCACCAAGCACACTGGCTGCTTGCTTGCTATTTATGCTGGGCTGTAAATTGTAACTTTATTTTAATAAATTTGTACTTTGTTTTAAAAGACATATTTTAGCAGTTTCATTGCTTCAACACATAGCATATAAAAGTTTTGTTATTGAATCAAAAATTATAAATTTTACACCTATAAAAAGTGTGAAATATTTTTGATACATTTTTTGTGCATTTCCACAAGTAACATTTTAAAGTTTCTGAAAGCTTACTTTTGTCCATTGTTGAGAAAGATCTCAACTTTGAGACAAAGGAAGCTTAAAAGAGCAGTACTAGGTAACAGTCTGAACCTGTATCAAGACCACATGGGATATATAGCACTTATTACAACTGAACACAGGTGCAAGCTAAATATCTCTATGTGTAACCTAGAAGGCAAAAGTCATATGTACCTCAGCCAGTTATAGTGCATGTGCACACTTACCTGTACATTTTCTGAATGTATTGGCTTTTGGTATTAACTAAATGTGTTACCATGTGTAAATAGCAAGTAATCTGATGTGTTTTAATGTGAATATAAGTTACTTAAGGGGTTGCTGTATGCACAATATATCCGGTTAATTAAAATTATATGTAACCTGTATGTATACCCTTTTCCCACATTACTTTTTTCATCCAAGTTTGCATATAAGTCCCTCATAATTAAGGGTTTTAATTACACAATTACAAAAGAATGATAATATCATTATATATTATCATAGCATCACAGAATGAATACCATGCTGATGATTTAAACGAATAAAAAGGTGGTTTCTCTTAACCCTTTGCCTTACAGGCCATCGCAATACATACTCAATACATAAGATAAAGCAGTTCATTTCCTTCCAAAGTCAGTTATGCTCATGTGAGAGTGTGAATTTTATGTTCTAACAGAACACAATCCTTGTAATTTATGAATATGTTGTGGGTCATACAGATGCAATTTCAACTGTGACTTCATCAGAATTTTTGGCAATTTTTCAGGATCTCATCAGATCTTGTATTTACAAGAAATTGCAGTTTAATAGCTGCACGATAAAACTATTGCGGTTTCAGAAAATAGATACTTTTGCCAGAGGTGGACATTTCAGGGCCAAAAAGTAAAAATCCAAACCAGGATTTTGTTTCAACCAACCAGTTGAGCATAAAGAGTCACAGTCACAGAGTAGTGAATTAATTGGTTGAAACAAAATCCTGGTTTGGATTTTTACTTTCTGTACCTGAAATGTCCACCTCTGACTTTTGCTGAATCACTCAGCGCTGCTGCAGTTTCAGTTCATTTTGAGCCTGTTGTTCTCGTGTCGAATACATGGCAGCGTGCAACTCATGATACAGTAACTCATTCCATGACACTGCAACCAACTTACCACTGGTGTGAGGTTCTTATTGTGTAACGCAGTGCTTTATATTGATGTAACGGGTTCATGTGACCCAGTCTATTTTTCACTAATTTGTCCGTAGGGCCAAAACTCAAAAGGTAACATTCATGAGATCTTTTTTGTGTGCAGCTCAGGAGCTTGTGTCATTACAGAAAATGCTACTCCTTCCTCTAGGAGAAATTTTTGCAGGATGACCAATCCTGTGACGGTTTCCCCGTTTAGACAATATGGCTATGACTATGGTTTAGTGGCAATCCAGGATTTTCTTCTCACAACATATTGGACATCTGTCCGTTGACAAAACCCTTGTTATGGTAAGGGGCAACGCTGCTGACAATTGCATTAGGTACACTTGAATTTTTAGTATTTGCTATACAGTATTTCAAATGCTGGCCCTTATTATCCATTAATTAGAGTTAACTGTAGGAAATAATAGACTGAATATATGATTGCTTTGAAAAGCAAACAAATGAAAGACTCACAAAAGTGTGACATATTTTTACTCTATTCCTCTACACATGGCTATGACTCATAGGTTCTACTTCAAGTCTTTGATGAGAAGGATATAGATTGCATTTCATCTGCAATACTTCAATTCTAAAGAAATATAAACACCAGCCATATTAATAAAAAAGACAAAGCAATTAGGACAAGAATCCTCATTTCTCTTGTTTTAATAACACGTTGTTTCTATGCTCTGTTTACAAGGAGTAAAAACAAGTGTTGAGGGCAAAAAGAGGCATAAACAAAACGAATAACAGAAGAAGGTCCAGAGAAGCCATGACTGAAATGAAAAGGCTGGGTAAACATTACCCTCCCTTGTTACTACCAACTTCTTTTGTCACAGAAAGGTACATGTCATGGTGTTCTGGAACTTCTTGCCATATTAGTATGTTGCATTTCACAGAGAAAGAGAATCTAACGCATGAAAACAAGAAATACAATCCAATGTCATTTTAAAATGCAAATCAGAAACACAAGGAGGAGGATTCGGAGTTAAAATCTAATCAAAGAAACAAAAATGCAATGGAAAAATTAAAGTTTTTAAAAGACTGCTCTTTACCACCCTCATTTCATTTTTCTTTTTGTCATGTTCTAAAAACAATTACTAATAATGAAGAGAAAAATCTTTGGAAGAAGTAGAAAAAAAAAACTACAGTATATGGAGACGCCACTACCCAGCTTTGTATTTATTATTTATTCATTTAATTATTGTGTTTTTGAGTTTTTTTTTGTTTTTTTTTTTAATTATTTAGCATTTTACTATGTTTTCTAAGAGGTAGATCAACAAAACAATTACATGATCACAGGGATGGAGGGATTGTGGGAAGGGGGTGTCAATGGTTGAGGTGATCTGTGTCAAGGGAGCAGAGTAAAACAGAGTATGGTTTCAGAGGTATAGTGAATTTCTATGCTCACATCAGGAGTTACACATTATTATCTTTCACTGAGTGATTTTTATGTTCATCCAGTGCAAAACGTAAAAACTATGGTGGTAAATGGACACTTTGACCACTAGGTGACAGACTGAACCCGTTTCAAGACGTAGAACATAATTTATTAGAAAGTGTTGTTTCTCTATGGTAATCCTCTTATCTGCCAAAGCGTGAGACACCAGGACCATGCCCTCCAGCCATGCCTTTCACCCGGACCCCTCCTCATCCCTCCCTCACCATTTCAACCTTCTTTGCCTTTTTTACAGTCTCAACTTTGAGCCAGAGAGATAATAAAAGCAGGAAAAAAAAGGAAAATGAGAGAGAGAAATTAAAATATACTTGCACCAATGTTTTTTTTCTGGATGAATAACAATCATATGGCTAAGTCTTGAGGTAGCATTCCTAGTTATATGTGAGGTTAATATTTTGTAGCACCTACGACTCCATGTGAAATTTTAAAATCACAGTGAATACATTTTATATGAAATATACTATACCCTGCTTTTCCATGCTAGTTTGACCTAGCATATTGTACAGTACATGAGATGAAATCTGTCAGACGTGGAAGAGGGAGATTAAATGCAATAAACTGCAGCTGATTATTACTTGATTGCCACTAAAAAAACAAGAAGTATGAGACAGTTTTTTGATGGCACTTCCATGTACTGAATAAGGGCATATTTTTGAAGAATTGTATATTGTAGTAGAAGAGAATTTTCCCCATGGAGGTGTCCATGTGGTTTTAATACAATAGCAGTATTTTTTGAACTTCTCAGTGATGAAGTAACTGTACTAACCGCTGAGAAATGAATCAATGCTTCTTATATGCTTTTGTTCATCGATGGGCGAACAACCGTCTCCTATCATTTAAAATTACAATTTGGCACAGTCATCACAATCATTATGAGTGTATTTTATGTTGATAAGCTCAAGAGACACACTATTAAAACATGTATGACAACTACTCTCTCCAGGCAAACTATGGGGAAAATATATAGAATTGCCATTAAAATAATGAATGTAAGTGAGTAAAAATTACAAATAAGGCCAGATGAAGAGGGTGTAGAACTTAGTAGTCATCTAGTCTTTCATTCTAAAACAACTCAGGCTCAAAGGTTAAATGATTTTAAAATCCACTTTTTTGTAGTACAAAAACATCATTTCTTTTAAAGGTGAAGGTGAAAACAAGGAGGGCTGAGTTAGAGGTCTATAGAGGAACAGGGATAGAAAGAATGTTTCATTTCATCTAGTGGACAGCAGTAGGAGAGAGAAATACAGTCTAAATTCTGGATAAAGCAAATGAGACATTGTATCCATTTAAGCTACTTCTGAATGGGCAGGACCACAATTTCTGTGATTGGCCAATCTCAATATGAAGACTACTTCAAAGAGGCCACAATGTGACAATTCTTTATATCGATTTTTATAAAGCAATAACGCCAGCAGTGTAGTTAAGAAGATGGCACCACTGTTAAGCTACGTGCATCTCTATTGCTACAGCTCCCCCAGACATCGGTTACCACAAATAAATCTAAACAACATACTTTATATCCCCAAATCACTGCAATGACAAGTGACTATTCCTCCTTCGTCTTTTCACTCCTTTTATACCAGAAAAAAATATTGTCCTTGTATTTGCATCACTAAAATGTCCCCAGTACACACACACACATATATATA
>JAODLC010000100.1:28528346-28545008 GCA_026781145.1 Hippopotamyrus pictus | reverse complement strand
TCTCCCCGTTTTTGGTCATTTCCTTGAGTGTGGGGTTTGCGTGTTCTCCTCGTTTTTGGTCATTTCCTTGAGTGTGGAGTTTGCGTGTTCTCCTCGTTTTTGGTCATTTCCTTGAGTGTGGAGTTTGCGTGTTCTCCCCATGTTGTTGTGGGGTTTCCTCTGGTTCCCCCCCCCCACAGTCCTGACTGGAGTTACCAAATTGCCCATAGGTGTGCATGTGTGTGTGGATGGTGTGTGAGTGTGCCCTGTGATGGGTTGGCGCCCCATCCTGGGTTGTTCCCTGCCTTGTGCCCTTAGTCTCCAGGATAGGGTCCGGACCCCCTGCGACTCTGAAAAGGTCAAGCGGTTTCAGAAAATGGATGTATGGGTCATTTTTTTAGTTCTATTTTGTACTGATTTATAGTGGTAATAACACGAAGACAAATGAACATACTGTGTCTTTAAGACTGTGATCATAAATACATATGATAATCGATAAACATGACGCACAGAGTGGCTTATTCATGACTTCTTGCTCAAGTATGCCCATTACAACCCTTAACTCAGTGCAGTTTTGTTACAAACGTGTAAACGGCGATAAAACAGCTCAGGATATGCCCATCGGTGCACACACACTAGCCTTCCCCGGAAGCCGATTCTGACCTTGATGGAGGCCCCAGCGAAGCGACTGAGCTGCTTGATGTGCTGGCCCTTCTTACCGATGATGGCCCCCACCGCCTGGGCTGGGATGTACACATGGACCGTCTCCTGCTCGGGGGTCTGAGGGGAGTGTAAGAATGCATGTCAGTCCCTAAAATGGCGCTGGTACTCTCCACTTTGTATAAACCTATTTCACTCTGGCTGCTATTCTCTTCTAGTAAATACCGCATAACTACTACTACTACGAAAATGCTTTTGGGAAGCATGAACAGAAAATAGAAGGTTCCGGAGAAATGCCATCCACATAGCTGCCAGAAGTCAACACTGACTTCGCAACACCTAATACCTACAACTATTGCTAATAATAACAATAAACATTTTCCTTGAGAATTTCCCTTAATAATAATGTCTGTCTACATCTCTCAGTCATTAACAAATCTATCAACAAATCTATTACTGTCTGTAATATCTACACTGCTTCGGCAAATCCATTCGGCATCTCACACTGCATTTAACCCAATTTGAGTATACCACTCAAAGACTGCTAAGTAACCATTTGCGATGATTTGAAGAATTTACAGGACGGACCACGGTGTCTCAGATTAGCTATGAAATGTACTTACTCCAAAAGAGCCATACAGAGCACCAGAAGCAGAGTTTCCAGGGGGTGGGGGCGGCATCGAGGAAGAGGGGGGGAAGAGTCCCAGAGCGCTAAGGTTGAGCCCTGGAATGAGATGGGTCTGTTGCTGGAAAAAAAAGGGTGAGGAGGTGAGAGGGTGTGGGTGAGGATGAGGGGATGATCTGTATTATATCACACACTGCCAGGGAAACAGACAAATACAAATGATTTGTATTTTCGTACCTAAAAATTACCAGTGATGGTTACTCCAGTCAAATGCAACATTTTATGATTTTGGCCTTAATACTGTGTGTTTGATGTTGGTTAATCTATGCTTTCAGATGACGTATTTAACTGAGGTTTCAACGGGTGATGTTTATGAAATGAGGCCTGTAAGATACCAGCGGGAATTGGACACACAGTGTCAGTTTAGTCCATTGTTCTCCAAGCTTTTGTTCCCAAAAATGAAAGTTACTTTTATAAAGAAATTAATGTGGATCCTGCCACTATATTTTGTTAAGGGGGGGGTGGGTCGGGGGGTGTGCCCTGGTTACTTTTGATGATGGGGCGTGGGGTTTATAAAGGTGATGGTCTGATTGTTGCAATCAACAGTGGTAGGCGTCCACTGGAAAATACACAATGTCTCATTCAGAGTAAATTTACATGCAAAACTTGTTAAAGTAAAGGAATATTGATTCCCAATTAAGTCTTTATGTCTTTAACTGGAAACTTTCTACTAAATGTTTGATAAAGCTTAATGTCATGGTTCCCCAGTCTTCATTTAAAACAGTAATACAAGCTTTATTTTCATTTTTACTGTGGATGTCAGGTTCAGGTTGGAGCTCTGTGTATACAATGTTCACACACACACACACACACACACACACACACACACCTGACCTGTGAGACAATGATTTTCAAGCAAGTGAATAAAGTGATCATTTTTTAAATGTAACTGCTTGTTACATGACCTGGAAATAGAAATCCTGGAAATAAGAAATGCAATTAAAATTATACTTAACGACTGCCTAATTTCGCAACCTGCACTTATTCACAATCTCTCGTTATTCACCTTGTACTACCATGCTATTATGGTGTTTTTACCAAAGCACCAACAGTAACACCCTGTTTACTAGCTAATCGCTAATCTTGTAAGTATTAAGCCCAGTATGAATTGGTTTACAAAAAATCATTTGGTCCTTATAAAGTCACATTATTAAAACTTATTTCTGTTTTGTATCTCACAAACATAGACCTCCACACGCTCTGGCTGACATTTCCCGTGAACACAGCAGGACGTGAATAAGCCAAACTCACGTTCATGGCGGCTATGTCGTTATCGTAGGCCTCTCGCACTTTCTTCATGATTTCCTGCTCAGCCAGACAGCATGCCTCAATAGCTCCCTTTACCGTGATAGTCCTTTCTGGGTTGTATAGAGTCAAGTCCTGCAGCCTAAAGATGAGAAAAGAGCAGAATAAAGAGGCCTAAGTAATGAGGTAGAGAACCCACAACCATCAGTTTGTCGGTAAGTTAGCAGCCAAATGCTAGCGGGATTTGCCTTTGCTTTGTCAGCATTGCTTCTACATGTCCACATTTTGGAGTATTTTCCAGAATGAGGGTTGTGAGACTTGCATATTAACAGCAGATTAAGTTGCTCAGTATACCACTTTATACATGCAAGTGAGTCACTTACGGCGAAATAGTGATCTTAGTGTCAGTATCTTGTTCCACCTTCTTTAAGTTGCGCCCCTCCTTGCCGATCAATCGGCCGACAAAATTGTTGTGGGCGAGAATCTTCAGGGGCACCTCCTCGGCTCTAAGGACACACGAAATACTACGATGACGGCAATACTACCGTCATATGCAGGAATGTGACACGTCTCCATGAGCCTCACTATGGCAACTGCCAAAATATCCAGTATATCAGAATATGACGTCAGGACACAATAACTCATTAGAAACAGTAAGCCTTCTTTGGAAAAAAAACAGCAAACAGATTACACATCAAAGTAAAAACCATAGTACAACGACTTTCCACTGTACTAAACTATACTGTGTTCCCAATTGTGATGGGGTCACCAGATATATTTGGATTAAAACTGCATCGACAACAGCAAGGTGAACAGTGTTGAAGTGAGGGAAAAAAAAAAAAAAATCATGCACTTGCGAATAATTTAAAGTCAGGTTACTCAATACCTCAAGCCGTGTACCATAAGCAGAAAACCCCCCACCCTGCTGCAAAGACTCACGTCTTGGTGTCCTTGGCCTCCTGGTGCATGATATCGAGGATCATGCGGCATGCGGCTGAGCAGCCCTCGGGGGTGGAGTGGATGCTGATGGGCTTTTCCGCAGCTCCAGCATTCTCCTTACGGTGGACATCAATTCTTCAGAGGGTGGACAACACAAAGTACAGTCAGGGTGGTTCCCTCATGTAATATCATGCCAAAGGCTAGCAGTAACTAAGCTGTGGAGACAATCCTACCAATGGCGTCGTTACAGGTTACAGGGATGGCAGAATCTTTTCAAGACAAAATTATGGACAGCATACTGTATAACATCATCACAGTTACACTACACTATACAGTACCACAAAAAACTGCTAAATTAATATTTACCAACAAATGCAGACTTAAAAATAAAAAATTTAGAAACTGAAACTATTCTACTAGTTCCTCATGACATGGACACACTATGCAGCCTCACTGTAAAAATATCTGTTTTTAGAAGTATCACGTATAGACTTGGCAGGCGTCTGCTGTTTCCCGATTCCCGTGCGCATAGCCGGAAAACACGCAGTGGGCAACAATATCAACAGTAGAAGCAGGAAAAACAGAGCAGGAACTAAAGAGCAGAAAGCAGAAAAAACCACTGATATGCTAAAATACACAATAAATAAAGAGCTTAAAACTGTCGATACTCCATTTGAAAATTAATAAAAATCATAAATCATTAAAAGCGGTCGTCCACATTCAAGACATTTTGCTCACTCACCAGGCACTATGGCTATTAAACAGTAGATGAGCAAGTTGTCCTAATATGGAAAGGGGAACAAATTATAATAATCCATTCTTTAACTTTTTTAACTTCGTCAGATCACAGAACCACTGGATCTACATTTGCAACATGCAGTGACTCACTTGCTTTGGGTCTGCTTGGTGATATTGCGAATGGTTGAGCCTTCCTTCCCGATGATGGCTCCAACATACTGAGTGGGAACCAGCAAACGTAAAGGGATATCAGTGTGCTGGTGCTTAGGCGGGGCACCGGAGCTGGGGGAGCCTTGTCTGGGCCCTCCACGGGGCCCGTACTGTGGGCGCCGGCCATTGTCAGGCCCCTGGTGGCCCTCAGCAGCAGACGTCTCATCTGGGATGTAGGAAACGCGAAGGGCGTTGTTCTCTAACTGGTGACCGTTGAGCTTCTGGATGGCTCTAAATGGGATCAAAATATAAACAACGGATGAATAGCCTAACGGACAGTAAACAGGTCCTATCAAATGACACTGAGAAAATAAATCAGGACGATCTCAAGAAAACAATACAACAGAACAGAATCTTTATTGTTTACCAAGGAATTCCTCTTGGTGCAGATGTCAACATAAAGAGATATACAAGATAAAAGAAACACAGAAGATAAATAAAAGCATAAACAGACTATAAAAAGCAAACTGCAAGTATAAAGGATGTGCAAAATGACAGTGTAACATTAAAGTGCAACTTGCATATGTGTACTGGCTGCAGTGGTGGAACTAGAAAGGTTCTTGCACGGAAGGATTATGGTATGGCATGGGATAGACATCACAATGCGTCTAATAAAGAGCAGGTGCAGCAGTGATCATAAGCAAACTTTCACGGTTCATAAGAGAAATGATCATGATACTGTTCTGGTCTTCACACAAAATAGTTACCGCTATTTTACAAATCAGAATGACTATTATTAAATCAGCCACTAGAGGTCAGCAATACACCACAGCAATCCGGAAACACACACACGTACTGTACGCAGGTAGACACTGCAAATAAAACAATAGGAAATACAACTTTCTCATGAGCTGAAACATATTTCAGTTCCCTGCACGAAAACAATGAAGCTCATTACTCAAAATCAGAAAAAGTATGGGTTTTGCCTGTGCAAATGTTTAGTTTTAGTCTATGTAACTAGAACTGACAATTATACATAAGACAAAGTCTTCTATAATTCTATAGTTGATTTGGAATAGAAGAGATAAGTGTCACTCACTGCCTGGCCTGTTCCCGGGTCCCATACGTAACATTGACCACAGCTGTTTCACTCTCAGTGTTCACTGTTTAATAAAGAGGAGAGAAAGAGTAACTGCATTTAACTTAAGCTTTTGCTGAATAAATACACCACACTTGCAGAAGCAAAGTTTTCAGATTATTTCTCAAAACATTACTATGAAAAAATGGTCATGTAATTTCATGACCTCATTTTTAATGTAGGAAACTGGAAAAAGGAGAAAAACTGAATGAAATGGAAACAGCCATAGGGTCATTATGGTGGAGATTTCAGGTATGTTCAGGTTATTAATTGTCATCTAGTTCTTGTACTGTGATATTTTAGTTAGCTGCAGACATGATGTAGCTAAATTAAAATCTGCAAGTAGAAAATGAAGGCAAACAACACATAGATCTGGCACAGATCTTGTGATCATTTAGAGATAATTATGTTGTATGCAGAGCAGAGATGAGAGATTGATGATTAACAGAACATTAGGAAGGAAAAAAATGAAAAATTAGGAAAGACAAAACACTGGATGAATGTGGCAGTAACAGTACCTTGTTCACAGTTTTCCACAGTACCAAACTGGGCCAGCAGGCCATCAAGTACCTGGGAAATAAATATACTGATAAACGTCAAGGACTAAACTTGAATACATGCACTGGAAGTCAGTGGAAGAACACACTGTATGAGATTAATTTTTCCATACTGATGCCAGACATCATGGGTTGTATGGTAGTGTGATGCCACATCGGGTTACATGTTAAGATGAAGTTAAGTTTTCTGTAGGTACAGTCCTCAGAAGCTACTTAGAAGCTACTCCCCACTAAGTCTATCAGTGTGTAGTGAAATGGCACTGCAAGTTTCGATGAACGCACGAGAGAGTGATATTCAAGCAGCACAGAACTGTCTTCCTGCATATCCCCAGTGGAGACCTCATTCTAATTAGAATAATTCCTGGAGACCTAATATTGCTCATTGAAAATTACACAACAATGCAGACATAAAATACAAATAATCTCAAGTTCTACTTTCTAAAGTCATATGTAAAAGTTTTCATGCTGTTTCAAGCCTAAGGAAATTCTGCTGAAGATAGCTAAGCATCAGCTTGACCCATCTCAGAATATGCTGCTCTGCATTACATATATCCAGCAGTCTGGGTGCCAAGCTAAATCTATAAGATGCACCAAAACATGCACTTATCTCTAAACCTGTGATCAAACAGAACGAAGAAAATATTCCAAACATGCTATAAAAATATATGTTTATTCCTTTCCCTTTCTAACTTTATTTTTGTAGTCGATATGCTTTGTTCTTTTTAAAATTAATTACAGAGAAATTGTCAATATTCAGGAACGATTTTTATAGTTTAATATAATATAATTTTTCAGTAATCCAAATGTGAAAGCGCACGCAAGAATACAGTCCGTTTGACTCCTGCAGTCTCCTGGTCACATATTGCTTTGTTATATTATAAGATTCCTCAGCAGCTGCCTCAGTTTTCAGGTGGTAATATCTGGGCGACCTTCCTTTACAGTGGCGTGTATTGTGCGCACACTGATGTGATTTTGTAGGCTAGGAAGATTCCGAAAGACACTTAAAGCAATGCTGTGCAGTATGATGAAAGACAATTCCCAAACATAAAGGTGTCATAGTTGAAATCAAAAATTCTCTCTTTAAAGTTTTATACATTGTAGCCTCCTATAGCGTGTAGCAAATAGTTTGACTATTTTATCATCTGGAAATAATTATTTGTTTACAATTATTCCTGGTACATATGAAAGATATGAACGCATGGTGCGAATGAGATAACAGTAACTCACACGCAACACATCATTTTTTTAGCCAGTAACTTATGTAATATAAACGTAATTTATTAATGAAGCCAGCAACTTATGGATCATCTTCACCTTTGACTGTATGTTTACAAAGCAAAGCCATCCAAGGATGCACACTCACCTCCCACTGCATATGAGGTGGAATGTTCCGGATCTGGAGTTTCCTGGTCCTGCAATCAAAAAAAAAAAAAGCCCTTGATGAGTACAGAAGAAATCAACAGACCGTTTTATGTGTACTAAGACTGGACACATTAGAAGCTGCTATGAAATAAATAACTTTGTCATTTAAAGCTACGTGGACAGGCAGAACCTTCCTTGCAGCTCTACTGTAATCCTGCTATAGTGTTAACCTGAAAAAATAAATAACAAATTTCCAGACAAAGGCAAAATTCTGAACTATACAAAAAGAAAACACCTTACACCATAAGGAATTTCAGAAAAAAGTAACTGCCTTTCATGCATAATAGGCGACAGTCAGCGTTATGATGAACATTTAATAAAAAAACATAAAGAACAAACAAACCATCAACCAATAGACTTGGGGAGGAAGATGCCCATTGATGTGCATGAACAGGACTGCAAACAAATTCCTTTACATGTCGATTTCCAGTGATGGTTTGTGGCTTTAACAGAACTAGGCACTTGTCACTTTTCATATAGCATGAGTTGTGAAGTGGGTTGTGGATTCATCCATTTGCACTTGCCCCACCTCCAAAACATACAGGAAAACCAACTTCCTGTTCAGCTCCCGGCTCTGTCTGTTCTATAGCGTGATGTTTAATTTCGCAAAATGAGAACAGCAAGCTAGAGCTAGAGCTAGATTCTGAGTCTAGATTGTAACAAGAGCATAAGTATAAATCATGTAACCTCCAGCAGTTTGCAGTACACCTACAACCTCTGAGCCAATCCATACAAATTAAAGGCAAACAAGAGCAACAATCATTTCATCAATACTTTGCATTAGACTCTTCTGCATTTGCATAAGTAGGAGGAAGTGAGGGAGTATCTCTGCCTCAACTCAAAATGCGACTATTGTCCAGATACTTACGTTTGCAAACACCCAAAAGACAGACCACAAGAGGGTGTCTTGATACCTGAAGTTCCCTCAAAAGTTGTTAAATTACACCACATAAGAACTGTCACTAATTTTTATACCATAAATACACAAATGAATCAATTAGCAAACAGATTGACTTGCTAATACTGTGCCGCTATTAAAGTTTAATTGACCAATTACATAATGTATCAAAAAAAGTCCCTTGACAAAAATACATTTTACTGGATAATAAATCCTTTAATTTGTGAAACTTCAATTAAATACTATCCTCACCATGAACTATTTTGGGTAACCAGAAGGTTAACATCACAAAATGTTGAAAATTAATTAATTATTTCTTTTGTTGTGGTTACAAGTTAGGTGCACAAGATTACCTTAACAAGCCACCCAATCAGTTAAATGCCTTATTCCAGTGTGCAACAACAGCGGTTCAAATTCGAATTCGAATTCACAATGAATAAACACAAATTTCAAGATAAAAACACCAATATCTACGAGGTCCCTCGGATAATGAATTCTGAAGCAAATACATCTTGAAGACCAAGAAGCTTTCAAAGAAAGTCATGACAAACCACAGATTGGAAGAATGGTACAAAAAAAAAAATCACAGTCCTTTACCTCCAATATAATCATCAGGAAATGGAAGAAGCATCATACAATACAGACAGAGATCAGGACTTCTTTCCAGAGTGAGCACCTGGGCAAGGTGGAAACGTGTAGGAAATGGCCGACAATGACTTTGAAGGAGTTGCAAATATCAGTGGCCATAATGGGAGAAGATGTACATCAGGCAACCATTCCGAGATCAATGCATGGAAGAGGCAAGAAGGACTCCACTGCTTAAAATGATCCATATCAGAATTTGCCTAGAGCACCAGGGAAAACATAGTACTGTGGTCAGATCAAATACAAATTGGGCATCATGTAGCAGGGTAGGGGTGGGAGATGTAGTTAAAACGTTGCATCACAATGCTTTTGATTAAAATCGCAATCCATGATACAGATCATAATTTTTTGTGTTTACAAACCACCCAAACTGTAATGTATGTAATGCCATTAACTAATTATTGACCATTTTACCAGCATCTCTGTCCTTATAAGAAATACTTATTAAAATGTGCATACTGTACATATAAAAGAGACTGACTCATTGCAGCAGAAGTGTTTTTATTATGCCGAAGTTTTTGCGCACAAATGAATCGGAACCTTTTTTGAAACCAATTATTCCACATAAGCTGTGCTCCACACTCCTGTCAGTCCACGGAACAGCTGATCTGTCTACCGACCGCATGCTGCTTACGGTACAGTGCGGTCTAATGGTTTAAATAAAAAAGTAAAAACTGGTTAGAAAACATTAATTTACTTTTTAGTTCAAGATAAAGCCATTAAACTGACATTGACGGAGATTATTGACAAAGAAGTGAAATATACAGACAGCGCTGAGATGTTCTGCAGGCTGAAATTGCTTTGTTTCATATTGGTCCATTTTTGCTGCCCAGTTGCAAGTTCCAAACCTGCAGACATCACTTGACAGGTGCTTGTGGGTTTGTTCTGGTATTATAATAGTGTTAAGTAGTGCTGTATCACAATTCTTGTAATAACTCTGAAACGCTTATTGTGGATACAATTGTAATCGGTCACAATTATTGTTATGTTGCCCATCACCAACAAAGCTTTATGTTTGGCACAGACCCAACACAGCACATAACTCAGGTAATGCTATCCCTACAGTAAAACACGACGTTGTGGGGTTGCTTTTCACCAGCAGGGACTGGAAGGCTTGCAACAAATGAAGGAAGAACAGACAGTGCAAAATACAGGCAAATACTAGAGGAAAACCTAGTTCAGTCTGCTTAACTTAAAACTAGACTTTAAAATTTTCAACAGGACAACAACCTCAAACATAAGGCCAAAGCCACCCTAGAATGACCTAAAGTGATGGAATCAAAATCCAGTTGAGACACAGTGGTGAAACTTGATAACAAACAATATCCAAGAAACTGGAGAAAGTTTGAACAATTATGCCAAATAGAACAGCACCAAAAACCAGTAGGGATTAACATTAACCAATTCCTGCTATAATTGCTGCCAAAGTTGCTTGCGTCACATACTGAGTTCAAGTGTCGTAATATATATATGTGTGTGTGTGTGTGTGTGTGTATGAATATATATATGAAAATCATATTTCTGGTTCTTTTTTATGCGTATTTTCATTTTTTATTTTTATGACTTAAAATAATTTGTATTAAATGACATTGAATGAAACTGAACATGCAAATAAATTACTTAAAGCATACTTATTTGGAATTTGCTTGGACTTTATATCTGTAAATAAACATACACACACGTTTGTATTCATATCTTTGCGGGGACCATCCATTCATTTCTTTGAGATATTTTTTTTAATGAGTCCTATCATAATTCTTTGAATCCCACTGCCAAAGACCATTAACACATACAAACATGATAATAATGTAACTTAAGATTAGAACATGTTAAAATGCAATAATTATACACTCACACACACACACACACACACACACACATATATCTCACTGCAACAGATGCTGCGCCTGCCTTTTGCGAAGTAAATCGGAGCACGACTGTTACCCTTCCACTCCCCCGCTGCACTGGGCTCACATCGCACTTAATGTTCGGGGCCTGAGGATGCTTTCATCAACACCATATGACTTTTTGTGTCGAGGAAAACATATGAAAGAAAGCACTATCGCACAGTACAATGGAGTTCACGATTAATGTCTTTTGGAGTTGTATTTTGGAGTCGTTACGAGTGCGATGACACACAGCCTTCATATACATTTATTGTACATGCAACACGGCGATTTTCATTTAATCGTGCTGCATGTATAAAAACATGCTCCCGTATAAAATGTCCCGTATTTTCCTGTGTGTTGTTTTTCTGCCGCATCCGGCAGTTCCTGGACATTCTCGTCAACCTTAAATTCCCAGCATACACTGCACCTCTGCCGTAGACCAAAGTGATCCCTCTGCTGCAATGATCGCTAAACATTATTCACTACCTGATCCTTTTCCTTCTCTGTCCGGTTCATGTATAGTGTACATCTGCGCATGTGTGTGCCATAGTGTACATCTGCGCATGCGTGTGCCAGCTGCATCCTTGACATCATATCTGCGTTCTGGGCTCAGGCACGGTTAGCGATCGCACAGGAGCTGTGTCCGAATTCAGAGGCTACATCCTTTGAAGGATGCAGTCTATATAGTCTTTGTAGGCGGGGTACTTCAAAGAACGACACTATGAATCTTGGGATATGTTGGGCTGCGAAGGATCCGTCCTGTGGATCCTTAGCGACTTGGCCAAAGAAGACACACTGTTAGACCAATTTGAAGGAACCTTCGAAATGGGACACCTTTTTTGCACCACTGTGACGCATTTGATCTTCGAATGCAGTCTTAGAAGAAGTTGGCCCATGAACTTGGACACAGCCTAGACGTGTACCCTGCCCAAGTCCAACTGAACTGTGCCCAGGCCCACCTCTTCAAGCGGACCTGGGCACGGTACGGAGCGATCACACCAGCCAAACCAACTGTTCTTTGGGGGTCAAACATGCTCGGGCACAGTATGGATCAAAATATGTGAGAACACCCCAAGTGACTTTAAAGAGAGATTGATGGGTGTATATGTAATGCAGATTCCACATGGACGTGAGTCTTTCGGTGGGGGTTGAGTAAATTAATTTACTGAAACTGAACAACGCATAGTTGCTGTAGCATACTACCAGCTGTCCTCACAGCATCCCCAAACATGGGCACTTCTTATAATGAGGGCAAAGCAGGGGGAGTTATGGCCAGCAGACATTATAAACTACCAAGGCCCAAGTGTCAGTGCAATAACACTAATTAAAATGCTCCTAGATACTGCGTTTCTGGCAATACTGAATCAAGTGAATATGGGAAAGTGGGATATGTTAGAAAGCAAACAACTTGTCATCCAAAAAAAGACGTTCAACTCAAGTCAGCGTCTCAGCATGAAAACGTTTTTAATAGCAGGATAAATGTAAGATAAATGTAAGATTATGACATCAATTTAAATAATATCCATCCATCATCTGGCTGCATATGGTCATCAGTGTTGTGGGAAGGCTGGGAACCACTGAAAGGGTGTGTGTAATTAAATCTTTGTGGGGACTCTCCACTCATTTCTATGGGGAAAACCATAATCACAACATGGCAACCTTAACCCCTACCCAGCCCTAACCATAACCATGAGTAACCAAACAAAATACGAGACTTTTTACTTTTTTGATTGCATATCTAATCAACACGTACACACACACTCACACACACACATACGAATATATTCATATCTTATTTTTAATTAGTTCTACCATACTGCCTTGAATCCCACTGCCCAAGACCATTAACACATACAAACATGATAACAATACAATTTAAGATTAGAAAGTATTATGCAATAATTACTTCCCCTTTACCCCCATCCATCTATTCAACTTCCGGGCACCACAGGGCACAAAGCAGAAGAATACCCTGGACAAGATAGCAGTCCATTGCTGGGCACCCACGCAATTACACTCTATGCACACCTTATGAATGCAGCTGAGTCACACACTGAGTCCCCTTTGATTTCAACCTAAAATGCAAAAAATAAAATAAAATAATATAACATGTTTGGGAGGGACTAAAGTAAATTATCACACTATTTTCAGATAACATGGGAAAATTGTTCTATGCAGATACTTCTAACTACACTAACTAGTGGAGTAGTGGATAAAAAAAAATTAGAATAGAAACTACAGAAATCTAAATCCATGTAATCTAAAACCACATCCTGAGCAGGTAAGACATTAGCATGCCTTACTGAAGCATACCTCTCATAGATATCTTCATTATATTAGCATGTTTAGCAATGTATCACACTTTTGGAGAAGACTCTGGAAATGGCTGACTGATGCACATTGTCTCTCACTGCAGCGACTGACGGAGGACTTTGGGTGAGTCCTGTAAGACACCTTTACAGCAGCTAAATGGGACAAGCGTGTGGGAGGATGGGCAAAGAGGAAGAGCTTCATGAATGCTGCAGACAGGAAAGCTGATCTACTTCCGACCTCCAATCAGCTATAGTTCTGAAGTCACATGATGAAAAGAGGAAGAACAAGGGCAGTAAAGGCCACACTTCAGATTCAAACGCTGCATGTTCACTTTGCTGGGTGACTGTGAAGGAACAAGTGGGTGAGGGGGGCAAAGGGGGTGGTATACTACTTTACGGTCCACCCTGTCTGCAGTTGCTGGGACATTCTTTTTGGACCATCCGTAGCTGAAGACAAATATGAATATAAACATGATAAGTGTATGATTGTATTGCCCTCTATACGCATGTAAATACATATGCTAAGATATACCTGAATCATGAAATCTGCCGCTCTATTAGAGTCGTAGGTGAAGCGTTGAAAACGCCTCTTCCCAGCCTGGACTCCTGACCTCTTGGAGGAGTGGGAAATGCTATCACAGCCACAAAAAGATAGATGACATGGTTGTTTCTTGAGTATGATGTCATGAATTAATTAAACTGCAACGTGTGGCACTTGAAGATGCCTGAATTCCAGTCTGTTTCGTAATGTATCGTGTAGCTCTTTCTCCCGTGCAAACTTGGGCTTGTTACCGGTCATTTACGGGAAAGCTCAGCCGTCTCACCTATAGCTGGCTCCCTGACAGCTGTGTTTTATAATGCAGTATCTGCCTCATGTGTATGTTGCTTTATTCAAAAGCATCTGCCAAATAAATAAATGTAAATGGTAAATAACTGAACCCTAAGAAAATGTAAATCTCTGAACACCACAGACTGCACTGCACTGCACTGCACTGCACTTAATGTGGAAGATTAGACAACACTGGTTCTTTACTTGCTGGCAAGCCTGTTTGAGGGATTCAGCTAAAGTACATCATGCAAATACGCCACGTCCAATCCTATGCAAAGCTTCATAGCACAGTATGTTCTATACTATGAATACAGCAATGCAATATATATACAGGATATATAAAACCATGTTTCAGTAGGTGGTTTCCCAAATGCTCTGCACTTGCAGCACTTATTTGCAGTCACGTGAAATGTGAATCAGTCCAAATCAGTTCACTGAGAGAACATTTCTTTACATTTGGAGTTAGAGACAAACGCTGTATCACAGCAATGTGTGACAGATCTAGAGGTTCACAAAATATTGCAGCACCATTAAGATAAAACTACTACATTTTTCTAAAATCATCTGAAAGTCTGTACCACATCAGTGGAATTACATTCTGTCCACTGTATCCCATCCATCCATCCATCCATCCATCCATCCATCCATCCATCCATCTTCTAACTGCTTATCCAGTAAAGGACCACAGAGAGCTGGGATGCCACCCCAGGAAGCTTTTGACAACATTCCAAGTATAAGTGCAAGCTTAATCTCATGTTGACTTGTACACCGTATACCGATACAATTGCTTCTTCAGAAGAAAGGCACCATTTGGTTCTTTCCCCCTCACTTCCGTGTTCTTTCCTTCCTTCATCCATTCCGTATCCCGCAGCCTCCTGACAAAGCAGCACATCTGGATGTCGCCAGTCCTCTGGGCAAAGACAGCCCTGCAGCCACAGCTGTGTCTTCTCTAGTTCGCCGACACAGAGCATTTCTACCCCACAGAAAGAGACAGAGACAGAGCGAGACAGAGACAGAGAGAGACAGAGAAAGAGACAGAGACAGAGAGAGACAGAGACAGAGAGAGACAGAGAAAGAGACAGAGACAGAGAGAGACAGAGAGACAGAGAAAGAGACAGAGACAGACAGAGACAGAGAGACAGAGAGAGACAGAGACAGAGAGAGAAAGAGACAGAGAGACAGACAGAGAAAGAGACAGAGACAGTCTGCTGCTCTCTTCACACCTAAGTCACCTCTATGCTTTATGCTACCGACACCCACCAACTTTCTGCAAATGAACACTTGCAGCAGTAAAACAAATAAATACATAAATACTTTTATAGAAGCAAAAACTGAACCATTTGGTAAGTATGATATGGGAAGTACGGTACGGCGCAAAAGACTTGCACAGGCAAAGGAAATGTTTAAGGTTATTTATCTATGTAGTGACTGCATATTTGCTCAGAAAAAAATAACACCGTTTAACACCGCAACATATGCAAATTAACAGTAAGACGTAAAAAAGAATTTCTTCTGTTCTCCAAAAAGTTACTGGTATCTTGTTGGATGGCGAGATGAACATCGCTTCAGTTTCCTAACCTCTCCTCAGGGGCACCTCAGCTATTCCATGCATTCATTAAATTTCTCCACCAGCTCAATTAATTCATTAACTTAATTCGTTAAATAACTCAATGAGGTATTGATTAACCACACTAGGTGGGGTAGTGGCCAAGTCAAAAACTACACAGATTAATTGGACGGCTGCTACAAATACTGTGGTGACTTTAAGACAGGTGTTGAAATTTCTAGGCGGAGAATCTTTGACACTCATAATATCATAGTTTTACACAAACATGAAGACCATTTAAGCAGCATTTTCTTTCACTGCCTAAGACTTCTGCACAGTACTGTATATTCATACAACACACATTAATAACCTGTAATGGTAAAAGAAAACAACCTTCAGTTTACTCAATTGACTCTCTGTTCAATTAATCTATAAGCAGTCAAACTATGAAGACAGAACTATAATAGTCTGCATGTGAGCCATTTAAAACTGATTGTTTTAAGATTTATAAAGAAGAATCAACAATTTTTCAGACCTTTGAATGTGATTCTCATTCACGTCTAATTAAATGTAAGGTAATTAATATGAAACATATATAACACTTTATTAGTGAAACAGTCAAGTAAAATCAAGTAAGGTAAAACAATATGATCACTGTATGTTGAGATCGCCAAAATCAGCTAAGATTGTTATAATCAACTAAGACTTATTGGAGAAAAAAACGAAGAGAGATCTGCTATGCGACAGAAAAACTTCAGAGATCTGGACAAAAACCGGTACCCTAATTATATTATAGTCCACTGTTCAACTGAGGAGCATCTACAAGAACAAGCGATGAAAATGCAGACCTAGTAAGATGTGCAATGGCACAACGGTAGAAAATGGTGGCTGTACTTCCTAGATCCTCCTGTAATTCAGGTAGTTCAGTTTTAGCTCAGAAAGGTGCAATCCTGAAAGCGGGGGCTGATGAGATATAATGCCAGAGATAGAGCTGAATGCCACTGCACCGCCTGGGGGGGGGGGGGGGGGG
>JAODLC010000100.1:28499369-28528324 GCA_026781145.1 Hippopotamyrus pictus | reverse complement strand
GGGCACCCTGCTACCCATAGACACAATGGCAAGAAATTAGTTAGCAGTAATTTATATGACTTTTTCATTTGGGCAGCTGGCCAATAGGTTAATAGAAACATTAAACAACCGTAATATGCAGGGTGTACATTTCAATTTCATGAAAAGAACTAAATTTGTACACTTAACCTAAAATTTCAAAATATCGTAAACATCTAAATGTTATACCCCACATCTACACTCTGCTTTTAAATGAAGGGATGTCACACAAAGGGCAGCCATGCCATTCACCATGCATGTATGTGGACCACCTGTGACTCCCGTCGAACCTCTGCTATGCATACAGGTCCTGACTTCTACAGCTCTGATTCTGTTCCTTATCCCTGTTGCCATCCCTCATTCCGTACTTTAAGTACACCAGTCATATCTTGACTATTTTCATCAGCTACTTCTTTCACTGCTTACTGAGTGCTATTGATCTATATTTTGTCACCTTTCTCACCATCAATCTATGGGTGTGAATCTTAATTTTACTGAAAATACACCGACAGGCAAAGTACTCTGGAGAAGATGGCATTCAGGAATAGCTGAAGAAGATAAAATGTTTTTTAGTTTTCCTTTTGCGCCTTTTTTTTTGTTTTTAGACCAAAGGGCACCAATGCTAATTTTTCGCGGAAACACAGGGAGACGTCTGCTTTGCATCAGAAAAGGGCCCCGTGTGCCACCTATTAAAAAGTTTTGAATGCATGATGGACCACCACGGAATATCCAGAGTGCGGATGGTGTAGGACGTAGCGAAACGGTGCTGAGTATAAACAAATCAAAAATTCAGGTATGCAACCAAGTCCACTTCTATATTCTGTCTGTTGATGCCGTCATGCCATTTAACCAATGACAAGAGTCTTTAATAGCAAGTCTAATTTGTAAACAAGATTTTTATCACACATAAGGGCAACTGCAGTAAAATATGACAGCTTGCTTGAGGAAGTAAGTCAAAAGAATTAAATGTGAAACAGTGCAAAAAAACTAAAACCACTCAATCACTGCAAGGGGCAACGGGTAAGACTGGGGTGGGGTGGGGTGGGGTGGGGGGGGAATCCATTTTATCATGACATATCTTGAAATATTGTAGAGAAGAGTCTGGGGAAGAGTAATGTAAAATCCTACAGCACCACACAGAACTGATGTCATTAGATGAACTCAGGCACCCGCAGAAGATATCAATGGTTGTGTAAGAAACACTGCATGCACAAAATCACAGCACTCATCACTATCTTTTCTCTAATGCAACTTCCTGTTTCTGTCTTTTTGCTGCAACTGGCACCAGTGGAAAAAAGACACCCGAGCAGACAAAAACTAAAGAAATGACTAAAGATAATCTGTTTGTGACCAAAGATTATTCTTAATTCAAAGCAGTCTTCTTAATGTCCCACATAATCAGCATAAAAAGAAAAAGACAAATAAAAGATTAGACAAACATTTGTCATTAAAAATAAAAACACAAGTCATCTAAGATTTACACAACTAATCTTATATAAGAAATATGTCAGAACTTCAGGGTGAAAGTATTTAAACAGTAGAAAAACCCGAAGACAATAAGAAAACCATAGCTCATTCCTTCCCTTAGACCAACACCAACCAGTTTTCTCAATTAAAGCACAGTAAGCAAATACCCACGTCTCACTCATCCAGTTTGTACAAATCTGTTTCCATGTGATTTGGTTTGTTGCACTTTGAATTAGCAATGTGTGGCGTCAAATCCAATAGCAATAGAAGAGTATGTGCCAGCAGACTGGTTTACAATAATACCTTAACTTTGCCATCACTATCTTTTACCACGCTTGAGATTTTACCTCTCTTTGATGTCTTTTATGAACCAAATTGGTAAGGCATTGCGAAGGCTTTCATTCAAAAAAACTTACAACATTTTACAGCTCTTCACAGAGGAACATTTTTATGAGAAATTTAGGCGAAATACCTTGTCAAAGAATATAACAAAAGATTACCTCTTGAACCACAAAGCCTCAGTTTAAATCATAACTTCTTTTACCACAATTAGGCCACCATCTCACAAGATGTGTTTTTAGTTTTGAGCATTTACTCATCAGTTGATTATTGAGTCGACTTTATTCTTCTTCTTAATGATCTTATTTAAAAATGTATATACTCAATGCTCAGGTACTAATGAACTTAATTTGCTAAATATTTGGGTGATACCTGTCCATGTCCCAAGGAAGCCTATGTGATATTTGTGAAGCCTTTCTATATGGCAAAACTTACATAACTACTTAAAACAACTACTGTTTTTATGGGTGTAACAGTAAATATCTGAACTATTATCTAATGAAGGAATGCAACAATGCACACCAAAACTAATATATGCTTTTTGAATGTATGCTACTTGTTTACCCACAGCAAAGAATTCATTAAAAACTTGGATCGGTTTGTCTTTCCCGCCTGAGCTCATGAAGCCTACCCGATGCTCAGATCAAGTTAAGCTGATTATTCTTAAAGAGACAGATTATAAGGAAGAAGTCAATGAAAAGTCTCATTAGTGAAACAAAGTACTCATATTACTCTACATTTTTTGTGCATCACAACAAATTCAAACATACATTTTCAGAACATACAAATACAGATTTATCTTCAATTAACTTCTGCTTCGTCTACACAACAAATAGTGATCTTAAACCAGAAGAAGATCAAAAGAATAAACTGTTGTGAAAGACCCCTCCCCCAAACCCATCCCCGCTACTCTGCTGATCATCGCTCTCTTCTTCCCCCCTTTTGCATTCCTTATCGACCAATCCCCTTAGGCGCTATCCCCACTGGAGGTGAAAGGTCACTCCACAAGACAGGAAAACAGGAGATGCTGATGTGACATTAACCCTTTGTCAGTCAGATCTGAGCTTTGTCTGCACAACAAAAGCAACTTCTGTCACCACCCCCATTGCACTGGTTCACTGCAACAGTTGCAATTGTCTTGAATTCCACAACTATTCTCATTTTTTATAATTTGTTGGTGGCACAAATTCACAGAAAATACTATCGACATACAGCTTAGGAGGGGGATCCACTGCGTTTGACACACAAAGGCAATTGGGCAAAAATGGTACAAGCTATTTCAGATTTCATTACAAACAGACTATTAGATCAACACTGGTTGGATGAAGGGGCGGCATGAATAAATAAATACATCCATGAAAAGCACAAACTGAACGGTGCTGTATGTTTAAAAAAAAAAAAAAACATGCAGACAAATCAAAAACACTGAAGCTACTGACTGAACCAAGCAGTACAAGTGCATGAAGTGAACATTTAATGTTGAGTGACCTGAGCTAAAAGAAAGCATAATTCTTAATCTTATCTACTTTCTTTTTTCTTAAAGCCATTAATACATTCCATATTAAAACCCTTAAGGTTGTTAATCTGGTAATTCTGATGATATCAGTGATATTGATTTTATATTCTTTTCTGGGCAAATCTTTATTCATAAGACAAATATATACAACACATTAAACCAAGTAGCACCAATCACAATGTGTATTCAGCCAGTGAAACCTGTGTAACCATATATCATACAGTATCACCATATAACCAAATATCGTGGAGTATCACGATATAACATAAGTCTTCTGAATTAGATTTTATGGTAACACTTTATTTGGATAGTCCACCTACAGAGTGTAACATTCCAGGAACTTAGTTGAGATTCAGTAATTCAGCTGTTTCACTGTAGATGTTTAAAAGAATGTAGAGTATATAGAGTATATGTATAACGATTATGTATAACGATTCATGAACATGCCTACATATTCTTAGAATATTTTAGTTGAATATGACTGCTCACTCAACCAATGTTTAATTTTTGAATCTCAACTATTAAGTTGTTGAAATGTTAAAAATACAAATACTCTGTACACCATCCATAGGCAGACTATCCAAATAAAGTATTACTGATTTTATCACTGAACGATGATTCACTTTTCAAATACACTAGTTGGGGATGTATTTATTATCAGACGATTTGGTTGATGACTCACAAATAACCACATAGTATAGTACTAGAAATACAAATTTATATGCACATGAAATTAAATAAACATGGGTGACTATGGAGCTGATTAATCTGCATTTCTCTTCTGTTTAGACTTATTTTCTCATCTGAAAATTCACAATAACCGAAGCTCGATAATCTAACTATCCAAATACTATTGGAAAACTATTCGCAAAAAGACCAGGTAATTACTTGCATGTAGTTATAAAAACGTGTGTATGTGTCAGTTCTAAAGGATGTTGTATTATAACGCATTTTTAAAATATATTTTATGTGTTTTACATTTTTTCAATAAAATATCAGATGGTGAGCAAGCAATAAAGGAACAATGTAAAGTTGAACTTCAGGTTTAAACTTTCAGTATTTAACAACAATGAATGAACAATCATAATCTATCTATCTTCAGCTTCTTATCCTGGAGAGGGTTGCAGAGGGCAGCAGGCAGAATAAGATATAAGGCAGGGATACACTCTGTATGTAACACACACACACATGCACAAATTAGGTGTGATTCTGAGATGCCAATCAGTCAAACTGTTATCACTGGACAGCAATAGGGTTTGTATCCAAATCTTTGTGGGGATTCTAATCACACTTTATCTGAACATTGCTGGGGAAAAAGTATTTGTGTGTGTTTTACAGTATTTTAAAACAGTGTTTTGTCATATATGTTACCTAAGATAAATTCATAAGTCCCCAATTTAACTTATATATAGAGAAAAATTGTAAGTCTGAAACTCAACAAAGTGACCTAATATGGTTAAACAGCATTTCTTAGTATAAATTGGACTATTGCGAAGGTGATATATATTGATATATATATATATGTGTGTGTGTATGTGTGTGTGCATGTGTGTGTATATTTCATAATAAAAAGTTAATTTTGTACATCACGTGACAAATGTCACATTAGCTATGAAAGTTACATAATACTGCAATAATTCATATTATGATTAAAAATATACAAATGGAAAAAAACCAGAATTCAAAATTATGCTGTGAGGGAACACAACAAAAATAGCACTACCTGGTCACACTGGGATCATTCTATTGAGTTTAATTCACAATTTTCCATAAACCCATTGTGTTTTCAGGAGTACTCTAAAGGATGACTAAATGCTCCCTGTGAATTGTATGACACTGCCAGAGTAAAGCAACCACAAAGGAAACTCACGTGAAACTTACGTTAAAAGAATGCCAGTTTTATATGGAGTATGCAAGTATACAACCCTATTGATGATTACTGTGATTGAGACAGTTCCTCGATGCCTCATTCATGTTAGATTATAAGTTCTCACATGTGAGAAAAAGAACTTATGAGAAAAATGACCATATAAAGACTGACCTCACCATAACACATCTAAATATATTTATCAGCAATATAGTAAAACAAATTATGTCATCATTACACGATACTTTATTTTAATAAACTTAAAAGTAAAGTAATCCTCAAACATATATGAATGCAAAGTACACAGTTGGAGTGTATTGAATAAATGCAAAGTGTAATTATCAGCTAGGTGAGTGTGGTTTACATTTATATTATATAACATTACATAACTAAAATTATTGCCAGAATATCCTGCCAGCAATAATAGCTAGTATCAAATGCCAAGGAAAAAAACACTAAAGAACACAATGGGCTGTTACAGAAATGTTAAGCATGGTTCATAGCGTAAAGATGTTTAGAATCAAAATTGTTCAACATTGTCTGACAGGCACCCTTCAAAGCACAAGAAACACAGACACAATCAAACTGCAGAGTAGTACTAATAAATGTAGTACTGCTATTGTTATTATTCATCTATCCGTCTCTCACCTGCTTATCCTGGTTTCAGTCATATGGCATTATTATAATAATAATAATTATTATTATTATTATTATTAAAGAAATTATTATGCTATTAAGAAATAAAAAGTAACATATTCAAAAACTTTGCAAGGGTGTTCTGGAGTAAACAACAGTAAATGACAAAATACAGAATGACATAATATTACTGTATTATTAAAATGAATATGGTGATTTTAATAACTTGCGTTTTGGAGGCAAACAGACATGTGGCCCTCAGATGAACAGGACAGGGCTCCTGCATCACCCAGTACTATAGTGAGAGCAAAACACAGGCTCTCTTCATGCAGAGTCACGTTAGTAACCCCCAGTCCCTTCCTCACTCGCTCCCTTTTGCTCTTTTTCATACAGGGAAAATTCCAAAGAGCAAAGAAAGTGAAGGCTGGGGCCTACAAATAGTGTTTCACCCCCATTTTCCCATCAAGCGGCCGATAATTCCCAACGTCTCATCTCGACCTCTGACCCTAAGCTAGATTTGGAATCCTCTGCTTACTGAGTTTAAAAGGCATGGAGGGCAATCTGGGGCAGGGGGAAGGGCAGCAAACAATTGCACTTTCAAAGCGAGCCATAGCTTTAAGAGAGGTGTATGGCGAGTAATGAATGGCCTCTGATTTTCTACCAAGTATCAATAAATAAAACCTATATATAGTGCTTTACTATATTACTTTACACATCTAACAAAATATTTATAATTATTAACTTCACCAAAGAACGTGTGCTCGCTTAAATATAACACTGAGGTAAATATGGAAGTTGTTTTTCACATTTTCAACCGCAAAACCCATGCCGTTTTTAAAAAAAAAATTAAAAAATCCTACAGAAGCGTTTCTAACAAGCTGATAAAACACAACCAAAAATACATTCTTATGAGTTTGCTTTGTTATAGCATTTTATAAACCACGGAGCATATCTGTTATAATAATTCTCGGTATTGGATTCTGATAAGAATCGTGCGTGTGCACGTTTTCTAGGGTACGTTAAGTCTTGTGAAAGCGCTGCTCACTACACGTTACAGTGCAATTTTAATGGCTTAGGGGTAATGTGCTCAGAGCAGTGTTGTTCGCGTATGAAGTATGTTGGCTGGTGATGTGGAAAGACACATGGCAAAAAAAATCTCTGGAATCCATTTGGTAGTGGAGGGGACATGCCTTCACTGAAACTTGGTTCATACTCCCACAAATGACCTGCCCCGTAATCAGAAGATGGCAGTCAGCTTACCCTCCATTTTGTGCGTTACGTCAAATATACAAGTGTCCTCCAGCGCAGGATTGAAAATGGGTGAAAGGGGGCGGGAATCCTCACTGCTAGCTACTACCGAGCAGTTTTTATTGTAGTGAACTAAGATTAGCTACACGCAATCTAGAAGGGGCGTTGGTTATGTGCACATGTATACAACACAAGATCAATTTGAAATTGCTTAAAATAACTTTTTTTTTCTGGAATTGGCGTACAATGTACAAGACAGGCCAAAAGGCGCTGGGGCAGATTTAACCATCTTGAAGGCATTCAAAACTCCTTTTTTCTGGATCTGAGAATACTACATTTAAGAAAACACCTTTGGCGCGATTTTCGCGAACTACAAGCCATTTATTTAGCAAACGAACTAGGACACGTATCTTAAACCTCCGAATCTAATTTTGTAATACAAGCAGTTATACAAAATGGATGGATGGATAATAGTTTCTTTTTAAATCTTTAAAATCCACTACACCCAAAAATATATACATATTCAGTTATGTCTTAAGAAAATGTACCTGTAAGTTGTGCGAAGAGGTGTTAAATGAGAAATATACCCTCTTTCGTTACAGCTCATTCGGTCTAAAATGACCCAGATTACGCGCTTAAAAATCTGAAGGTTGCCCCTTATGAAATTTCTGCCTCATTTTCATCTGACCAGTTTATCAATTAAATACTGAAATACATCTACATCACATTTTAGAAGCTATGAAGAACAGACCTCGGCCATTCTGATTAACTGACTGGGAAGACACAGGCAGACGGCAGCATAATTCGACAAATTCATTCATATGTGATGTTAGCCTGCATAAATAATTAGTACATTTGACTAACGTTTCTCCAGTAACATGAATGTTACAAAACTGCATATATTTGCAAAATTTTGTTAAGAACAGCGGGACTCGGTAACATGAAACAGGCTCGCCGATGTGCTGCACGGCATGAATGAAGCGGCCCTAACATGCCACACCCTGAAATTGCAGAGAGCACACCGCCATTTTTCTTTTGACTACGCCCAATTAAGAAAATGAATCAGTACCAGGTGGCTGTGCATAAAAGTGGAACAATAAATACATTTTCGTGTTCGAGAGAAAAGCACGTTTCGGTAAATATTCAGCTTATTTGAAAGAAAGTGACAACCACTTTCGTGTACATTAGTTGGTACAATAGATGTTTGAATAATACATCATTGTATATGGACAATTGTACTCCAAGCATGTAACAGAAAATGTGTGTTTGTAATACCATCATTAAATAAATCTATAACTTCTCTGCCTACCCAACACAGTCACAATATTATTTGCAACATAACAAACTAAAAGTGTGTTCTTCATGATACTCGTCTTTGCCTACTGCAGTATACTTAATATGTTTAAATTCTATATTTTTTATTTTATTACAACGTGTAATCTCCCTTTAATCTTAGGTACAGATATTTAACGTGGGATCCCTTTTGAATTATAGAAACAAAAACGCTGTGAGACTGTGTGCTTGCAAATATCAAGCATTCTCATTCTCGTTTCCTTCTGTGTTGCAGAAGGCAGTTCCAGCAAGCCTGCTCCACTCCGCTAAACCCCCCAGCCGGAGGGGATCGCTTCAGCTTCACATTCACGGAGAAGGGAAACGTGCCTTCATTCATAAAGTCTGTAAACTACTGCAGACTACTACACTGCCGCGAAAAAGGCGGCGCCCGGAGACATTGCACCGCCCACTCAAGAGAGACGGAGAGAATCAGAATAAGAGAGAGAGGGAGGGTGAGAGGGTGAGAGGGAGGGATGGAAGGAGGGAGTATGAGAGCGGAGCTCAGCCAAGCACTCTGTAAAGCGCCGTAAAAGCAGCTAATAAAAAGTTAAGGTAAATGGGAAGAGCTGGGTTTCTCCTGCGATGTCGTGTTTTAAAGTAATGCCACCTGGTTACAAAAAAACTAAACGTGCCATTTTGAAGCTCTAAGCCGATACTTAATTAGGTACCTGTAATAACAGGACTGAAACACGTGACACGTTTAAAAATGCAATGTGTCCTACAAAATTTCATGGTAATAATATACTCAAATGTATAATTAATTAAGAACTGTAAGAATCTTTCTGTAAGGACAATAATAAGCCTCAGGCGTTTTGCTGTCCCTCAACTTCTATTGAAGATTTTTAGCCACATAAAATTACTTACTTTCCTGAAACTGCAGATCATTATCATCGTTGTAAAGGTCATTTTCAGCGGTCAATCTTCAGGCAAAGTGCAACATAGGGTATGATGGCCTAATCGAAGTTTGATCATTTACCTCATTTTTTGTTCATGGAAGAAAAACCTTTTTGTTTGTACATGAAACCAGCCAATTATCCAATTCATCCAGAATGGCCTCACTAACACCAGGAAGACAGAGCATACCACACCTCAAATCACTGCACTGGCTTCCTGTGCATCACAGGATTGATTTAAAAACATTATTACTTGGGTACAATGCACTCAATGGTCTCAGGCCCAAATACATTTCTGATTTACTTGAACTTTATGATACATCCGGAACCCTGAGGTCATCTGGGAAAGGTTTACTGTGTGTTCCCAGAATCAAGATCAAGCAAGGTGAAGCAGTGTTTAGGTTCTGTGCTCCCTGTCTGTGGAACAAGCTGCTTGAAGACCTGAAGTCTGCAGAAACTGTCAGCTCATGTAAATCAGGGCTTAAAACATTACTGTTTGCTGCAGCTTTTCAATAAATTAAATCAGTTTAATCATACACTGTCACTACAACGTAACTTCTTTTCAGTTAACTATTTAGGCTTTTGGACTGTCTTGTCCATTCAATATGATTTTAACGTCTTTTATTTAAATTTATCCTGCTGCCTTTGTAAAGCACTTTGAATTGCTTTGTGTCTGAATTGTGGTATATAAATAAACTTGCAGTGCCTAATGCGTCGACAAATTATACTAGAGATTATAAGAAGTCCAGTTTACTACTATAGAAAAAGTAAAATAAGGAAAGTGTGAAAATGATTTTCTTTAAACTAAAGAGAGAAGAAATATAGAAACACAAATAAAGCAAATGAATTTCAACATAACTAAACAGCTACATAAAACGATTTACTAATAAGAACATCAAAAAATCAGAAAATCAAAACTAATGGATGAAGTCATTTTTCCACCTAATAACTCTACATTGTAATTAAGAGGGTCTGAATATTCCAAAAATGATATAGATTCAGAAAATACATAGAATCACTTATGAATAAAGTATTTCCAAAATTTGCTTCCACAACTTTTCATTAAAAATAAATTATGATTTTTCAATTAATTCTTGTTTTGGCTAATATATAATGAATACATATATGCAATGGCTAAAACAGAAATACTCATTAGCTACCTAATCAGACTATAATTAAACAATATTTATGGTTTTGCTGAAACAATCACTCCAGAACTCAGATTTAAAATAAATATTTTCTTCTCCCTGGGTCATATGGTATGACATCAAAAAGAACATTTAAAAATTCTATTTTGGAAGGAAGTTAGCAAAACAAAACAGTTGTCCTACACTTCAGAGACACAATTAATATTTCATGTCTAAAACAGTTATCATCCAAGCCTATTTTGTTTATAAATCCAGGAGTGCAAAGTTTATCGACTTTATAGACAGCTGTAAGTTTCATCACCGAAAACTATGTATTTATAGCACAACTTCCTGCTGTCACTTTTCATAAGTAACAAAAACACAGATCCCATCCCGTCTCTAAGATACCACACATTATTCTATTTGAGACCATGGAAATGATGAAAAATAAATACACAAATACACTAAAATTATTATTTAAAATCTTATCTTCTATTGTACATTTGAAATCTGATGAACTTTGATATTATTGACAAATGCTTCAATACATTTAAATACAATTTTAAATGTACATATAAGTGTAAAATTCTGTAAAATATAGCTAATGTTTGATTTCATTTGAGGGATTTGACCAGAACAGTAGTAGCTATTATCAATGAAGTATCACCAAAATCCCAAAGACTCAAAATGACACAAGATACAAGTTCTACAGTGGGATCCCTGACTGCTAATCATACCCTTGTCAAGACAAAGCCTTATAAATTCATTTGAACTTTAAACATGTCTATGGCAGATGGGTCATGGACTAAGTCTACAAAATCTTAACTGTAATACACATTCAGCAATCATTAAGATGCAATCATTAAATTTCATTTTCGGATACATCTGAAAATTTGGTCTCAGCTGTTTCTCTACTGACATAAGAATTACTTGGCAGGATATGAATGAATGGGATTGATGTAATAAATAATTTGTGTAAATGAATGAGAATTGCTATTCAAATATCCCCAGATCATAGCCAACATAATATTTTTAATGAGGCAAATAAATATCCTTTTATTCAGTGATTGAAATGTTAATTTAAAAGTATTAACAAATTTTCTTTTTTTGCCAGATTTATGTTATGAAATGTCAGTATCATTTTAAAAGAAATATGATCTCAACAATTTAAAGTCAAAAACACAATGTGATTCTTTATCAAATATCCAGTAATTAGTTTGCTGAACAAATTCTGGACCATGAAAAAATGCACACATACCCATATTGTAAGAAAATTTGTTACAATATTTGTTGAATATTTGTTCACTAATAAATGCTGTAACTGAAATTAAATCTAAATCTTTCTAAATCCAAAATACAAAACTGCAAAAAATGTAAAACAAAAAAAATCCCGTATAAACACTTATCAGATAAAATTACTTCTCACTGTAATTTAGGAAGCTACAACTATTCAAGCGCAGTGTTCAATTTTCACACATTTTTGATTAATTTAGAAAGCAGTCTCCCAAAAATCCTCTTAAAAAAGGTACAGCATAAAACAAATATAATTTAAAAAAAGAAACCCACAAGCTATAAGCTGGAACAAAATAAAATACACTTCCGTGGAGAAAAGGACACTTTTTTTTGACTGACTACTGGTTAAGAACAGGTCACATGACTAGCATTTACTGCTGTGGCAGTAGTCCCACATGGACTGGGCGTAGGGGTATCCCCACTCTCTTTCTAGATACACTCCGTGTTTGTTGTATGTATGATAAGCACTGTGACCACAGTAGCACAGGCCTGTTTTACAGACATGTGACCCAAACACTCCAAGGACCAGTTATACGTGAAGGAAAAAGAGCCATTTTTGGTGGCAATTTTGCCATGAACATATATAGACCTATCACACTTGCAAGCACACACAGTGTTACAGAAATTGATTTATATACACCAAAGCCCCCTGTTTATCAAATGATACATTTAACTATAAAGTCATTTAAAAACAACGGGTAAAAATACACTCACCTGATTTGTTATAAATAACCAGGTACTTGAAACTATAAAGGACCTTTGAGACCTAGAAAGAATGGGGGAATCTGGCCTAGATTTTATTACAACTCACAGATACGATTTCAAATAATTAGTACAAACTTTTTAAATAAAAAGAAGCCTAGTAGAGTTTGTTTGTAGAATACACCATGCTGTGCAGTAACATCAAGTTTGTAGGCAAAACTTCTAAATGCATATTTTCCCAGTCTATATCTCGTGGAATCAAGCAATCCTACACCGTATTTTAGTCAGAATATTTACCTTTTTATATTCAAAGAAAACCATGAATTATGCTATAAACCTTAGCATTGATATCAACTTGTTAGATTACACAACAATTACAGCTGTATTATTCTTTGGAGAGAACAAGACATTGGACAGTGAGGGTAGGAACAAGAACTGAGAGTCACAGTCTGGTTTAATTGTGATGTTTGGGGTGAGCTGGTGCGGGGTAAAAGCATGGCTCCTGTATGCGGGGGAGGGGAACTGGCAGGTGGGGGATGGGAGATCAGGCACTCCCTATTCAAAAGAACCCACTTCACTGACTGAACATGCATCATTTCCAGCAAACAGTGGCCTGTTTGATTAAAAAAAAATTTTAATTATTAAAATAAGTTTTATGCAAACAAGAATACATAAGAAATAATCAATATAAATATGCCTACTATGCCGACTGTAAAATTAAGTTTGAGGCGGTGATTTAAAAATAATCTGTTTAAAAATCATATATCTGAAATCAAACAAGTTTTGCACTGAAGTTCAATATTATTAATCCAAACAGTAGTCTAAACACAGTTACAACAATTGGCATATTGCAAGTAATTTTACTGTGGTTTGAACAAATTGTGTGTTTGTTTGTCATTGCATTATTGTTAGTTGACAGTCATAAGAACAATAAAACAGATCCAGTTAAAAGTAATTTGGGAGCAGTTTTCTTTCTTGCTTTTTTCAATTTTAAAACATAGGGCACCAAATAGTTTATTTCACAGTAGTTTTGTGAAGATCATGAAATTCTCAAGCTCTCTAAAGAAATATTGCCCGTCATCTACATTTTAGGGTCATCATGAAGTGTTTCACAAATTCACTATGGCTCTCACCGTGTATGTCTAGATCTACAACTGTTTGTAATATTTTACAGTTTATAATATACTTTTCTAGTCAGTGAGGGATGGGGTAATACACCAATTCCATATGTACAATAATGTATCCATTTCTAACTGTTTCTAAGAATATATTTGCATGCAACATTAAATAATGTATCCAACATTCAAAGCTTATTTTATTGACCCATTTTATAAACCCATGCTTTTAAAGAAACAATAGTTGTGACTGAAGACGATGGTTACAAGGACTAAAAAGAATCTTTGGCTAAGCAGTAAGTGCTGTTGACCCCTAAATGATGATTATTGATGTACTTTTTCACATTTCACTTGTAAATACTTTTTTCTTCAAACGAAGAAGTGTATCAGAAAACATGCTCCAGTCAATTCACCCCACAATCATACCATATAAGTAACTAGTATACTCCATCGACAGTCAACAGTGCACAACTGATAAAAAAAAAAACTGTGTAAAACCCTAAAACTAATATTGTTGAGTTGCACAGTGGAGCATAAATTCAGGTAAGGTAAACAAAGTAATGAGAATTGCCAATTATAGGAAGTCCTTCTTTTGGGATTAATCAAATCTTAAAGCAAATGTTTTAAAAATACTTTACAATAAGTTTTGGGGGGAACTTAAGTAATGTTCACTACTTACACTGATGTGTAGAACAAAGTTGTAATCTCCGGTGTGCAATTTCAACATAAAAGACACTGATTGTAAAAAGGAATATGGGTAGTTCTTTAAAAAATGTGGGACATAGTTCTGTAAATAATAAATTAAAATTAGAAAAAGTAAATGGAAATCAACCCATTAAGATTTTCATGAACATATATTTTGAGCTGAAAATGCACAAAAAGGGCAACTTAGTGTTGCAATAATCCTTGTAAGTTTTTTGGATGCATCATTGGTAGAAATGTGTTGTACTGTTTAAGGGAGGTGAGACATTAAGGTCCCTTTATTCATGCAAAACAACCAAGCACTTAATGATACGTGTGTAAAAATATCAAACTAAAATTATTAAATAATTAACTTTTTCCATGACATTTCTAGTCACCCATGTTATTACTGGATCATTTGAAAACCAGTACAAAATGATTATATAGAGTATGACTAACTTGTGTGTTTACTATAGCCTACGTTAGGTCCGATCATTCAGGGCTATAGCCCTGAGTATTTTAAGCCCAGCCCCAAATATTTTAGCCCTGATGCCAATCTTCCTTCAAAAACCAAAAATGTCAAGCCCAAGGTAAACTTGACTTAGCCCCTGATCTTTCCAATATTTAGAACCTTCCTTGGTGTTGACTGTGTACTTGTGGATCTCTGCCTTGTGCCTTATGCTGACTAGGACAGGCTCTGTGACCCTGCCCACGACAGGCAGTTAGAAGATGGATGGAATGGAGAAGGGTGGATGAAATGTTCCTCATTTTTGCCCACATTTTACTCCTATTTTCAAATGGCATATATTGATAGCAGTAAAATAAAAGGAACACATCCCTAAATCTTTCTACTTATGTCAAGGAAAAATGTCAATTATTTGATGCTTCAAATGTAAAGATCACTCCCTATAGGATGATCTAACCATCACAGAAAGCCTCCCTAAAAACATTCGGAAGGTGCAAATCCATTCTCCTAAGTAAAGGTGGTACACACCCCAGGGAACTGTAGTTCAAATACATGCTTGGTGCCATAAGGCATAGCCTCACACTTTCTGGGAGTGGAACTTGACTTGGACCTACTCTTGTCTGAAATGACTATCCTCATGGCTTCAATGTGCCCAGATTCTTCAATGAAGTCTAAGAAATTCAATAAATCTTTGATGCAACATCCTTTCTTGATTATTGGTCCATAAGCGTATTGTCTTTGAAGTCAATATACATTCTACTATTTAACTTAAAAGGTATTTGCAACTTCTAACCTCCAAATGTCAGCAAAACCAACGTCATCTAAAAGGGTATCATTAGATTTTTTACAGAAGTCTTTAATTGATAATGAAGATTGTTTGTAGCGCATTGTATCAAACAGAATTTGTCTGCCATCATAGCTGTCTTGATGCAAGACATATTCATAATTCAAAGACCACAGGGTTACACACCGACATGCATACACATATACAGCACACTAATACAGCCACAGCACAAAATATCATGTGTTCAAGAGCCACCATTTTAACCCTTGGTTTCTTATATGTTAAGTAACTTACACCTAATCCCATGTGACATTGCTAACACTTCCAAAAGACATTTGTATTAAGGGAGTCAAAATGCATGTGACAGTATTCAGAAGCTATTGAGCCACCCATGCTAGCAAAGATACCAGGATATTGGGACTGAGCCCCTTTAAAAACAGGACAGATGGTTCGAACCAGAGTGGAGAAGGAAGACACATGAGCGTTGGGGGTTTCTTAAAGAGACAGTGTACTTCTCATTCCCTGTGATATTCATACTCATACATATATATTCTTTCTCACAAGGTATTTATGTCTGTAATACAACTTTTCATAAGACACACTCCTCTGTATTACAATAACTATGACAAACATTTAAATAATATGGATTAAACACCAGATCACATGACTACATAAGTATTTATCCATATGTATGTGTGTTTATTGTGGATTTTTTAACATGATCTACCCCTGGCAGGACACATCTAACCATAAATACATGATGTGTGAATAATAAGACTACATTTCATTACTTATAACTGTATCTTGTGGCTCCATTACTTTCTCATTTTTGTCAAGCAGTATTATCACTGTAGGTTGAACAACAGTTATTCAGATAATTCCAATATGATGCTTGTGGTTTGAATAATTCCTGCTGAAGACTGCAATTTTAATGGTTACTGAAAATGGAAGATAGCATTAAAATACTAAGTAGCCTTTTTACCACATTGAACAATGTAAACTAACATATATTCATTGGGTTACTCAGGGGTTTTCATGTAGTTTACCATTTACGAATAAAGACACTGAAGAAGAGACAACACTGTCACTTCTGAAACAGAACACAAGTGGGTAAAAAATGGCATAAATAATGCATTTCCCACCAACTGAAAATAGCAATTTACCCCTTTCTTTGCCATATCTCTGATATCTTTGTTTGAGAAAACTGCTTCAACACAACTCTGTTAGCAGGCTGCTCATGCAAACGAAATATTAATTAATAAAGTTGAAACAGGCAATTGTGGAGGGGGAGGAGGAGGTAGACGAAGGTCTGCTTGAGAAATGCCCCAACTGTCCGTCATGTGACTTTTCTTATTTCAAATGGAGCATGATCAAGACCAATATTACCTAAACTTTATTTCATATTGTCACTGTGTCAGTACATGACTACACGATCAGTTTTGAGATCTGAATCATGCTTGCACAATGGTTGCACTGTAAAACTTTGAAAATACCACACAGGCACCAATAATTAATCTGGCTGTCCTACCATCTCTGCTGTCAAAGTCCACTACGAACTAAGATTAATAAACCTTTTTCACTATGCTATATCATATCAGAAGATAATGTTACCTGTCCACAAATAAGCATATTAAGAAAACTAGCATTATCTGTTCATTGACTCATTGGTACTTCCCAAAAGACTAAGTTGATAAATCAGAATTTTGCATTCCCTTTCAGAGAATACATTTTAAAATCTGACTGTTCAGACTTATCAGGACATTACCATTTCCATCACAAACTAAGCTGTTGCAGAATGGCAAGCTATTTAATAAAAAACAAACAAAAATAATAACAATAATAAAAGGCCCTGTCTCAGTTCATGTTCCTTCTTTCTGCATACTATATGATCAATATGTTCATCATCAGCCTGTAAGTACTGTCAGATCAATCTGAAGATTCACTTTTAGAGTACTGTTTATTCGAATGTCAGACAAAAATACTATTTACCAACAAAGAAACAAGTCATTATACAACTATGCTGTAAGTGTGCAATGTAGGCCTAATTACGTATAAAGGTTTTAGCTACATCATTAGATCGAAACTTCATTTTCTCACTGACATTCAAGTATTTGGATAGTCTGCTACGAAAGGAGGAAAGCTCACAGGGGCCACAAAGGCCAGGGATAGTTTCAGAAAGTTTAAAATACTTTATTACATAATGTATTTTAATTACTTAGTCTACTAGCAAAATACAGCTGTCATTCCTCATAGATTTTTACCACCAATATTGAACTGAATGTTCTTTTCCTCATTTTTGATTTAAAAAATTAACCTTACCACAAAGCCACTATTAATATTATCACACCCACAAAACATACTATTCTTCGGGTAGTAAATGACAAAAAAGAGACACTTTCTTACAAATAATAGATATGAATTCATGATACAGCAGAAAACTTGTGGTGTCACCTGAATAGTGAAATAATACATTTCATTTGAGAATGCATTTCTTTCCCCAAAATGCGGTAAGCTGCAAAACACAAAGCACGAAACTCGCTAACAAAGTAAACCTCAAAGAAACTTAGAACGTAACATATATCTGGAAAAATAAAACAATTCCACGGCAGTTTCAAGTAGCGTCGTTATCGCAACGTTCTGGCCACCGTCATAATTACTACCACGGACGAAAAACCTAAATTTGCTGAAGCATATTTCATTAGGAAACATTACATAATTTAAAAATGACTAGAATAAGAGTAAAAATGCGTTCGACTCATAGTCCAGGAATAACTGTCTACATTTATTTAGTGAAAACGAACACTATGAACAGGAATTACCAATACGATTGATTCCAAGTGTGACTGCCTTAAATGCTAGCTAATTATGGCATTATATATATATATATAAAACAGCAAACACTGGTATAGCAAGTTACCTAACACAAGACTTGCGGACCAGTCACTTATTTGCGTTACCCTGACTGTTAGGTTATTGTCAAGATTATATGCATGCATGCATGTATGTATGTATGAAAGCACACACACACACACACACATATATATATATATATAACTTTGGAAAGACCTACAGGGAGGGAGGGATAGAGAAGAGAGAGGGGAGGGGACAACTAGGAAGTATAGTGTGGGGGAGGGGTGAAAACTATGGTAAATTCTTTTAATGAACACGCAGCCATTTTACTTTTTTTTTCTCCATTCGATCTGTTGTTGATCCAAAATATTTGCCAAAATCGATTTTGTACAGTAATACAAAACGTTGGTGGTGATTGTAAAACATGTATGTTATTTATTTATAAAGCCCGTGTGGTACGGCGAAAAGCCTTGGATGAGGCCTAGGTGGTCATTTAAATCTAAAACGAAAAAAATGTTTCATGAGAAAACGTGAGCTCCAATAAAGGCATCAAAGACGTTCCCCGTGTATTTTTTTGCGTATTTGTATATGCATATCTAACATCTAGGCCCAGAACATCGCAAAGGCCTCTGCAGAGCCACGTGAATTTTCATAATCTAGCACTTACGAAATTATACTAACATGTAAACACGTCCACGACTATATATGATAGGACACGTCACATTGTTCAAATACTAGCAAACTTTCGACCGGCTGGAGAAGAGAAATTAGTAATAGAATTGTAAATACCATCGCCTCAAAAGCCTTCTCGACAAGGCCTAAACTAAAACTACGGACTTGCGCAAAATATCACCCTTATAACCGTTTCACTAATAAATTGCATTTTTCCTACTATATACGAAAAAGGAGGATTCTGTATGAAATGTATTTGTCTAAGGCAAAACAAATCAATATTTTCACTGTGAACAGGCATTCCTTCAAATAAATAAGTAAACAAATAAATAAAGAAAGAAATGAATGGATAAATAAATAAATAATGTTGTCTGTGCGTGGTTGGGGTAGGCCCAGGCTTCACAAGGGATTCGTCATTTCGACATCAAGCATGCATTCTGAAATAATTAAAATGTTGAATAAAAAGAAACACACACACACACACGTGAATATCAAGGGACAACATTTCGTGTTAGTCCTGAAACTAAAAAATTGGCCTTTACCTTTGTTTCTTGGGGACAGAATGCTCGACCTCAATACATTTGCCATGCAGTTCCACTTTACCTGAAAAATAAATGTTTGAGATAAAAGTTCAACCGTATTCTACCCCCATAATCGAAAATATTTAATCTGTAACTGAACACTTACTGATCAATATCAATTATTACTTTGCCGAAACACTACGCTAAGTGTAAAGTTCCTGCGTCCGTCAACTTTGTGATGGATTATGTATCACACAAAAATTTCATACGGCATGCGTAACATAACACAATTATGAACCTTATTATATACAAATAGAACATTCGTGTAGCTTTGCATTTATTTCATTTTTTTTTTTTGCTGTTTATTTTAGTGTGCAAAAGCCTAAAACAACATTTTAAATTTCCAATGTAATGCTGATAATAGTAGTAATTCTGGATTCCAGGCATTTATTGTAACATTTATTATATAATTAAATATGCTACTTGCTTGCCCTAGGTTTGGTGGAGATCTGTATTGTAGTACAGGAACAGCATGGCGACCTTCGCGCTATATGGAACACACATCACACGCTACATATTCACAAATCATGGACATTTTACTAATTCATACACCTCTCAGAATCACAGCAACAAATCTGAAGGTAGAATCTTGGACTAAAACATAAATGAAACGTGTAACCTCACTGATATATTTGTAAAACATGCATAGGTAGATAGATAACCAACGGATTTCCTATCTGTCGCTAATGGCCTTTTATCCAAAAGGAGGAGGGGTACAATGTAATTCTATAGCTTGAACGATGATACCGATTCTATCTCAGTGTGTAAAACTTAAAGTGAAGGCATTGTGAAATAATAAGTATACTACTATGACTGCAAAACTATGTCCTACAATCATTTTGTGTTCCATATATGTTCCGTCTAAACAGATACAACCGACCAAGGAATATACTCTATTAGTACAGTCTTTTACAGAATAAGTCAATCTTGTTACGCCCCCACCCCCTTTAAAAGTTGAGTGTCACGTCGGTCACCTCACGCTGAGATTTTAGACACATTCCTTGGAATAATCAAACAATTAAAAAATAATATTTATTCTCTAGACCAGTCATTTCCATACTCTCGCGTCTTCAAAATACTCAAACCCTTGGTGACGAGAACCAGCTAAAGTTAGTCAAAGAGACACGCTTTACGAATTAGTCCCTTATACATTCTGTCCATTTTATAACATTACGTGAAATTAATACTTCCATTATCATATTTTAGGCATATCCAGTTACTTACCCGAAAATGTTTCAATTGCTTTCATAGCCCATTGGTCATCTGGACAGTCAACAAACGCATAGCCAGTTTTAAGTAGAAACTGTCCAGAGAATGGAATCTTGCAGTCTTCAAAGACTTTTACCAAGTCTTCTGAAGTCACATTTTCACTCAGATTTCCAATGTACAACTTGTTCATGTTGAAGAATGAAACCACGGTAGAAGTCCACCAGCAAAATAAAAAATAAATATCAGTAAAATTGTTTAAAAGATGCCAAAATAGTAGAGACGATGAGATAAATAGCCAATCCAATTTGTAATTTAAACGAATAAGGAAACAGTAATATATTTAAAAAATCCAAATAATGATCAAAAGTTGTAAACGGTAATATGGTATGTCTTAGTCTCTGTAAGATCTTACAATAGTGGCGGAAAAGCGACAATGTAACACCCTTAATTAGTAATCGCACACTGTATCTGTATTTTAGCTTGGATTAATCCGACTGGTATGATGGTGGTAAAAAAAAAAGTAGCACGGCTATGGCGGGATCAGAAGAAAAAAAAAATTTCCTCTCTCGCTGCCCCGAAACCTCGAGTTGTACCCAACACCGATCCTTATGCTTAATGACGGCACCGCCTCTAAAACGATCTGGAAAAAAAATACTCATTTTTTTGTTTGCGAAGAGGAAACCACGTGGTCTCGGAGTACCGACAGAGGGGTTGGCCCTCAGCAGCTAAGGAGAGGATGGGTGTGCAAGTCCTGTAGTATGCCGGCTGACGACGTAAAAGCTGGGTTATGTCTTGTAAACCACCCACATGTAGTGCACATATACGTGAGTTCACATATTTATTAAATGTGTCATCAGAGCAAATAAAAATGGTAAGCGTGTGTTTTTTATTAGAAAGCGGCGAGCTGTGTGATCGTCAGTGAATGGGTCTCGGCAGGGATTATGCGCTGGTTAATATTCATACATCTTATTAGATAAGATATTTAACCTGAAAAGTACGAAGGAGTGTTTTCTGCCTACTGATAATACTGTTAAAATTTAAGTCATGAACTGAAATACCAATTTGTCTAAAAAGTAGTGCGACTCTATGCATCGATTAACATTTAACTGTTTAAAGGGATAAATGTTCAGTTGCAAAACGTGCAAGAAATGTATAGGCCAACGTTTCCAGTCATATCCTAGTGAATCTCACGCACATCTGACGAAGGCTATATAAGCCTAGTGGATGTAACACACATGTGACGTAGGTTGTATTAGATTTATATCTAGAAGAAAGAAAATATTTGTTCTTTCTTCATTTGAAGGTCTACATGGTGTTTTCGCCAGTGAATGGTTGGAGTTGAACATAAGAAAATGCCCGAAACTCCCGCTGACACGAATGGCCCCTTCCACTTCCCTACTTGTGAAGACAGTCAGCTACGTGAAGGCCCTCGGCAAGATTTACAACATGCAGTAGAAGCTCGTTTGTTCATGTCTCCAACCAGCTCGAAATCTCGGAAACTACGCAGCGATACGACTTCTCATCGTCTTCTACCTCACCCATGGTTTGCTACTGGATTACATTTACCAGGCTGATAGCGTCTTTGACGGCAGAGAACATTAAATGCAGAGGAATAACGTCAAATATACATGTCGTGTTTTGTTCTACACGGTCTTTGTATTTCAAAATGGTGGTACGTAAGGCAGCAGGCCTGCGAAGGAGCTGTGCAGCTTGCTGGCGTGTACGACGGCGTCCTTGCTAGTCTTGCAGGCATAGGGTGTTTTTTGTGTCGTTCTTTTCTCTACGGCTGTCCTGAAATTAAATTTGAGGTACAAAAATGCACAAGCGATTAAATAGTCTCTCGTCATTGATATATATTAATAGCTGATAATCGTTTTCCCCAAATGTTCTTCTTTTTGCTCAAAATAATTATCAACGTGTTTCAACAGGTTGATTCTTAGAGTATAGTTGTACACTTCATCTGTTTTTTACGTGAAACAGGTAAAATATTTTTGGTGGTAATACGTAGTTTAATGTACTGTTAGCCAAAAAGATAATTATGCGTGAACGTAAGTGCAAAATTAACATGTTAAATGATGATAAGGAACCACGTTTTCCTTGTTCTTTTATAAACGCTCACATTTAGCTAAGTCTATATAGGAAAATAATGTGTTTTCGTAATTTAAATAAGTTATAACCTCTAGAGGGAAAGGAGCTACTTCATGTTTTATCAAATGAAAACTCTTTACCTAATGTATGTGTAAAGCAATTTTTCCTTGGTCCCTGTGAAAAAGATGAGAATTGCAAATGGGAATTCCTGTGTTTATTTCAAAGGCATACTGATATCACAGGAGGTGATACTGCACTCAGGGGACATCAAAACTAATATTAATGGCTGGGAAAACTTCAAACATTAGTGTGGCCTGGAAATTAATTGTCACTGATGCCTGAATTTTGCAGGGTGATGCAGTGGATCTCTGTTTAATATTTTAAATTCTTTTTGTGTACTAGATAGGTAATAGGCTGGAGAGTATTGTATACTACAGAAATCCACTTCCATCGACACCCCATTGTCTTGTCAGGCCGTGTTGATTGCATCCCAAAGATAATTTTGAACAAGTTTGAGCAAAGCATGTTATCTTGTATGTAACTCGTGTAAAAGATAAAATAGTCTTACACGTAGAAGCCACATTGTTTAAATGTGAATTTATTAAACAAAACTTGATATTCTTGTTCAGGTAAATGCTAATCTATGTAAAATATATTTGTTTAGTATAATTGTTTTGTTCAAAAGTAATGGTATAAACCCCATGACCCTAACCACAATGGTTAGAAGATATGTGGATGGTGAGAGTGTAAATTGCTGTATCTGTAGTGGTCAGATGAATCCCTAAGAAGTACAATCTTTTCAGATCAAAGTATCTGAAGGACTATGGAATAAATAAGTACTTCAGTCTTTACACCAGATTTACATTTTAATTTGCATATGTTCTATGAGATGTTTTGGACAAAAGTGCCTATCTATCTATCTATCTATCTATCTATCTATCTATCTATCCATCCATCCATCCATCCATCCATCCATCCATCCATCCATCCATCCAAATTTTTATTTTTATTTATTAAGCCTGTGATATTTTCTGACAGTTGTACTGACACAATAAGTGTCCCTGAAATACTGCATTGCTTGCGCCACACACAAACCTAATATTGTACAGGTGTGATTAAGTCACCTTAACATAAAATTCTGCATAAAATGCATTCTGTAGTGTTTAGATAGAATTGTGCAATTTGTACATAGAAATTAAACTTAGAGTCCTTGGATGCTAATTGGTTATATTTTTTTTCAAGTGATGTGAAGTACAATAATGAAGTTTACGTGGAAAAAATCAGATTCAGTGGCTGTAGAGTCACATCCTCAGTTTAAATGGAGGTGGGGGAGGATCGGTAACACTGCGGAAAGGAGCAAAGAAGGCAAGAGTTCTGCTACACATGAAGGGCCAATGGTATTTTTCTTTTCCTTAGTAGTAATTATGGCGTAAGTACAAGATGTAGAAGATGCAGGCTTTAAAATACGTCCAAAAAATGTATTTCTGTCTCAAAAATCCCGAATGCAAATATATACGTGTCATGAAGTTCAACGCACTAGCCAGCAAGACTCAAACCTCTCATTTTGTTCCCTTTGGTTGGGGTTAAAGAACTCCAGAGTAATACTGTTCCCGTTCGCGATTTCGTATACCGATTACAATAATAGATATGGCATGCAAAGTGCAATAAAGCAACAGCTGGAGCACTTCCGTTTTATGTCAATCACAGAACTTTACCAATCTGTTAGTTTCAAATGAAAAGCACAGATATTGCACCGATAAAATAAAAAAAAAAAAACGCGTGCACAGCCACGCATACTCTTTTCGAAACTTTTGAAATTACGGAATATATCTTATATCTTCAAGTTATTTATAGTTGATCGAAAAAGGTCTTAAGCTAGAGGTGTAATTCAATTTACAATAAATATTTAACATACAATCACTCCACCGTTGAAGGTATATGACTAGTTACATATCAAGATAAAAGCATTATGGATATACTTAATAACTTTAATATTTTACATATTTTATTATGCATTAATCACATATCCAAAAGTGGTATATGAACATTTGTATACGTTTTTATTAGTCATTAGGTTTAACCCTTGTTTTACAACAGGCTGGCAGACCGAGTCGTTTAATTGGGTGTATTTTTGTATCTAATATAAAATATTGCAACGTGACCTGATATTTAACATTATACATCAACAAACGATTCCGATTATAAGTAGGGTTATTTCGCTGTCAAGTCTTTTGTTGATCTCATTGTTATTTGCAAGACTGACAAGTAGCACTAATCATGGTAAACTTGCAAGACAACTACAAAAATACCTACTGAGGGGGTATGGAATAAGAAAACAATTAAGACTTAAGCTAATTTTGAAAGATGAGTTGATTGAAATTCCTGTGAGTAAATGCCTGAAACCTCACCTCTTACGTCACAATACGTTCACAAGAGGCTACTTTTTATTTAGGTTGACTCGAATGATTCGAGAACTACTCTTATGCAGGCGCCTGCTACCACCATGCGGACGAATGAAGATAATACATTATGTACACAATTCAACTTCGTTGCTCTTCAAGAAAAATTCCGTGACCACAGATTTGTTTTGCAGTCGTATTATGTATAAACGACTCTACAAAAGCAAAAAAAAGTACGCAATTCAAAAAAGTCGCTGCTCATAAATATATATCTTGGTAAAGACATTAATTATCATACATTTCTTGTCTTCGCCTAAGTTAGTTCTTGGACCTGTATGTCTTTGGAAGCATTTTGCAACGTTACATCTTCCAACGTTATAAATGTGAATTACATTGTATATTAACTGTTGCGTTTATTAATTCAGGTGGAAAGCAAGACGTAGCCTTGCTTAATATTGACTTAATATAATTTGTTTGACTTCTGCGTCAGTTTATTTAAAGGTATAATTATAATTTTAAAAAAATCATAAATCAACTTTTCGCTGAGTTGTGTGAATGAAAGCTAAACGCAACAACACCAATTGCATCAGTTATAAATTTGCTTCGTTCAAGGAAAACGTCACATTCATCGTTCGGGAACGAAATCTCAAAAGCTCCGTTTACAAATGAGCTGTATCATTGTTTTACCGAAATGCTTACTATTTGTACATATTCAAAATAATTAAATAAGTTGTAAACAAATAATTGATTATTTGTCAAAGTATCAGAGTTTCAGTTTTTGCGTGCCAGAGCAGAAAACAGAATTGAGCACGTTGAAAGAGAAGTTATTAATTGCTCCGGTATCAAGGATGTAATATTACGAATTTATATTGTTTGTAGGTATTATTCGTAGACAAGTTCATTAATGACGGCAGTTCAATTAAAATACACTTTTGGGAAATCTAATTCACATCGAAATAAAATATTTTAGTATAAAATCTTGTCAAAAAGTGAATATAAATACTTAGACTAAATAAAACGAAAAAAAAAACTTGATTAGGCCAAAAATACGTGGTTTGTGGCAACCAAGATAGTATAAAGTACAGTGATTTACTTTGTTTTTTGTTTAGGTAGCATGCTATAAGCAACATCCAATAACTTTTGATGAAATTAAGATATCAGTGAACCAACAGCAATTAAGTACTCGAACAAAAACCGATTATGAATATCATATTGAACAACTTATTTCTAACGATAAATAAATATTACATAAATTAAAAAACGATTTTAAAATATGAAATGAATACGTCAGTTTACCCACAATCAGTTTCCTATTTATGTATAGGTCAAAACTGCTGAGCAACATTTTAAATCGCCATATTTAATTTGACTTGACTTTTCATGTTTTGTACGTACTTCAAAAATGGGCTATTTTAAGCATCTAGAAGAAGCGATCCGCATACTTCAAAACGTATATTAGGCACAAGTGATAAGTGTGTGCATGCTTTTATTAGCAATTATTTGTTGCAGTGTTCTACAAATAAAATATTTCCCGATTAAGAAATTGGACTGAAAACTGAAGCACGCATCCCCAATGTTAAAAGAGATACTATACCGTATTGTTACACATTTCCCCCCTGTTAATAAAGTTTTTATTCCATAGGTCCTATTCCAGAGACCGGGATGATATGCATTGGCTACTATTACACCGTGTATGCGTGTGGTAATGTATTATCATGGCGTGACATAGTATACCCAGAAGATACTCTGTGCTGCCAAGGTTGGGCTCTATATCATCTTGAACACTGGAAATAAGTCAATGAATGGATTTGATGTCAATGGATGGAATTTTAAAAACTGGATCTGAACACCACAGTCACAATTATCACAATGATAATATATTTACATTTTAAATATAGTAAACGATCGTTAATAGTTTGTAGGGGTCAAGAAAAAAAATCAACACTGGCATTGATTGGTTATTTTTAAATGGTGAATTTAAATTTAAATAAGTGAAGGAAGAAAATCAATGTGTAGGATGCTATGGTGGTTAGTTGGATTTGGAAGTATAGAGATAGATCTATCTAAGTGGATTGAGAGGATGAGCAGTAACTGGCAGTTCAAGAGAGATTGATTTAAAGGATTACGACCTGTTGTAATGGATAATGGTGAAATGGAACTGAATAAGTTTAGAGGACAGAGAATTAGGGATGGAAATTAAGAGGGTAAAGCCAGTGAAACTCAATGGAGTTGGTTTGTTTGTCCTAGTTGGTAATACTTGTAACTTTTTAGGCTGATAATAAATATATTTAAGTTCTTTTATAGATAGATGGTTTATTAATCTAGAAGGAAATTGCAGGTTTACAATAGCTGAATACACACAAGTAGACAGTTAAAAGACATTTAGACATTAATAGACAGTAACGATAAATAATAGACAACTATAACCAATAACAGTGGAAGGAATGTTAGCGAATATATTGCACGAAATTCTGTAGTAACAGCTCAGAAATAAAATGTATTATTTTCTTGTAATCAGTTCTCCAAAAAGATGAATCAGCTGGGTCATAAACAAAATGTGATAAGAAATAAAATAAGACAATTCAAATAAATTATGTATAATTTAAGTTCGAAAAGGCTGAAGTTTTGAATTTTTTGTTAAATATTTCAATAGAGTTTTTGGCATTACCTTAACTCATATTGTTTGATGATTGATTTTAGGTGGTTTCTTTAAGTATTCAGGTGGCACGGTGATGCTGTGGTTAGCATGGGTGTTTCTCACCACTGGAAACCAGTGTTCCAGTCTCTGCCCTGGCTCTGTTTGTGTGTGGCATTTGCATGCTCTCCCTGAATCATTGTGGGGTTTTATCCAGTTGCTAAGGTGAACTAGAGTTGCCAAATTTCCTATAGGTGTGATGGGTTGGGGTCCCTTCCTGGGTAAATCCCTGCCTTCTACCCCTTGCTTCTAGAATAATCACTGCAACCATGCATAGGAAAAGCAGGTATGTAAAATGAATGAACTATTTAGACTGCTCTAATGAACAGCCATCTCACAATTATGGATTATATGTTCTCTTTACTGCAGTGGACTTGCAGATGTGGTGCAAGACACGAGTGATGAGTCACAGTACAAGTCATTGATGTAGCCTAGCAATTAATGTAGACTACTTCAGGGGTTGAAAAGCACAAACATGATAAACTGCCTTCGAGCCTTTTATCCTTGTCAGGGAAAATTAGCTTATCCCAACAAGTACAAAGCACAAGCAGAACCTCAACAGGATAAAAGTCCTTGTCAGGGTACATGCACATACTGTATTATCATACATTATGGACAATTTACAGACACCAGGTGCCTAACTGCTAACTGCGTATCTTTGGACTTCAAGAGGAAACCCATCTGAGAACATGCCAGCGTAACACACCCAGACCAGAGGCAAAATTCAACCCCCCCAATTAGGAGGTGGGAAGCAACAGTCTTACTCAATGAGCAACCATGCCATCATTAAGCACAGCAAACATGCCAAAGATCTGTTCTTAAACTGATTATAATTTTTCAAGTAGACATCTTGAAAACACAATCTTCAATAAATCTCATGAAATATGAACTTTTTTCAGTGGCCACGACCGTACCTTAACCAAACGGAAGTGGGGAGGGGTCGCATCCTGGAAACGGGGCTAATGTCCCGCTAGCTG
>JAODLC010000100.1:28466396-28499269 GCA_026781145.1 Hippopotamyrus pictus | reverse complement strand
ATATATTCCCCTAAATGGATGTTTTTGGATTGTTGAAGGAATCCTGCAAAACAAGCAGAGAACATGCAAACTACCACCTGAGTCACCATGCTGACTGAAATGAATATCATCATGCTAAATATCATCACAGATACATGTACACATGTCTCATACTGTCAATACTGGTGGTTCAAACCCTGTCTGTGTGCAGTGTGCGTGTGTTCTTTTTGTGTTGCAGTGCTTGCTTTTGGTACTCCAGTGAAGTGCATAGACATGCAGTGAAATTAATTTGTGTGTGGTCTATCCTGGGCAGGACAAGGCACAAGGCTGGGGTGCACACTGTACTGGATAAACAGCAGGGTTGGGCATTTCAGGTCCAGAAGCTAAAAATCCAGACCAAAATTTTGTTTCCACCAACCAAATGAGACTGTGAGTCTTTGTGCTCAACTGGTTGGTAGAAACAAAATCTTGGTGTGGATTTTTAGTTTCTAGACCTGAAATGCCCAACACTCATAAGCAATTAGATGATGGATGATTGCAATCCTTATAGTTAACATGACACTCTTTGTATTGACTTTGAGTTATTAAATAGCGTGACACTCGCTGCTAAAATGTAGATTGAATTCTTTGCATTCGTTCCGTATTGTTCAATTTATTAACAGGGTCGACGGTTAGAAACCAGCAGTTAAAAACGCGGAGCTTCGGATCTAAGATTCCGAAAAACATGGAGGAAGCACAGGTACCACAAAGGGGCGCCATAAAAACAGCGCTTCGGTGATGTCGCGCTAGTCACCTCTTACAACAGGAAGAAATCATCCATATGTACCAAGAGCACCAGGAAGACGAACATACCGATTTCCTGTTTTCAAGAGGCGAGCTTTTCTGATAAAATCATGTGATATTTGTAGTTATTCGGTTAACAATTTGTAGCGTCGAGGTGGTGAATATACGGCTACTGTGCATAGCGGCCCGGATCGGTCGTCTTTTAAATGATCTGGTATCAATTGGACTGTCCATTGTAAGAGGAGGCTGAATTGGTATTAACAGAGCTAAATATTGGTCAGGATGCACCGCAGAGGTGTGGGAGCCGGCGCTATTGCCAAGAAAAAGTTGGCAGAGGTAATCAACCTGCAGCCCCTATCTACACCGACGGCATGTTTTATTCACGGTTTAAGGACAGCCAGTTCAGCATCGTCTTGGTGGCAAAATAACCAGCTGTTCGACGGTTTTCAAGACAATATGAGTCATCAATGAGATTAACTTACTTTCCTAATTGATCATAGTGTGAATAACTAATAAATACAATCGAATATAAATAGGTAAGACGCATAAGACATAAAATATGAGACTGGTAAAATCTAAATACATAGGCTACAGTTTAACGCCTGGTTTGGTGGGACGAGTATGCAAACAGGCAATGGAATTGAATGATTAGATGAGGAGAATGTGAAATGAACAGATGAAATGGATTTTACTTACAGTAAACGCCCGTTTCGAGATTGAGAGAAATTACTGGTGTACATACGTGATTATCAAGTTCGATCTCAGAATAAAAGTAACAGCAGTGTTTTCCAATTCATTTATGTTTTCAGGCCAAGTATAAAGAAAGAGGAACGGTCCTCGCAGAAGATCAGATTGCACAGGTTGGTCAGCATACTGTTGTGCAGTTTCTCAGTAATTTTTTAAACTAGCAACTCGTATGTGCTAATCTGGGCCATAAGATGTATTCCTGATGGAACACTTGCCGTGGACAACAACAACAGAGTAGGGAAATTTGTCACATGCCCAACTGGTTTTGCAGATGATCGAAGGATGAAATTCGGAGGAGGTGGAATAATGCGCTTGGGGTTGTAGTTTTAAGGGGACAGCTCACTAAAGTAAACGGGATGTAATTGCCGAGTAAACTTACCCTGTGAACGTCAGTATTGGTATATTCTCACCAAGCCCAACTATGAAGCAATGCACATTCAGTCCGACGGACTCCTAGGTCAAGTGACTGAAACTACTATGCTTGGAATAGAAAAGAAGGCCATTTCACAGCACAATGGAGAAGTTGTGGCTGTAGTCTGTGAAGGCTGCTCCATAATATAAGTGAAAGAGTTGCAAAGAAGAAATTTGTAGACAGGCTATCAAGGCTTTTGGCAATGTCCTTTATTTCGAAAGGGAGTTAACAATGGTAAGTGCTTGTCTTGTATGATCATCCAAGTCAGAAACTCAAAATTCCCACCAGGAAGTTGCACTTGAATGGCTGACATTCTGGGGCTGCTGACTGGAAGATTGAAGTTGGTGATGTGGCAACATGGAACTTCTCCACTTAAAATAATGACACATACTACTGCAGCGGGCACTGCTAAAGCAACACTATTCTGGCATTTTGAAATCTTCATGATAAAATTCGCTGAGCCGCGGTGGGTCCCTGATAATCTTGTTGTAACGATTTCAAAATATTGCGGTATGCCGTATTAATGTAATACTGCCCAAGCCAAACTATAACAACTTGAACCATATTCATAAAAGTTCACCTTTTTCACTGCATTGCTTGTATTTGTGTTTGTTGCAATACTTCTGCCCTCTCCTGGTCTGGTGGAATATCACTGCTGTATGTATGCACAGACTGCAACCATCTGCATCCGCAGCCAAATGTAGTATGAACACAAGCTTCTGCATACATGACTGTCCTCAGTCTGAAAGTGCACGTGAAAAAGTGAAGTATGAATTGGTCTTTACACAGTATTATGTTTTGAGTTGTCTGTCAGCAAGACTAAAGTAATGTCTTCAGCTGAGATGTATATTGGTACAGCCAAAATATTATTAAGCATTGTGTTTCTTTCTAGATGTCCAAACAGCTGGAAACCTTCAAAACTCACTTAGAAGAGTTTGCCAGTAAGCATAAGCAGGAGATCCGGAAGAACTCCCAGTTTCGTGTGCAGTTCCAGGAAATGTGTGCTACCATTGGAGTGGACCCTTTAGCCTGTAAGATCCATATTCCCGATTTTGTCAGAATGCATGTGCAAGCTCATATAGGTGAAGTATAAAGATTTTTTTTAGTACACTTTATGATGTGTGTTATTTTGTAATAAAATAAAATGCTCAGGGTTGCAAAACTTAGCTCAGCTTTTAAAATATTTGGTCCCCTACCAATAAACACTGAAGCAATCCATCCATTCATCTTCCAAATGTTATCTTAGTCAGGGTTCTGTACAAGGCGAAGGCCTGGGCTTGTGCCCTGTACTGGATATGTAGGTAGCAGATATATTGATGGGCATATTCCTTTGGCCAACATGACACTCTTTCTATGTATTTCGAGTCAATTAATGACATGCTGCTAAAAGAAAATTAATTTCACCTTTTGATATCACACAGAAGCTTAGCATGAATCCATGCCAGTTGCAATATTGAGCAGTTTTTCACTTTTTGCAATGGGCTTTACATGGTCTTAAACCTTAAAGTTTAAATAGATAATTGCATTTACCTTTTCAAGATCTATAAAACGATTTTTCCATTTTTTTAACTTCATTGGCCACTGTATTCTCACAAACCCAAGTCCTTTGCCAAACAATTTCAAATACAGTACTACTCTGTTTCAGTGTGCTTGTTTGACCTTTTTAACTTGTAACTTGTATACTCTTGTCTTGTCTGAGAATACATCCATCATATGGACTAATGAGTCAAAATATTTGGCCATATTTGGTTTCAACTGACTGTAGGGCTCAGAAATAGTGAGCACATTTTCATGTATGGTACCCACTGATAATGCATGGAGGAGACTGTCATGATCTGGGGTCGCTTTGTTGTTGATGGTCTTTACTATATCCCTGCTAAATGTCAACCAGCATGTCTATCATATGAACATGTTATGCCATCAGGTTTATGTCTGATTTGGCAGTTCTCAATTCTTCATCAAGAGGATAACCCAAAATGCACTGCGAAATGATTCAAGAACTATCTGTTGACAACTCAAAGTACTGATTTGGCCTGCCCGGTCTCCAGAACAATGCTGTAGAATAGGGCTTCCCAGTCCCTGGCGATGATTCCATGGCCAAGGAACGCTGGGGGTTTTGGAAGGGGATGGTGAACTTCCATAAATAAATTATATACTTCCAAAGCACACCTTTTTTTAGTTTTTATTTTGTAGAATAGAAATCTGATTTGGTAAATTGCGAAATCTGTCCAATCCACTCTCCCCTCTACCCCCAATCAGGTAGCACTTCTTAATTTTTTTTTTCTTTTCTGTATAGTTCTGTAGTTAGCCTTTTCACAGTTTTACGCTATCATGTTCTCTTTATTTTATGACAATAAAAAATATGGTTTTGAGATTCTTTGTATTCCATTAATCGTATGTAATTAATATTTATAAATTTTTCGGTAAAGAATCGAAGAATCAGATTGTGATAGAAATTTAAGATTTCCGAAGCATCTGGTTGTACCCTCAATAACTGTGATCAAATTGCCTTGGGGCCAGTGATTTACACCCTACAGATTTGCCATACTTTGCTCAGGCCCTTAAAATATAGCTGCCTGTATACAGCAGCTTGTATGGAATGTGAAGACAGGTGTAACCTGTTAATGCAGTTTAGTGGATGTTATTAACTCATAATAGCACTAATTTTCCACGTACAATGCTATTTTCACATGTATATGCTTTTCTAACTGCTGACATATTTCTGTTTGTTGAACAGCGGGTAAAGGGTTCTGGTCAGAAATGCTTGGCGTTGGGGATTTCTATTACGAGCTTGGAGTGCAGATCATTGAAGTGTGCTTGGCCTTGAAACACAGAAACGGAGGTGAGCTCTCATTTTTCTTTTTCTTCTTTGTTATGCCCATGCAGGAATTGGACAAAAAATTTAGTTTTTTCTGTTGAATGTGCATTATTCAGAATAACTTCAAAGACTGATGTTTGGGTTTTGGTTTCCCAAAAACAAGGCAAAATGTGACTGTTTGCACAATCTAGTTGTCTGTATCCCAGAAATTATTCCCAGATAGTTTAAAAGAGGTCAAACAAATCTTTTTGATGTGTAAAGCTGATAGAATTTTTACTTAACACTTGAAGCTGTTACGCCTGTCACGATAATTATGTTATAGACTTATTGCATCATACACGGACATAACTTTGATCATATTGGCAAATCGTGTTTACATAACAATGAATGCCCCCCACATTTTAGCCTGTGACGCTGCTGCTGCCCTTTCGTCTGCTCTCTGCGGCGTAAATGTGGCTCAGAGCTGATTCGTAGTTCACGTGAATATTTGCCTGCCACAGCACACGCGTCGCAGTGCGGGACCATCCACAATCCTCAGTGTTCATAATTCCAGTGCCAGTGTACCGATGTACAGTACTTATTGTTACTGTTTTTAAATGCTAGTTTGGGAAAGTGAAGTTTTGTATCGTTGGCCCTCTTGGCAAAGAACTTGAACCGTAAAAATAGCAAACGGCACCACATCGCAACGTTTTGTAGTACAGTAGCCAGAAAAGTCTTATAACTTTCTGTCTACCTCAAGAAATAATAATAATAAAGCGTAAAGTAAAATGTATAACAACTTACATTTAAAAATAAAAATGAATGAAACATACCTAAAAATAAACTAGAAATGAAAATTAAAAAATATAAAAACTATATTAATAAATCAAAATGATAGTGACACTGACACAAAGACATACAGAGGTATATGGTGTTGCAGTACAAACGTATTTTGTTTAAGTTTGTAGCCATCTTTATAATCCTGTAGCGATGAATCATAGATGCTGGTATTTCCGGACTTTCTCATTCAACCGTTCTTCAACTCTGCTATCCATTCTGGTTATCATTCAGAGCATAGAGGGTAGAAAAAGGTATTTATATACAATCTTTGGTCCGATTGCTTTCTGACTTCCTGTTACTTTTCCCTTGGTCAATAAACGATCGAGGTCACTCGGCAAATCTGGGCTGGCCGTATATTGTCCGTAAAGGAATGAATGACTGTATAGATTCCTGTGCCAAATGTTTCATGTATAATGCAGTTTTTGTTAACAGAATGTCAGAGTCCATTTTATCTATTTTTTAATGTTTAATTTATTTAGGATATTTACGTTTTTTTGACATTACATCCATCCATTTTCTGTAACAACTTATCCTATTCAGGGTAGAAGGGGGTCCATAGTCTATCCAAGAGGCCACGGCCACAAGGCAGGGAACGACCCAGGATGGGGCACCAGTCCATTGCACAGCACAGTCACACACCATTCCTTTTGACATTACAATGTCTGAATATTCTTAAGAATTAAAAGTTCATTGCTTTTTGAAAGGCTATACTTGCATTATTATACAGTACTATCATCATTATCAGTGGCTTAAAATGATTTTAAAATGACAATAATATCGTTTATCTCAATTTTTTTCTGGGGTAATGCATCATCCAATGGAAACTGTTGTCGTGACAGACCAAGCTTCTGCTGCTATGACTGCAAAATTACAGAGAGCCCATTGTAACTTATCTCAATGTGACATCAATGGGAGGCTTTAACTGCTATTGAAATGCCTTGTACACATTTTTAATTTAAGTCTTATTAATGAATGCATTTTCTTGAATTACTTGTTCTCTATAATGTACCATAGCATGATAGATCACCAGCATGGTGAGTGAGCACATGACCACTTGTGAACACCCTGCAATGGATTGCCTTCCTATTTCCCTTATGGTATAATAAACTAATCTGATTTGATTAGCTGTTACTATAACTGAATGTGCAGTCTCAGGCGTCTTTAAGGATAATTTTGTTTTGAACTGTTTAACTTAATGTTGTGTTATTTAATTTTTCTGTTCCTGTTTCAGGACTCATTACTTTGGATGAACTCCATCAACGAGTACTTAAGGGAAGGGGGAAGTTTGCTCAGGATGTCAGCCAGTGAGTAGTGTTTACTAGCTACCTTGTTACACTTTTTACGCAAAAGTGTGGCACAATGTCATGAACATGAGTATTGATGAGGCAGACATAGTAAGTGATTGTCTCACAGGGATGACCTGGTACGAGCCATCAAGAAGCTAAAGGCCATGGGCAATGGGTTTGGGATCATCCCCGTGGGGGGATCTTACCTCGTACAGTCAGTCCCAGCGGAACTGAACATGGATCATACTGTGGTCTTGCAGCTGGCTGAGGTAAGCCGGATCGCAGAATAAGCGTAGAGTCCTCCAGTGTTTACATAGCATTTTATAAATACTCCTAGCTGAAAGTGAATCTGGGAGTTAGACCTACTTCCTTAAAGCTAATTAAACCCTGCGAACAAGAATTAACTGTTGGAGTGCCAAGTGAGCCCCATTTCATTATCTAAAGCAAGGGAAGTTGAAACTCTGAAGAACAAGTGCAGTAGATTAATTTCATTCTTTTTCTTCAACAGAAGAAGGGCTATGTAACAGTGAGTGAGATCAAGGAAAGCCTGAAGTGGGAAACGGAGCGGGCTGGTCACGTTCTGGTAAGTGGGGACTTAGACTAATGAATGGAACAGGCTAGAGCCAAAGTCATTTTATAGACAATGACTTACGGGCTCTACAATGAATTTGCCTGTCTACTGTTATTTAAGGAGTGTTAGCGCTGTAATCTTCTTGGATGCAATATAGAAGATGGAAGAGATGAGCATAGTAGCCTGGTGATGGTTCATTTTCAGGTTATTTTTTATAAGGATGTACAAATTTTACAACATGTTTCAGTATCTGGTCGACGCTTAAGCTCGGTTTGCTGCGTCGACCTCCTTTTCAGGACCACCTGCTGAAAGAGGGTCTGGCCTGGCTGGACACCCAGGCTTCAGGGGAATCTCAGTATTGGCTGCCTGCCCTCTTCTCTGAGCTGTCCTCGCAAGATGTCACACCTGAGGAGGCCAATCAGATGGTCCCTTGAAATAGTCTGTTTTAGCAAATTGGAAGGAAGTTCAAATGGAAAAAAGGTTATTTTCTGCGTGTGAAAAGATTTTCAATGTAACCTGAATGATGTACATATATTTTGTGTACATATATATATATATATATATATACACACACACACACACACACACACACACACACACACACACGTTTTTTCATATTATATATATTTCTAATTAATAGAACAAAACATGATGAATGTTATATAATTTTTAAAATTAATTTAGTTCTTATTTTAGTTTCAGATTAAAGTTGATAGCAAACATTTTGTACTCAATTTCAATTTTCATGTTTTTGTACAAACAGGCAAAGCATTAACATTTTAACCTTCTCTCTCTCCCTTTGTTCAGTAAACATGTTAATGGAGGAAGCCTTCTGAGCTATAGTGTGAGGTATACAAATAGCAAACTCGATTTATTATAATAGGAAAAAGCTTTAAAACAACTACATAATTTATAAATGTAAAGTATTTCCTCAAGAATTCAGAAGATGCAAGGATAAGATTATAAGGACAAGAAGAACAAAGAGAAATGGAAAAGGAGAGAAACCTAAAAGGAATAGGAAGGAGAACAAGCCCCCAAGTCTAATGCTTGTAGTTAACATATACTCCTATTGATTGATTAAGACAACACAGGCTCAGTTAGGGGACCAAGCTGCTTAGGCCTCTGATCACTGCATGAAATATCACAGCTGCTTTTTCTGCATAGCTGATATCCACCTGCCCCATGAACTAATCTTTTTCACACCCGAATTCTTTGAAGGTACCTTCATCTTCTCAGTGGCCAGGGTGGAAAATATCCTTAATACTGTATGTGTCAGGTGAGAAAGGAGCGCATCAGCTAATGCATTAAAACATAAACCCCCATCTGCTGTACAGGTCACGTGACTTTACACCCTATTAATATGTCGGAGAATATCGATGTGCATTAAAGCAAACAGCACTACATGTTTTGAAGAAAGCAAATATTCACAGATAACCAGTGGTATCGGAAAGCCTGTACAGACATTATGCATGTATGTATGTATGTATAGTTACAGTGGTGGGCTCACACCTCCTGGCTTGCGGGCTGTTATTGACTTACCCTTGTGCTTCCATGTTCTTGGTGTATTTGCAACCAAAAACGTGCATGAGGGTGAGATGGATCTGTGTCTCTAAGTTGCCAATAGTGCCCTGTGCTTCCTGGGACAAGCTTCGGGTTCACTCTGACCATGTCGTGTGCTTATGCAAGATGGATGCAAAATTATTATTATTGGCAATTTTGTTTTCATCCCTCCACCTGTTTTCCATAACTGCTCATCCTGTGCACTTTTGCTCTGGGTCTGTCCCCAGGGGCACAGGACTGGGAGCACCCTGGATGGCAAGCTGTTTGGTTAGGGGACACATGCTTGCTATGACTAGTTCAAAGTCACAAAAAGCTTAGGGAAATGGGGTTTGCACATTTCCATTTGTTTGTACAGATTTCTTCCAGAAGACGTCACTAAACTGGGCATAATAAACGTTTGTCACTGAAGAGCTGGCCTCCCATCCAGGGAATCCCAAGCCTTTTTCTGTGATTCCTGGGACAGGTTCAAGGTGTGCAATAACCCAAAACTGAATAAACAGTTATGCAAGATGGACGGGTACAATTCTTGGAATACATTTGTGTTTCTTCAAAGAAAATACTTTCCCCTTCTTCATAGGGATCTAGTACTGCTGGTGCTTATACGTGTATTATTATTATTATTATTATTAATAATTATTAATATTATTATTAATAATAATAATAATAATAATAATAATAATAATAATAATAATAAAGGTACAAATAACAATGGGCAAAAGTAAAAGTAAAATCTTTAAAGGAGTGAAAGCACATGCATCAATTAATATAGAAAAGCAGTTGATTTGGCTAGTTGCTAGTATATTGCGTTTGGCGGTGTTGAGTCGATTTATTTGGACCTTTTAATTGAAAATCGGCTTTTACCGAATTTACAAAAACACAGCTCCTTCAGAGTTTCAAGTATCTACCAGAGTAAAACTAGCGCACCCACAACGTCAGATCCCGCCTCCTCCTCATCTCTCAAAACAATTTTCTTTCAATGACGGGGAGGGCTTACCGCTTAGAATGATGACGTCGCTTATGCGACGGAATTTAAAAGCTGCCGAAAACGTCATGTGATCGCGCGTCCGACATTGTTCGTTTTGTTTTTTGCTGCGAAGGTGTAGTGCATGGTGGGAAACGATTTTCCTAATGAAAAGTTCTGTTTGAACAATCGCCCTTTCCCGCTAAAGAGATTAACTTCATGGATGCCTGCCAGCCACCCAGGTCGCGCCCTCTACACACTCCTGCCCTCTGGAAAGCACTGCCGGTGCATCAACCGCACGACCCGTTTCAGAGACTTCCTTTTCCCAAGCTGTCAGGTGACCTACATATATCCAGCAACCGCATTGCATTACATACTGTTGTATAATATACCACTTATGCGTTTGGTCGGTATTTACCATGCCGTTTGAAATTTGTTATAATACTTTCATTACTACTATTGTATTAACCTCTATGCTGCTCTACTGGAAACCAGAACTCACCTTTGAGATGAATACTATTGCTGAAAATGCAGTTAACTTTGAATTCATACATTCAACTGTATCTACATTTTAAAGTCAGTATTAAATTCAGTAAGCCTTTAGGCTCTTGCTGGAACATCATAGCTGTCTCTCTGTGCCTTTTGCTTATCCCATGTTGCTCTCCATGAATGACACACATGCTATATCCTGGTGAGAGCAGGTTTTGGGGTGGGTTGGTTACAGTGCAGGGCTGGCAAGTGTGCAGCACCCATGGAGCAAATGGAGTCAAGGGCCTTGCTCAGGAACCTAATGGTGGTTTGCTGGGCCTGGGATTTGAACCAGCGAGCTTCTAATCATAGGCACAAAGTCCTGACCTGCTGAGGTACACAGAGCCCCCTCTTTGGCCCACCTTACCGTAGCAGTACCTAGGAAGTGGCCACCCAGTATGGCCATTTCAGCCATCTCAGCAGGGGCCGTTGGTTCCACTTGGCAGATGAACGGCACTTCGGGAGAGTCCTCACAAACAGGTCCATGGTGACCCTTTCCACTGCCTACTGCCAGCACTGCACCAGATGGACCAATAAATCTGGCTGTGAGCCAGATAACTCCAGCTGTGAAACTGGAACACCACGGTGAAGGGAGAAAGGCTTGACTGATCCAGTAACTCTGCCTTCAGGACATCACTTTTCTGACTCCATCTAGAGTAGGGAGTGGTTGACAGCCTGTACCTCCCCCATAAGATATGGAACCAGGATACAGGTCCTGTCCTGGTGCAACCGCACTCCATCTCCACAGTCTCATTGTGCGGTAAGCTGCTATTTCATCCTCAGCCATCAATCTGGTAAGGAACAGATGTGACAAGGGGCAGGCTACCGGATTCCTGTCCAGGCCCAGGCATAGGGCAGCAGCAGATTAGAAGTAGTGGACGATCACATGGAGCCTGGCAATGATCTACTGACGACTCCACAGGAACGTAAGCAACAGCTGCCACAGGAATTTGGTGATTGTGTCTCCCTGATTTTGGGGGGGGGGTGGGGACCACATTGTTGGGTCTGTGTGTACCCGTGGTGTCACATTGTATAATAAGTATGATAAATGATACTTATTTACTACTGCTACAAGTTATACATATTCAATTCACTACAGAACCATTCTAAGCCCCAAGACAAGAACATGTCATATATTTATGTAAGCCAGTTTTCCCATTTTTAAACATTACCATAATATTTTTTATTTATAAAAATATTGCGTAAAAGTTTAAATGGTTTAACTATATACCACTGCCACACAAAAAGACTAACTAAAAGTAGAATCTAGCTGTGCATGACATAACCATAAACAGTTATCAATCTGACCTACTCATGTATCATTCTGTCACAATGGTACTGCTAGAGGGACGTTCAGAGTGCAGAATCCCAAACAAATGTACTCTATAATAACCCATCCATTTTTCATAACTACTTCACTGCAGTGTTGGTGTGAACTTGGAGCTGACCACAGCAACCATAAGGCATCACATGGCAGTCTATAACAGACCATGCGGAAATCCCTAAACCTGCAGATGAGAGACTACAGCGTGACCCACTGAGCGCTTATGCCACACACATATATATTATATAACTTATTAATAAGACATGAATTTAAACTGAGGTGAGGTGGAAGCAGAAAGCACAGCAAGTAAAAGCCAGACAATCGCGGATTTACTCACTTTTCAATGCATATTTGGCTCCTTTAATATTTCCTCTTCACCAACAAGAACCTGGTTTTGAGTAATTCACATTTATAAACCTGGACAAGTCCAGCGAATTTTTAGATTCCTCACAGCACTTGGATGATGTGACAGCACTGGCCAGTTTTTCCAGAGCTCTTACATAACTGCCAAATCCCATTTTGGCAGAACTTCATTCTGCGCTATGTTAACCATCTACTGTTTGACATGAATAATTGCAATTTGCTAGTTTATTACTTTATAGTACCACCCTCTGCCGTCATATGAATAAAGAACGAGAGAACATATAAGATGAGGATCAAGACACAAAAATAAACGACCTTCTTTAAAGGCTTCCATTTGCATCAGTAAATTCCAAAATAGGCACTTTAATGAGAGGTGTCAGTTAAAGTTTGTTATAACAGTCCAGTTCATTGCTGCAGTCATATACGTTGGTCTAAAGTTTCATATTCCATTAATTAAAGTACACCAGCCCCTTTATTTTACGAAAATACTCTGAAGCAGAACTAAACTTGTATCATCATCATTGGTGCAAAGCATGCTGGCATCTGGGCATCTGTTCTTGGAAATGTGAATCAAATACAAACTGAGCATTCTGGTTAATTTCTGCTTTACCTAACCCAATAATTATTAACACGCGCCTAAACAGCATTATCTGAAGACCAAATATATGGGCCTGATAATCAAGTCATACAGACGAAATAATTCTTTTTTGGTCAATTCAGATTCTATGTGAATTTCAACACGAATAAATCCCAATTATTGTATAATATCGTATTTTTTGTTTTAAATTTGTATTAGCCCAAAAGTCTAAATCTGGTGCTTATTTAAAAGACAAAAATAGCAGGACAGCCTATTTTTATTTGACATTATCGGACTGAATTTATGTTGTGATAGCTTGAAGATTAAAATACCAGCATTGCGGAGCTTAAAATGTAATATCTACCACCTGCAATACTGAAGGGAGTAATAGCCTCGTTTGGGAGCAGATGACGTTTAAACTTTCAGAGGATGCAAAACTCCAAAAGACAATTTGTACATTGAAAATGATAAAGTAAATCAAACTAAATATCTCCATGCACAAAAAGACCATTCACAGTGTCCCCTGAGACATGAAGAACTGAATGATCACATTTTGACAGGTTGCAGATACAACCATTCTAAAGAAGTAGTCTATATACAACTGTGCTGCCTAGAATAATTTTCAGAAACCAGTCATACGGCTTCATCCTATGCATAGCTGCAATGCAGCTTGCTAAACCAAAGGCAGTCATTGTTTTCAATCAAAATATTTCCCCATTACAAGGTTTCTTATACATATAACGGGTGGTTAAGATTCATGTTTAGTAATTGTTCTTTTTTTTTTTTTTTTTTTTTTACAAAACTCCTCCAGGTGTTTACATTGGAGAAGCTGGTACAACTGCACAGCAAACTATCAAAACACAGGGTGGTATCTGAGCCACGTAGCCCTAGAAAACATCCACAAACTGATAATCTGTATATCAGTGAAGCCTTTTCTTTCCATTAAATTTTATCCAGGTAAATATCTAATTATTACAAATGTGATTTCTAACCTTATACACCATCTTTAATCTTTCAGAACTTTAAATATAGGTATTTATGAGCACGGTTTTGCCATTCGAATTATAATCCTTCTCATGATCCAAAAACTGATTCCAAACTATTAACTCTAAAAGAAAAATCCACTCTCTCACACACACGCTAGAATTGCACAGGACTGGGTGTGTGCTTGTCTCACTTTAAAACTCTTCCATGTAAGACTTATCATACTCTATGGAACATCAATGCTCCTTCAAAAATGCTATCAATTACCAGTTCCTAATAGTGATAGTACATCTTAGACAATCTAGCGGATGCAGAAAGGTCTACCATATTAAGTTTCTGTATTAATCCTCTGGTCTGAAATCCATCGCAAAGAATCATGATGAGCAGGATGCATATCCAGCCCCCCTTTCACGTTCTTGCCATCACTGTGTCCTTAGAAACCTCCTTCTGGAAGCATCAGATATCATTGGTGTGAGAACGACAGAGCAGGTGCTGAATGACGACAATCAAATAGTACAAAGATATAGATGAGCCTCCTGTCTATTGCCAGTCAGAATCCATTGCCTGTTGGTGTACAGGAACTGTTCTTTTATTATTACCTAAACTTGTCCAGCTCATAAAATGAATCTTCGTCCACAACCCTGCCAGGACCCACAGAACCCTTGCTTTGTTTATGTTAAAGTTTCCATGAACGGAGAAAAATACATCTCCCAGATCCACAGCAAAGTTGCGTATCAAGCGCTCCGCAGGAGTTGGGGTTGGTTCATATGTCAGCCCAATGTTACAGCTTGGAGCTGCCCTGGCTATCTGGGTCTGTGCCAGAGGAACTGGTGTCGGAGTCCGTATCAGCATCATTGTCCTCCATCTGGCATTTTTCACGCACCCGTTGCTGGATGGCTTGGAGTCTCACCAGTAGGCTTTGGTAGTCGAAATGGCCCCGCTTTTCTCCAAATGGGTCCTACAAAAAAATAAATAAAATAAGCAAAACCATAGTTTATTTTAAACATGAATACACATTGAAATTATTTATATTAGGGCGGTGAATTTTAACCCATCAATGTGTAAGGTTAATAAGTTAATGCGTTTTATTGCATTGACGCATGGAGTATTTTGTTGCCAAAATGTGACAATAGTATGAGCAAATTTTTAAATAGAGACCTAAAGATATTACGATGGCGGGCTAAAGTAAAAACAGATAATAATACAAACAACAAATAACAGTACCAACATAAAGTGCTTCTACTAACGACTGAGATTAGGAGTACACAGAAAAACAAATTTCAACATTTTGAGTTCAGAGTAAAAGACTTCACCTTCATAACTTCTGTTTAAGTTAGCTGCATTTCCTGGAACCAATGAATAACAGTAAATTGTTTGCACAGTATTTTTCTAATCTTTTAACTATAGCAATGGATATGATGTCAGTATGATGAAGTCTTTATTTACTCTGTAAGCTAACTTGCCAGTCGCTTTCCTTATTGTTAGCTCATTTTAGCCCTCAACGTTACACTGACTTACTGTAAACCTAAAACTGTAGTTGTATTACCTGCATGGTCTGTCCCTGGAGATGTACGCGCTCTTTGCACACACTTTCGTAAAAGTCATAGTACTCCAGGAAGGACTTTTCCATTACACTCCTATAACAAAAGTAACACACATATTCCAAAAGGCAAGCACAAGTACCACCACAAACCTCTAAACTGGTTTGGAAGTTTATGGTCAAGAAAAATGAGCGACAGCACACAGCTGGCAAATAACCTCCTCATAAATGACTGCAAAGTTATTATACACATGTGCATGAACGTCTCTGTATGTAGAAAATGGAGGGAATACATGTTTGTATTCACTGAATCTGCAAACAGGTGAAGGTAGAAAACACTACATTACATTATTTAATTTAGCAGATAATTATCCAAAGTGAAGTGCTATTCTGAGGGCAAGGTCTGGAACATCAGGGGTTTACATCCTGTGGCCAGCAGAGTAATATCACCCAGAGTAATATCACCCTGATATTACTCAGCATCCAGGGATACTGCACACTGGCTGACACCAGTGCTCTGAGCTCAAAAACTGCCTGACCTGTACATTAATGTGTCTGTCTCTCATGATGAATAAGAGGTAATATACAAAAACTTCCCATTTTCCCTAAGCGGATTAAGTACCGTTATTTAACTTTATAAATCTAACCATTTTTACACAGTTAACTTTAGCAAGGGCCTAATTATATTAACAGATGTAAGAGAACTTTCATAGACAAACATTCAGGCAAAGAGAATTATTAGAACAAGACCACTTAGAGATGTGATGGAAGTTGTGTTAGGGGCAATAAACCATTCAGCGGCATAATCTTCAGAAAGCCTGCCATTCTTCTGCATTCTTTTTTAAAATATGGGTAAGAGAAAACTTACCAGAGGGCCTCGGGACAGGGACATTTCCCGTCGAGCATGTCACACACGGCCACGCGCATCGTCTCATGACGGATGCATTCATTGTAGTTTTTACTGTCACCCGGGTGTCTTTCCTGTCACACAGACACACAAGCTCAGAACTTGCGAAGAGGGCTGCACGATTTCACATCGCGATGTAATTGAGATTATATGGCGAACGCGCAATAATCACCCGGGCTTTAGACAACGGGTGAAACATTAGTCCGGACGCTGGTGTTTTTGTACTATACGGATGTTTACTATACTATACGGACGTGAGCAGATTAGAAGCACACCTATATTAAAATATTAATGAGATGTATTTTGATGCCCAAAAGTTAGCAATCTTTAATAACCGTGTCAGACTTTAAACTGCAAGACAGTACTGACGTCTTTTTACCTTATCTATATCTCCTCTTTTAATAGACACTGTAGCTGCTGAGCTGTCCCTTTCTTCATAGGGACATCAGTGCTTTATACCAAACAGATTAATATTACTAAATATTATTTATTATTACCAAAACAGTAATTTGTGGCAGGCTCCGCTATCCCAATTTAACAAACAGGACGTGCTGAATTTATACAGATTACTAACTTCTGGGCGTCACAATACACATCTCATTAGACGTACTTCTAATATGCTTACCAAAATGTGGTTGTAAATAAATGTCTGTATAGTACAAAAACACCAGCGTCTGGACTGTTTCACCCACCTGATTACTGGGTTTGTGCCATATAATTGTGGTGGGATATCGTGCAGCCCTACTTGCAAGTATTCTTTGGCTTTTAAAACCTTATTACAAGGTGAGCCTTCTCCCTTTTTAGCTCAGGGACTTGCAAAGCCCCAAAATGTGCAGTAGCATTACCTGTCGGCATTTGGCACAATGTGAAGTTTTGTGTATGATAGACATGTTTATAGTTATTAAGAAGTTTAGCCTGGCTGCACACCTGTTCAAAGCCAGGCTCATTATGATAGGGGTTCTCTGTCATAAGGGACTGGATGGAGATCAGAACAGAGGAAATGCTCTGGGCTGGACTCCATGCTGGACCAGTCCATGTCCTGCAAAATGACATAAAACAGAGAAGGGGATGTTTTAATAATATAAATTAAATCATAATATAAAAAGAAACTGGGTTAAACAGGACATATAACATGACGTATCTCACAGATCTTCTTGTGTTTGGGTGAATGTTTGCTACATGACAGATGTACAGCAACTCCGAATGGGGTGTGGTGGTGAGGCAGGTGTGACAAGTGTTCGTGATGAAAGTCTGCTTTCGAGTTAAGATGCTGTATAAGCTTTTGTAAAGGGAAGAAAATGTACTGAACACTAACCGTGTAGGATGATACGTCGGCATATTATGTAACTGAGTTTTGAGCGGAATAATGTAAAACGGTTCCACCTTGACATTTAATGTTCTTGAGTAAAGGACAAGTGGTGACACCCCAAAGAACCTTATACTCAACCGCGCTTGATTTCAGTTATGAAAAACTGCCATTCATTAGCATTGCCAAGAGGAAATAGTTTTAATAAAGATATCCTGTGTCATCGTTGAGAAGTTTCACAAACTGTGACAGAGGTGTCTATCACAAAGGTGTTCACTGGAAAAATCTCCAGTAACTGACACTGTCTTATTAGGGATTCGAGCAGCAGATCTGCAGGTATGTATCGTTTTTTTTGTCCTGATTATTATTTCAAGGATATTTTTGTACTTTTTTTGAACAAACATTAATGACCTTGAACTCTGAAACTACTTTTATTTCTTAACTGTTTATTTAATTCTCACTAAATAAGGTATATTCCTTCTATATCAATCAAAACACAGAGACATTTTGCACTATGTGAAAATACACTCAAGGAAGCAGACACGGTTATTTACCCGAGGATACTGAGGCACACTTTCCCATTGCGGTAGAAATTTGGGTTGAAGCGCACAGTGTTGTTCCCTGTGGTGATGAGTTTCACCCGGGGTGGATGTATCGGATAATCTGGGGGACAGCGAAAAAGGAAGAGGAAGAAGCCCCCTTCATAGGGAGTGTCGAAAGGTCCAGTGATCAGGGCATGGATCTGGTGAAAAAGGACATACAACTTAACACAGACCTAAAAGCATGAAACTATAACAGCAGCAACAAAGCAAGAGTTTTGCCAGTGTAGTCCGACCCAGCAGTTTGGCAGCTGGACAGTCTCCAAATCAGTATACAGTATCAGGGTACAGCTGATCTTTACCTTTGTCATGTCATGAGGATCTGGAACCACGAACATGCCCGGAGGAGGTTCCTTGTAAATGGACATAATATCCCTTTAAAAATAAATATATAAAACAATTAAATATATATTTTAAAAATAAATAAATGTAGATAGGACAGACATATATGTTAAGGGAAAAACAAATGACCAAAAACTCATTATCAGGGGCGTCGTTTGGCCTATTTTATGGGGGCTACCCAAATAACGTGAATTTATCGGCTTAAGTCATGAATAGTTTGCCATCAGCAAACTCAGTCCCCCTGTCTATTCATCTCTAACTACGCCCCTGTTCATTACCTTAGCCATTTCGGGTAGTTTGACTTCCAAAGTCAAATAACTGTCAATGGCTGAAGGCCTTTTAACAGCTCAACTAAAAAAAAACATCAGTTTGTAAGAAAAACGTTAAAGGTTGCATTTTAAATTAATCTAACACATTACACGTATAGTCCGATTAGATTTCCGGTATTTTGGAAAATAAAATGGCATAACACACAGTTAATTAATCGATGTGCTTTTTGTTTAAACTGGCACCAAAATTTTTAACATAGCCGTAAATTGTCGCAGCATGAATAGGAATGATTTTATAGCTTTTATGACTATTATTAAAAAAAAACGTAGGAAAATGGTGTCTCTTACGGAATCATGAGCCACAAACGTAAAGAGCCAGCACGGTATTTACGTGGATGTTTACGGTACCTCTTTATCCGGAGAATGCATTGCTGAGACGGCTTCTCGTTATCCCAATCGGTACTTAGGGTCGGATCCCAAAAAGTAGAGTGTATCTGAGACAGCAGACCTGCCCCGGCCAGGTTCGGGCTGCCAGTCACCCCCAGCCCTATATTATGAACTGCGGGGGCCACATTTGATGGCGCGAGGATGGCAGTGCCCACTGCGGTACCAAGAACCCCTATGGTGGTACCAAAGCCGCTCCCCATGGTCGGTAGAGGGATGTCTCCAATGCCCGGAGCCATCACGGCTAGGCCGGTCTCGGCAGCCGTAGCAGGGGAGGGCGAAGCCGGGCTGTTTCCACTCGAGTCCGCTGACAGAGAATTCCCCAACGCCGGTAGCTGTGTACCGCTGCCCTGGCTGGCTCCGGCAGTCAAGCCCATTCCACCTGTCACCTCCTCCGCCGCGCTGTCCGCCATGGCCTTCAGATCCCCTTTATTCGCCGTGTATCACCACACCGCGCCTATGCTGCGAAGTACCCCGCAATAACAGTGTTTTATCTCTCGATACAGGCCTATCCCCGACTGCTCCCACCGCCACCGAGGATGACTACAGTATCGAGGAAGAAAGAGGAAGGGCTCCTACAGCTGGCTTGCCTTCCCAGCAAGCCGAACAGGAAATAAATATTTTTTGGCAAAATCACGCGACATTGAAGACAAGTTAACCGTTTTTCTGAAATATTTCTCACAACGAAATTGCAACTACCAGCAACAAGCTTTACTTTCTCTTTCCATTCTGTTTTCAACCAGCGATCACTTCCTCCTTTTTTGAAAAATGCTGCTCTCTAGCGCTTACTTTCTGAACGACCATTTCTACGTTTTAATTTCCAGCTATTTCTTGCTGTCTATATAATACAATGCTAAAGGACTCAAAGAGGCACATAAGGGTCTATTTATAAAGTAAACAGCTATAATCTATTCATCAACATTCATCTCATGAAAGCATTTTATGTTACGTGTCATACATTTAGTATAATATTATGTACAGTTCGTAATTTATGTGTGACACAAAGAATCATAGGCTTACAGTACAGGAAAAAAGTCTTCCATTTATTTTGGTAACCTATTCTAAAAAAAAAAAAGCACCCATTAACTTTTTCAGCTTTCAAATTTCAGAGCTGCTACAGGAATATAATTTATTCTATTATTCTTGGATGAATAATCACTTCATTGATTAATGTCTTTAAATTATATAAAATTTTGCTGCTAGAGTGAATGAAGAAGCACCTAAAACTGAATGCATTTAAGTGATAAGTTTAAGTGAAAGAAGATTGAGAAAGAGGGATCACAGCTGGGGGCCCACAGAGGGTCGATGGGCCCATCTGCCAGGAGGATCAGGAGGTTATTGATTTATATGAGTGCCAATGTTATACTGCATTATTAACCGTTGAAAATCAAACTATATACACTCAGTGACAAAAAAGTATAGCACCCAGATGTAATGGTCCGATTTGGATGTAATTTGGCACACGTGCAGACCAGCGATGGGTATGTAAATGATTTGATTTGAAAGGAGCTGGCATGTATAGTCAGCGACACAGAGGATGCCTCCTGGGTGCAGTAGACAGCATTACCAGCACTTAACGGAGTTTGATCGGGGTCCCATTGTGGGTCTGCATGAGGTTGGGTGGTTGTATTGTGCAATTGCCCGACATGTGGGGCGTGCAGATGTTACAGTCCCCTGACGTTGGAACCAATGGGCACGTGAGAGCACCCACACACGTCGTGAAGGTTCCGGTCACCCAAGGGAGTGATAAAGGATGTGATAAAGTAAACCAATAAAATTGATTTGTTGTTTGTTTTATAAAGATATGCTAAAATAGTATGGACAGATTTGATGGTACCCCTCACACCAGTGCACCAAATACAGTACTACACAGAATACTCCATCACATTAAAAAAAAACTTCAAACATTTTCAAAATGCATGCATATATGTGTAAGTTCCAATTCTCACTAATACCACACATCGATTATACATATTTATAAATATTTTAACATTTACTGTATATTATTTAATATATTACCTGTACAATCATGAGAAAATCAATGTCAAAATAGCATGTTTCTTTTCATTTATAACTTTCCTTTTCCTTCCTGTAGAAGATTTTGAAACATAAATCATATTTCAATATTTATATTTTTCTCAAAAATCAGTCTAGATTTAAACATGCAAAGTTTATGTCCTATCACCAAACTGCAAGCATTAATATATATCTTTCAGGTTATTTAAGCAAAGTCAACAAGAAAGTTCTAAATCAAACTGATAAGTATTATTTTGCTTAGTTTGTTCTAACTTGATTTCAGTAGTCAGCATCATCTCAGCTTTACTCCTGTTCTTCATGGCTATAAACATGATTTTCAAACTCAGCTTGCTCCATGGAATCACAGACGAGGTTGCAGAATGGACACATCCTGTGACTCTGCTCGTGTAGTTCCAGCTCTATCAGGTTAATACCAGGGAATTTTTCCTTGCAGTAGCGGCACACCCTCTGAAAAGCACACAGCATACAGAATCATCTTTAGAAGAATACTGACCATCATTATAATCATCATAGTAGTAGTAGTAGAAGAAATTATCATGTATATACTGTAGCTGAAAACAGGTATGTGGATCACAATCAAATGCGCAAAAGAACTGGAGCCATAAATAGTTTTTTTTTAATGACAATGTTATAGCACAAAATAGTATGCAGGTTGAATGTTGAATGTGACACAGTCACAAGGAACATTCATACACAGTATGGTCAGTTATAATTCTCTTGAACCGCATGTCTTAGACCAATGGGAGGAAACTGGAAGTCAATGTACAAACTCTGCACACACTGAACTAGTCAGATTTTAACTAATGAGATTGGAGCTCTGAAGAGACAATTTTACATTCTGAGCCTGGAAACAATTGGCATGAGATTCACTTAATGAAACAAAATGCAATCCATTCTAGCAAATCGTCCTCAAATAAGCAATTTTTTTGGGTGTTTAGAAAAGATGATGGATTCAGATGTGCTTGTAAAGGGTAAATTGTAAATCTGTTTTTTCTCATGAAAATTTTTAGTGTGACATGTTTTGAGAAAAAGAATGCTAAGAATTTCTCTGTGGAATGATTTACCTCCAGGACAATTAGACTTCTATCATAATCTGAATGTATAAACAAGCTATTGAACAAAATATTTTTTTTCTTTTTGCACTACAGTGTTCTCCTGCTATATCGCAGTTCAGCTGTTGTGCCCCAACTATATCATGGATTTTTCCACGACGCATCAGAGTTCTCTGCATATCTTGCGTATCTTGCTTGTGTTCCAATTGTTATAAGCAAACTTTTTGTCAATTTTTCATTTTGTTTTAAGGTGTACGATTTAACGCTTAAACTATAAAAAAATGTTTATTTATATGGTATTTCTATATCGCGGATAGGTTACCTATCGCTGATGGGTCCGGAACGTAATTTCTGCGATAGGCGGGGATCACTGTATTTACAAAAATTTGTCACATTTTTTTCTTTTACAATTCAGCATTTGACCCACACCTGTAATCCGACATAAAGGTTACTGGCTGAAATAATCGTGAGTGAACTGTATGACATACTAATAGTAAATGATCTTGACAAACAGAACTTGATCTTAGTTCTGCTTTCAACTATTTTCTTTTGTTACACAGGCTTGATTCAGAAGTTGGTTTGTATGAGAAAATTGTGTTGTTTGTTCTCAAGAGCAGAGAGAACTGCTATAATTTCAGCACACATCTATGGTAAATTTGGCCTCAAAGTGTAAACTTTGGCCTCAACAGTTTGACATGAAATCTTGGTGTAATTTTAGATACACAGACCCCATTCCAATCTCATGTTGAAATAGAACCAAAGGTGTTTTCACATTGCTAACATTGCTACAAAAGGGCGTTTTCACTCTTTGGTATTTGCTAGTTATGCTGGCGAAATTTGTAACATTCGCTGGACTGCTCAAACAGTCTTGTGCTACAGAAGTAACAACTGTTATAAACATTGAAGATGAACACAATACTAGCCACAGTAGAATTTTTTTTTTTAGTCACTGATTAAACTTTGGTTTTGTCCTCTGCCTCTGCTGTTTGTCATTTCACCATCCTTCGCTACATAATACATGTTTTTGTATACATTTTGTATGCATTTTGAATATTTAAGTTAAATCACTGAAGGCTCTTCTGTCATTACTCTGCATGTTTCACCTTACAGCAATTAATCTTTTATCCCAAAATATAAGCCTTTCCTAGTCACATTAAATTGTGCCAAGTAAACTGCAAAGAACACAAAACACTGGGTTTGCAAAACAAACATCATGTAATCCTGGTATAGAATACAGATCAATGAGAAATCTAATCGTCGTAATCAGAAATCATAATGAAATATATGAAGAAACTGTATCAAAACTTAAAAGCTCATGTTTTGCTAAAAGTGGAGTGGAGCGCCAATGCCAAATATACACACATGTACATTTCCAACACAACATTTCTGCTTTACATAATACATTTTTAACACACACATACATGTTAAAAGATATCAATCCACATACATAACCAAGGTCCACAACGCAGCACAAGAGTTTTATAATATTATAATATGTTCAACCATTATATTCAGCTGTTATGTTAAACCACAATAAAAAATTATAAATACCATAATATGGTTTTAGAATGATAGCATGGAACTACGGGCTTCTAGCTATTAGCTACCTAAGATTAGAAAATAAGGTAGACAAAAACTACCAAAAATGAAAACATTTGCAGAAAAGTAGATGCTGGAGACATGGTTTGAATAAAAGCCTGCCAAACTCTCGCCTTCCTTTTCTATGCCTTTCCAATGTAATGAAACTCTAGGAATAAACAATTCATAGGGCTAATCCCACTCTTGGTGGGATTTTAGACAGATAAACTCTATAATATGTCATCTTCCATTAACAAATATAATCATCGCACAATAATAACGTGCATGTTACTATTTCTCTATTCAAATGGAACACACCAAGAGTCTATACATGGCACATGAAAATCACGACATGCTGCTGTAATGTTTATGGCGGCCCTATTCGTCAGATGAAATAGACGGAATGTAACTGTGAGTGTTGTGTGAATTGTTGGCTTCCATGTCTGTGCTGCTGCTAGTATTAAACCAACAGAGGGCATTAATATAGAGAGCAACTTCCAATTTAAAAGAGCTGTCATCTCCCTCATTAAAATGACTCACACACTTGCCACAACACATTTATTTGCACTATATATGTGGGTCTGCTGTGTCGAATTCTGTGCCCTCTCTGTGTTTGATTTTATTTTGCCTGGAATTTGTGTTAAGTATACAGCTGTTGTTAGACTTTTATAACACGAGTGATTGATTAGATGAGTTTTTAACATCAACTGCTGTACGTCTAACAGTGAATATAACCACATGGTGATGTGTGTTACTTTACTTAATTTTCCTTTCATCTATAAACTGGTATCTGTTGATATCTGTTCACTTAATAAACATTTTTTTCCCAGACTTGCAGAGAGATAAGACCTGAATTTGATTCGCCATTGTACGTATATATGAACTTTATCATTCATACAGTTTGGTGTAACGTTTGTCTAGCAAAGTATTCATAAATGCACTTAGAATACAGTGGGATAATCTCACCTTTCATAATTACACATTTATGCCAGTTCAGTGGTATTTCGGTTCATTTTCTAAATAAAATAAATAGACTATTCTTACCTCTTCATCTGTAGTTATACCATCTGGAACAATAATATAATATGTGTTAGTTTTGCAAAGCAAACATACCTATAAACAAGACTAACAAATAAAGACTGACAAGTAATAATGTGGACTGATAAGGGAGATATCTAAAGAAGGCTGTTAAAGATAACATGATAGGCAACGGAGATTAGAACTGTTTATTATAAGCATGACTGAAAACATGCACATTTGAGTAATACCTGATGGCAAAATACAGATAGCAAAGTACAGATAGCAAAGTACAGATAATTTCTTGTTTGTTTATCAAGACAATGTATTGTGGAAGGTTTGACTTAGAGCAACATGGTACCATAATCGCACCATATCTGAGAGAGGAAAAGCTTCGTTGTACCTGACTGAAAGGGATTCCCATACACGAGAGAGCTGGCCATAGACCCCTCAGGACTGGGGCATAATCGAGACGGGGAGTACGGATTGGAGTTCTGAAGGGAGATGGCGCCTGGGGATTGTCTAGTTTCAATATCAGAAAGCTGCCTATGCAGTGTCTGGATATCTCCTCTGAGTTTCTGAGGGAATACACATGTAAGACAGAACAAATAAGCCTCACATCATACAACTTTATTGTCTAAAATGTCGATTTTGCCTCCGAGGCAGTTAATCAATTAACGTGTAAATTAATGTGTAGTACAACAGCCGGCAATACAAAACAACTGACGAAAGTACATCTTAGTATACCAATTCACCATCTATTGTGGGTTACAAATACCATCATTTTAACATAATAAGTTAAGGGAATTTCAATTGCTCTGTACAAAATTTGAGCACTATATTTCAGTATAACATTTCATATTTTTCAAAGGATTCTCGTGTTCCTGAGAATGCACAAATATAGGCGTAATTTTCAGACTCAAAGGGTTTCTGTGGATTTCAATTAGGTTCACAATGCAAATTAAAGAGTCCATGTTCACTGAGGGCATAACCTCCTTTTGCTGCTATCTAAACAATGAAAACCAGAATTTCTTACCTGGTTTTCATGGGAAAGTTCCTTTTTCTCTGACTGGGCAATCTCCACCATGCAAACTTGCTCCTCCACCCCTCTGCGTGTCTCCATCAGCTGACTCTGATGGGGAATAGAATACTGTAACTTCAGCCTCTTCCCATTTGATCTACTTATTTTGCTGAAGCTTTGGATCCATTACACCAAGTATAAAAACTACAGGTTGTCTGAAAATGTCTAATTGTAAGGGTGATACCTCCAGTTTTTTGATAAACTGGTCCTTTTCTGCCAGAGATACAGCTTGTCTCCCCATTTGCTTCTTGACCTCTTCCAGCTCCTGCTGGAACCTTTGTGCCCGACCGCATGCTTCCTCAAATCTTTGAATCTCTTGCAGCTGCTGTGTGTTTGTCTCCTGAAGCTGCCCGGCAAAAACAGTGTGTCTGTAATCATTCATAGTCATCGCTAAAATAATAGGAGGAAACGGAGGAAGCCCATGACCAGCAGTGATCAGATAAGGAACAAATATGACTAAGCAATGGAAATCACCTATCAAGGAGTCCCATCTGTGCTTTGTGTTTGTGCAGTTTGCATATTCTCTCCAGGTCACAAAGATTTCTTTGCATAGTCCAAAGGCATGCAGTCAGACTAACTGGCTTCTCTCAGTCGCCCATAGTGTAGGACTGTGTGTGTGTGTGTGTGTGTGCGGACCATAGAATGGAGTACCATCTCCTCCAGGGTATACCACAGCCTTTTGCTTTAAGCTGCTTAGGACAGGCTCCAACCTCCCGGATGTAAATAGCTATTTAGTGGAATTGATAGGGTACTGGGTAGACAGGGTCTCCGGTAGAATTGGAGAAAGATTTGAGACAAGATCTGATAGCACATTTTGATACCATGCATTACATAGCTGTACAATTCATGAATTACATCGTGGTAATTATTAATATCGACTGAAATCGTGTGGTCCGGTTTCAACTGTGTTTTGGTCCAGATGTGAACCGAAAAACCTGCACTGGTGACCACTGCTGTAGACTGCGTATGAATATGCACACTGCTGCTGCACATAGATAAAGATAAAGGTACAGATTTTTTTCAAAATGCTGGTATTGTATTGCTTTCAAAATTCTAGAACTGCAATTTTTTTTCAGTGCCAGTTTACTGTGCAACCCTGCTTGTAAGAGTCAAATGTCAGTCTTTTTTTTATTGGAAGTAACTTCCAGCACGGAGTGTGACCTACCCGAGTTTTCTCCTGTTCCTTCTCCAACAGGCTACTGTGTAACAATTGGTTCTCAGACTGCAGCTCTGTAATCTTCTTCCCATGGGATCGCAGCTCCCGAAGCTCTCCGGACAACTTCACACTGTCCTTTTGACTGCTTTGCAGATCCACCTGAAAGTACAAGGAAATGGCTGATTCAACAGAAAAGCAGAACATCTTAGACGAAAGGTTCACACATGACAGGACAACGATCCTCAAACCTGCAGCAGCTGAATTTGGTCCTGCAGCCTGACTTGCTTCTCTTTGCACTGCTGTCTCTCCCTTTCAAGCTCTCTAACCTGTGAATTTAGCCTAGAGAGTTACAGGAGACGGCAATACTTGGGTCAACACATGATCCAATCAACAACTGTCTTGCCGATAAAGCAAGATCTGAGGACACATCACAACAAACAAATTACCATTATTTCATACATTGGTAATATAACCTCACAGCAATATTAAATAATCAAACAAGCCAGTGGCAACTATGAATTTCAATCCTGCTTTTAAAAAAAAAAAATCTGTTATGGCAGAAATGTTCTGCCTGACTATTTGTTGATTTATATACTGGATAAAGGACAATTATGTAATGGCAATATATGATCATAGATGTGGTGTTATACAAAGTGGGCTATCCTTTATGAACTTACTGGGCAATTTCAGTTTCCTGAGCCTTGACCTTTTTTTTCAGCTCTTCTCGTTCATTATTAAGATGGTTGATCTTAGTTTTTGCTTTTTCATGTTTCTCTTTCATGGTAGACAAAGTCTGTTGAAGCTCCTAGGTAGAAGGAACACATTTTTATGCAACAAAAATACCATATCCTTTAACCTTGATGGGCATAAGCAAAAGATGACTGATTGAAGTAAAATATCATGTAGAATAATATGTTTTATGCCAATTCAGAAATCATTGTAGCTTTCCATTGATCTATTTATTAGCAGGTAACCCAAAAAAAATAACATACAGTATAAAGTATTTAAATTCTGAACAACGTATCATTTTATCGTATCATTTAATTGTATCAATGTATCATATTGTCTTCTTGTATTATTTTACTATACTGTTGTACCATGATCATTTTGCCATGTTGTTTTTTTGAGTTTATTGTTCTGTTGTTGTGTTGTAATTTAGTTTTAAAATTGTAAAGTACTCTGTGACTATATCAGAGAAAGGTGCTCTACAAATCAACTTTACTTGCAAACATGAAGAATGACTGGGCCCAGCTTAGACATACACGGGAGGTTACAATAGTCACCTCATTTTTTTTCTGCATATCTTCCATTCTCAGACGATCCTCCTGGGCGACCAGTCTCTCAGCTTCCTTCTTTACTTCCAGCCTTTTGTCATCTTTTAAAAGAGTTTGCTCAATCTGCTCCTTCTCTCTATCAGCCTGCTGTTGCTGAAGCCTACTTACTTCCTCACTAAGCTCTGCATTGGATTTCTGAAGGAGAAAAGGCACCACAAATCTTGCATTACCATTCATCTGATCATTTTCTGTGATTTAAAGCAGTGTTTCTCAACCTGGTCCTCGGGGATCCCCAGCCAGTCCATGTTTTTGCTCCCTTCCAGTTCCCTGAGCAGAAATAGACAGACTGCCTGGCAGGAACTTGGGAGGGAGCAAAAACATGGACTGTCTGGGGATCCCCAAGGACTGGGTTGGAAAACACTTATTTAAAGCATGATGTCTATAGGATAGACAAAGAGGAACAGATGTCCTGAGATACCTTGAGCAGACTGATCTCCAGCAGCTTCTCATCCAGGTTGGCTTTCAACTCTTCAATGGTCAGCTTCTGTGCTTCCACATCCTCAAAAAATTCTTCCTTTTCATTTTCAACTTGAGCCTGCAATCACAGATAGATGGTCTCTTGTTGTGCAAGGTCTGCAGGCCAAACATGCTCTTGTTAACTCAGTACTGTCATAGAATGTACCTGTGTTGAGATGACAAGGAGATCATTCTCTAAACTGTATTGCAAGTTCAAGTCCTCAGGGTTTTTAAAGCAGAAGGGTGTGCTCGCACCCCTCACTTGGCCAGCACTATCAACATAGCAGAACTGATAAAACTCTCCATCTTCCTTGGGGAGATAATATGCTGCAATAGCACATGAAGTTCATTAGATATATTAAAGCAAATATATGGTTCATCAGAGACCAGGTAGGATACTTTAAATTAGACTAAAAGGTACATATCTATATCTCTATCACACACACAGACACACACACCCACCCACACACTCTAATAAAACCTTAACTAGACTAACTTACAGTAAGAAAGAGTAGCTACTTTATGTTATCTAGAATAAAAATACTAAATTTATTGTAGAGGTCCTACCATCAAAAAGCACATGTGGTTTCTCTTGATTCTCCTTTTGAGGGTCAGATGAAGAATTTGCCCACACGAAGGTATAATAATCCCGTGTGGTATTCCAGCCAACCTATACAACATCAAGAGAAATACAAATTATATAGAAAGACTGCGTATACATATATCTGCAACAAGAGATACAAACAATTCAGACAGTAACACTAACCAAAGCAATAACACCACCAAAAAATTAACACAAAAAAACCTCCTGAAGAACCGCCTGTAAGAAAAAAATCCCAGTAATTGTTCACTTGTGAGCAAATACTTGTGCATACTTGCTGTGAAGATATATTGTAGCGTACAGCAAACCTGCTACATATTTGCACTTTACACACGGATGCAGTAGGCCGACCAGTTTTATGAGTTTGTTGACAATTATAAAACTATGTCTGGTAGGCTGAATTAAACCAAATTTACAAATTTAAAAATGACATAAAAGGTCATCGTAATAATTCTTTGTCATCACAACATATTTATAATGTCAGTGGGAACTAATATTCTGTTCAGCAAGACAAATATTGTAACATTTATTCCAATATAATACCTTAATGCATAAATCTAGTTGATTGTCTGTATCTAATTAATGTTGACTTGCCCATATTCCCAAAAATTTTATCTCCAGTTCTTACACTGAGTAGCAATTTCTGTGTTACTTGACTGTTAAATAGCTTGTCAACCATGTAACCCTTTATTAACTTATTATGTCCCCTTTGTTTTAATGTCTGATTGTTGTTGTTATGGTCTTTGTTCTATTTACTCTACAGCAAGGGCAGGCACCCCTGGTCCTGCAGTGTCTGTACCCACCAGGATCTCCATCCTACCTGACTAGATACTATTTGTGTGAGATAATGTGTGGTTCATCAGAGACCAGGTAGGATACTTTAAATTAGACTAAAAGGTACATTTACCTACAGCTAAGATACAATTGGCAGACCCTTGGGGGTACAGTCCCAGGATTGTGAGAGATTTACTTACACAACAATGTTCTCAGGGTAGAATGAAAAAATACTGGTTCAGTGAGATAACCAATCAGATTGTAGAGGAGGTGGGTGACAGCAACTTGAGGAGGTGGGACCAAGACATCTGATTGGTTGCTCTAGCCTTCTTAAGTTGTTTGGGCTAACCTCTTCTACATTCTGATTGGTTACCTCTCTGAACTAATAATTTTTTTTTTCTGACCTCAGAACATTTTGTGTAAGTAAAACTCCCATGAGCCAGCCTCATTGACAAGCAAAAGTAAAAACTGGTATTCTTCTTTTTGACAGTGCAGCAAAATGAAACTGCAGCATGACTCAGAGATATGTATGCAAATCCCCCAAGAGCCTAGTAAACAGTCAACAGTCAGACCATGGCAACAGAGAAGGCAAACACAAGAACTACTGTGAAAATTAAAAATACAGCTATACAAATTAATAAAAAATAATAAAAACATCAATATTACAAGTATTACAAGAGCCAGTTGATTTATGTTAAGGTAGGCTTACATCAGCTGCTTGCTTGTTTGACAAAGTCTATTAGGCATTTATTTATAATTCAGAATAGATTATACATACAGTTTGTATAAATATTTCTGATTTTCAATCTGCAGAAACTGATTGGCTAAGGGCCTAAACCTTTTATTGCTGGTACACAGAAATAATTTATTTGGAAAACAATCATTTGTATTACATGACATCACAAAGCAAAATCGTCTCTTTTTAAGTGAAAATGAAAACAAAGAGTAACATTACGCGTCTGAAGCATAAAATTCACAATATTTTTATTTTAAAAAGGCGTTAACGGGAGTCAGCGGGTTAGGACGCTGAACCTAGTGATCATTAGGACATCCTATGATCAACAGTTTCACTTTTAGGCGTTCATCTTTTCTGCTATTTAATACCACACCATGAATTAGTTAGGGTGCAAACCTCTTGCCCCAGGTGCCATCCACTTTACATCTAACTTTATTTCTACATCTAAATTTATTCTAAACGCTTATCCGGGTTAGAGTCGCGCGGTAGTCCTACTTTCTCACCTTGAAAATGCCGACCCAGTCTCGGCGATCAGGTTGGATAGCAGCAGTCACCGTGTAGATGCATTTTAATGGGACATTTGGAGGATAGGACTTCGGGACTTCGTTGAAGATGATCTGTGAATATGCTGTCGATCGATCCATGACAAGAGAAGTCGGAGGAGCCTCATTGCATTCAGTCATTTTCTGCGACTGTTTGAAAATAAAGACGTATTTCAGTGTAATGTATATGTGTCACAAAATCTATGTGACAACCTAGCATAGAATATGTGTTGTCAAAGTATGTTCAAAACAAATACAAATAAACAGATAGGCAAGTTAACGTTTCACTTTCGATTTACTGCCCCGTCGATTTACTGCCACTTTACATCTATACTCTACTTTTACTATTTTTAAAACTTAATCTAAAAATTAATGTTTCTTGTCAATGTGCTTAAAATCATTTAACTGTATACATTAAATCATTCATCGTAAAAGCCTTTTGGCCTAAAGGAGGTGTACTAAGTTTTAAAAGATATTTTATTTCAAACGTAACCCCGAAACCATTGAACAAATAATTTACATAAATTTATCATAGCCACTCAGAATAATTACCTGAAGACCTCGGTTTCTGTTGATAATTCTTATGTGAAAATCCAGAAGCAGACCAAACTACCGAGTAAGCTTTGACGTCTGGTACTTCGCTCTAAGACAAAGAAGCATGCGGAAATACTTGCGCATCTACATAATATTCCCCTAGCAATACATGATCTCACGAACAGACAAATCGAAAGGTTTTTAGGCTATGATAACATCGAGAAGCAATTTCCAATTGGAACACAAATTTAAATGAACAAACAAGCAAAACAACATTAGTGGCAATTTTAGTCATGTGACTTTGGATATTTAATTTCAGAGGACAGTTTTAGCTGTAGGTCTGTCTCAAAGGTCTAAAGTACAGTGATAGCTAACGCTGTTGACATGTAACACCACTAGAATTTACTAATCTCCTAATGACTTACTCTGATCTGGGTTATGAGAGGTGGGGGGACTGCAATTGGATACCGACTTATCAAAGGGATATTGAAATACAGTGGTACCTCGGTTCTCGAACTTAATCCGTTCCGGACTCTGGATCGAATCCTAAAAAGTTCGAGTTCTGATCGAATTTTCCCCGTAAGAAATAATGGAAAGCCAATTAATTGGTTCCCGGCCCCCCAAAATTACACCTAAATATGTTTTTATTTTTATTTTATTTTATTTTTTATCATTTAAACACAAAATGAACAGGATAAAACAAGAAGAGTATTTTTTTCTTAATGGCTTCTAAAACGATAAAGATTTTATCCTAACATTACCCGTGTCCTGCCCCAATTGTCCGCTCCTTCCGCGTGCCACACCCCCTCGTTAACCTCGTGTGGGATCCCCATGTGATCAGCTGTTTCTGGTTGTT
>JAODLC010000100.1:28429399-28451460 GCA_026781145.1 Hippopotamyrus pictus | reverse complement strand
TTATTTATCTTTTGGTATGCATTTCAGAAAAAAAAATGGTTAGGATTCAGGTGTAGTTGCAAATAGTGATTAATCCTAATTAATCCACTGAAAATTCTGATTAATCTGCTTAAAAATTTTAATCATTTGACAGCCCTAATATATATATATATATATATATATATATATATATATTCAATCTGTGTTTACACATCTGTATTATGATATATATAATTCATTCATGAATTCGCTTTGGTATGTATACTTAACAGTAAATGCAGTGAGCCCATTTTGATTCTTTAGGTTGGAAATAGACATTTCAGCAAGTAATTACACACAGTAGGTCCCGGTATGTTTCTCATTAACTTTATTGAGGCAGAACATTTAAAGTTTAAAGGTTGAAACTATGCTTTTAATCTTCTGGAATTATCATAATTGATTTGGCCACAACAATGTTCTCAGTATAAAATTACCAAAATAGGTGTTTCTGACGAGGTGCACATTCTTAATGCCAGCTATTAATTTGAGGAGGGGGCTTGTGTCCTCCTCATGGCCCATGTTTGTCTGTGGGCCGGTTCCCTTCCAGATGACTGTTGAACGATGTCTGCAGCTGCAAATATGGTTTCCTGCAGAATCAACTAAATGAGGGGTATCGAGATACCTTTTCATGTTGAGTGCGAATTGGTATTAATTGTACTTGAGAGAAATATGTTTTAGAATATTAAATAAAACAACAGTAGTGATGTAAGGTGGGGGACAGGAAGGTATTACAACTGTCTAACGTAGCACTGCGCTGTTTTTTTGTAAAACATTGCAGTGTATGCCATAAATTAAAATGTAGAGTCATAGAATAATTAATCTTGTAAAGAGTACAGCTAATGTGAATTGAACCTGTAGCTATGTAAGCTGCCCGTCAATAAAGATAATGGACATAACAGCAGACTGATAAAGGTGTGTTTCTGGCAGTCAACGTTGGTTGTCAAATTTGGGCCATTAAGCTCATAAATGGTTTTTCAGGCTTACAAACATAGGTACAAGGTTAAGGGAATACAGCATTATGTGACTGGTTATACAAAACCAACTGGAGCTGACTTTGTTTGATCAGAATTTTCATTTATTTGCTTGCTTATTTTTTATTATAGCAATACAGACATTCAGCCAAAGAAATTCAGGCAAAGGAAAGGTAACATTTCAAATGGAAAGAGCAGTTGTGCGACTGAGAAGACAGTGAGTCTGCTCTTGATAGTGATGAGTATTTTGTATGATTATATTTCACTATCACAAATATAATTGATCAGAAAACAGTAAACTCCCTCCCATCCTCCAGTCAGCTATGAAATAGTTTCGATAGCTCAGACTCTCACCCCACAAAATATGAATAGGATATTAAATTTTCTCGTCATAAGAAAATCATGATTAGATAATTGTATTTCTAATAATTTTGTCCAGGTATTTAGCAAAAATATTGGTAACATTTTACTTAAGGTCATGTTTTTAGTAATTTATAAACACATTCATAACAAATTATAATAATGCATTCAAAAAGCACTATAAACATGGCTACAAATATTAATTATAAAGGCATAACACATTATTAGCCATGTGTTTGATGCATTATGAATGCTATATGAAGCTCTCATCTATAATGAACTATAGATATATTTATATTGCATTATAATGGTCAGTATAAACATTAACAATTCTTTGTACTGCATTATAAAGATGTCTATAGTACATCATAAGGCAGTTATAATGTGTTATGTGTTTTTATATTTATAGTCATGTTTATAATGCTTTGTGAATGCATCATGAATGTGTTTATAAGTTATTAAAAATATGGCCTTAAATAAAGTGTTACCAAGATATTCAGCTATATATAGTTAATTTGCCCATGAACCTGTATTGGATAAGTAGTTATAGGAGATGGACATATGGGTGTTTCATTTTAAATTTTAAAAATCTTTTCAAATACTGTAATACCAATATATTCTGGCATGCCCCACTATGATGTATGATCAGTAGAGTTCATATAGGATTACGTCATTGAATTGCTCATTTACAAAGTGCTTCTCACTTGAATGTGGGCAAAGCATTATTGTTTGTAAGACATTGCAATGTAAGTTGTAAATTAAAACATATGAACCAGCAGCGATGGGATGGTTAGGGGGCTTGGCAAGGGGTGTCCCTTGAGTGTGTGGGTATTTTTCAGTTACTTTGAAATATGCAGGCAAATGTTCATGTTGGGAGTTATGATTTGCTTCCACTGTGACCTGGGTAAGTGGTTAGACATTAGATGGATTATTTACTCTACAACCACAAAATTTTGGGAAACTGGAAAACTGTCTAATACACATAAACTCTAAGCAAAATCGTAAGAAATTATTACAAATGGCTATGACTTGTGTATTGAGAACACATTTTATGCAGTTGGCACAAAACATTTATTGACCTATTGAAAAACGCCTTTCTGTGTTTGAGCATTCGTTTGGCCAGCCTTGCCTTCTCAAAGCTCACTTGTTCATTGTGATGATTTTGCCTCCCAGTATTCGTGATCTCAAACTGTTTCTATTTTCAGCTAAGAAGTTATCACTGAATGAAATTCCCAGATGACCTTGAACCACGGTCACAGATTTTACAGCAGTCATAAACATCTTCTTGGCAACATTGACAGATATAAATGCTGTAACTGGGCTGCCTGTCTGAAAACCGCCTTCCAGTTTTTCATCAGGACAATATTTACATGCACCTGACTAACAATGCCATAAACAAACACAAAGTGCCCCCAATCATGAAACTAGTAACAAAAGGTAAATCATTGGCACAACGTTCACTCTTCGTTGTCATCTACCAAAAATGTGTATAGAGGCCATCTGCTCATATTCTTTTTCAGGTTTCCTAGTAAAAAAAACCATAAATGATAGTGTTTGCATAGAACTATGGAGTCATATCAAAATGCCTGCTCTTATCTTGATATCATACAGCTCTGAAAAATGACAGGCTTCATGTTACAATTGATGTCTTCAAATTAAAAGACTCACTGTTCAGATAGAAAACTACAAAGGAAATAATTCTTTTCCTGAACTAAAATTATTATTGCTGAATCCTTGGTATTTTTCAAACAGCCTGGCACTTACAATAAAGACAACTCCTTTGTCAGCACAATTATCTCCTGATCTAATCAGTGCCAAGAGCATCAATGAAAATGCCTCTCCACAGGTTTCTGTGTTCGTACATTCTGCTAGGCCAGAATCAGTGGAATTTCAAGCAGTTGGCTAACCTAATGTGACATAAAATATGCAGCACTGACCATTTTCATTTGGCTGTAAACCTTCAAATGCAAATAATTTCTGCCCAATAAACACTGAAACTTCCACCCAGAAAACATTAAAAAAATCATTGGAAAAAAATACTTGAATTTCTGTGTTCCTAAATGTTTTTCTTTTGAACAAATAACTGACACATAAATACATCTTTTCTTCACTCATCAATGACAATTTTTTCCCACACAATTTATGTATTGCCCATTTATGCATTTTATTAAAACAGTGAATAATTTGGAAATTCCATCCATCCATACATTTTCCAACCCGCTATATCCTTAATGGGTCGCGGGGGGGTCCGGAGCCTATCCCGGAAGCAACGGGCACGAGGCAGGGAACAACCCTGGACGGGGGGCCAGCCCTCGCAGTAATTTGGAAATTGACAAGCTATTTTCTGTGCAATGTTCTGTTCTTCTTCCACAGAAAACGATCTACTTTTAATAGACAGCTGTAGAAGCCATGCGCTGCAATACAACGATTTGGGATGACAGTGCCCATCCCACTCTAAAGCACTTAGTTTCTGGTTAATAAATACATTAAGTTAGAGTGTACTACTACATTATTCATATGTTAGATAATGAGTGTTTATGCTAATTGGCATTCATTTTTATATATTTATTGGAATTGGGTATTACGGTATGTATACTGTAGTTTACCTTACATCTTACCTTACTGCCAGGTAGGACTATGTGCACATGTACATCTGTAGTGTTTTTTTTTTTATATCTGCCTCTGTGGTTGCCCTTTATTTTACAGGGCCACCCTTCGAGATGCATGCATGTCTCGCTGTGGCAGGGACTCAGGGAATCACCCCCCCCCCCCAAACTCCAAGCTTAACAATGCAGTGAAAAACAGCCTTTTGGGAGACAAGCTGGGAGCTTGTGGTTGTCACACCATCATGGAGGAGGGCAACCACCGATTTAAACAGAGATCACAGCAGAATCTTTCTTGGAAGGACAACTACAGCTCAGACTCCGAAGCACATACAGGGTTTAAAAGTAAAATGCAGTTTGTTTTAATCTTTTCATACATTGTCATGTATAAAGAGACCCAAAATTAACTCTGTAAACAGACTACTTGACTACTATAAGTGAATTATTTAAACAGTATTTGTAAAGGAAGTATTCTGTCCCAAGCTTTTTGATCCACATTAGCAGATGATCACTATAACCTTGATCATTATAAGTGGGTTCCACTATATCTGTAACCTGGCTAAATGCTGATGTAAACTTTATTTCTCTTCCCACATACCACACAGAACACACACACACACACACACACATATAGAATATTGAGCTAATGAAAGCTCAATAAACATAAAATAAGACCTCTAGCCTCTGATTCTCTAACCAGAATCTACTGTTTATGCTGTCTGCTTCAGCCAGTGTTCATGTGAAGTGTAGGAGTGCTAAGCTACAGATGATGAAATTCCCAGATACTTTGCAATGTTAGGTTGAGGAATATTATTCTTAAATTGTTGCACTATTTGCCCACACAGTCTTTCACAGAGTAATGAATCTCTCCCCATCTCTACTGCGTCTCTGCCTGTCTGGGAAGCTCTTTTAACCCAATCATCTTACTAACCTGTTGCCAGTTAACCTAATTAGTTGTGCGATATTCAACCAGTTGTTTTGTTTTCATATTACACAACTTTTCCAGTCTTTTATTACCCCTGTGCCAGTTCTTTTGAAGCATGTTTTTGGCATCAAATTCAAATTGAGCATATGTTTGTCATACAACAATAAAATTTCTCAGTTTCAACATGTGACATGTTGTCTTCATCCTATTTTCAATTAAATACGGAATTATATTATTTGCAAATCATTGCATTCTGTTATTTACATTTTACACAGCATCCTAAGTTTTTTTGCAAACTGGGTTATAGATCTAAGACATGGTTCCATTTACTCAGCCATTGCACACCTTTATTTTCTTAGTAGTACTTACTGTTTAAGCAGCACTTACGTCTATGCAAGTTGGTGTATTAATCTTCATTGTATGGGTTTAGCTGCTAGCTATGCATTCACTGTCAGCCTTGATAAATGATCAGTCCACTACACTAGGGGTGGGGAACCTGATCCATGGAGAGCCGGTGTGGGTGCAGGATTTTGGGATGGCCTCTCAATCGGCCAATAATGAAGCAGTGACTCTCAACTCCAATCCTGGGGACCCATTGTTATTGGCTGATTGAGAGATCATCCCAAAAACCTGCACCCATACCTGCCCTCTTTTTATTAGGCTTCCTACCCCTGCACTACACTATGCCAATATAAGGATGAGGAGGAAATGAAGTGAGCTAGCCTATTGTGGGAGCTGAGCATGGTGGACCAAGTATACTTACTGCGGAGGGACACTCCTCTTCCTCTAGACATAGGAGATTCAGCCAATGGTCTCGATAATGAACAACTCCAAAGACACATCCATTGTGCTATGGTGAAAGAAAGGAGGGAGATCTATAGTTCAAGTTTCTTTCTGGAAGTGCACATAGAACAGTTGTTTTCCACAGATTCTGGGGTATTTTTCACCGCTCTACCATCAAGAGCCTCCTGATCTACTGCTGCACAGTGTGGTTCAGTAGCTGCACTGAGGAAGACAGGAAGAACCTGCAGCGGGTGGTAAGGGTGGCAGAGCGGGTAATCAGAATGGCACTACCCCCCCTCAAGGATATCTACACTGGCAGACTCCACCGACGAGCCAGTAAAATCATCAAAGGCTCCTCACACCCTGGACGCTACATTTTCTCCCCCATCCCCTCTGGCAGACGCTACAGGTCAATCAGAGCAAGAACAAAGAGGCTAAACGAAAGCTTTTACCCACAGGCAGTCAAATGTGCCCATCCCCCCACCCCCGAATGACTATTTCAGAGAAACAATCCACCGCCTTGAATGACTGTCTTCTATACAATACTAAGCTTAGGGCAGGTCATTAAGCACACACTACCTCGGACTGACACATTACACACATTGTACTCAGACACTCATACTGTAATAGGATGGATGTTTCTTTTTGTGTGTTGTTCTTATTTGGGGGGGGGGGGGGGGGGGGGGGCGCAGACCCGTCCATTGGCCATGACCCAGGCTGCACAATGGCTTCTGGAGCCTGGTGCAGAGTAATCCTACAGGTTTCCTGCAGTATAGCCCAGTTGACACAACTGACGCTATAGGATATAAGGAATCTTTGAGGTGGTTAATTAGCTCACGTTAGCTCATGACTGACACATTTAGTACAGTAGCTGGCACTGGCTAACTTACAAATATCTTTACCCCATAAGGTTATTTTGTTCTGCTCATATATCTGTAACAGCAGGGCATCAAAGGAACAGTGAGATGGTCAAAACAAAGGCTAAACAAGGAGCAACGATTGTTAGAACTAAAACATGGGATACATATCTGCAGCAGCGCCTGCTGGCCAAATGGGGAAAGAATGGAACGAAGCATGGACTGAACCTGACAATGTAATTTTCTAAAATTACCATATTATTCTTTTATTTGCATGATTTTTCTGACATCTCTAAAAATGTCATTTATAATATTGTATATATTATATAATATTCAAACTCTTACCAACTACTTGAACATTGAATGTGACTGGCAGAAGTCTGTTTCTCCTTTAACTGTGAACAGAGAACATCTTTAATGCCACAACTAAAAGTGTCCCAGTAGCAAAGGAATGAGCTGTAAAACTGCCAGTTTGAGATTCAATTAAATTCTTGTTTGCATCATTTCTCTTTAGTGCTTAAAATTGCAGACCACAAAATATTCGTAACTGGTATGTCCATCACTGTAAATTAAATTCTAGGGAATTAGGGAAGAAAATTTACTTTATTGCTGTATAAGGTTGCAGAGCTGTAATAATGATCCAGTCATTGGCTTTTAAGTACCTGCTGATTTAAATTTAAATGGTAATGTTTTTTTGGCCGGGCAGTGACCATTATGTACAGTACTGTATTACAATAGCGTATTTTAATTATACAGTTATAATAATAATTGATACTTTATTAATCCCCATGGGGAAATTCTTTTTATGCCTCCCTAAACTTACTCTTTGTAGAGCAAGCTGTCTGTGAAGGGCAGCCACCTGCAGCGGTGCCCTCCCGACTGAGGCGGTATCCTTTAAGTAATTCAGCGTTCGTTTAATGTTTCCATGACATTGCGACGTGGATTGACAGCAGCCACTTTGCGACTGTTTGTGAATTGGTCTTAGTGACTTAGGCGTCCTCTCGACTACTTTTTAGTTCTCCCAGACTTAGGTGCAACTTTTAGCACATGTGAATTGCTCTTAGCCAAAAAAATTAGGAGTCCTACATTTAGGACTGACACGGCCATTATTTTTAGCAGTTTTTCCTAAATCAGCAAGTTAGAAGCTACTTTTAGCCTTAAGATGCTTTGTGAATACCGGCCCTGGCCAACAAAATCATTAAAATGGCCAGGTATTCCATATGCTATATCTCACATATTTTTCCTTATCAGCCCCTGTAATGAACAAAATTACCTATTATGGTGCAGTTCTAGCTTACGAGTGAAGAACAAATAAGCCATATATGTATCTACCTTATGTTTAGTAGTGAAACAATAACCTTAGCTAGGTAATCATTCAAATGTGTGTGGACTGTGAGGAAAGGGTCTCTGATTACAGGTTTCTGGACATTCACATAGCCGACCACATCTTCTGGGATTCCATTATCACCACACTCATCAAGGAGACCCGGCAAAAACTCTATCTCCTGAGATTCCTCAGGAAGAACAACTTGAATGACAAACCACTGGGGTCCTTCTACCACTGTCAAGAGTGTGATGAGCTATAGCATCTCTGTATGGTTCTACAGCTGTTCCTCAGCAGACAGGGAACACCCCGGAGGGTCATTTTCACTGCCCAGAAAATCACTGGCTGCCCAATTCCTTCCCTTGAGGACAATTCCAATGACAATTCTCAATGTCTCAGCAGAGCCACCAGCAATATCAAAGACTGATCTCACCCAGGACATCACCGATTTGAACTGTTGCCCTCTGAAAGATGCTATATTATCTCACTCAATTCGGCTTAGCCTTGAAGACCTTCAACATGCTTATGACCACCTTTCATTGTGGCGATGACCAAGACACCGGTTCGTGAGCCATTTGCTGTATTATTTGACCCCACTAGATGGTGCTCTCTGTTCAAGAAACCTTTTGGCCCCAAAGCAAACCAGTGGCCTCATATGGTGGGTCAGGGGTACAGCGGATGGTTCATGAAGCCTCAGTTTGCATCACTATCTATTAGCATGTGCAATATTTTCTTAATTACGCTGCTTCGTATTTAGCGTGAAACTGAATCACAAGAGGAGAATACCTATAACATTTTATTTAAACACTCTTTGTCAGTCATTTTCTCAATTTTTTTGTATATTGTTTACATTTCAATTCTTTACACCCCTTTTCTATTCGGTTTTATATTCTATGTTCTATATATTCTATATGTAATATATATTATATTTATATTCGCATTCTGTTTTCTGTTTATTCTGTTTATATTTTGTTTAATTTATATTCTATTCATCCAATGATGTAGCTTGTACCATGGCCGTAAAAGCATTCATTCATTCATATTGCCCACAAAGAAAAATTCTGATTTTATGAATGAATGAAGGGTGAAAAAAAAAGCTTTTCGGCTGGCAATCTGTGCACAATGTCTGGACTACAGATCTTATTCTGCATCCACACCACCTACCCCATGTAACTTAATAACCCGTTAATGACCCGAAGACCTATAATGTCCCAGTTCCGACCAGATCATGTCCATCAGCCGGTGTCAGCGAAGAGCACAATAGACGAATCGGTTTAGTAGAGGAATCAGTTCAGGCAGCTTGAACGCAGCTATAGCTGTTTTGTATGATCTGTGGAAAGCAGTTCTGTAGGACTGGGTCGACTGGGAACAAACAGTATTTCCTGCTATGTCGGCTGAGAAGGGGAAAAAAAAACAACATTTTTAAAATATATATTGATTTATATGTAGCGTGTCTATTGTCAACTTCTTCGTCGATTCGCATAATAACAGGCTCTTCCACAGGGAAAATATGTCGTATCGATTACCCTTTTAAAGACCGGCGTGTTAGTTCCTCAGAGGCGCCGCGGTGACAGATAGAGGTGTTAATTGTTTTGGTTTTCGGGTCTGTCTTTGTACTTTTGTTAAGGAGATTTTAAACCTACTTCCTCCTTTTTATTAGGAAAGAAGCAACCTACAATGTTAAACCAGCCGTGATTGTTCTATGTTCCTTGAACTGTTTTCGAATGACAATAACTTAAGCTACGTCCTAACGACTTTGGACGACTTATGATAATACAATATTTAAATAATACGGGGCTACTTCAACATAAATAACTATCTAGGCCTACGTAATAATATTAATATTCAATTAATATTTAATTTTTCATCAAGTATAACATTTCTCTTGGAAATAACAAATATGAACTGTATTTAGATTGTTAGACAGAATAAGCCTAGGTGAGAATAAAAATATAGTTTTGAATGTCGGTATTAGTAATAATAAAATTATTTCTTACCGTTCAACTACCATTATTTATTACGGCATAATTACGGTCTGCCTTTTTTCGAGGTCCGCCGCCGCCTGATTGTAGTATTAATCCAAATTAGTTATGAGCATAAATATTGCGAATTTTCTACCTTTTGTTTTGTACCTTGGGAAACAAAACAAAACTAAAACGCACACCTGCTCCGTCGTCAGTTGGCGCTCGTTTTAAGGATCACAAATGTCTCCAGCTGCGCTGTACATCCAGCGGAAGAGAATCCAGGGGAAACAGTGACGGAGAAAGATGACTGATTGGAGAGGTTTGAAATCGGAAGGATTTGAAAGTTAAATTAACTCAGTGGTATATAGTTCCACAATAGATAATTCAAAGTAATTTTAAATGAAGAGAAACCAAATAAAGGACTGGTTTTTGAATTTCGAAATTTGCTTCTTATTTGTTGAAATGCTGCTCACTTTATTCTGTTATTTTGATATTATTTATCATGCATGATTATTAACCATGCTAAATATGAGATTGTTTTTAAACACAGAAGATTTCCATCCACCTTCCAAACACCTATCTTGGTCAGAAACCTATCCTACATACTCAAAAAACAAAGTATACCGACATGTACCCAAAAGTTTGCGAAGGTTTGTCTCTGAGGCTGAACCCTATTCAGTATTCAGTGGAAATCTTTTTATGTAGGCCTATATACCTTAGCAATTTGTATTTATTAAATACAGCTATGTACCAAAAATGTACCTTTCAACACTGGTACACTAATGTACTTTTTCAATAGGTGCTAATATTTCCCTTGAATGGTACTACCCCATTGACAGCTCAAAGTAGCAAAAATGACATACAGAGTAAATCTTTCTTTACTGTTTATTTGTTAGAAACATTTTCTTCTTCTTCTTCTTCTTCTTCTTCTTCTTCTTCTTCTTATTATTATTATTATTATTATTATTAGGTTGTTGATGTTGTTGTTATTGTAAGATAAGATAAGATAAGATAAGATAAGACAAGATAAGATAAGAAGAACTTTATTTATCCCGAGGGAAATTCTTTCGTCTTAAACATGCTCAGTGCAACAAGAGGAATAAAGAGGAGACAGTAAAGAGCTTAAAAAACAGTAGCAATAGTGCAAAAGCAGAATAACAAAATAAATATAACAAAGTAACAAATAACTATAACAGACATAATAAAATAACAGATAATTAGTGTAAGTGGTTATGAAAAGTGACTTAGTGTTTGTGCCATAGGTAAAATGAGATAGCAGCTTGTGATGAGGGGATGTAAACAAGCATTCAATAGCATACTTGTGAGTAAATAAAAAGCAGATGAGTAATATTGTACAATCCGAATGAGAACCTAATGATGTAAATGCTTAAAAAGATGAAAAAGATCACCTACAGTACCAGGTTCTCCAGTCTGACACCCAGGACAGAATCAGCCTTTTTAATCAGCTTGTTCAGCCTATTCAGCCTAATTTATATGTTATTATTTCTTTTTGACCATAATGGATTAACTGTTTCCAATTCATCCTCATAAAATGCAGACGCAGGGCTTGTGGGTGGTCTTTGAAATACAAATGCTCTTTAAAATGAACTGCATCAGTGTAGTCTGTCAAAATCTGGTCTAATCTTGTGAATGTCTGTTCCCACACATCCAAATAGCAGTATTTTTTAAGTACCTGGGTGATTTGGACGTAGGAATAGCTGCCAATTTCTTTTCCAGAAAAATCTCTCAATTTGTAGTGAATGGGTTCAGTCAAATCCATCACAGATGTATAACGCTCCTTTATTATGTGCGGAGAACGTATTACATCAAAAACCTTATCAAAGAAATCAGACATCAATGACAATTGCTGAAGTTCTGGACAATTAAAGATTTTCCATTTGTTCCTGATGATATGAGATTAATGAATCATAGTTTTCTTTGAGAAAGCTAAACAAGAACTTAATATCACCGACAATATCTGACTGTCATGGAAAGGTTCGTATACTGTGGAAAACCAACACCTTGAAGTACCATAGTTAGCAAAAGTACAGTAGCTGGTGCAGTCTATAAGAGTGAAAGTTAGAAAACCTAGACTGGAAGTCATTTATACCACAAATTATGCTGAAATTATGTTCATGTGCATGAACAAGTCCAACATGCCAAAGAAGCTTCACAAGGTGGAAAGTCTGTCGTGCGTATTTTGGACAAAGGTGTAGCTGAGGCGAAGTACTGTAAGTTTAATGTAAAAGATTAATCATTATAGTCACAGCTATTGGCAGTGGATTGTCTCCTTCCTGTATGATGTTTACAATGCAGTGCTGAAGGAAGGATGATGTGTTTTTCAGGTATGCTGGGTGTGCCTTGTTACAAGCACAATACATACAAAAGAATATGACTAAGACCTGAACTCCACCAACTTTCACAACACCGTGACTTTGCCATGGCCATTTTCCAGTCCTGGTTTATCAGGTGAATGGTTGGATAGGGAGTACCTGACTCCTCCTATATGAGAGATAGTTGTTGATGTATTTATACTAATATGGAAGACTATAATCCTGAACATATGATGAGTTTGACTATCAGTATGGTCCGCGAGGTCCAAAGTGGTTTACCTCTCCAAGAATAACAAATTGTTCAATCTTCTCCTTGAAGATTGATGGCAAAATGAGAAGTCCAGCTCTGAAGTCAATGGCTGGAAGACAACACAAAATCAATTTCAAATAGCCATTTCATGTAACAATGTTACAATGATATATTTACAATTTGCTAACATAATTATTAGACTGCACAATACTACTGCAGCCCTCCTAGTGTGCCCCAAGTGGTCTGGCATCCCCAGAAAATGCCCAGGACTCTGCACATCTAGGCCTCAGGCCAGCCTAGAACTATGGAATTATGGAATTATTTTTGTACCCCAATTACATTTAATATATCAATGAATATTTTTTGCTTGCGTCTACATATTTCTGCATTGGAAAATTTGATCTATAACCAATATAGTTTCATTTTTGTTCAATGGTTTGTACCTATAGTTTTGGGTGGAGGTGTAGTTTCCTATAAAATTATGTTAAGTTTAGCCTACAAGCTTTTTTGCTTGCACGTGTATATAGCCCTGTGTCTGTGTATTGTAAATAGCCCTTGTTGTACTGTTTTTGTTAATGGTTGCATTTCCCTATTGTCACACGTGTGTTTGCCCGTGTCTTGTGTGTACCCTGTCTGATCCTCATGAGTTCTTAGCTTGTATAAATCTCCCACCGTGTGCACCTTACAGTTCCGCATCTGACCTCTTTGCGTTTCCGCTGTGTTAGTCGCTTTTCCCATTAAGATGAAATATAAGCCTATTTAAATTCAATGGTCTTTACCTTTCTATATCAAATTAGGTGAGTTAAGTTGTCTAAATGCATGCTAATTTTCAGTAGGCTGGTAGTAGTCACTTATAGATAAGTCAGTCCGTGTCCCACCTCCTTCTTAGTGATTATAAATATAAATTTACCACACGTTCATATGCAAAATCATAAATTATACCCATATACTGCATAACATCATCATGTTAATATTTATACAATATAACAATGTACAGGTACTACAACCATATAAGGAAACCTTACCAGAGCTGTTAAAATTCTACCTCGCTACTGTTCATTTCACCTACAATTAACCTAGCAAGCTATAAAAGTGGCATTAAATGAGCTGAACTGTCGACACTGCACATCAATCAGTTCACAAAATTAACATACCTTAGAATTTCTGTGTCCCCATATGAAATATCAATGCCTGCTTCTTTCGCAAGCTTTTCAATGAGCGCCTCAGTCATTAAACCCCTGAGTAAGTTTTCACAGGCAATAGATAATTTCTTGTAGAAAAATCTGAGAAAGTGATGACTTGGTGCAGACCCATCATTATCTTTGAAGAAGGTGTGAGGTTGAAATAGTTTCTTTCTGCCTTTTTAATATGTCATCATGCGGTGTTGCCCACTGGGTGGAGGCTTCTCTGAGCCGCCTTCTTGGGTCTTCCGTTTGGTTGGCTAGTCTTGTTGTCTGGTTTGTCATGTTAATGACTTGGGTTCAAGACTTGCAGGTTCGTCAACGAAATAACAGTTTAAGCATCCATACCTCAAATGAGATTGAGTTCACAAAACACTCAGCACATTAAGTACTATAAAAATGAGCAAAACCTAAGTACAAATTTTGCATAATTCATTTATTGCAGTCCACCAAGAATTTAATCGTACATAACTTCCCTTTATCATGTTAATCTTGGCAAAGCTAAGAGGACAAACGGGTTCAGAAAATGAATGGATGGATAATACAGTATCATATAAGTGCCTAATAGCTTTTAGTGGGAATCCTAGTTCATGTTGCTAATATGGCATGCTGGCTGTACTATGCTTTGAGGAATAAGTGGTACAGTTAGTTAGTACTTTTTCAGTTAGTTAACGGTGCATATTTGGTCTCATAAAGCCTAACTTTGTACTGTGTACAGTGCATTCTTAAAAAGTGTACTTGTGAGTACCGGACTGTACCTGTTTCACACCCCTGTTTTTGAGTGTGTAGTCAGAAAAGGGTTCAAGGCAGAGGTACACCTCAACGGAATATCAGTCTGTTGCAGGGCATATTGACATGCATACAAGTATATGACACTCAATCCCTTCAGTTCAAACCTGTAATGAAACTTAATTTTTAATAGAGGCATTTATATTCATATTCATTTTTATCCATTTGTCCTTCCATTTCCGCATCCATCTTCCAAATGCTTTTCCTGGTCAGGGTCGTGGAGTATGGCATTTTTCGATGAATTGTTATGGTATAATTTAGTAACGTACGTCATGAGGATTAACACGTATATTAATGTTTCGTTAAACAACTGCTGCCTGAGTCTCATTGGCTCCAGGTTTGTGGGTCAATTCCTGCCCCTTTTCTCTGTATTTGGAGTTCGCATATTCTATCCTAAGTGCTGCAGTTAAGCTAACTTGTATTGCTAAATTGTCCATAATGTGATTGTGTTTGAGGAAGGGCTCTGGACTGCCTACCTGTGCAGAGTATCCCCTCCCTTTTGTTAGGGGTTCTACGCTCACTGTGACCCTGTTATAAGCTGATGAACGAAACCTTATTTTCAAGCTGCCCAATCATCTGCTTGGCCATGAAGGATTACTGATTCTGCGACACAGTGACCTTCAGCGAATTCCTCCTCAGCAGTAAAATCTGCCGTTACTTTCTCCAACATGCCCGACAGCTCCCCAGAAAACTTTCCAAACTGTGCATTGGCACAAAATCAAACTGGGACCATTTCCAGAAATTTTTATGTCATTTAGGTCATGTTGGTGTAGTTGTGAGTTATATATTTATTCAGATTAATACTGCACTGTGTTGTTATGATTGTGTTTTTATTAAAGATCTTTATTTTTCAATGATGTCAAGAATCAATTAATAGTTTTAATGTTATCATAATAGTTGGTATATTACCTCACACATGAGTAGTTGTGGGCTCAATTTCTGATATATTTCATTTTCTAAATGTTCCTTGTTGTATTCCGGGTTTCTCCTACAGTCCGTCTGTCCGTCTGTCCATCCATCCATCTATCCATATTCCCATTGGTCATTCAGTACAGAAAAGTGAGAACTCTTATCAACCTCATGAACGAATATTTTGATATGTTGCGACTTTGCCGCATTTACAGAGCTGTGTGCATTCTAGGGCCACCGGAAATACGGGGGAAGCGAATTTGTTTACTAGGCGTGTTGACGAGGCAGAATATGTCACTTGAATCCTGCCTATTGGTAATATATTTGTATATACAGTGCTCAGTATAAATGAGTACACCTCCTTTGAAAAGTAAGATTTTTATCAATATCTAAATGAACACAAGAAAAATTTCCATAATTTTCACAAGATAACACAAGAGTTTTATAGAACATTTGCTTAATTCATCAAAATGAAAGTAAGGTTAATAATATAACTTAGATTACAAAATCTTCAGTTTTACTCAAATCAGGTGATGCAAAAATGGATACACACCACAACAAAAACTACTAAATCTAATATTTTGTGTAACCTCCATGATTTAAGGACAGCACCAAGTCTTCTAGGCATGGAATTAAGAAGTTGGCGGCATATTGCAACATCTGTCTTTTTCCGTTCTTCAAGAATAACCTCTTTTAGAACCTGGATGCTGGATGGAGAGTGACGCTCTTCAGAACTCCACATAGACGTCCAATTGGGTTCAGATCAGGAGACACACTTGACCACTTTCACCCTGTTCTTCTTCAGAAATGCAACAGTGAACTTAGCTGTGTGTTTCGGATGTTGGAAAAGTGCACGATGACCAAGGGCTTGGAGTGACGGTAGCATCTTCTCTTTCAATATAGAGCAGTACCTCTGTGAATTCATGACGCCATCAATGAAATGCAGCGCCCTGACCCCAGCAGCACTCATGCAGCCCCACGTAAGGACCCAGCCACCACCAGGTTTCTCTGTAGGCACCATGCATTCTTCTTTGTACTCCTCACCTTTGTGACGCCATACAGCTTAGAAGCCATCAGTTCCAGAAACATTTACCTTGGTCTCGCCACTCCAGAGTATCTTCATCTTTTTCAGCATGGGCCCTGACGAGTTCTGGCTTTAGGAGAGACTTCCTTCGTGGACGACACCCATGCATGCCATTTCTCTGCGGTGAACATCATATTGTGTCACGGGAAACTGTCACCCTAGTTTGGCTTTCTGCTTCTTTAGCTCACTGCAGGGAACTTGCATGGCGATTTTCTTCAACCCTTCTCATCAGAAGACGCTCCCATCAAGGTGTTAACTTCCATGGACGGCCTGGACGTCTCTGTGAGATGGTTGCAGTTCCATCTTTCTTAAATTTTTGTATCACTTTTGCTACAGTATTTTGACTTATAAGTACAGCTTTGCTGATCTTCTTGTAGCCTTTAGCTTTCTTGTGTAAAGAAATTATTTTCTTTCTCGGGTATTGTGACTTTTCTCTTCCATGTTGTGCCATTGCTGACAGCTTGGAATGGGAAGGGGTTTCTATGTTAAGTAATGTCCTTTATAGTCAAAATGCCTGTTTGATGAATAATTAGACTCACCTGTGGTTGATTTCTGGTTAATTAGAATTTTGTAGTCTAAAATGTAGCTTTGCTCCTAAGACTTTCAATGGGGTGTACTCATTGTTGCAACATGATCTTGAATGAATTTGTTAGGACATTTACTTTTTTGTGTGAGCAAATTAGCAAATTATGTTTGCAATCAATGACCCACATTTGTGGGAGTATTTTGTAATATAGTATCCCATAGAAAATGTTGATTCCTAAAGGACACTAAAGGTTTTCTGACAAATCTGTTGGGGGTGTACTCATTTATGCTGAGCACTGTACTTATATATTTCTATATACTATTGTGTTGTAGAATTCTTATATAATAATGATATAATCACATTTTGGATTGTAAAATTTCCTTCCGAATCAATGTTTAAAAAAAACTTTTGTTTTGTTTCATTTTCGAGTTTCTGAACGCTGCAATATTGCGTTCGGCCATGCGGCGTTTGGCTAGTAACGTAACACAGCCCCCCCGGATCGCAAGTGGCAGAAAGGATCATATATAAGCTACACGCGCATATTTAGGTGCTCCTCCTCTGGAGTTATGTCAATGGGAGGGTATGGTTAACTGAAAAAAGCGCGCAGCTATGCACCTTTTGTGCTAATTTATAACCTATAATATAGTTTTATTTTGTAACATTGGCCAAGTAGCGTATTCTTCTTTCTCTTATTATTACTATTATTATTATTAGATTGTTGTTTTTATTGTTGTTGTTATCGTTGTTGTCCAAAGAGGAGCGTCAGTGTGTTTTTTTGTGATATATTTCGGCTGACCTCCGTGTCTCTCTGACAGAATAGCAATCAAAAGTTCAAATATAGAATAATGTAGAAAATAACGAGTGGCTCGTATCACTCCTTTATTTACGGACAAGATTAGGAACTGCATTAGTCACGAAGGATTTCGGGAAAGCCTCACTAATTAACGAAAGATTTTAAGTACGAGATAACAAAGTACTTAGCGGAAGCCTTCATGAAATGCACCCCGTATTCATTATACAGCAGTGTTTTGATGAGAAACTAAGACTCACAGTTAGTCGATTAATTATAATCGAACGAATAAGGCAGTTATGTTCAATAACTACAGTGTTTAAATTAAATATGTTTTTAACAGATTGAGAAGTGTTATATTATTTGTTTAGTAAAGAAAAACAACAGACCTACTAAAAACAAAAAATCACCGACGATGATGACCACAGCGTTATTAATAAAAATAGCAGTAACAAATAAATAATTATTTAACATTTTCATTTAGGATTTGAAAAGCGTTGATGTCTCACGTTTGTTCAAATAGTATGTCGTTCTCCTACAATTTATTCTAAATGTACAATAAATAAATTACGCTTCACTGTAGCGTTGATTTTATAAAAAGGAACATTTGTTGATAATTTATGATTGTTTTTCTTTATGGTATATACGATCTACACAACAAATGGAGATATGCTCATAAAATTAATATACAAAACCATGTAAAATTGTATATATTTTTTTCGATTTAAATAAAGATATGTCAAACTGTCCACTGTGCTCCACAATCGAAATTTTGTATTAAAATGCACCGTAAGCAAGCACACTCTACATTTAAATAATCGCTAAGGTTTTGCAGTTGATTTGAATATATTAATAATGACAAACCTTCAACACATTTTTAAATAACAAGAACTCAAATGATTTTATTCACAAACGTTTTTTTTTGGAGTTTTTCCCATACTATCAAAATAAGCAACTTGAAGTTAAAGTTTTCATTATTTTCTAGGAGGTGTAAGAGGGACAGACATATGGTCATGGACGCATGCAGTCTATGATCAGCCCAACCTACTCGAGGGGTTATAGCTGCTCCCAGCCACCCAGACTACAGCGCTTCAGGCAGTAAGTAGCAGCCTGGGTGGTTCACAAGGCTGATTAAAAGTACCTCAAATTCAGCACCTTATTTATTATCTCATATTAGGTCAGCCCCATTTATGGAGGAATGTGAGTCATTAAAGGTCGGCTGAAATGTGCCATAGAAAATATGGAAGTATGACACAGGGTTCAGGAGGAAATGTATGACACTAGCACAGTCATTTTGTACATTATCTTTTATAAAAATCATAAACTATTTTAGATTTACTGTTTATTGTGTGTAATTTTATATATTCAAGTTCATGCATGTCCAATAAAAAATTAAAATGCTATTTATATTACCCCATGTGACAATACAGTTTTTACAACTGAAAATACCATGATTATTTATACTTAAAGTGTTTTTTTAAATCTATGGAAAAAAAATGAGAACAACAGTAAATTAATAGAAAAATCAAACAATCCATAAATGGATATTCTATTAATACACATAGTGAATAATGGACAATACATCAAAGCTGTTTTATTTCAAGCTTTAACATACATAGATACATACAGTACTGCGCAAATGCCTTGAACCCATTGTTTTCCAGGATAGGCTCCAAACCCTCACAACCCAGATATATCATATAAAAAAATCAATGAATGAGTGAATGAGTGAGTGAGTGAGTGAGTGAGTGAATGAACATAATCTAAACATAATATCCTTCCGCACAGTACTGTATATCAAGTTGGCATCTCTGGATGAGGCCATGAAGAATATTACTTTGCATATATGAACTGATATGCCCCTAAAGCAGCAGCATGATGACACTGTGACCAGGTTTTGAGTCTCTGCCCTGCCTCTACATGTATGGAGTTTGCATGCATGCTCTCCTGCCTCATTCTAAGCTTTCTCCCAGTTTCTCCCCACCGTCGAAAAACATCGTAAAGTGAACCACCAAATCATTCCAAGGTGAGTCACCGAGTCGTGTGCATAGTTTATGTGACATGGCATGGGATGGTCCCAGAGGTGTGAGGCAAAAGGGCTAACCACTGCACCACCATTGGCCTTCATATTAAGCTCTTTTTTGAGCAGTGTTTTTGAAGCTGGAGAATTTGGATTGTCCCCTTAGGAAGCTCTAGAATCAAAAACTGTTTTGTTGCATTGTGACATGGAATAGTGTCATATGACATTCTGTTAGGTCTTAGTCCCCCTTTTTAATTTTTATTGCACCTTCTCTGTTATCTGGCTGTATAGGTCACATAACAATTCTGTCATGTCTATCATTTTTTTTCCATCAAAGCAGGTTTTTTGTTTTTTTTTTTCTGGTGGCACTTGCAAGTATTCAGCCCTCCAGCTTATAACCAATAGCACAAAAGTGTCTACAATATTTTCTATAATAGAATATCTTTACTGTCATTTTTCATATACAATGGAACTTTGTGTTTTCTCACCAATGCTACATCTCGTAGGAGATAAATAAAAATTAGGCAAAGAAAAACATAATGAAGATTAATAAGTGTGTACAATGATTATTATTATTGTTATGATATTCTTAATTGATTGATTGATTGTTATGATATTGTTCATTTGGATGTCATGTTTCTCTTGTATTTTGTTTTGTCTGTATGCGTCCTGTGTATGATCACACTGACTGCATATTTGACAGTGCATTGAAGAAGCTGTGAAGGAACAGATATGCAGGCACAACCATTTTGAGAAGTAATATCCCTTTTCAGGGGGAGCATTTTCTGATGTTGTAGTTCTTCTTAGGTCCCCCTGAGGTTCTTCATCTCCTTTAGTGTTGTGCACTCTCACTAGTCTGATTTAGCATCCATAAGGTCTGAGACTACATAAAAGCAATTGTACTTCAGTTGTACAGACATATGTTCTTCCAGACTATACTCCGTTTATGAATCAGAGCCTCTGACTTTTGACATTTCCCCTAATTTAGAGGGTAGAATAATGTTTCTGATCTGGTGGTGTGTGAGACCATTTTCAGTAGGTTGTGGAGTGTAGAATATATCAGTGTGTAGAATTCTTGCAACTTAAGCTAATATTTTATGAGTCATTGCCATTGCAGTACAGAAACTTCATATAACCTCCGGATGTGGTGCCTTCAGTCTTTGGTTGCAAGTTGAAGTCCTGCCCACGGCTCCTCATCCAAGTGGAGTTTGTATGTTCTTGCCAAGGTTATATAGTCTACATCCAACGCACTGCCATACGGGGCGGCAAGATTAATCTGGATCTCTGAAACCCTGCACATACCCTGTTCCAGCTTTTTCCTTATGGCAAACAACTAAGATCCCTACTGACAAAAAGCTCCTTTATCAGGAAAACTGTCTGAACAATCAAGATGTTACTGGCGTACTGCCTAACTTCATATAATGACTTTACTCATGTAAAGTGCATGCCCCTCGCAACGTTAATTGACTTATGAATACCCATTGTGCATATGGTATTAATCCATCAACCAATCCAGCTTCTAACTATTCATCCTGCACAGAGTGTATAACCAGTCCTGTGCCCTATGCTTGGGACACCAACAATTTCTGTAATCTTTACAAATACAACATCATATTATATTTATATATTTTAATATATAAATATATGTATATATCGATTCCTCTCTTCATTCTGATCATTTCCAAATAAAAGTTACGTTACTTCATTTTTTCGTTTCACGCATGATGGGTTTTGATTTGAAATTATTAAATATATTACAATGTATTATAATGCGTGAGGTCGTAAACTATTGCGTAAAGGTTAATTGTTTTAAACGTAAATTTGAAAACATATACTGTCTACATCATTTATACATTCATTCAACGCGGAATTAAACTTTGCTTGTATGTGTTAAAAACATTCTAAGACATATCCCAAATCAGCAACTCTTGTTTATTTTATTACACGAATGAAAAATTGTTAGAAAAATAAAAATAACAATTTAAATGATAGTCTTTGATTATATAACTGATTCTTTAAAGCTTATACCAATTTCCCACCCGATTCTTTAAAGATTATGCTAGGTATACTCCCACCCAACTTCCAAAATTAAAAATGTACATTGCATTAATAAAATCGTTTTTTTTAAGTATACATCTTGAAAAAGCGGAATGTTGCGTCAGTATCCGTCGAACCTGTACTCTGCGGCTTGTATCGTTTTGTTTGCTTGATTCATATTCTACCATTCAATTCTCATCTTCAAATAATCCTTTATGGAGTAAAATTGATTACTGAGTAAATGGCAAAATATTTGGGCTCCCCTTTGAGTCTGGTCCCTCCCAAGGTTTCTTCCTTCTAGGGAGTTTTTCCTTGCCACTGTCGCCTATGGCTTACT
>JAODLC010000100.1:28400732-28429299 GCA_026781145.1 Hippopotamyrus pictus | reverse complement strand
GGGGATGCTGTAAAGCGCTTTGAGATGATGTAATGTTGTGATAATGCGCTATACAAAAATAAATTTGTTGTTGTTGTTAAAATTGAAATTGTATTATTTTCTTTGTAGTTTCAGAATTCGTATTTACATTGTTTTTTTCATAAACGGATCCATCTATAATGAAGCAGTAGGCTATTTACTGTCATAACATTCTTGTATAGTGACAAACAGTGGTTTTAATGACATTTCTGACTTAATATCTATTAAGTATTTTTACCCCAGAACATATCTACGAAATTGCTTTCATATTGCTTTCTCAGGAATTGATCTATTAAACCACGCAATTCAACGAAATCATTTTATAGACGACCTTTTTGGTTTATCTGTGCAGAAATTAACAGCTTTAAGGGCGACATACCGATTTTTTTGAAGACGAACACAGTACATACGACTTATGTGAATTCAGTGTTTCCCCTTGTCATCTAATAGTCTACTACCTCGCATTTCGATATGATTTACTTTGGGCCTAGAAAAATCAAGAAGAATACTATGATCACCTCCTTATACTGTAGTTTTCACCTAACGATTTTTATCCATTATATCTCATTCTTAGTCGATTTAAACACGCATACATATATTACATTTAAAAATCAGTCTGCATTAAACAACTGACGTTACAGTTCTCTAGCTGTTGGCTCGGGTTGAATATAGAGATTGACACCTTTTCATTCTAGAATAGCTTTTAAATATGCCACGCTCTAGCTTTTGTAACATGACATCTGGCAGGACATTTAACGGATGTTAAGGGATGTTTAAGAGGTATTAAGCTTTTCCAAGCTTCATTGGTTACGTAGGTTAAGCGATATAACCTCCAAGACTGTAGAACAAATTTCTCGAATATACAGCTCCGCAACGCCTACAGCCAGTTTGAATTTAAAGAAGCAATCGTTTGGGAACAGCCAACGTTCAGACAACATTAGAAAAAAGCAGGGAATGTATCTCATAATGCTAATGTCAGTCTAATTTCATTTCTATAGAAATTATAATACGATTTCCTAAGATGTATGTAGTAGCATATTTTGAATTCCTTTAATGCACTAAATGTAGACTAGGAAATGTCCAACGTCCTATATCTCCATATCGACTGTTTTTGTTTCAGTGCAAATTCAGCCTTTAGACAATTAATTGGCGAAGTCGTAAACTTGACCTTGCTTCTGCGGCTACCGTCTGGCTGGTTTGTTTGTTCCTGATTGGAACCCTTAAAGAGGCTAGACTTTTAACTTTAAACTTGGCCTTGACCTTGAGGGCTATGTCTGACCTGTATGTAAAGAAGCTTGAGGAAAAGAAATGGGGAGGTGGGTACAAAGGTTACCAAGTGCATCCTTTCGAAATGGGTGGTCGGAGCTATATGCCAGACGCAGATTGTGCCGTACACCACAATGGAAGCGCTTAAAATTATAAACACCGATGCAGGCGGGCACACCTCAGTTTTGCCTCTCTGTGGATACTGCCTTTTGCGCCTCCGACTCATTAGATGAATCCGAACCAATATCGAAACCAAAAATACGAAAGAAACTGAAAACAAGAATGTTAATGGGTCGATCCATCGACTTTGTACCCTATACAAATAAGTCACACAAGTTGTTACATAAGACATTTAGATAAAAACGTTTCATTTTAATAGGAAATTGGCGTGTAGTCAGTTTTAAAATTTCAAAAGTAGATTAATACGAAACCCAAATACAATTTATCATTTTACTATATTTAACGGCATAAGCATGACAATACGGATTATTCATTTTATACTTGTGCCAAATATTAACATAATTTCCCAGTTACCTGATTTCCTAATTTTTGCCGAAATTATGCGTAAAAATGAACTTGCTCTTAATCAGCAATGACAATTTAGAACGTTTCATATTTCGGTTATCCTTATACAAAACAACAAACAATTATCTTTGTTTTAATGTCTATGTAATACTTTGTATTCAGCACGCCGAAAGTAGGCCTATTTGACATGTTAATAATTATGTATTGTAGGCAATATTAAAATAAATCTAAAATGAATGTTCCATTCATAAGTTCACTTAGTAACACTAAGTAACGTAATGTTTGAAAATTCTGTTAAAACACAAATTCGGCTGATCTTGCAAAGTATATTGCTGAAAGAAAGAAAGATTTGAAGATTTGTAAATAATAATAATAATAATAATAATAATAATAACAACAACAACAACAAACTGAACCATTACATCTGTTATCTTCAGGATAAGATTGGCATTTTATATGCAAAATAAAGTCTTAGTTATGCAGTGTTGTTTCGTGTCGCTACTCTTTGCACCGCGCATATATATACACGGTACTAAGGTCTGATAGGCTCTCCTCCGATAGGTTGATATTTTGAGATGTTGCGTATTTCAGACAAATGAACAGATCTTCTATTGCATTTTGGTGCTTTCATGCCATAAAAAAATATTTAGACTCATGTACTGATCCGTTTTCCATAACCGTTTATTTAATTCACAGCTGGTCCAAGTGAACTCTGGCAGGAAGGAGCCAGGGCAAATCATAGGTGGGGTACCTACCAAGGCACGCCGTCTCCCACACTTATTCACACTAAGGACAATTTATAGACAATGATTTACATCAAGCATAATTTTGGGGGCTCGGGGGAAGCCGTAGTACCCAGAAAAAACCCCACAAAACCGAGACTGAAGCCACAACTCGAGATCTTAATCACCAGTGACACCCTCAGATAAAAACGTGTATCTTCAGAAAATGTAATCCTGCTGCATTCACAATAATTGTTTTCTAAGAGTGTGCGTCTTCTTTGAAATATTAAAGCATATGTTTTAGCGCAATTTTAGCTTACAAAGTACAGCATAATAAAGATTATACAGACATTTCAAAAGCAATTCCAAATCATTGTTCTGACAGGCACCTACAAGGTTACGTTTTGTATACCACGTGACCACTTTTCAGCCAATGGATCTTAATTGTTTCGAGCCTAATCCTTGCGTCAGGACATTTCTTTGGATGTAATCGCGTGTGCTCCTCTGGATTTGTCTTTAACTCAGAATTCCTTCGCTGAATGGTGAGCGTGATATGACCACCTCCCTGGTTCTAAATCCTCGTTGGGCTGACACGGTTATGTTTGTATATGAAAACAATTTGGATGAGCTTAACAAGAACATGGAAGGTCTGGTCGGTGCGGGCAATTTCGCAACTAACCAGTGCAGAAATCTAATGGCTCACTCTGCTTTGGGAGGTCATCCCTCTAGCCTTGTACACACCTCCAGCTATTCCATGGAAGGGTCTGCTTCAGGTTCGGTGGAAACGGGCAAACAGTGTCCCCCGTGCCAGGCAGTTCCCCAGGGCTCCTCCGCTACGCCTCTTCCGTATGGGTATTTCGGTAACGGCTATTATTCTTGCAGAATGGGGAGGGGATCTTTAAAATCCTGTACCCAGTCCAGTGCCCTTACCAGCTATTCGGCAGCCGAAAAATACATGGATACTTCAGTTCCAACAGAAGAATATTCCAGTAGACCGAAAGAATTTGCATTTTACCATGGTTATGCCAACCCTTACCAACCGATGGCGAGCTATTTGGACGTTTCAGTAGTGCAGACAATCGGTCCAGGGGAACCTCGGCATGAGACTCTTCTGCCAATGGACAGCTTTCAACCGTGGGCGCTAACTAACGGATGGAGTAGTCAAATGTACTGCTCCAAAGACCAAAGTCAGACAGGACACCTTTGGAAGTCTGCACTAGCAGGTAATATATATTTTTTGCTAATTATACATATACCACATACACAAATTTTCGTAATTATTTAGCTAAAACAAACGCTACTTCCAAATTGCGTAAGGATGCTACGTAGGCCTTATGAAGTTTACTACATACGCTTTTTTTATTTTCCTTGAAAACGAATTACTTCCAAGCACAGTTTGTGATTGCGTCCTTTTAAATGACAAAGAGTCTACGGGAAAATCCGCCAAATGCCTTATATCCTTTTCGTAAGCATTCACATTTTACTATGTTTTTTGAATGTTATTACAATGTGGAAATGTTGTGTTCAGATCGGTTTCCGGTCTGAAATATCAACTACTGACGGGAAACTCGGCTATATTTTTATGATGATTTCCAGACGTAGTGGGCCACCAGCAAGACGGCAGTCCCTTCCGTCGCGGGAGGAAGAAAAGGATACCTTACACCAAGGTGCAGCTTAAGGAACTGGAAAGAGAATATGCTGCAAACAAATTCATCACGAAAGACAAAAGAAGAAAAATCTCCGCAATAACCAACTTGTCCGAGAGACAAATTACTATCTGGTTTCAAAACAGAAGGGTAAAGGAAAAGAAATTTGTGGCAAAAGTGAAGAACCCTGCACCCTAAGGGCCGATGGTGAAATATACCAATGACTTAAAATCGTGTTTATATTTTCTTCATTATTCATTTTACACACATGTATGTTTTGCATTTCGGATTGTATTGCTTGCCTGTGAAATCGCCGAAACGACCTCTTTAAAAGGTATGTTCCCAAATGGAGATGCAATAATTGGGAAAGATTCCAATGTATTAGTAAGAGATTGAAATTAAACTTTCCTTACACCTTTAGCCTTTGCTCTTTCATATATACTTTAACGTTTATTTCGCTGTCTGATAACGTTTGTGGTGTTTATTCTTATTTTCGTTATTTTCAGCACTTCTGCATTAGATTTAGTATTATACATAATACCATCTTTAGTGTTTTTCGAAGAGGGAAACATGCATGCTGAAAAACACTATCTTGAAGAATAATTATATAATTTCATTATAATTTCAATAAGGCAATTTATATATTAAGATATTACGAAGATCGTATTTTCTGTGTCAGTCGCTTGTTAGTATGACGTCATCGTTAGGTGAATGAATTCATATAACGGAATTATGGGTTGTAGCTTCAAGATAGTTCAGTTTTTTTATTGTTTCGATTTAAATGTCGTAGTTGCATGAAAAAATATTAGTATTGTCCTAACCCCGCTGCATGAGTACGCACGCAATATTCTGCTTTGTGTCCTGTAAAATGCAGCACTTAAAAGCTTTTCATGATGGATTGGAATATGAATGTGAATAATCAATAATATAAAATTAACCACAACTGTCTTGTAATTCATGTAAAACAGTAACCATTTAAATATCTTTCAATTAATAGGTTCCTGCAATTTTTTTTTAGGAAATACGTTCCGGAGAAATGGGCATGTTAACATTTAAATGACTGTCTTTACTGTCTACCTTTTGAAATATTGTATCTGTATTTTGTGTCTCTGAATAATAAAAAAAAAAATCTAAATTAATGATTAAATATCTTGTCTGCATATGTCAGATATCAAAAATAACCGTTAAGAGAGCTGTAAATTGAGTTAGGATTGTGTTATACTTGGAAGAGGGACATTTTAAATGTTAACTTTTTAAATATCTACACACAATTAAAAATCGTGAGTATAGTGTCCATGGAGCTTCTCTAAATCCCTTCTTAACCTTGACCTTCAGCGTCACATTCGCTGCAGCTAAGCAATGACCTTGACTCCAACTAGACATGAATGGTAAAGCAGGGATCGGTTGTTATTGTTGATTGAGTGAATAGCCAGCACATCGCTCCTACATAGATCTTGATCCTATTAAGCACATGTATCACTTGATTCCGGTTTATTTTTCTAAAAATTCTACATCTGATAATGCCATATTTTTGAGTTAATAAAAATAAGCTCTTGCTGTAATTCTTTTAATTGCGTTTTCGTGGATAATTTATTCCTTTCTATGGTTCAACGGTTAAATTATCCAGCAGCAAAGCGTCACCGTATACTTTTTTTTTTTTTTTTACCTGCATATTAATACAGTTTGAAATTATTTTATTTTTGTTTTAATAATGATTTAAACATCTTCACATGACGCACACAAACATCCTTCCTGGTATTCTACGTACATTTCAGCTTCATTACTGAGCGACTAACCTAGGATATGCTAAACAAATCCAACTTGTATAAAAATGCAAGTGCCTTTACTTTAAACACACACAAAGACACACATACACCCAACACACACACGTATGTAAAATATATGCAAATGATGTAAAATAATACATAAAAACAAATATTAAACAGCTTAGAGGTTTAATATCTAACGGGACTGAAGGTAATATTGCGATATATGCATGTTTTTTTCATGTTTAAAAAACGCCCAGTCCTGATCACACATAGGTCTATTACACGAGATGCTACAATCGTGCAATTATAAAACAGGAAGTGAACAATACGCTGTAGGCTATATAAACACAAGTACACACACAAAACCTGTTTACGTTATTGTGCGCTTCCAGAGAACTTATGTTTGTTTCGAATAATGACTGAACTGAATATCTAATACAGCATGAAAAATCGGAAATCTCAAAGATTTGTAATGAACATCAGAGAAAATACGATGTTAAATTCTTGATAAATTCTACAGGCGCTATGTTTAATTTTTTTTGAGTGTATGTCTTTTGTATTTTGCTGCATATCAGAAGTGCTGTATAACATTTTTTCCCACCCAATTCTGTTCCAGCGCGTCGGTAATGTAGACTACTCTTAAAAGTGCATAATTTGTACCCTTCGTGGTTTTTCCTAATATCTTGTATTTCCTATGTCTCGCATTTGAAATTGAATGATTAATTTTGTCTATAATAATTCTTATCATTATATAACTAAAGTTTCAATATTAAAGTTTTTATTCCATGACATTATTCTTGCTTATCGACATACAGACCATCTGAATTACCATCTTATTAATAACTACAGCAACGAGAGATACGATTTTATCAATTTTCTTCGAGAACACTTAAGTGTACCGTTCTGGACGTCGGTTTGTATTTAAAAACGTGACGAAAACATGGATGTACATGTAAGATAATTAAATAGAATAGACTGGTACCCCAAAAGCGATTACTTTGCTCTCATGGTCGAAAGCATTTCCACATGCATTTCTGTTTCTGAAAACAGCTCAGTGGTTAGACTGCTCGGCCCCTTTCGGCCTAGTAGTCTTTACTGCATTCCTGGTTAGAAAAATGTCAGGAGGACATTCATCAAGTTCACGTGCACAGTCTCCCCACCTCCATGCTACAACTATACCACTCGTCTTTCCCGTTCCGGCTGTCTGCATTGCGGGTATTCTTTTGTTACGTGGTTGACTTTGCAGTTGAACTTGAGACATCTTGTAAACAATTAGTAGTCTGGCCTGTCTGGACTAAGATGACAAATGAGTTTAGGGAGAATCTCTGCTCCAGCGAACGCAAATAAACAACAGTAACAACAAACTAAAGGAAACAAATAAATAAATTTTGGTTAGCATAAAAATAAACATTATAAAAAAAAAAAACTAAAAAAAAAAACTTTTTTAAAAAGTTATTATAGATAACAATGCAAAAGAGTGAACAAAAATTAACCACATCTGGCACTTCCCGGTGCAATTCTGAAAAGGTTTGAATAGTTCTAGAAATCCGTGAGAAGAGGAGAAGTAGCATTTGTCTGCAACCAACTGTAATATTTGCTTTTAGCGTGTTACTTTGTTAAAAAAAATTTACAGCTACTGCGGTTACAGCCGTTGAATGTTTAATTTCAGTCTCGCTGATTAAGCATCGCGTCACAAACTAGCACTATGTTTGGCACCCAAAAGAGTGCTTGAGGTTTTCCTCCCATTGCGCGCTGTTACTAAGTGATTGCTCTTTCAGACCTGTTATCGGTGGTTAAGATGCTAACCTTTCTAAACTGCTATGATTTAAACACTGTTGATATATGAATACTGAAAATTGAGTTTAATGTGGCCGCAATAACACAAAATGTCAAATGATACGTCAGCATTTTTGTGTTAACTCTCTCGATCCATAGCACTACTTGTGGATAAGAGTAAGTCTTCTGAGAATTATCGTAGGACCGGTGCACCCGAAGCTGTTTTCACAATACTTAATAGAGACGATTATTTGAAGAGTTTATGTTTAACATGTTTGATTTTGGCATGTAGTTACCAAATTGCCCATATGTGTGTGTGTGTGTGTGTGTGTGTGTGCGCGCCATGTGATGGGTTGGCGCCCCATCCTGGGTTGTTTCTTGCCTTGCGCCCATAGCCTCCAGGATAGGCTCCGGACCCCCCGCGACCCTGAATAGGATACGCGTGTCAGAAAATGGATGGATGGATTTTGGCTTGTTACCATATTTCATTAAAATAAAAACAAACCACAAACGTATTCTACACATTACAAGGCTAGCAGGTGTTTGAATGGACAGCGAACGTAGGTAGCCTATCTATATACAGTAATAAGTCCTGCAGATAACAATTATCAAAGCACATTTTCCCTAAATTAAAAACTTTTTTTTAAAAAATAAAAAATGTATGCGTGTCTGTTTCAAATCACTCCTAAATGTCGTTTTGACAGTCGTTTCGGTTCCGGAGGTCCGTGAATACAGGTAATTTAACTTTACACCTCAAAATATATTCAAGGATTTTAAAAAGTAAAATTTAATTCAACGTAATTAGACCAATGGTATATATATGCCACTGATGTTCCTGTGATATTAACTTGTATCACAGGTTTGTTTGGTTGCTTTCGGTCTATTCCTGCAGTACAACGAAAAGTCGTTACCGCGCAACTCAGACACTTACTGCTATTTATCCTTAAAATGTAATACTTGCATGTATTTTCTATTTTATCGAATCAATTTTTTACTCCATTGCTTAAAATGTATTTTGTATTATTTTATTATCTTTCTTTCGCATGTTATTCCAAGTTTACACACAGATTCCCCTGAGTATTGACACAAATAAGGACTACGTATTTGCGCGTTGCATAACAATTCCTTAGAACAGTCGTACTTAAGGCACAAGGGAACCGGTTTAAGCCGTGATGTGAATTTTCTCGGGATGATTTCGCTTCGTTTTGTCTACAATATCTGTGATTCCCTATATTATTTGTCTAGGGTTTATGCTTAATACACGGCTATAAGTGTAATTTCTGAATAATACTGTTATTACTGTTTATGTGTAGCAGCTTATCTTAGTAGGCCTACGTTACATTGTGTTACGCAGTTTGATATTACTTAGTCTCGCTGTTAAAATATGGTGCGTTATATTTTAATAATATATTGTAGAAGTGTAATAATTGCTAACATAATAGTGATGTTAACAATAACAGATAGGCCTACCGCGTCTGCATTCCAAGTTAAGCTATCAGCCTTGTACGAACGTATCCGTTACGTAAAACTGATTACGTATTGACTACTAATTTGTTTTTTTTTTTTACAAACCTTGAGTGGAGACAAAGGTACAAGATTGTGTGTAATATATTTCTTAGCCCTAGTTGTCAACGAAAGAATGCTTTGTGAATTTTCACGGAGTAGAATTATAAAAAGTATTTTAAGGCAGAGAATATTTAAATAACGTTTAAATAATACATATTTGACAAAAAAAAGCTATTTGAACTTTTTATTAACGGTATTTTACCACAAGTTGGATAAAGGCACAAAATTCCCATCGCCATTAACAGCCGATCAGTTATGGAAAGGAATGCATGCATAAATTCTACAGTTCACTTACTCTGTATTGTGAAATTTAATGAATGATATGGTAATCCCAGCAACCATTAAATTACTAACTGTAAAGCCCACTGGCAGTCAGAGGAAATGCAGCGTTCGGCTTGACGGACCTTCCTCGTTTTAATTCACTGAGGCCTTATTCTACAGTTCTGTTAGATACTTTATGATATTAAAAGAGGTGGTTTATTTGCACCTCAGGACTGGCCACAGGGAAAATTTATATGCATGACACTCATATTAGGAAGTTGATTGAGAGTGGTAGTATGCAGTGGTGTGAGACTGCAGTGTGTATCAGCAGGTTAGGAGGCTGGGGCTGTGATTGGAAGGTCACTGGTTTGAATCTTAGGGTTGGCTCAGTGATCTCAGTGTTAGGATCCCAAGTCAGGTCATTAACCCTCAGTTTCTCCAGGAATAGTCCAACCAAGTCTTGTCAGTTATACACTGCATTGGATGATAGTGTAAGCTAAATAAATAAAATGTAATGCAACCCACTAGGACTGGGTGATATGACTGTATTACTAATATAGCATTCCAGTGTCAATATCTGACAGTGACAAACCAGCAATTATTGCCTTTGTGAGAGACATAGGTTTTGACCTCACACAAAACAGGATAATCAAAGGATTTATGATTTGGTTTACAGTTCAGCCTTCTAGACTATGTTTTTATTTTTAAAAAAGCAGAAGCATTGCCTGTTGCAGTGTGTTCCCCATAATGCAGAAGCATTGCCTGTTGCAGTGTGTTCCTCATAATGCAGAAGCGTTGCCTGTTGCAGTGTGTTCCCCATAATGCAGAAGCATTGCCTGTTGCAGTGTGTTCCCATTCTTGGAGTTGGGACGCTTGATGGTATCACATCCCCAGCCTTTATCTTCCAGTCGGTCGCTCCGAGTTTCCTAACTCATGTGAGCGGTGGAAAAAGGCGAGAGCTTACCATTGTTAATTCTCTTTCAAGATAAGGAAATTGCTGACCACCTTTTGATAGCCTAGCTACGAATTCCTTCTTTACAGCCCCTTTTCTTTATGTGAGGGAGCAGTCTTTACAGCACAAAACTTGGTATAAAAGAATAAAGAACCACTGAGAATGTTAGATGCCCAATCCTGGGTTATTCCCTGCCTTGTAGTGTGCAAACAGTCTCAAACTGAAAAATAACATGCAGTGTCCCGAACTGATCCATGAAAATACGTGATTTGTCCTGTATTTCCTACCCCCAGACTGGCAACTTCATGAGGTACCTACTCGGCAAGCTTTACCCATCACATTTGCTTATTTTGCTCGTTTGTAAAAAATCGAAAATGCTAAGTTAATGTAGAGCTGTGACTATTGACCATGCAAACCTCTGTTGTGTGTGTGTGTGTGTGTGTGTGTGTGTTTGTGTGTGCGTGTATGTGTGCGTGGGTGTGTGTGAGGGGGGATGACTCAACCCACTAACATCACCCATGTGACTCCTGTAATTAAAGTTATAACTGAGTGCAATGCCTGACTATCATTCATTTTATGCCCAGTGTAATTAGAATGCCATTTCATTGAAAGTCACTCTCACCTTTCTTTCGTAAGGGTTATAGAATATTTATTGTTAGAATATTTGACAATGCATCTGTATGCTGAGCTTCATTTTAATTGTTTATAGCAAACTCAGGGAACAACAATTTGTCAGACAACAGAAAAATAATACATTTAAATAATAATTGTAATGAAAGCTCCAGCTGCCTGCAAGGGTGTATATTTGGGAATGGACAGTCGGGACATGTCCCTACCAATACTGTGGGAGTTCTGTGCGTGTTTAGGGGGGCGAGGGGTGGGGGGCTGATTTGGTCCCCACTAGTGTTGAAGCCAAACCTAAAGCAGGCCTCTCTAATCATGGATACATAATCTGTAAGATTTTACATTTATATTACCATATACTATATTATGTCTTACTCTGAAATAAACAAAATTCTATTCAAAATGTTGCAGTGATTGATGCATGATTAATAATTTTGAACAGAATCGATAACACTGGTGACTGGTGAGTTTTTTACATTGTAGCTACACACCTCTGTAATTCCCAACCCCCCGTAAAAGGAGAGGACGGTACGCTTTGAGAGCTAGTGAACACAATCAGTTCACCTTTTCCTTGCACCATACCTTTATAGGAGTGCCATACTGTTGATCTTCTCTATAGCTTTTTCTATAGTATACTGTCTATTATTCTGCTCAACTGAGTGTTTTTTCTGTCTGCATTAGGTTCTTTGAATATGTTTTCACTGTTTCTTTTTTTTTAATTACGGTTTGCCGGTTGACTTCTACCCTGACATCATACTGGATATTCAGTGCGAAGGTTGGATAGATGATTGGCATCTTTAAACCCTAAGGCTGAAGACTGACACTTGATTCATAGTGAGGCTTTCACAAGGCCCTGACGATAAAAATAAAGAAGTTGTTTTTCAAGCATATTTTCCATCCCGCAATTGTGTTACACTCTTAAAGTCAGTGGCCAGTTTAGTAGGTACACCTACTTGTTAACCCTTATACTACAAAATATGTAAGATATATAACAGTATGGCCATTGGAATACTGACTGAAGAATAATTTACTCTATGAAGCAATCTTAATAGCAAAATAATAATAATGGCAATTTCTTCTCAAAGCATTATTAGTTATGTAATTAATGTCAACAAAAGAAAAACATAGATTATTATTATTTTTACTTTAGCAAAGTTACAATTAATTTGCATATTTTGTAAAATGAAAATCTGTACTTTAATACAACTTGCAGCTTTTATTCCAAGTACGATCCATGTTATTATCATCCTTTGATTCTGGTATCACTTACTTTTCAGTAATTTCAAGTAAACATTTGTGTCGTATTTATATGACGAAACCAGTCGGGGTCACTTTTTAATATGTATTAACGTGTAAGCAATGTGTCATGATGGATCAGTAGGTGGAGCTGTTGCCTGACACCCCCAGGTCTGGGGCTTTAAATCGCATCACTGCACTGTGTGTGGGCTTTGCATGTTCGCTCCGTGTTCTGTGGATGGTTATGCTAATTGCTGCTTCTGCAATGAGTGTGTATGAGTGTGTGTGTATATGACCTGTGATGGACTAGCGTCCTGCCCAGGATGTAACCCAGCTTTGTGCCCTGTACAGCTTGGCGGTGGGTCACAGATCACTCTTGCCGTGTGTGTGGAGTTTGCATGTTCTCCTAGCGTTACATGAATTTTCTCTGGATCCTTTGCTTTACTCCCAAGGTTGAAAGAGGCAGATTTAGGTCATTTTGTGTCTGCAATTTGCCCGAAGTGTGTGACTGCGTGTGTGTTTGCCCGGTAATGATAATCTTGGATGTTACAGTGGTTTGTGGCCTATGATGCTGGGCACAGGCTCCCCTTGTGCCTCCGCAGTGGTCTCCCACATGTAATGTTTCATAGAACCCAGTGTTTCCCAATCTGGTCCTCAGCAGAAATGGAGGCTCGAGTCACTGACTTGCAACTCGACTTACAAATTTGATGACTTGCGGCTCGATTCTGCAAAACTGATGGAAAGACTTGGACTTGACTTGGACTTGAGGGCAGATGACTTGAGACTTGGACTCAACTTGGACCCTATGACTTGAGAAGACTTGAGGTTGTAGTCTCCCCTCTGGATACCATAACGTTAATTTAATAATTTCAGTGTAGGCCTGTATTAATTCTCTGCTGTCTGCATTTTCATTTGTCTGAATGCAAGGTCTCATTAGTTTGATGGAAAGTTGCATCGCTCCTTGCATAGACATGGATGTACAAACTGTGTGACGACAATCATGACAGAGTGGAGACTCTCTTTTCTTTTTTTTTTTTATAATTATCATTGCATATTCCTGTTTATTTCGGGTAAGGCTGCATTATGGGTTTTTCAGGTTTGCAGGTGGTGGTGGTGGTTTGTTTCTCCGATTGATTACAGGTGAGACCTGTTGGATGGGTGGAGTTTTCCCTCCCCGGGTCCACCTGCATCAGGGAGAGAGATTCGTAGGAAAGACAATGCCACGCTGAGTGTTTCTGCTGCTGAGATTTTTGTTTGTCTGATTCGATATTCTGTTTTGCTGCTCTCTCATTTTCTCCGGAGCTTTGCTTTGGTACTTTCTTCTTTTTTGTTGTAAATAAAAAACCCTAGATCGTTGAGCCAGCTGGTTTGGGTCTTCTATGTCGCGATCATTGATTTGGCCGTGACAACCTGTTAGCAGAGCTTTCACTTATGCTGCCTCTATGCTGATCCCTCTGCTCCATGCCATGAATGATGGGTGATAAGTCATACACTTGCTGGAGACCGACACCAGTCTAAATGACTTTGATTCTGTGCCCGGTATCAGGGGCAGGGAAGGGAGCAGGAGACTGACTGATGGATCAGTGCAGCGTCGACAGTAATACGTACGCTGTACCATTCTGTTGTGGTATAGAGGGAGCTGATCCGGAAAGCGAAGCTTTCGATGTACAAGTCGATCTACATTCCTACCCTCACTTGTGGTCATGAGCTCTGGATAGTGACCGAAAGAATGAGATTTCAGGTACAAGCAGAAGAAATGAGTTTCACACCCTTGATGACATTATTAACGAAGAACATTTTCCACTTGATTAAGTTTCCTCTTCGGAACAGTGTTTTTCATTAAACGCTGATAATAATAAAGTTAAACAGTCTTGGATACACAAGTACAGTTATACATGTTTTACATCAATTTTCTCAGTCAAACCTAAGAAATTAAATGTTTTTTTTTGTTTGCACTCTAGAGCCCTTAATATTCTATGCTTTAACTGTAAAAAATCTTATTTTTTAAATGGCAACATCCAGTGCTTTTTTATTCATGCAGTCCCAGATTTATGGTGCAACATCAAAGTCTATTCATATTCATATATGCTTCAGGTTGTTACAGCACACGTCGTCAACCAGTATTTTTATAGTGTAACAGGACTTTTTACGGTGACGTTGCACTTGTATGACATGGGAATTCTATTTTAAATGCATTTGTTCTATGGTGCTGAGACTTATCAGCCAGAGATGGATGAGCCAGAGAAAACGCCTTTCAGGCTACATACCTTGACAGTTGTGAACTCAGTAATTAGGCAACGTTGAATAGATAAATAATTTGGTGGCCTATTTCGGGCTGAGCTGCAAGTAAAATGCAGGAGTGACCAACTTTAGCCAATGTAAATGGAACAGGATGTCAACCAAGAAAAACACATACAGCTCGTGTAAAATACATTTTATTGAGACAAGGTGCTGATGCATTCTTTGTTTTTTCACAAACACCGTCTTGCGCTACATGACAGATAAAGTTTTACATTGCTGGGCTAGCCAGCACTCTGGGGGCTTTAGAGCCTTTCGTTATGGTTCAGTGCTGACCTGGGCAGCCACAAAATTCAAACCCACAGCCTTCTGTATGCTGATATACATACATAACCCACTGAACTACACACCACCCAAGAGCAGCTTACATGACTCATTATCATTCCAAAGTTATTCATGAGACACAACAATGTAAAAATGTTATCCTTTGTAATTCCTAAATTAGGTTGCTCTAACTGCAAAATGGCAATCTAAAAATGGCAAACATTTGGGCATCAGGCAATAAACATACCCAATGTCCAGCCAATTCTATATAGCATCAGGCAATAAACATACCCAATGCCCAGCCAATTCTATATAGCATCAGGTAATAAACATACCCAATGCCCAGCCAATTCTATATAGCATCAGGCAATAAACATATCCAATGCCCAGCCATACTTTTTCAGGATCAACTTGAGAGAGGTTCTGAATGTAAAGATGTTTCAAATTTTACCTCTGTTTTCTTTTTGTAGGCATCGTTGAAGGTTGGCAGGCAAATCTGATAGCATGACAGTTACATTACTGCATACACATAAAATGCATGGCTGAATGTTTGGGCGGTGCTGTCGCACAGCAGTTAGCATTGTTGCCTCACATAATTGGGAGTTAGCATGTTCTCTCTGGCGGTTTCTCCAGTTACCCCCCCACAGTGTGTTAATTATACTTTCCAAATTGTGACTGTGTGTGCCCTGCAATGGGCTGGCGTCCCATCCTGCGTTATTCCCCGCCTTGTGCCTGTAGTTTCCGGTAAAGTCTCTGGACCCCCTGCGACGCTGTGTAAGACAAGCAGGTATAGAAAATGAAAAGAAAGTCAAATGGAGGTATGACACTTCTGTTTTTTCAGGATTTTTAAAGAGAAAGCTTTCAAAATGAATGTTTTACTTCATGACAGCTCTTTAATTTGTTGATTATGTAATCTTAGATACTTGGTTCAGCAAACCTGCATGAAATTGTTAGTAACATACAAACAGGACATAAAAAATTCTAAATGACAGCAAGCAATTATTAAGTGCATTCTACGAAAATTTAATACATTTCATTTGCACCAAATGACATCATCAGACAGTCTGTATACTGATTTCACTGCAGAGCCACCATTAGGACAGCGCAACACTGCCCCCTAGGGGTTCCTGCTCAAAAGGGAAACCTGCCTAAATAAAGAGAGGCTAAATAACAATGTTATTAATTATTCTCATTGATTATATGCAGCAGTATTTCACCTAAAAACATCAATTTAACTAAATATTTGGGCTATAACAACACATGCAGGCTATTCATTGTGTACAATCAGTACATCATTTTCGGTTCAGTACACACAATGAAATGAATGAATCCATTTATTGACATGGGTGTAACCTAAATTCACAAGTGCATGTTAGGCGCATAAAGCATTATGCTAAATGTGGCTGTGAATTGGTTATGGCTAATGCTGATTACGGTCAGTCATAATCGGTGGTTTGGGAACATTTTGGTTTCCCAATAAAGTACACCAGCACTGGAAGGGGAGTAGTTAATAAGACCAAGGCTGTCTGTCTCCTGTATTATCCTGTGCACGACTGGAGCAAGGCAGAATCAGCCTGTGCAAGTTACTCTTCCCGTGGCATTTACGGACGTTGATTTTACCAGGAAATTCAGACTGGTAACTATAAGCTGTAGGGATATTTATTGTTATAGATATGCAGCCAAACTCAGTTGTAGAGAACATGCAGTTTAGTTCATTATGATTGTTACATTTTTTATATGTTTAAAAACGTATTTTATATAATTGTTTTTACGATGTGCAAATAAGCGTCTATTACGTTTTGAGACTCAGGCATGTCGACAGACGTATTTGCCTTAATTTGGATTGCAACTGTTCCTAATTGTGTTTGTGTTTGCAGTTTTAATAATAAGTTCATTCAAATTCTATTTCTCTGCTGTACAAAAATCGCACCGAACTGCGAACCCAAAACTTTGTACCGAACTGTGAATTCTGTGTACTGTTACACCCCTACTAAATATACACTGGAAAATACACTGGAAATACACTTCACTGAAAACACGTTTTGGTCATGTAACCATATAGCGTGGGCAAACGTAACCTGCATATCCATGCTGCCGTTTGTCGATAGCTAGTCCAGAAAGTCTAGAATGGTCATATTGTAGACTAGCAGCAATTATTTTTCATGATAGTTGCTTCTGTATTACCATGTCCAAGCATGTCCATTATATGATCTGTTTTAGCCTCAACTGGGGCCCCAAATAAGCTGGTTTCCCTGCACTCCATCCTTCCTCAGACACGGGCCTGTGTACACTGAAGAGCCAAAACATTATTACCACCCACAGATGATAATAATAAAATAAAGGTGATTATTTCAGAGCAACTGCGCTTATCAAGACCTGGGATATAACAAATTGCAAGAGAACAGTCGGTTCTCATGGGAGACGATTTAGATGCTGGCAAAATGAGCGAGTGTAAAGATCAGACTGACTTTGACAAGGGATAAATTGTCATGGCCAGACGGTCCAGCGCATGTCCGAAATGGTGAGGCTTATGGGGTGCTCTCTGTGGAGTCCCGCTCATGACTTCACAATGAAAACCATATATACTGTGGTCACATTTTACTAATCTGCTCCCACTCTGTATTAAGCGGGGGGGTAATGGATTTCCCTTGGCACCTGGAAAATCCATTTCCCCTTTCCTTACTGGTTGTGGAAGTATGAGCGGTGGCTGAATATCATCCAGAAACATATGTACGTTGTAGCAAAGTTAACACAATGAGCAACATCGTTCAGAAACACTGTCAAATTTCAACAGGGGGAACAGATTTTCTCTGGCACTGGGTGAATCCATTTCCCCTTCTTACTGGACGTAGGAGTAAGTGGGGTGACTATAAGTCATTCAGATACATGTGTAGTGTGTAGTATTAAAAGTACTGATGTCCAGAGTTGGCCCGAGAACATATCTGTTCAACAGTGGCAACAATATATTCGCATCCTGGGCTGAGGTTCCTGATAATGGTCACTTTTAGTGTCGCACGAAGACTTGAAAGGTATACCTTACTAAAGTTCTTTACTCTACTATAGGCGTTTCCAGAACAATCCCTTAAGAGATTGCTTAAGGTAGAGCTTCTTAATTGCGATGTTAGTAGGCGCCAAAACACGTAATTGGTTGACATCGATGGCTCAAGAATTGATTATTCCCTCCACGTAGCAACTGATGACTGCTGCATGTGAGAACGTGTTCTTTTTAAATATAATACTGCAGGAATCCTACAAATATTGTAATAATCAGAACAGGGGAGAACCAAAAAATGAAATATAAAATTAACAAACTGAATCATCTAATCGTAAAAATGATTTTCGCCGATTGGGTGCATGAACCCGCCTTCCCAGACTGTATTTTTGTATCTTTATTTGTTCTATAAACCCATTTCATTTTTGCTTGCAACAGAACCGTTACTTACATGCAGGTGAGCCTGCAGACTTTTCTTGAACTGAAGGTCACACGCCAAACAGCTGACCAAAGTTGCCAACCCTGGTTTATTTAACTCAACATGTTTGTAGAAAATCATTAAAACAACAGAGAAACCATCACACACACACACACACACACACACACACACACACACACACACACACACACGCACACACACACACACACCATTTTCTCCAGTGGATCCTGGCTCAGCTGACTGCAGCAGCTCATCATAATCATCACTGCTTGCACTGGCTGTGGTATTTGTAGTCTCTGAACAACACAAATCTACGTAGATATTAAGGTTACATCCATGATAAAAACATTTTTTTTCTTTCCTGTCCCTATATAGCACTTATGTAGGTCTATGTGTTTTGTTTCCCAAGTGTAACCTTTGGCGACACTGTTTCTTATGCTCATGTCGATGGGCACGTTCACACCACGGCAATTCGGCCCGATTGTAGTTCCCCCTGGAGGCGCTTCCAGAACCCTTTTTAGCACCTACTCCAGACCAGGTACTTTTAGTTCAAACACAAACTGCTGGGGAGGTGCGTACAACAATAGTTTGCTGATTGGTTGACCACAAGCACCATCGCTAGGACTTGGAAATTACGCGAGAGTGCGGGGGAATAGATTAAATTATCAGAGCAAAAATTAAGCATATGGAATAATTTTTGTAAGCTACCTCAATTACAATTTGATTAATAACGATATACTTTTTTCAAATAACACTGGTGCGGCAGTGAAACTTGGCAGCGCTTATTAGTGGAATAACATTTAAATCGTTTTTCATTCTGTGAAAATGTAAGATCGATCTGCAAGTGAGATTTAATAATGAAATACAGACACTGCTCACTTAACGACCAAGTTCCATTCCTACGACTAGGTCGTTAAGCGAATTGGTCGAGAAGCAATATCTCAAGCATATCGTACTGGTTGCTGGTTTGTGTTAAGCATCTTTAGATATTATTTTAATGTCACCTTTGCATGATTTCTAACATTTTTAGTATATTTCTAAAAGTTTATACTGTATTGTACTGTATACTGTAATAAACAGAATAGTGGAAACCAGCTCTAATATACTGTACATTACTTAGGTTTGCATACTACCAATACAAGTAATTGGATGGTTCTGGACAGTAGCCTTCTTTCTCTGTGATTTCATCAAATTGGTCAACATAATTTTCCACTACTTCTACGTCCATGCTTGCCACCTCACTGCTGAAACGTCAAGTATGAATCTCCGACAAAACTACTGAAACCATTCATGGCTTTTTGTGTAGTCTTGGAGATTGCGAATGCTAGTCTAGCGAATACTGACTGACTGCAGGAATGAAACCGAGACAGAGAAAGTCCGACTGGTCAGAGAGCTGGTTATAAGTCCGGTTGGTGATTAAACAGGTCGGTCGTCAAGTGAGGAGTGTCTGTATAAATATGTCGCGAGTCATATGACAATGAATATGAAAATAATAATATGGATTATTATATGGCTGTGTCCCGTTTTGATGACGATCACCCCTTCAGTAACTAAGGAATAACTTAAGACGACTTGTTCATCCTCCATTGTTTTGAGGTGCCGGTGTATTTGCGAATTATTTGTGAAGTTTAACCTACAAGATTTTTACATCTCCCACAGTTATTTAGTATAAAGGTTTCGGGTCCTGCTATGTGCTGTAAAAGCGACACACGACACTGTCTAGGAGCTACAAAAGTTCCCAGTCCAGACAGCCCAGGAACTCGTAACCAGCGACCCGGTTCCAGAACTTCGATGTGAAAGGGCCTACTACAGCACGCCTGTTTCAACTGATTTGAATAACTACATTCAGCGATTTCCTGGACTTTTCTTTGTGAAATTGCCAAGAAGGCTCGATAGGTTTTGAAAACCGGAGCTCAGCTTCCAACTTTTTCTGCACTGTGCAGCGCTTGATTGCTCCCCTGCCCTACAGACATTGAGAGTCAAGTTCTGCATTGTTACACAGTCTGTACGTTGATCTCCTTTCTCATTCTCCAGACAGGCCCTTCTCCCTTTTTCAGTGCGAAAATCCTTGTGGGCAGGCTTAAAAATATCCACCCTGACCTACGGTGCATCACCTCATGAGCCGGTATTGTATATTTTTAATTTACTTATGGTTAAGGTTAGGGTTGGGTATGGGTTAGGGTTAGGGGTTAGGGTTAGCCAAGCTCCCCTTAGATCCCCTGTCATTTGAACTATGGAGTTGTACTTATACACTATGACTGTCCCGGAATATTGTTTTACAGCAAACTTTTTATTAAGAGAATAGAGTACGCTCTAAAATGTGGAAGGGGGTTGGATGTCTAAACCCGCCTTCTCATAGGTCCAGCCAGCTAACAACATCAACTGGTTGACATCTTAATGCAAATCAGCCCATCACAGGGGGAACATGGGGGGACAGAATCTCCAATAATATCATCCGTCGTCATATAATATACCAGTCCATCCCATAATATACCATCGTGATGGACAGATACGTCGCACTTAAGCTAAGTTTTAGCGACCTCTTAAGTAAGGTATACCTTTCAAGTCTTCATAACATGTTAAGGTACTATTATTGGAGAACGCACCCCTGAACTTTACTGACTTCTTCGTACACTTTTGTTGGAGTCTTTCCCCAATTCAACACCGCATATAATGTTTCCCATCTGATCCAACTAAATTAAACTTACTGTCGCTACTGAAATCCACTTTGGACTAGGGGTGAGTTCTCCGAAAACCTTTTTAACGCTATGTCATTCGTAATTACTACCTCAAGTTGTACCATAATGTTTCGAGGTGGCCAGGTTCCCAGAAGCCCTCTTAACGCAACGTCATTCATAAGTTCTGCCTTAAGTTGTACCTTAACATTCCAACATGGTTCCTAAATCATCCTTAGTTAAGTATACCTTCTGTATGACATACTTTCGTAAAGTTGGTTTGAGCCTCTCTTAGCTTTCTCGTATTGCTGTTGTCGGCTCATACTGCTCATTTAAAATAAGACGAATATCATCAGGGGTACATTTCCAATACTAAACATCACTTAACTAAAAATAACTGATCCATATAATAAAATCATTTTGTCTGATACATGACTACAATCTTCGTTAAGTAATTTTTTCATCCCCGGGCTCTGAATGTGCAGGGAATTGACCTGAGTGATGCATGGATTGATAATAAAGGATAAGAAAAGTGCGGATCTATCTATCTACCAAGTATACTGTGTATCTGCTGCCATGCTCCAAACTAAATCTCATTGTACTTACAATGACAATAAAGCATCTATCTATCTATCTATCTATCTATCTATCTATCTATCTATCTATCTATCTATCTATCTATCTATCTATCTATATGTTTTTTTGTTTATTTATTTGGAAGGACGGAGGGGAGGTATATTGGAGGGGGGCTTCCCTCCATTTCCAACACCCTTGGAATGCACACACTTTTGTAATGTGACAAAGTCACCGTCACAGTGCATCTAAACTTTGGTTTAGAGTCGACACTGCAGGTTCATTTATATATAAATCTAATATATTCTCCCACCAAAAAAGTACCCTGGAATAGTCCTTAGTAGTCAATGAAGCACACTGGACATTCCCTTATGTTATGACAGCAACGCAACTTTTCTTTTGTCTATTGTGCCATTGCTCATCCCAGTATCGATGACATACACAAATATTGGTGCGCACAGGTGTTTTAGGCTTATAGAATAAATAAAAATTAAATGGTGTGATACTACAATCTAGGGAGGCGAGCTTGTCCACCCAATCAGGGAATATCATGTTTACAGTGATTCAGTTTGTTAATTCCCAGTTTTATTTTCAGGTTCCCCACTGTTCTGATTAATGCAAGTGCGACTGTGGTGTTAAACTGATCCCCCAATGAGTCTCTCTATCAGTCCCTTGTGTGCTCATCTTACATGGGCAACTGGCGTTTTGTGGGACTTGAATAATTAGTTTCTTTGTACAGCTTCAATATTCGAGAAACAAAGATCTTGTAATACCTCACTTCTCTTCCAGTGTGAACCCGTCAGCCTTCATCTGAACAATCTGACCTCAAAGGGCTTCAGTCACCTCTTAGGGGCCACCAAAATGCCTACCAATGTTGCCAGATATTTTGGGGTTGCCAAATATTTCAAGATATTTCAGATCAGAATCAAAAACTGTCAAGTATAACAAACTGTTCTCTAATTTTGATTGCAGACCTTTTTCGAATTTCTTGTTTAAACCTTTTATTTTGTGATGTGTGATAATTTTCACTGATGAATTCTGAATAAAATGTATTTCGTCTATTATGTTAGAATGACTTCGAATTCCGGTAAGCTGTAACTTTGTGAATTAGAAAAATGTCTCTAATTTTGATCATTACTGTATGCACATATGTAAATAGCAGCCTATATTTCTATGATGATGACTATTAATTAAAAAACAACCGTTATGATGATGCTCTTATGACTTCAGTGCAATAGTGACTTTGAATAGTGAGTTTTCTACCTAGCTGAATAATTTTCACAATAATTATTGAAACACTTCAATATTGGTGCATATTAATATGTTGTCTATTCACAAATTAGTCTGAATTAAATAATAATAATAATAATAATAACACATTTTATTTATAGCCCCTGTCAAGACACTAAAGCAGACCGTACAATCACAGTAATAAACAGTCTCAATATAAAATAATTCACAATAATAATCATTTGCAGTTACAGTAGTTTTAGTGATTAATTGTCATTGTTGACACACTATAGCACACAACAACGAAATGTGTCCTCTGCATTTAACCCATATGTGACGTTGTGGCATAGCAGGGGGCAGCTAATTCAGCGCCCGGGGAGCAGTGCTTGGGGGCGGTACCTTGCTCTGGGTATCTCAGTGATGCTTTGCTGGTCGGGGATTCGAACTTGCAGTCTTTCAATTGCAAATGTGCTTCCCTATCCATTAAGCCACCAATGCCAAACCAGAATTATAAGTAATAATTATTAAATCATTCCCCATCATTCACTCTGATTTGTGTACTTAAACTGGTTTACCATTAATAGAGTAGACTAAGTACTTCCTATGTCATGTTTGTTTCATCCTTCAGTTATTTCCCACAGTCATGTGGGCTAGTTAATCTAAATGTTGTATCAAAATTAGACCGTATTTGTGTTTGTGTTGGTGCCGTGCAAAACAGTGGAATCCTACCCAGTGTGATCCTTGTCTTATTCCGTATGCTTTCTGGAATAGGCTCCAGTCCGCATTGCAACCCTGATCAAGACAAGAGATTGGACGATGTTTGAGCTCGGGTTGTGTAAGACTGCCCCCTGGTGTTTCAATACAAGAATGCATTTGATTTCGAAAATATGCAATCTACTTAGAATCTCCTTCTATGTGTTTTAATGTTTTTCCTCAATGTTGATGGCTTTTATTTATGACTTTCCAGTAATAATTTAAAATGTAAATTTACTTGCACAGGTGACCCAAATTCATATATATTTTATGAATTACAACAATCACACAATATAATTGTTTTGAAAATAGAAATAATAATATTTTAACTGCATTCTGCACTAGAATTAATTTCAATTCTGCGAACAAATTCGGTATTTTACATTACTTGTCTAAAATAAGAAGATCATAAAATGCAAATAGTTTCAAAATTGCCCATAATGTATGTACCCTGTGATCTGTGATAGACTGGCATCCCATCCTGGGTGAACCTCAGCCTTGTGCCCTGTGCTGCCCAGGACAGATGGCTGATAAGGATGAAAACGGAAATAGGGCATACACTGTACGTTATTATTAATATTATTATTATTATTAGTACTAGTAGTAGTATTGTTGTCATTCTCATTCTTGTTGTTTATGTTGTTGCTTTTGACCAAGGGTGTAGATTTGAGTATGGACAGTAAGGATGTGTCCCTCCAGTATTGTGAGAGTACTATGTGTTACGGGGGACAGGGAGTCGTGGGCTGGTTTGGCCCTTACCAATGCTGAAGCCAGACCTACGCCCTTGCTTGTGATGAAGTAACTGAAGTCCAGTTTCAGCATTAGAATGACCTTTGTATAGTATAAGACTTTTCATAGACAGTTAAAACCATCACTTCTTTTAGTGCTGCAGAAAAAAATGACGGTTGATTATTATTTAAAACTGATAATTTGATAAAATATCAATTTTAATGTATATACTGCTATGTCGACTTAAATTTATCTTTAACGTTTTTTTTAATTAACATTTTCATTCAACTGTACTTTTCTAACTATTTTTTAAAGAAATAATTCGAAATTCCCGTCGCGCTCTACTACAACACGGAATATAATTATAATAAAGGCCCGAAATCATGCCGATGCAAAAGAGGAATAGACAAAAGCACTAAAAACGACAAATCCATACTTGACTTGCTTCATGTACGGATTTTTAATTTGGCGCAGTTGTGCAACGATGATCGAAACGTTTGAAAATATCAGTTTTTGTTTGATTATATTAAAACAGACGCAAAAATTGATTCAATTATATTTTACGAGAAATATTTCTACGGGGGCCAAAAAAATACATTGTTAATCCGTTCATATCGTTAGTGATTTTTTTGCGAGTTTTTGCAGCGTTAACAAATCAGTTGCTGAGTACCTGACTGTAAAATATTTAGTTAAAGACATGTTTACTCATGATGTCCTGTTTCTAAAATGCTAAAAAGATTTGAATTACTTTTCATATGGGGAGATCTAGTCAATTAAATGAAATATTAAATACAGGGGAATTGTAGAAAATGGTTTTTGAATGCGAGAAGCAAAAGATAAAGAAAATAACAGAATTTTCTATTTGTTTCAGAGGACATAATCGCCTAATACAAATAACATTCCAGATAGTGGTAAGGTTTCAGCAAAAATATATAAGTAGGGCTACCTTAATTTTGCAGGCGAGAGGAAAACCCCATCAGCAAATATAATGCAATTAGTAATTATTAAATAAGCATGACTTGACAGTAGTTTCAACCATTTGTTCTGGGTTTTGGAAAACTAGAGGTACTTCGTGATCAGTCCATTCTAAAGAGCAACCAACCTAGAGCGATTAGAATTCACATTCCTAGATCAAAATGACATTCAGGCATATTTACATCGTTGACCGAAGTCACATTACTTTGTACGATGGTTAGTTTTCAAACTCAATAACATTAAAGTATCTCTGAATTAACAGTGAGAACAGTAAGAATATACAAGATCATATGCGACAGCCTATATATAGATTGTAAAAATAGGCAATGATGCAAGCATTAAGCAGACTACAGCATATTAACTGATGTTAAAATATAGATAAATTATCGAACCGTACCAAATTGCTATTATTTGCACAAATTGAACTATCATAAAATATTTTGTTAACGTGGGTTTTGTTTTGTTATGCTTTAGAAGTATTAGTACTACTAGTAGTATAGTAGTAGTAGTAGTAAGAGGAGGAGGAGGAGTAGCAGTTGTAATAGTATTAGAATTCTTTAGCATGATTAGTGGTATACGGTCAGTTTAGTACGCTCCAGTTTAATTGGAATCACCGTTAATGTCTGATTAAAATCGGAACCTCTGTCAACATCACTCTGTGAACCGTACACTAGCCTATATAGACTGAAGTCTTCGTCAAACCGCACCTCGGCAAACTATCAACAATACAAGGCTTCCTACGAACACATTTTAAAGTCTGTCTGTAGTGACAGCAACCACTTTGGAAACAAATCTGGAAAGAGTAACGTCACATACTCGATCCGCTTCTGGATCGGTTCCTTATGTTACGTTTTAAACAGAATGAAGGCTTGATAAAATTTTATGTTGTAGTCGAGAGTGCTAGCCAACGGTTTTGGTTTAAGGGTCCACGCGATACAAAACTTGACCGTGAATAAACCCAATTATTTCATAACACCAAAACTTATCGATAGCAGCTTCCCCGACTTGCTTCCACTCCACCTTCTCTACCTATTCCACCCCACTGCCCAGCGACAAATCAACCTGGAAATCCAATAATTATTTGCAATTATGCCTGTTCAGTACAGTGGACCTGTGACTAGTAAGCTACAACTCATCATTACCATGCAAGAAATAACATAAAACCCGATCTAAACAGGCGACAAGTAAGTAAAATGACCGATAGGCAGTATGGAAAGGTAGGTAAGTGTTTAAACTTCGAATAGAAAAAGCCGTCTAGGTTAGAGCTCCTCTATGCTTAAATACTGCAGGTTCTTACAAACGTCACAAAGCGGAGGCTGTCGGATTCGAGACGACTGGGCTCAAATTGATTTTATAACCCTCAATTTCCACCCTCAATTTCCACCCAGGTCTGCATGAACTATCCCTTCCGTATTCTCGGGAAAACCGCGGTGTGAAATTGGCTTGAGTATGGATTTATGAGAACCATTTCCATTACCGTTTTCACTTCCTTCGGAAAAAATAATAAACATTGGGATACTACAAAATTATTAGCAATCATGGTTCACTGTATAAGGCTTTTACGTGACAGTGTTGTTTTTACAGCAGCTGCGACAGTGGATTTCATGTAATTTTTACAAAAGCGTTTATTATTGGCAGCCAATTTATTTTTGAATCTACAGATGCTGAGAATATGTCATATTCGTTACATATATGCATTTAAAATTGACACTTGATAATTCAAAACCCTTTAGAAAATATATTTTAAATAAAATTTAATTAATTAAATTAAATTAATTTCATGTGTTGATTGCGATTCTATTGATAGCAATCAATAAATGTTTTTTCTTAAATGTAATTGAATTTTTGGTTATTGGTTTATAACTTTTGTATATTATGAATTCAAATACAGCCTATATTACAGAGTAATCATACATTCATTTATTGACTGCGCGATTTACCTAAATATTTTATACTACCAGGTTCGACGTATAGCCTACTAGAATGTAATTTATTTTTTAAAGGATGTCTGAAACGGTCAGTTCTTTCTTAAAAATCCAGTAATGTTTTTGAAAAATGAAGGAAATATATGTGTTAAAAGACTATTTCTAGACCAACAGTTCACATTTAAAAGTTGCTAAGTATTTCAGAACACAAAAAACTAACAGTATTGGGTTGCATCGTTTTCTAACTGCAAAAGGTTCTTTCTGTTCTTCATTTGCGAAATAGGCGCCTGTATATTAAAAAGTGTAGTATTTTTATTGTAGTAGTGCAGTTTTCTATGTAACAAGAAGACGTATAATAACTTATAAAACTGTTGTTCTGGTACTTCTATTGACCGAAGTAAACAGATGCCGTCACAAGACGGAATATTACAATTTATAAAAACCCGAGAGCTGGATTTTAACATGTAGATTGTAACGTGAACGTGAATCGATGACGGCGAATGCAAGCGACAAACATTATATTCTGAAGTAAAACGGTTTTAGAAGTGTTTCTAGTCCAGAGCGCCGCCTTCAGATCGGTAGCAGTGTAAGTCACCCTATGACAAGAAACATCTTTTCAGAGTCGGACCAGCGTGTGTACGGTTTTTTCCCCTTTTTTTTCTCGTGAGATCGCGGCAATAACCCTAAGAACACCGGAAGTAGTATTTTGCTTCAGATTCGGCCAAACCCCCCCCCCCCCCCCCCAAAAAAAAAAACTTTAGTTAAGAGAGCAAAGGCTGTCGCATGCCAACAAAGTGCAAACTAGCAAAGTACATCTTTTGGGTAATTTACACATATTTTCTGTGTTGTTTGTTAAAACAGGATGTGCCTTCCTTTTGTGCTTATCTGTTTAATCACTTGTTACATTTATAGTTAAGGAAGTTTTAATGTGCACAGGCATATTGAAAGCGTGACCTTTTTATAAAAATGTGTATATAACAAAATACATTGCATTGGTTGTTAATCGGTCTTTCAACACGCTTATATGTACGTTAACGTTTCTATTTTAATTTAAGTGTAATTAATTAGGCCTACATATGAATAAAATGCTAAGCGCATGCCATATACCAATTTCAGCTGTAGTTTATGTATTTTTCTTATTGATGTGTAGTTTGTAATGAGTCTTTATCAGTGCAACATCATTCACTCTTCTAAACTTTTTAAAAAAAAATTAAGCATCATTTCATATTGCAATGTTATAGATCCAACAAAAGCCACACTATTTATCTTATTCACTTATCCATCCATCTATCTATCTATCTATCTATCTATCTATCTATCTATCTATCTATCTATCTATCTATCTATCTATCT
>JAODLC010000100.1:28379089-28395831 GCA_026781145.1 Hippopotamyrus pictus | reverse complement strand
ATAGATAGATAGATAGATAGATAGATAGATAGATAGATAGATAGATAGATAGATAGATAGATAGATAGATAGATACCAGTTACAGTAAACTGGCTATTTGGCTTCTGCATTGGACTCAGTTTGACAACTAAAAGTTTCTGAATTCTAGAAATGTGCTCATTTTCAACGGTTGTCTTACCGGTTCAGAAATGTGCTGTATTGCACTATGCAAGCTTCCAGTATAGAGTGCGGAGTACAAGCAACGGAATTTGGGACTCGACGTTCTTCTGCTTTTTCAATGGTCATTGATTTTCAAGAGAACATTAAACCTGCGATTTGTACTTTGATCATATATGTAGGTTGAATATGTGAGACTTATATTGATGTCGTCCTGTATAAAAATAACAATTTTTATTAAATTAGCCAAGAAAATATTGCTTTATATTCTCAACACCATAAAAATGGGGGATTTCATTGAAATTATAAAGATACAATGTAACAAAATCCTCTGGCTTATTCCAGTCAATGCAAAGCAAAACAATTATACCTCTTCTTGAAGCAGAACACACATATCTATCATTATTTGCCGCTTTAGTTTAATGTATACTTATTAAAATACCCAGTATTGGCAAACCAGGACCCAAGCGGGCCGATTTTGCAACCCCACGACCCAAATGCTGGCCGATTCTATGAAAATGCTTTATCAAATGCAGACTTATACTTAATTTTTTTGCATTCTGCCTTAGGTGTTTAGGTTTTGTTTAAATTTATGTATTAGTTAAGCAGTAAGTTGTGTAATAGTAACTCATTTGAGAGAAAGACTGTTTGCGAAGAATAAAATTGTGTATACACGTGCTATACTTTATCATTATAATGTCCACTTGCACAGATTTACAAGTAATTGCCAATTATATACGAAAGAAGTGATGGTTGCAACACTTGTTGAAATGTATTAAGCTAGCGATGTTTATATCCGCTGAATTTTTAAATGTGACGTGATTGTAATCTACATATTTGTGAGTGTACTAGTTGCTTGTTTTGAGTGGCGAGCACATGCTCAACCTTTATTCAATTCTATTTTCAGACGACCCATCGTCCAACTGGTTGCATGCCCGTTCCTCTCGGAAGAAACGTTGTCCATATACCAAATTCCAAACCCTGGAACTGGAAAAGGAATTCCTCTTTAACATGTACCTCACACGGGACAGGAGACATGAGGTTGCACGTCAGTTGAACTTGACAGAGCGACAAGTTAAAATATGGTTCCAGAATCGACGGATGAAAATGAAGAAAATGAATAAGGACCAACTCAAGGATTAGAAAGCTCACGAGAAAGCATCAGCAATCCTTCCAGTTGTATGACTGTATCTTTGTGTCAGGTTTGCCTCAAATAGTTGTTTTGATACGACTTTGAATAATATTTTGTTTCAATAAAACATTCCTTTGTTTAAAGATAATCTCTTATCTCTTATCAGTCATAATAATAATAATAATAATAATAATAATAATAATAATAATAATAATAATAATAATAATAATAACAACAACAACAGCAATAATGCTGTCATTATTAGAAAATCGTCGATATGTAATTCGGTTTTTTTAGAATGTTCCTATGTTCTAAAAGCTTGATATGTTCATGACAAGGATATAAACAAATTATTGTTTTGTTATTGTGGTTACTAACGATATTGATATTCTTGTTACTTCTTTTGTTGCGGCTTCCAGTCTAATTGTAGCTCTAGCTATTATTATTATTATTATTATTATTATTATTATTATTATTACTGCTGTTATTACTATTATTGTTGTTAATGATGATGATGCTGATGATGATGATGTATTATTTTTGTTTAAACTTTCTTTGTAACCTATTTGGAGGTTTTTCCTTGTATTTTTTCAGTGTTGTATTAAATCTAAGGGCTGGTGATGTCTCATTAGTTAGTCAAAGTTATTAATGCTAAGTGTATTATTGTTGTCATTCAAATTATTTATATTGTTCAAGATATCTTGTGTGTCATGTGAACCTTTTGATTCTAGAATAAAAATAAATGCACATAGTAATCATTTATCCATGTCTTTTTAATTGGTTTATAATGCAATTTCCAATCAGGACAGTCACGGGAGATATAACATGATTTTTCAAAAGTGTATACATCACATGTACACATACACATCTACAGTAACCACGTCTTTGCATCATTTTGGCAACTACATCTGTTTTGGTAAAACTTATAGTTGTTTTTCTCGACGACTGACAACATAAACCGGTGTCACATTAAACACTGTTAATGAAATATCAGAGATCGCAAAGCACTGAAACTAAGATCAATCTATTGTAGAATACCTTAGATAGGTGAAATAATGGACGTTACATGTATTGCTGTACGTAGGATGATCAAGGGAAAGGACCGCATACTTGACGATAGAAACCTTTTTGACAACCGCTCACTAGGTTTTCGAAATGGTAGAGGAGTGTATTTTTGGATTATTTTTAATGATTTGTTGGCGTCATATCATTCTTCTGTTTTTTCAGCAAAGGGCATATGCCTATAACATAAAAATGCACATTTGTTATTTTTAAGATATTAATAAATTTATCGTTAATTAGAAATTATTTCTTTATAAAGAATCAGTGTATTCATGGGAGAGAGGACAAGGCATTCTCACTGTTGCCGACTGTTATATTTATGGTAGTGTGATAAATATCTAAATGTCTTGCGAACCTTAGATTCTTTCCCCTTAATTAAACAAGTGCATTCTTCATCTGTACAAATGTACTTTTATTTTTTATACTGTTGTACTCGATATTAGGGAAACATTGAATTGATGCCAAGAGGGTAATTGGTGTAACTGTCGCGTGTTTGGAGATGAGATTATTTCGGTATCCCTACAGCTCAGAGTAAATCCATATGAATTCTTATCAGCTTCTTAGAGAAGCACTATTTAATGTCATTCTTTTAAGAAAAGCAGACACTGTAGAATTACTTTTCATTTCGTGTATTTCTTTGTAGTTCATGCAAATATACTCTTTCTCGCTGCCTGTTGGCCTGTAATTCTGCAGGTACGCGGATCTACAGCTGAATTAATTTCATTTAATTAATTCATTACGTTGTGTAAATAATTGTATTTATGCGGATGTATAAATGTATTTTATTTTCGTTCCTTGTTTCAGGATTAAAGCAGAGAATGAGCTTTAGAAGGTAGGTGTTTAAAATGCGCCATATTCTTAGTTTCGCTTGTGTTCGCCACATCGCTTAGTCCCAGGCTTTGCTGTTCTGCTGTTTTTTAATCTTAATGAAGGACACGTGCTTAAAATATCATCCATGCACTCAAACATTTGTCTCCAATTGTGGATAAAGGAAACGGCTACAAACCGATGACTCTTCTGAAGATTACAATTTTAATTTTATCCAGGACATTGATGGCGTACATGAAATTATACGCATGATACTTTTGTATATGTAATATATAATACATATTATGCGAGTTACTGGAATATTTACTGTTGAGGCGAATCAACAGTAAATCAAGGATGTTTAGAATCACGAGGTAAGTTTTCATAAGAAGTATTTTTATTTTAATTTGTAAACAGAAATTAGTCTGAATTGCATTGTAATGCCTTACACTACACTGTTACAACACTACTTTTGTCATGTTTGTCATTTAAATCACATTTTTTAGAAATTCACTCAGCATTTACTTACTGTCATAATTCCGGTTCAATTCTATGCGATTGATAATCACCTTTAATGTAGGACAATTCAGCTGAATTCCCATATTCACATTTTTTGCAAACAATATATGCTTGTCGAAGAGACAAAAGAACAGACAGCTGCATAGATGCCTTATGCAGTACAACTTGCAATACAGTTTTACTCGAAACAAACAAACAATCCTTTTTTAAAAAAAACAATTACATTTTAATAAGAATTTTGCCTTGAGACAACAAGGGTATTGGCAGCAGTTAATTCCTGTGAAATACTTTTATTAAACCTTTGAAATCTGGTTTGTTTTATATATGGAATATTTAGGAGCAAATGTTTCAAAAGGTCAGTGTGCAGCGATTGTTGTATATATTTTGCTTATCTCTTTTATCCGAAGGTGTTTTGTTTTGTTTCTCCCGACGGGAAACAACAAAAAGGGGTTCAAGCATGATCTGAAAAAAGGGATGGGAAGTGGGCTGTCATAAACGCGAGAAAGTAAATTCAATGCAGTGTGCCGCAATAAAAGAATATGACTGCAATAAAAGTTTATAGGGTATAAATTTCTGAAGGTTAAGAACTAAACGGCTGTAAAGCAAACACGGGGAAAGGAAAAGTTTCAAGACCTAAATAACTGTTGCAGAGCCATAAGCGATCCTTGGCAGCGTTATTTATTTATTTCGTTTGTCCGGCATTTGTCGTGTGAAGATTCTTTGTGGAGTGGGGGACCGCGCGGCAGGGCCTGGACCTCCATATGCCTGTCTTATTCAAATGTTTGGAACGTCTTCCTTTGTTCCATTTCCGAGGTCTCCCAGTCTGCCCGATAAGGGGCAATAAAACCGAACAAAAATGTTCTGGCGAGACGTCTGGGTTAATCTGCCAACCTTAATCTCTTTACATCTTAGTGCCAATGTTCAATTCATCTCTTTGTAACACAATGCCGATTGTTGTCCTGAACAGAAAATCCTAGCTTGTTTCTTTCTTTCGTCTTCTTCTTCATCTTCTGAACAACAACAACAACAACAACAACAACAATAATAATAATAATAATAATAATAATAATAATAATAATAATAATAATAATAGCGTTTTTGGTATGATGCATAATTTGCATCAGAAATTATAAATTTGTAACCCTCTCAATCAACTCCAAACTGAAAAATCTGTAATGAAATATATACACTATGTTTAATGTTATTTTTTCAACAATAATAATGTTAACAGAAAACTTTTATTTAACATTTGTCAGTTTCGTTTTAGATGGGATAAATGTAATACTTTCCTTCTCGTGCTTGACTCGCTTTACGCTCTATTGAAAAATATATAGGCCTATGCATATATATACATACACAATTAAAACAATCCAGAATCTGTGCCTCGACAAATGGTAAATTCGTGTGTGTGTGTATGTGTATGCGTGTGTGTGTGCGTGCTCGCGCGCATTTTTGCATTGTTGTGTGTTTAGCTTGTGCTTATCGTGCTTCCAAATGGATCCAAGACGTAATGTTTAATATTGGCCAAAAGATGGCGGTATTGCTCTACAAAACACTGTGATTCCTTTGTTTTCCCTTATCAAGATTTCAGGACCATAAAGATTGCATTACACGACTTAACTTATTTTACATTATGCTCAGAAGTAATTTAAATATTTGGAAATTCCTTTTTGGAGGAATGATTTTAGTGTAGGTCCGTATAAGAAATCACAGACCAGCGAAACACTCTATAGTCTACTGTCTGCATACAGCAATCATAAAATTCTACATAAAAATGTTCACTACAATCTTTGTTATATAAACAATTTTATTTCATTTTCTTAACGCAATAATAAACATTTTTGTAATAAAAATATATTTTGTTATATTACACTGGATGAAACATTGAAATGCAATTTAAATATATGTGACTATCATATATTAGTTTATAAATTAACAAGTTTGTAATGCAATTTAATTATAATGATATTCTTCTCACTTATGCATCACTAATTTGAAAACACATCAATGCAATCTTACACACAGAAGTTGTATGTGAACGTACATACATACATTACAAAACTATTCGAAATCTAAAAGAAATGTCGGTCCAAACGTGTTATATTTATATTCTATAGGCCTAGTTATAATAATTCAGTACTAAGACACCAATTTCCACTTGGAAAAACCCTAGTAAATTTAAATATTTGAATCTTATGCAGTAGCATTATATTTTGTGACAATTACATGCGATTTCGCTGATTTAAACAAAAACATAATTAAATTATTCTACGAAGTCCTTACTCTTTAATCGTCATTGACTAATATCTACACTTTGTTATTTTCTTTATTGTTTACCTTTTGCTGTTCTATTTACAATTTTATTAATTTGTATTTAATTGTATATGGATCTTTACTTGTGGTTTCTGTTGCATCAGTCTAAGAACCAGCAATAATAAAATTATACCGACATAGTAAACAGGTCTTTGAGAGAATACAGAAAAAATGCCTGAAGAATATACAACCGTACAATAGCAGCAGAACTAATGTTACCATTGCAGCTTTTCTGAAAATGACATTTGTAACAAATATCCTTGGCGTTTCTTACATTTTACAGTTTGTTACATGGTTTGCAATCGGTTATCGTATTATAAACACTACTCTTTCCCTTCTTAAGCTTTTTAATCTTTCAGGACATATCTGAACGTATGATCATTAAAACGTTAGGATATGAGTATTTCGGTTGCACTGAATGGGCTTACACCAGTGAGTTAGATGTTTTCACAAGTTGTTTAAAACTGGCAATTACATTTATAGGACCTAATTAAGTCGTGTACACTCACAATTTATTAATGCAACCCTGACATTTAAAAATGAATTCACCTCGTTAGAATTACGAATTAAGAGCTAGGATTGCTTTATTTCAGGCTACCTATTAGCTACAACATAAAAAGTAATCTTTTTAAAGGGGTAGGTGTACATTTGATCTAACGTAAAGCGGCAGATATCTCATTAAGTATCCGGTTGAATATATTAATGCGCATATTCTCCCCTCCTCTCTCACCCCTTTCTCTCTCACTCCCTCTCCCTCTCACCCTTTTCTTTTTTCCCTTTTTCATTCTCTCACTCTCTCCATACCACAAGCGCGCCGTTCAGTGCCCGTGCGGAAATGCCAAAGCCAATGGGATAAGGATTCCATAATAGATGCAAATTGTCGTGAAAAGACACTGCAAAATATGAAAAAAACTCATTTTCGGCGGAGTAAATCACAGAAAACTGTTTACGATCTGGCATTTTGGTCTGGAATTGTAATGCAGGAATATAACAGAAGATGCGATTGTATGGAATCGATATAATTGTGGCGTGAACATTGACAGGGATTCTCGAAATACAGCATATATCTATATACTGGGAATCACTGAACCTACGGGTATCTTCGGAAGTGTTTATTTCCTTCAGCGGACAGAAATTTCATATTCAAACAACAATAAGAGCTGAAACAAGAACAACAACAACAACCAGAACAACAAAAGATGAGTTCCTATTTCGTAAATTCTCTGTTCTCAAAATACAAAAGTGGTGACACATTGCGCCCAAATTATTATGAATGTGCAAGTTTCGCACAGGACCTGGGAAGTAGACCCACAGTAGTTTACGGACCCAGTACTGGAGGAACTTTCCAACATCCAAGTCAGATTCAGGAGTTTTACCATCACGGCGCATCCACGCTCTCCAGTACCCCTTACCAACAAAATCCTTGCGCCGTAACTTGCCACGGAGAACCTGGCAACTTCTACGGGTACGACGCACTGCAAAGGCAAACCCTTTTCGGAACCCAAGAAACGGATCTGGTCCAGTACGGCGACTGCAAGCTGACCTCGAACAGCATCGGGGAGGAAGCAGAGAACACAGAGCTAAGTCCTTCTCCTACACAACTCTTCCCATGGATGAGACCTCAAGGTGAGACAATACAAAACACGAACTACTGTTTGTTAGGCGAGGGTAGGGTACAGAGGCACATTTCCTGTGTAAATGCCGAAAAACGTCCTTTTACTGTTTTATGAGCTCTAACTTGTGAATTACTTTATTGTTTAATTACCCTGTGAGAACCGGGGATAAGTGAAATTCTTTCTCCACTCTGAGTTTTATTGCACATTTTATGACATACTGTTATCTTGGAGTTATTTCTTGGTGTTAGTTAAATGTAGTAACCTAGGACATATATCTTTAGGGTCTTGCTTAAATGTGTGTCGGTAGTGATGCATGCAAACCTGTATACAATTGGGCACGATATTATGTTTTTGTTTGGCAAGAAAAATGCTTTTGCATGCAAAATGACAACTGAGGTTTAAATTAACCTAAATTATTTTTATTTTATATGTAAATGCTCAATGATGTTTTGTGTACTATTTGTAATAGTCTTAAAATTGCGTTCGTTTATTTCGCCAGTAGCTGCCGGACGAAGGCGAGGCCGGCAAACCTACAGCCGCTATCAAACGCTGGAGCTAGAGAAGGAGTTCTTGTTCAACCCATACCTGACCCGCAAGCGGCGAATCGAGGTATCACACGCTCTGGGACTGACTGAAAGGCAGGTCAAAATCTGGTTTCAGAACAGAAGGATGAAATGGAAAAAAGAGAACAACAAAGACAAATTTCCCAGTAGCAAATCAGAGCAGGAGGAAATAGAGAAACGAAAAAAAGAAAATGACCAAGATGAACAGGCACGAGTGGCTCGAGAAGAAGACAGCGAAAAAGCTAAACAAATATAGGACTACAAGCACGGAGTTCAACCTTCTAACGTCGCTGGATAACTTACAAATCTGAACTTTTGCTTAAGAACCATTAAATTCTTATGGTTATTGCTCATTGTTTAGGGTGATGTCAAAACAGGAAATGAAAATAAATATCGTATCCAGTGTAAAGAAGTTAAAATGATCTGACAGAGAGATACTGCATTTCTACCTAATGCTGGGAAATATTGTAGTGACATAAAGTAGCTACCTTTATTTGTGGAATAATTAATGTGAAACATTTTTGATGTTAGAATATTACTCTAAAATATACTTTGGCAGCTGTGTAGGTTTATTAATTGGTGCACTTTTTACTGTTCCCGTTAATCTTATGGTAATTAACGTAGCAAACTATGAAATCCAACAACATGAAACTGCCTATTTATGATGTAGGTGCTCTCTCTTTTTACGTTAATCCTTTGATAGTCCGTTTAGTTGTTATCGGTATTGTATTTTCTATTCTTGGATAGGCATGCGCACAGGGCAAAATAATTAAATAAAAGGCTTCGGTGACTGTGACACATAATGTATACTGTACTCGTGAATTACTTTATGGGCACTTGTTGTCATGCTTTGTTGTTCTTCACCTCTTTGTCTTTTGTCTAAACCTGGAAACGGCGGAAAAAGGAGGGCACAATAAAGTTTACAAAAAAGAATCCATAACAATTTTACTGTCTTCTGCTACTTTTTACCTAATGCGTCAGTCTTAGAGACTATGATCACTAACACGCGAATTAAACCTTCAGAAATATATGTCGTATATTGGGAGTTTATATTGTCTAATAGTATTTTATAGTAGTCTATGAATGTATTTCATTGACCTCGTATGGGTTTAGGTTTTGACATTAGCATCGATGGTGAACAGTAAGGTATAAGTTTGCGAAAATGCTGAACACTTCAGCTATTTTATTTTAGAGAATTACTTACAGACCCCACACATATTTAGTATAGATTTAATTAGCAAGTGCTCGATAGGTAATGCGCTTTGCGAGGGATTATTTTTTTCCTCAAAACTATTGACTTTAGAAATCTGTGTATTATTTTGGCTACTTAAATTTGCTCCTTTCCATTGAACTGCAGAAATCACGACTGTTTAAACCAAAAGCGGCATAACTTCTGAGAGACAAAACCGTCGAGTTGATATATGGCTTGCAGACAGAGATCAACCACAATCTTAGACAACTCAGAATCTCGGGCGACTTGAAGGGAAAAGTGTGTATAGGAAATGGATGGATAAATGGATGGATAACAGGTTTTCATAATGTGTATGTAACATGCAAACCAGGAAGCCGTCTTTAAAAGTAGTGTATATTTTTTGGTGTTAATCTAATATATATTTTTTACAGATTGCAGGACTGTTAACACCTCATCAATTTATCTCAATGTTCAATTGTGATTTTTGTATAATAATTGAAGGTAAACTTACCAATAACATTTTTTTTTAATCAAGACTACTGCATATTTCCATGTTAGTTGTACAGTGTGAAGTCCATTTACCATTGGATGACACTAAATCACGTGCCTGTTATCACGTGGCCCCTGAGGAAAAAGAGGTGCTTTTTTGGTGTAAATCTGGATTGCTATTCTGTAATATATCACAGTACCTCGTAAAACCGACAGTAAAACCTCCCGGCCTACAAATCACCTGGTCAAAATATGAGTTCACTGTATTATGCGAATACTCTGTTTTCCAAATATCAGGCTGCAAGTTCGGCTTTTCCACCCGGGATTATTCCCGAGCAAAGTTCTTGCGCATTTGCGTCCAGCTCTCAGCGAGCCAGCAGCTATGTCTCGGGATCTCGTTCCGCTGCCTTTCCCCCCTCACTGTCGGGTCTCTACAGGAACAGCGGGAGCATTCATCCTCAGAACCAGAGCATGTATTCCGGCAGGTATGATATTAACGCCAGCTCCTTCAACATTCACAGTCCCACCTATGAACAAAATGTGTCCATGCGTTCTGGAGATGTGTCGAAGCAGTCCGACAGTGGTAAAACGGAGGAGCGGGACAGTGATCAACAAAGTGAAAGCACCTTTCGGATCTATCCTTGGATGAGAATCTCAGGTACGTTAAATTAGATAGGTGTGAAAGAAAACCGAGGGCATCACGTTAGGTAAAACACCTCTGAGAGCAGATCGTTTTCCAGTGTGAGAGCCATAATCCAGACGCCAGTTATCTAAGCAAAACTTTTATAACTATACGACCCCAGAAAGCCGTAATGTTTGTCACTTAAATATTCATTAGTTGGTATTGTATAACTAATAGTCGGCCTGCTTCAGAGTTTGATTGGGTGTCCATCGGTCTCGTCAAAACAAGAAAAGATCTGGGGCACTGGCATCTGGTATTTTGTGTGAGTAACCTTCCAAAACAGATTTCATGTGATCCTTTATAGTTGACTTCCAAATGCGTTTGTAAAAAGCATAGGCATTTGTCGTAAATGTGTTAATTGCTCGGCATGATTTTTGTTTTAAAACAACTGACAGACTGTGCTTATGCAACACCGCGCATGAGCGTGTTATGGCGGCCTGTGAGGCTGCACGGATGTGTACATATTTAGCTAGAAACACGGCTTTCGACGCGTCGATATTGCCTGCTGATTGTAGCTATGCATCCGTACATTTTACAGAAACTTTGCCATATTTTAGGTACATTGCTCGTCAGCGTTGTTTTCAAAAACAAGACTGATGGGGTTTGATCTGTTACGTGCACTAATGTGCGCGAGGGTGTTCCCATCCTGCTTTATATCCTGTATTCACCGTCCTCGGTGTCGAAACAGCTTTCAACAAATATTTCTCTACATATAGATGCATTACTTTAAATGTTTTTTTTTTAATATAAATTCACAAAGCTGACACATTAATAGCAGTACATAATAATATTTCAATAATATCTGTAAATATTTATCTTTAAAAGTTTGAACAAATGTGCATTTTTACATTTTGTTTGTCTCATGTTTACTGATTTTAATTCCACTTAAAGGAGAAAGTGGGAGTCAGTCATTATTTTAGGAAGTATAGGCCGTGTTTTTAACAGGAAACGCACATGGTTTTACATTTGTACTTAACGTGGGCGTCTGTTCCGGACTATCATTCTATATCCTACAGTGTAGCAGTTGCATTTTTTAAATGCTGATTTCACATCGTGTACCAGATGCATCACCATGCAATATTGACACTCAAAAGGAAAACTACGCATATTGTTACAGTCAACGACGCAACAGGATCAGCTATATCCAACAAAATTTTAATGTGGCAGTATTGGTATTGCTGTCTTTGCTATAAACCCGACTGCTTTTGCTCACATAACTATAGTAGTACAACTCCATCACGTCGAAGTGGTTTAATTTAAACACTGAGCTTGCATGTAACCAGGGAGAATACACATGCTGGAAAATATATTAAATATGCTACACGTTTTAGTCGAGAGAGTAATTTCCAAAAGTTTGTTAGAGAAGATTTAATTCAGATACGTTTAGGGCTAAGTACAAAGTGAGTAACTTAGAAGTTCGTAGGAAATCAAAGTAATACATTTTCAACAGTAAACCTGTAGTACCTTCACATTTTCAAGGCAGAATTATTTTTTTCATAACAAATTTTAGATCTGTAAGTAAGTGTTGAGATGCGGATTTTCGTAATGTTATACTACGGGAGCTGTAAGAAGGACATTCCCAGCATAAACATATGGTTATAACCCGTGTTTGCTAAACGTGCTCAAATGCATATGAAGTTACTTGATTTGATATTATTTTTGACCACTTCAAATTAAATAAAATAGAACAGTTATCATAAAGTATTGACATACTTTCTACTGTATGAATTAAACAGAATACAATTACGTCATTCTGTTAACTGTATAGCTTATATAACCCATTTCCTTGGACATGCATTTAAACTTTAGCTTTCGTAAATAAAAAAGTTTTTAATAAATAAATAAATAAAAAAAATCTCATCTTCATCAGACAACTTTTGGTGTGATTTGAAATAGACTGTAGGCCTACATTTTACGTGCGACTGGGGAAAAAAAACCGGCGTAACTTTTTTTTTTTTTTTTTAAATGAAAACTTGGAATATATATTATTTGGAACTATTAAATACTATTAACTATTAAATAGGGATGACAAATTTAAATAGGAGCCTGGCGATTTGTTAGGATTCCAAAACTTAGGTTTGATTCGTGTGTGTGTGTGTGAGCCCGAGTGTGTGTTTATGTGTGCAGTACCATTAATATTATAAATTAAGCTTCAGTGTTTCTGCCTTTGGTACTAATTAAAAAAAATCTAAGAAGTATTTGTGGATGTATTAGTAAAAGTTAGCTAATGTTGCGACATATAACTAGTTAAATTAATATCACCGATTGTTAGCAAAAAAACAAACAAGACAAAAACATAATCGCCCCAACAGCAAGTTATTTAGAAGTATTGACTGTAGTAGTACACTGGTATTCATTTTTTTCAAATTATGTATATTCATATTAATATTTTCGTAATCGATATGCTATATCCATATTTCATATATGATATTATGTATATGTATATATTTAATACATTGACGCAAACCTCTAGAATGTCTGTTCAATGTACAAAGTATTATCTTTGGTATTAATGTTCAATTCAATGCATGTCTTAATATATTGTCGCTATTCTAAGGTGTGGACAGAAAGCGAGGCCGGCAGACCTACACACGATACCAGACACTGGAGCTTGAAAAGGAATTCCACTTCAACCGCTACCTGACGAGGCGGAGACGCAGTGAAATAGCCCACGCTCTCTGTCTCTCTGAGCGCCAGATCAAAATTTGGTTCCAGAACCGACGTATGAAATGGAAGAAAGAGAATAAGGTTACTGATCTAAGTTCCTGCACCGAGGACAGGCTGGGCTGCGAGGAGGAGGAAGCAGAAGAAGAGTAGTGAAGAGTTTATACAAGTCAGTCGAGTAATAGTATACTAGAATGACATTCAATCCGATATTGGCATTCATTTTCCCATTTTAGGACAATGAAAGTAAAGAACCGCACTACCTATTTGTATTTTGAAATAGTAGGAATTTATATGTCTACTTATGAAATCACATTCATTTAATTTTGTTTATATTTTAAGTATTTCAATCTTAGGTTTTACGTTTTAAGATGCTTGCGTCCTGGTTAGCAGAATCCAGTGCGATACAGTTTGCGCGTATTCGTGTTGTAAGTTACTTTTGAAAAGAAATCATAAAGCATCCAAAAAGGGATATCGTACATCGTAGTATATCTATATTGTACATACAATAAACATTTACATCGCTGCATTTTAACTTGATGCGTATGGTTATTCCTGTTTTGTAAATAACCTTAGATTAACTTTCCTAAACAGTGGACCACAAGCAGTAGGTATTACTTTTTTTGTCTGAAGGATAACACTGTGAAATGTTGAATTTTTGCATGTGTAATCTTTAGTGACAATAAATAAAAGGAATTTTATTTATATGCATTTGAATGCTATTTTAATTATTACAGTCTACAATCTTCCTTATTCTTTTCTTCTTCTTCGTCGTCTTCTTCTTCTTCTTCTTCTTCTTCTTCTTCTTCTTCTTCTTCTTCTTATTATTATTATTATTATTATTATTATTATTATTAATAATAATAATAATAATAATAATAATTTATATTATCAATTCACAACTGTCGTAGTACAACTCCATCAAGTCAACATAGTTTTATTGTGGTGGTGTTGTTGATTCGTTTTATGGCTGTATTGAGGCTGGTGTAAAATATGATACTACTTTTGATGTTTCCTTTTTCGTAAAATGAACACCTCCGCAAGATTAAAGTATTGAATGCTATAATTTTAGAAGCAATACAAACAACATTATTTAAGCACGTCCTTTGAAAAGTTTCCCCACATTGCCATCAGTTATTGTTTCTACTATTAATTTTACAACTATTGTTATGAAATGGGTCATTTGAAGTTTTCACTGTTTCACTGGCCTCTTGGTTAAATTTATCGGCAAGTAAATATGCAAATTATTTATCAAATGTGGATACAGAAAATCTGAAGGCAAGTACATTATTATTGGACCCAGGATAAGTGTATGTGTCAGATTGGCCTACCTCAAAATATTTCTTTGAGCCATACACCTAAAACTGTCTACAAATGTGGGAACGGGGTATTACTTTACTAATTATAATATGTATAGCATGGCTATAGGAACAACAACCTGAATTTATTCAGCTTACATATAATGCCGCATTAGTCGTCGCATCGTTATGTGGAGTCTGAATACACACTTGTGTGTGGTTATAGATTTAAAAGTTACTTAACCGGTTATTGAAAACACGTTTTCTTTTATTTCCCTTAGATCTGAGCTAACCTTCTTAGCATGTTCGGTCTGTTGTGCGTTGTTTTCAAATCAAGTGTTTTCATGTCTTAATCAGGTGAGTCAACTAAGAATGTTTTCATTTGCATTCTTTTCAGTCTATCGAAAATTATTTTCAGACTGTCCTACATATCATGTATTTAAATTATCTAAATTTTCTCAGTACATCTCCGGCAAAGCAATTTCGCTGGAGTTTATTAATTTTAAAAAAATTGAAGATTTTGTGCGTGAGCCTAAACATTTTAATCACAAACATAGGTATTAGCTTGAAAACGCACACGGACAGCTCTTTAGGGTTTGTAGAAAAAAAAGATGGCGACGGTAAGATGACTGCTTCTAAACCACTCGCGAAGAAATGCAATAAATTCCTTGTTGTTTTATGAAAATTTACAACTTTGTGATAGAACTTTATGAGTGGCTGAGTTCTAGGATTGGCCGAGGACGGTCATGTGGATAGTTAACCGTGAACATGAACTTTTTATGATTTCCCAAGTGGTTATATTGGAGCATTCTTTTGGTCACCGCGCCTTCAGTAGCAACACTGCCCTCCTTAAAGGTTCTTGGCTCCTCTTCATTTTTTTATAAATGAAAAATATCAATTTGCTTAGTGTCATAGTTCATGATGTCGATGAACAGAGTACGCGAACAGCCTACTCCGTGCTGCTATGCTAATGCGCCCTGGTCTGATTGGGATTTCCGCTACAATGAAGGGTGAATAAGAAATCTGGGCTCGATGGAGATCATCTCATTTTTCATATAGGGATCTTTCTCACTTTGCTAGCATAAATGATAGGAATGGAGGAGACGGAGACTTGCGCTAATGGCGGAACAGATTGGAGCAACTATAAGGTCAGACTAAAAGCAAGAAACTAACGATTTCCTCTGGGCCATCAAGAGGCGTAATGAAGGATTATAAACAAAGGTAGGATTTGGTCTCCTTCACCATTCGTTCTTCATGCTTTGTATCCTAAACATAGCGTTTGAATCCTAAACACATATGCGTTAACAAAGTATGTCTTTAGAAATGCGGCATTACGTGTACTACATATATTCTACCGGATATGTGAACTTCTGGCGTTCAGATGAATTGTGACATATCACACAAGTTGTTCCGCATCCACAACTTGTATCTATTTGTAAGCTTAGAATAACTTTCAGTGTAATCAGTGCTTACTTAGAATTGGTTTATGCATTCTCTCTGCTACTTCGCTTCTGAATGCTAGTAATTTCCGGGTGTAGCAGAGACCGCGGTTTAATAGTTGTGTGTCCTGAATTTTGATGAAACGTCTTGGTTCGGTCTCACCTGGAGGCGAACTGCTATGCGACATTCTGTCCTGTCCGTGCTCGGCTTTGCGCAAGAACGAAAAATCAATAAAGCAAACCACAGCTATCATAACCATTTCATTCAACAATTATTAAAACATACTGTTATGAAAAACCAAGCCAGAAAACGCATCGTTTCATTTTACACGTGATGAATTGCTTCCCAATAAAATAATATGAATGAGAATCGGCAATACCATTTGTTGCATACCTTAAATAGTGCAGAATTTGCTTTGATAAGCACTATATGCCTTACGAAAAAAACTGTTGTTTATATTGCTGTTATGTGTTTTACCATTACGTGTGCTACGACATTTGGCCTACATTTGAATTCTACCACTGCGGTTGTTGCCAGATGTGACGATATTCCTAGCGGCCATAATTACGGCAATTGCGTGAATGGCATATATTTACTATTTTTCAGTAGTGCCTGGTCACCCAAATAAGACACTGAAACGTGTTTCATGTTATTCCTGTATTTGGACGACCTCACATTAATAAAAATATAATTCTGAACAAGGTGGTTTTTATTATATATAAGTGATAATTGTGTGTTTATATAATTACGTATTATATATGACTTTACTTTGGTTATAAAGTCTACGTATAGATTTCTTCTTTAAACTT
>JAODLC010000100.1:28367442-28379052 GCA_026781145.1 Hippopotamyrus pictus | reverse complement strand
TATATATATATGATTCTTGGGGGTCGTGGTAAAATGAGACTGTCTAGGGTTCCTCGATTTAATTCATTCCAAATCTGCAGTCGTTCTGCGTCAACCTTCAGCGATTCTCTGCTCTTTGAGGCCATCTAGTGTTCATTTGGCAAAATAATTCCAAAAAAATCTTCAGAGGCCGTGGCAAATGGGAACTGGAGGAAGTGATCTTGTGTGTGAAAAGTGTTGCCTCGTTTTTCGCAACGAAACTAAGGGCAATAAAAAAGAAGTCGGGTTTGGCTTATTGCTGGTGGGGGGAGAAGAACAATAGGAAAGATGCCGTTGAGCGTAGATTTTCGCTGTTGCATACTTCTCTAAACCAAGCTCTTAGTAGTATTTGACATGCTTAAGTTGCACACATCCATCGTCCCCTGTCCCAGGCTTAAAACCACTGGAAGTGAGAAATGTGTCCTTCCGTTTCTTTCGCCCTTCCATAGCTTTTGACTTCGCCCGTGGACGTCCTGGGTTTAAAGGTTACTTTTATCATGTGTTGCAAAACTGCGACCCGTGGCCTCTGCTAAACTTTCACTACTGATTGTCAAACTAGATTTTTCATTTTAGTAATTTGTTCCCTTAAAGCAAAAGATCTGATGAAAATATTAGAATTATTAAACGATTAAAAAAAAAGTGCAAGCAAAGAGCAACAGAATAGTTATTGTTGTTGTTGTTGTTATTATTATTATTATTATTATTACTATTATTATTAATGTTTTATTATTAAAAATACTACTCTACTACTGCTACTACTACTACTAATAATAGTTTATTATTATTATTATTATTATTATAAGACCTACTGTTGCTTGCATTAGTTGATTCCAGATAACTAAATTTGCTTGTTAAAATGGAAGTGAAGCAGATTAAACTGAATAGTGGGCAATAAAATATTAATAGATTTGTCTGTGCGAATGGAACAGCAATTATATAACTTAACGATGTAGCAAACTTAGAACGCAAAATCTGTGAAAGAAACAAATAGACTGCGAAAAGGAGAATGTAGTCTGCAGTAGTTTGTATTACATGACTTGATGTATTCTTATAGAACAGCTATACAGCTATTTAAAACAAGAGTTCTGAAATAGAAACATGTTCATTTGTGATTTAGACCTGTGCTTTGTCTGGTGATTTTAATTCACTCATCCAGTAGAAATCAGGTGTAAAATCAACAAAAAAATTAACTTCCAACAAGTTTGCCCTGTATAAGTTTGGCATTCACATAAGCCTGCAGTACTCTGTTAAACTTATTTTTTTTCTTTTTCATTTCTCTTTCGTCTGAGCGATTCAAAACAATGTATGTATTGTTTTGCGATAAGCACATACGACACAGTTTCCTGCGGGACGTTTATAGCTATTTATTTATTTATTTATTTATGTTGCGGCATATGCATTTACTTGCAGTTTTAAAAAGTAAAACATTTGAATACATTCCCTTTTGTGCTCGCACAAAAAAAACATCTACATGTGATTTTATCGTTTGTTAGTTTTTGACTGTCAGGTGGGAATAATGTCCTATTGATTGAATACGATCGAATCATTGGTGGATATAGGAAACTCGGGTCCTATATGGCCAGTTCAATCACAATATTCCATTATAAGGTCAGCTATTCTATGTCCTTTCCTGATGAGCTAACTTAATTAAAAAAAAAATGAAATAAAATAATGAAAACACACTTATAGTTAATCTTTTTAATAAGCATATAACAAAAACACATTGCACATTTTATATTGAACATGCAAATGCATATATAATACAAAGAAGAGGCGGATTTCAGATAAGTGTATCAATGTTTAAGTACCTCACACCACGCACTTAATGGTAAAACCATATTTGTACTGTGCACTCTATAATATAACGCAAAAGCACAACATTCACATTATATAATACAGTATATACTTCAACGTCACGTGAACAGAATTATGATCAAATGACTAAAAAGCAAACAAAAATATTTCCGAACATCACATAAGTAGGCAATTATATAATATCTTATACTTACACGTTGTCCGACACTCAAATTGGGAGCTTTTCAAGATAACTTTGTCAAGACAGAATCGGTTCCTTTTATTTTTCAAGTTGAACTTAAATTGTCCTTATAGATATACATGCTGGCAGGAGTTTCCGTCTCCTTTCCATGCTCGTCCTTCCATTTTCCACTTATTTCCGCCTCCAAAGAAACGTTTCTATCTTTGAATCCAAACGCTCCACAAATTAAAGTTCTGCAAAGCGAAGAAAATGTACATTATTAAACTGACAGCTGGGAAGTAGTTTCCCTTCAGCATAGCCTTGTAGAACTTTACCGTGCGTATTCCACGTGAACACTTGGATATTACTTTTAATAGAACACTTTGAAAATGAAATTTTGCGTGCATTTAATTGTGTAAATGCAGATGGGAAGTGCATATAAAACATCCACATTTTCTGCATCAGGTCACTTTATAATTAATAAAATATTATAACGTTCGAAAAATAAAAGTTTTGTTTATATTTTTTTGTTAATAGTATTTTTATGATGCAAATATTAAGTTGATAAAGATATCTAATACTTTGTCACTTTCATATTTTTACTCTAAACGGAAGAGGTTTGTATTATTTTTAGCTTTAACTTTTTTTCGCGTTATTTTTCCCTGATTTTGTATGTGAGGCAAAATAGATGGCTTTTCTACATCAAAATAGCACGCAAACAGTAAAATGCTTTATTATTGTCTACCACATGCTACAGAGAAGTCGAATTGAGTAAATCGATAAATTACTTTAGTACATTGAACCGATCATATTGTCCTTGCACTGTTTAGTATACGGAAGACGAATGAGACGATTTCCAAAGAGATCTCTGCACTGAAAATTTGTTGTAGGTTTAGTCTTGAAGTTATAATTTATGCATATATGTATTGTTTTTATAATTCGCAAAAAATCATTAATAGGATTTCATTATCTATAACTAAAACGTTAAGAATTCGTGCAAAAAGTAAAACCGAAACCTATTAACGAAAATATTTGCGTATTGCACCCAGGCGGAATGATATGATATGCATATATATTTAAATATTATTAAATGCATTTTATATATATATATATAGTAAAATTTGGATAAAAAAACAACATGCACAGGTAAATCTGAATAAATCTGGTTTTGAAGACGAGGGTTTGCCCACAATGGGCTGAACTGTAAGTTTTAACGCACCATGTAAGAATGTGTGTGTGCGTGTCCGCGTAGTAATATGAATGTGTGTGTATGTACGTGTGTTTAGTTTTGAGTTTTCAGTCCTTGAATGATTCAGATTGCGTGATTTCATTGGAAGGAGAAAGGAGACATCTAAGCTTTCTGGTTTGCGCTGGGGTCCCCGGCGCATGCAATCAGAACCCCCTCATGGGTGCTATTTTGCTATCACAGAAGCTCGTGATTGGTCAACCACTGATCAGATGGTATAGTTCCCCTCTGTCCCACACTGGCACCTCGCCACCCCCTTTCAGCTAAAACCCAATCTCCGATAAACTACTAATAGCTAAACCACTTGGAATATATAACACAACAAATCATAAACCCAGGAAAAGAACGGTACCCTCCCAATGAGTTCCTATTTTGTAAATTCAACTTTCCCTGTTACTCTGCCCGGAGGACAAGAGTCTTTCTTGGGACAGATACCGTTATACTCCTCTGGATACACGGATCCTTTAAGACACTATCCCGGAGCTGCATATGGAGCTACCAGTGTCCAGGACAAGTCTTACCCATCTTATTATCACCAAACTAACAGTGGCTACGGCCGGACAAATACCGCTGCTAGTGCGTGCGATTATGCAGCAGCCAGTTTTTACAGAGAAAAGGACCCCGCCTGCGCGTTCGCCAGCCTAGAAGAACATTCGCTTGTTCTAAGCCCAGACCAGCGGAAATCAGACTCTACAGGGCAAAGTAAAAATATATTCGCTGATAACGATGAACTGAAGTCGTCTGCACCAGTCTATCCGTGGATGCAAAGGATGAATTCGTGCAATGGTGAGTCAGTACCTTCTGTCATTTTCGTGTTGTTGTTCTCGATAATTTGAAGAGTGTGGCTTCCATCCTAATGTACAGTACACGGAGCAGACTTTACAGTGGAAAAACAACATCGCTGTGGCAGTCAGAGAATACTATCTCAGGCTGAAGCTAGAGGGAGCTTAACCATTGCAAAGTTTTGGTGTGCTGATGTGATATTATCAAATTACACCTTTATACAGTAACACTGGACCATTTGCTTACATCATATATACCATTTTATTAAATTAATGCACCGGTGCGTGCTTATATTCAGTTTAACACGTAGTATTAATGCATTAAGTATTGATGCATAGCTGCAAATATGCTAAATAAATGCATTTACGTTCGTTTTTGAGGTGGGACTGTCTATTTATCATTTAACGATCCGAATAAACCGCCCAAATTGTCGTTATACCGTAAATAATCTGTAGGCAGTTTTATTTATCTAAATATAGTAATAAATTGACTTCGTGTATCACATTCTCTATGGGAATGGAGTCGTATTTTTAAAAAGAAAAGCTTTTGTTGCGTATTATTAGAAACAGTAATAAAGCTCTCGTTATAATTAGTAACATAATAGGGAAACTGATTTTTTTACAGTAAGGGCGGAAAGTACTTAAAACATCATTTACTGTTGTTGCCTGCAGTAGCATTAACAGTCGTGATAGCTGTCATTGTCATTGCAGCTGTGGTACTAGATGTATTTTTGTACGATTATTGTATAATTGCATTCCTGTTGTTGTTGTAACTGTGCTACACATGTACATGCTTGTCATTGTCATAACTATGTCTTTTCTGACTGATTTTGTATAGGGACTTTTGGGAACACCGGCCGCAGAGGTCGTCAAACCTACACCCGATACCAGACGCTGGAGTTAGAGAAAGAGTTTCATTTTAACAGGTATCTGACCAGGCGGCGTCGAATTGAGATTGCGCACGCACTGTGCCTGACTGAACGCCAGATAAAGATTTGGTTCCAGAACCGCCGGATGAAGTGGAAAAAAGAAAACAAACTGATAAACTCTTCACAAAACACAGCTGACGAGGAAGAAGAAAAGAGGACGGAATAATGGACAAGAAAAAGGAAAAAAATGCAAATGACTAGTGTGCAATTGAATAAAATGGAGTTGCCTCTTTTTAAAAATGTGCAGCAGTTTAGTCATGCTAAGATATCTTGGTGTAGCATTCCAAACGTTTATCGCATTTCCATTTGTGATTTTTTACTATTTCGGGAAAACTATATGTTTGTGCCTCGTCTTCTCTTATGACTAAGTACCGTGTCAAAACTAATTGAAATACGTGTCATTCTCATTATGATATTTACGCAGAATGTAATTAAAAGGAAACTGCTCCTAACACATTGATATAGTGTATTTCCTTTGAATTTCTCTTTGAATGTTACCGACGTGCAAACTCTGCGAAAGGATAATAAGCGAATTTATTACAGAGTGCAAAGCAGATTACAAAAATTGATTACAGTATTTATGTTTTATTAATTTTATATGTAAATGTGTTTGTACATTTGTGCTGGAAGGTATCTAATCAGTCAGTATGTTTTGGTAATTTTAAAAGCTAAAGAACTTGTTGTAGGTGTAATAAGGATACATTTGGGACAACAGCCTGTCTAATAAACTCCAGTGAAAAGTAGTTTAAAATTTTCTGACGGTTTCAGTTGTGCTGCCATATTAAATCAAACCTTCCGCTTCAGGTGAACACTAATATATTGTTTATTTACTGCAGACATGTGCATAACCTTATCTATACCACAGATAACATACGTGCAGTGACGATTGGGAGTCAAAAACTGAGCGGGGGAATGAAAAAAAAATAATGTTTAACTCTAATCCAGGTATGCTCTGACACGCTGCTAGGTTCAACATCTTTTAATGGGTTTTAGAAACGATCCGTACAGTACATCCTTCAGATATGTTAAGGGTCCAGACCATTTCAATTTGAAGCAAGACCTCAACTTCCGAATGCAAAAACCTAACAATATCCAAGTCTAATTTGTCACAATAATTCACACCTAAAGGAATATAGAATGCGAGCGTGTGTGTGTGTGTGTATTTATCCATCCCTCTTTGAAGAGTTAGGCTCTTAGCGGCTATTACGACTAAATGTTGAAAATCTCAATAGATAATAGATGCTCCTAACGTCACCTCATAACTAATGTAAATGATTTACATCAAAACCAGAAAATTACTATAGTTATTTTTTTACACAAACTAGAAGATTCATCCTCCTTTCCCATCACTATCATTGCACCACACACCACGCACCACCTGCAACCACCGCAAACAATTGCCTATCAACATGTATGTGCGTGTGTTTCTGTACTATATATGACGGATATTTTTGCGCTTTGAACATGCATAAAGGCGTAGTCATAAGAAATCGGGGCAAATAACCCACGAAATCGCATAAAAGCTTGATTTTATTTTTTCGTGAAGCGTGTTTGATTTAGTTTCAAGATCTGAAGGTTTTTTTTTACTAAAGCTGCTACTATGGCAAATGTTAACCTGAAGACTACATTGATTACCTCTATATCTAATCGATGTAACAAGTAACAATTAACTAGCCACTTATACTTCACGACGTTAGAAACAGTATCAAAGGTTATTTGGAAAAATTTTCTTTACATATTCTGACAATTTTTCCAAAAGCCCCATACAGTTCGATGCCAACCTAAGTATCTTAAATAACTCTAATGCTAACGGGCTACTGGTAAAACAATTTCAACTATTAAAAACAACGGTTCACATCTTGTCACTCTGGAAAATACTAGCTTTCTTTAACTTTTACGGTAGTCGATGTTAGTCTGTCCGTTTTATATTGCTGTGTTTCATTTTATAAACGATAGAAATCACCCTGTTTGTGACTCTGTAAACTAGGTATTTGGTACATACTCAATCACCATTTTAATATTAGGAGAAATATTAAATACAACAAAAAGAATATGTGTTCAACGTTGAAGAAATAATAGATAAAAACGAAATAAAATTGGAAAGAGATTATTTTGCGCTGCAATAAATTATGTTCCCAGTAGGTGACGCTCTCTGCCAACATGGAGCACAACCTTGCTATTGAGAAGCACACATTGCGTTGAGCTTAACGATTCTCATCTCGTCATCATTTGTAACCACAGAGCATGAATTACCTCTTGAAGTCATCAGTGAGAATTTACGACTGGTCAACAAAAGCACGTGATTCCTAAACGCACCCCCACCCCCATATTTGGCTGCATACATAGCAAAAACGAAGTACAGTGCATTGCTATAATTCATTAATACATCATAAATCGTGAAGCACAGCGTTATAACGACCAAGATCTACAAATCAAGCCCTCTACAATAACCTAAATGAGCTCTTACTTTGTAAACTCGTTCTCAGGGCGCTACCCAAATGGCCCCGACTACCAGTTACTAAATTATGGAACTAGCAGCAGCGCTATGAACGGTTCGTACAGGGACTCCGGCACGATGCATTCGGGCTCTTATGGCTACAGCTACAATGGGATGGACTTAAGCGTCAATCGTTCAACCACCAACAACCACTTTGGGGCTGTTGGGGATAACTCCCGGGGTTTCCAGTCTCCAGCCCCGGAGTCTCGGTTCAGACAGCCGTCTAGCTGCTCGCTTTCGTCTCCCGACTCCCTTTCTTGCGCCAACACCGAAACTCTGGGACCCAAAAGCTCCTCTCCCCCTTCCGACCAGAGCAACACCACCGCCAGCAATAACCTCAACAACAGCACACATTTCACAGAATTAGACGAAACTAGCGCTTCTTCTGAGACCGAAGAAGGTACCCACAGAAGCAGCAATCCCACTACCCGGACACAGCAACAGGAATCTACCGCAACCTCCACCACAGCATCGACCGATGGGCAAGCGCCACAAATATTCCCTTGGATGCGGAAGCTACATATTAACCATGGTATATATGCCGACGCATTGCAAACTTGCCTTTAGTATCGATACAATTGTTGTAATGCTTTTTGTTCATCTAATGTTTGTAGTCGGGTTCATCTTTTCTTTAGCACTAACTCCAAAAAGCGCCACAAATCTCTTAAATGTAGGCTAGCAAACTCACAGAGAATGGAGATCGAGAACGAGGGCATAAACAGGAAGCACCGTTAAGTTTTCATTTAACTGTAAACTTATCTTTATTGCGTGTGGTGAGTTGTTTATATTTGGGGAAGAATATCAAAAATAAATTTGAATGAACTAGAAAAAACACGAAACCGAAAAGTTGTGTTATGTAGCTATTGTGGACCAAGAACTAACACGTTAAAAAAGATATTCGACCCTTGGAATTACAGTTAGAATTGAATGTTTAAGTCAGGGCAAGAACAGATTCGAAGAAAAATCGTCACTGTATTCATCAATGTATAACATTTCTTTCTTACACACCACCACGAACGTGCAGATCTACTTAAATATTGGTTATTGCCATGTACATGTGTGCTATTATAAAAGTTGATTATATATTGTTAAGCATTATTGTCTGATAAAATGATATATTTTCAGTAATGGTTATTCTTACGTTTTGTCCATGCTATTCAGATATGACTGGACCAGATGGGAAAAGGGCCCGAACTGCGTACACCCGCTACCAGACGCTAGAGCTGGAAAAAGAATTTCATTTCAATAGATATTTAACTAGAAGAAGGAGAATAGAGATAGCCCACGCGCTATGCCTGTCGGAACGACAAATTAAGATATGGTTCCAGAATCGGAGGATGAAATGGAAGAAAGACAATAAACTGAAAAGTATGAGTCTTGCAACTGCAGGTAGCGCCTTCCAGCCCTGAATATTACCCATACAAATGAAATGAGAAGGAAAATGGGGAAATAAATAAATAAATAGATAGATAAAAATACTATTCCTCTGAGTACTGTACAGCGCAGCACCTTCGGTATGTTGTTGATGTTTTAGACATCTTAAAATTCCAATATGGTACTGCTAACATAAACATGATAACTTGTGTTTAACTGTTGCTGTTTTTATTGCTATGGTAATTATTATTTTAAATAAGAAGAATGCTCTCCAATGCCTGTTGCTATTGTTACACGTATAGTTTATGTGTTAAGTGCTATGGTGATGCTTTCTTGAAGGTTAGCATGTTTCACGTGAACTCTTAAATGTTATAACTTATTTACGATCTATAACAAGTGTATAGTTCTAAGTTTACAATAATATGAAATGAAACAGTATAGACTAGTTGCAGTTGCAGTGCTTTTTTCAGAAGCCACATTGTGTGTTCCATATTCTCTTTAATGTTACATTCGTGTTAACTTCCTTTATTCTTATCGGGTTATTAGATCGTTGACTTTTCTGGAAAAAAAGAAAATTATTGTAAGGACTAGCCTCTTGTCTCCGTACATACGTGTGTATAATTCTGTTAAAATTGCAGTTGTATATTGCTGGATCACCCCTATGTCCCAAACCAGATGTAAATATTACACATTTTTATTGTGACCAATAGATTATTTGTAGTGGGCAGAGTGAATAACAAACGTTCTGTGGAAAATGGCAACTGTCACGTCGGACTGCCTGTAAGCATTTTGCCAATAAGCTTTTTGTATTTGTTTGTAGCTTAACTTGAAGTAAAAATCAACAAGACAATAAAGTTTCTCTTACGTAGATCAAATGTCTTACTCATTCTAATCCATCTGCTAGTTATCTCAATGTTATTATACTATTTCCTTGGTATAAACCATAGACTGCAGTAACAGAATCTTTAATCAACACATGTCTATGCCTGTACGTATTTGTACGATTATTCCTGCGTGTGAGCGCGTCAGAGCAAAAGCAAATTAAATAATGCTGACATGTAGAACTCCGTAGATTTTGAGGAGTCTTGAATCTAAATCGCAGGCAGCTTTTGAAAATGGTTATTCAGCATAGCGATAAACATCATTCCGTCCTCATTTATAATCTTTAAAATCTTGTCACTTATGATACAAGATTTTCCCACAACAATATAAGCCACTTTCAATGGCAAGGCAGAGCAAGCCATTAATGACTTAACTGAAAAATAATGTAACAGCATACATAATGTTTTCACGCAATTCACTTACACAGCTTGGATTTTGGAAGTGTCCGTCCTATGAGAATTTTGTTTTCAGTTTGAATGATTTTCGCAGTAAAAGATACATCCCCCGCTAATCAAGATTAGGCTTCGTTCACAATAAGCAAACTTTGAACTTTCAAACTTACCAATTACTCCACCACTTATGATACTTCATACGCTATTTTTGAGGGATGATCAGCAGTTCTGCCAAGAAAACTGTAGCCGTTTGCCATTGCCTGTCTTTAGAAATTTTGCTTTGCCAAACTATACCAAAAGTAGCTATGACATTTACATGTCAAATGGATGAGGGTTTTATCTTCAAGTTAGATCGTAAAAATTACCCAGGCCATAGACAGATACCCCTCACTGGCTCTCAAAAGTCACGTGGGATCCATAAAGTTAGTTTTATGGTTTTGGGGAGTTGACAATGTACTATATATTTCACATTCTAGAATGTAAGTGACGGTTTAACTGCTTCGAAGAGATTCCAAAGGGTCAGTAACAACCAGGGACATTGCAGAGCCAGTCCTAGACTTGCCCTGTTCTCCGTACATGCCTTGATTGCCATCCGATTTCGTCACTGGGTTATATTTTGAGGAGGAAATCGAATGATAAAGGATTGTTTCACTTTAAAGTAAGAGCAGATTCTTCACAACCTAAATTTGCTGATGACCGTATCTTGGGCTAGGAAGGAAGGCGGGATGAACCCATCCAATCGTGGTGTCATTACTAATAGCCCGTTTGACTTTCCTTCCCAGTTGATTGCAGTGTTGGTGAGTCTTTGGAATTCTGTACGTTTACTCAGTTATAAAACATTATACATTAACTAATTAAGAATTTTAGATGTGTGCATTTGTGTATACATGCATGTAGCCTGTCCCTGGATGCCTGTCCTGAAAATCTATATTAATCCGTATAGCTGTACTATCCTATTTTCTATGAATATTGTGTGGTATTTTGCCTGGTATATATGCAGAAGTCTGGTACATTCGAATGTTCAAAAGCGTTTTTTGTTCAGTATAATCATATTTAAATGAGTTGTATTCCTGTATAAGTTTAGTTCTTAATGAAACAACAAGCAATTAAATAAAATGTACATTTGGGGCATACGTTTAAAGATGTTTCTCTTAACGAGTTACATGTATTGAGTACAATGAGTAGATTTTAGATGCAAGGCTCAAAGTAGGATATAATATTGCAAACCCTCCCCCCAAAAAAACAAATTCCTCTGATTTTTTTTTTAAATTCTATCAGAATTTATTTAGCACGTCAGTGAATTAAGATGTAGAAGTGTATGGTGTTTTCGAGGCAAAATTAGAGATTGATTTTTCATTGCAATTTTTACATTCTTAAACGGGCGTAAAAGTGTAATAAAAAGTAGGAAACAATGCAAAAAATATCGAGAGAACCGCTAAAAGCCACCTAATACAAAGCATTAGACTACTTTTAATTGATAAAGGGGAAAAGGGGGGGGGGGGGGGGGGTCCAAAT
>JAODLC010000100.1:28350172-28367342 GCA_026781145.1 Hippopotamyrus pictus | reverse complement strand
GGGGGGAGGGGGGGGGGGTTCCAAGTATCTCTAGACATGCCTGGCTACTTCAGCTTTGGTAATTAAAAATTTGATTCTTATTGCGGTGTCTCTTCAGTAGTGATATAGCGCAAAGCTTCATAGGCAAGTCACGGGACATCAAAAGCTTTTTAGTAGTTGTTTTCTATTTTTTGTCGGCAGTTATAAAACAAAGTTTCTGAAAATACCGAAATAGCTTCCAAGCGACAGAGCTGATTGAACATCACTCTATATCGGGTTTGTATGCTTAACGCTAAAGTGCTGACAATATAAAGTACATGGTTGCAGATGTTTTGCATTTATACTATTATCCTACATCAGATTGTATGGTAGTTGCCTTCGTTGATGGATGTGTTTAGGTAATTAAAATAGTTCTTAAAATAGTGTCACCTTTACACCTTCATTTTTAACCTTTAAAGTACATTAATGAAGGTAATTTGGAAACTTATTGTAATATAAGCTTATAATATAAAAAGCTTTACCATTTTTGTTTAGACCAAATCGGCATTTGTCTGTATTTTGCATTCTAAACTTAATGCCACCCTCTGGTATATATTACAGTATGGTCTTGGGAGGTCATCCATTTTTCCTCCCCTTTAATAAACTAAGGAAGTTTAAGGGAGTAAACAGGAAATCAAAGCTCTAACTGTGAAGAAAGGCCAGGACTTCCATTCCATTTTTCATCAGTTTCCTTTCTTTAATTATATGGTCAGGAGGTTCAGCCCTTCGGCCTACACTTATGCACAAAATCTCTGCAGTGCAACAGACTGAGATATCAGAACTGGCAACCCATATTACAGTGTTTCTAGTGCAGTTTTCAGAGATTTTTCCGGCCTTCACGTGGGTTTTCCTCCTGTATATTAGACTGAAAGCAAACATCGATGAAGAGCCCTTGCCCCTGGTTTGGCATCACAGATACTGGTAACAAGCACCTGTGTAGTCAGTGGCATAGTTCAGAAGATTTGTTCATACTAAAGACAATCTCATTACTTTACTGGAAAGATGCCATTATATATGAACCTAAGGCACTGGAATTGTTTTCAAAAACATCGTCCCAGGTGCCTATTTATAGTCAGAACCTAGCATTAACTTTGATATTCAGTATTATCAGAATACAAAGCATACTTTTCCTTTTATCTTGCAAAATGAAGTTATATATAATAAATGAATAAGCAAATAAATAAACCGACAAATAAATAAATAAGTAAATAAACAAATAAATAAACAAGCAGGCTCTAGTGGCACAGGTTCTAAACCTTTTCAACAAAGCAATTTTAACGTATTAAATTGCCATTTTAACAGTGTAATGTGTTTTGCATATTGATAGGGGTAATCTGTGAGCAGATCTCATCAATAATTCATAGGAATGGGATCATCGCGAGGTCAGCAGACGAGCTGTGCAAAAAGACTCTATTTCGAAGCCAAGGCTCCCTACAATACAATGAGTTCATCTGACACAATTATGCTTTCCCTGGGATATCAACACGACAATTGAAAAAACTAGAGCTTCAGTTTTGTTTGCTTCTTATTTCATTTCTCGATGTCAGGTACTTACCTAAAACTTTTTGCAAATTTAAAATTTTGAATTTCAATGGTTTTTGAATTTTGTTACTAAAGTGTGTGTGTGTGCGTGTGTGTGTATGTGTCTGTACGCGTATTTGTGTGTAATTTCCATCCTTGATTTTCGTCTTTCGACCAAAGTTTCTTACGTTACTTAGTAATAGTACTAATGAGTTTGTGCTAAGTATTTGATTTTTTTTACCGTATTTAATTTTAAAATGATAAAAAAAGCAATGAATGATATTTAGTGAACAGTAGTATGTTAAGGAATAAGTCTGAAACGCCCAGAGTACGCCATTCATGCAGTAGTATGAAGTGCTCACTGTTCCAGGAAGGTTAGAGTAATTATTGATTATGTGGCGCATATGAAACCGAATTTAGAGGGCTTATTGCCTAGCAGTTGGTTTTCTGAATTTTTATGTCTTATGCATCAGTTTATAATCTCTATAGATTCAATAACATAAAGCGACATTGAATGCGATACTGGTGGAAGCTAACGCGGTATTACCAAACTCATATTTTATTAATTGAATTATTATTTCAAGCATATTTGCTACAGTAAAAAACTTTAATGCTACCAATCCGCACCTCATTTTTTTATTTTCTAAGCCTCAGCAACTGGCCTGACACTACTAGCCGTTATCAGAATGTTGGAAAGTTTTTGGTACAATATTGAATTGTGAACAAAACATCAGAACATATCAGCTACATTGACTGATACGTTTATTTACTTCGGTCTAAATGTTTTAGTATTCTAGCTACCTTTGAATAGCAATGATTAAACCGACAACGATAATAATAATGTTTATATAATTTAATGTGTTTTATTTTAAATACTTATTTTTTTGTTGTAACCAAGTTTTTTGTTTGCTTGTGTGACGAAGAAATCTATGAAAATACCTGTCAAGAACGAAAAATGCAAACATAATTAGAAAATTATTGTTAATTCGGGCGCTTTCCGATTTTTTTAGGATTAAAGTAACCGGCACAGAGAAATATATATATTCCAACAACTAAACCAAATACTTTGCCCATTTCAACATCACGGTCCAAGATAATTAAAAATAAGATAATTCTGTGTACGAATTTTTGATTTTCACATATCTTGTGTGACACTTATAAGCATGCACGCTTTTATTGTTAAGACTTGAATTTATTTCATTTTAAACGCTGTAACGCCTCTTTATCGCCAGCAGAGCCCGCTTTAGACCAAGTTCACCACCATTCTTTGAACGCTCTCATACACCTTTCTGTTTTTTACGATGGAGCGTCTTTCTTTTTCATCGACTCCTTTCGTTTTACCAGAGCAACCAAATATCTAGTTTAAATTTAAACGTGTTGCCTTACTCTGCATATCTTACTAAACATCGGGTAAATAATAAAGCTGTACATGAATAGTGTTCTACCCTTCCAGATCTTTTGAAAATAATCCGTGAAATATGTTAATAATGCCTCCGTGTATCTTGTTTTACCTCCCCTTACGTTTATAGAATTCTGCATTACTTGCACAAGCGACAAAATATCAAATGGGCCCCTTAAATATTTCCCTCCATTCGTATGAAGTGAAGGTGAAGCCGGCTTGTTAGCGCAGCTGTATAGCCGGAGGGGTCAAAAAGTTGAGGGTCAAAAGTTTACGTCGTGCGTGACTCTGTCAGCAGTTGACTCTGAATTCTAGACCAATTGCTGGATGTCAATGACAAAAAGAATAGGAAAAAATGGGAAGAAATGGAGAGGGGGTGTAGGATGCACGAATAGAAATTATTTAAAAGCAAGTAAGGGGATTGAAGTGTCGACCTTCATAGTGTCCCAACCAAAGCAGGGCAAAAGTGAAAAATGGATAGACAATGTAGTGATGGAAAGATATTCGATGGGCGGGGGGGGAGGTTGGCAGGGGCATAATGCTATCTTTTCTCGTTCACGAAGTTCACGAAGCGGGTTTTATAATGTCCACTTGTTACATCTAAAAATATGTTTTTTAAAAAAGTTGTCATTATGCATAATTTAGAGATACAGAATTTCCAGCAATAAATCACTGCAAACCAGACTTTGTTAGTTCTAAATGATGCAACCCACATGATATCACGATTGTTTTGTAACTAGCGATAGTTTGACCACTGAATTACATGAGACATGTAAGTGGAATATGATTAGGTTATTTAAGTAAACATCATAATAACTGTAGAGAACATTACAGCAAATATCACGGATAAATTCATTGTATTTCGATTCCTTATTTTCTTTACAAAACTACAAGCAAATCTAAAAGAAGAACGCATTATTGACTGAATTATGTAGTTCGTTTAAAATATGACAATTTACAGCTGTCAAGATTTTTTGACTACGGCTACAGATGCTTCAAGTTATTCGAATGTTGAAGCTTACTAAATCAGGGTATTCGCGTTTACGTTTTAATTTATTTTTTATTTTGGTCATCTTATGCCAACTTACATATTTAAATATTTATGGGCCTATAGTATAAAAGGAATATTTTCACAATGAAAAAAATAATAACTGAACCGAAGAAAGTGGAAAAAATATAAGGAATTTATAGGCGGATAACGCTGCTAAAGCATATGTATTGCACACCCTCTACGAATTTCGTACACTGCTAATGCACGCTGATAATATTATATTGTATTCTCGTGTAACATATATGTCAAAAGGTCGAACTATTAGTATTATCAGCATTAAAGATACGTTTAATAATAAATGCACCACTATAATGTTAAATTGCATTTTACACCTGGCATCGACTTGAATGAAACGCGGTGGATATTATAAAACATGTTTAGAATGACTCAGTTTGTAAATAACCATGAGCTTTTTGTCTGGTGGAGATTTGCAGTAGCAGGGAACAAATATGCATTTAGCAAATGTATGCATTATCCTGGAAATATTTGAAGAGAATCATCATATAAAGTTAGGGAAAGGTATAATTCAATGTCATTTTATTATGGTTATAAAAGTGGTTAAATAATACTTTTCGCATGGGGTTCATGCAGAGGTCACTGAATTAATTTCTGTTCCGCTGAACCTGCGCCTTTGCCTGGCAAAGCCTTGCTGTTCGTTTTAATATCTATAAACGCCAGCAATTTTAAACATATTAAAGCAACTGCATTTACTTATCGATTTCAATAGAACAATTTAACACTTTCATAAATATTTCTGAATACTCAGAATTTATTTTATAAAAGTCTGTGATACTTATGTCGATTTATTGTAAACTCACTGTCCATGTATTATTTTTTTAAGAAAGAAAAATGGGAAATTGATTATAGAATTGTTGGAAGTATTGGGCAATTGTTTTGTACAGTTACTTTGGAATTTTACCCTGCTTTTAAAATCTGAATCGTATAACTATTTTTATTTTTTAGAATACAAACAGAGAAGGATATTTACGGAAACCCGTGTCAATGTGTCAAACTTCGTACCTCAATGATAGGCATGGTTACATTATTTTGTGAACTTTGCGTTTTATTTAAAAATGTGTTCAATCAAAATGAAAAAAAAAAATACATATCAAGAGGCAGTATTTCTAAATTAAACTGAATTCGGTTAATTTGTAAATATTTATATAATAAACGAATCTCAAGAAGCGTGTCACAGTTGAGCTGTTTTTTAGCCCTGGTGTCTGTATCGAATGAACCCGCCTTCATTTCTCTTCGAAGTAATGACCTAGGCACAATTCAATATAACCAAGCAAGCTATGCATATATTACCATAGAAGTGGCAAGTGGGAGAGACTCGAAGACGGGGTGAAACGCAGGTCAAAGCGTCTAACAAATATTAAAATGTACCGGGCTTACGACACGCCTAGCTGTTTAACAAAGAATGCCAAACTATGAGATTAATACGAAAACTTGCGAGTTCTCAACAAAATGCTTTGGAGCACCTAGTGGTTAGTCACATTTATAATAGTAGTAGTGCTTTGTATGTTTTAGATGTCTTGGGGGATGGTGGTGTAGTATGAGAGAGAGCACTCATTGTCGTTGATACAAGGTTAAAGCGACAATTGCGCGACTGCGGTCGCTTGGCAGAAGACATTGATCCCTAGCTGTGTTTTACCTTAAATTTCCATGATATTATGACTCTATATGCGTTGTCCACTGTCTGATGCCTAGGACTGTTTAACATTCAGTCGCTTAGTAAAACTATTGAAAAGCGGAGCTGGCGCTTTACGACGCCGTGAGGGTGGATGATGCGAGGAAGGTATCACGGAAAGGTCACGGGCTCAACCTGTGGCGCGAGAGAAAGGAAAGGGGTTAGACTCACGGGATGGGGAGCTAAGGATAGAAAGGGATAATAACCGAAGAAGGACCGCATAGTGAGTGAAGGAGGAAATGGAGTTCGAAATCAGGTGAATTGTGCGAAGCTGGTAACAACGCTGAAAATAAGAGTAAGTAGCAGCTTAATTAACACGCAATATTGTCTTGTTGCTACCGCGAAAGTCTCTAGCAGGTGCTCGCTCCTGCAGACCACGTGTTTAGAACGGCAGCAGGTCAATTCTTTTATTGTAATCGACTGAAGAGTTAAAATTAATTGGTGGTGGTTGTTCGTCCTGTTTTTGTAATATGTTTATTTTGTAATGGTTTCTTCTAATTTCGTTACTTATTTTGGCCAATTTACCTTTCATTCCACAATGAGTATATGCGTTCACCTCCATGTTAGAAAGTCATCGAAAGTCAGAAATTTATAGATTAGTAATATCTTAGTAGATGTATTACGGTTAGATAAACAGAGTATGGTGTACTTTAGACTTTATATTTATTGTAGAATCCTCGAGTTTTCTTATATTCTTTCCATCTTAGCAATACAGTCAGCTTACAGAAAGATATACATTTAAAAATGTTATCAACTAAATATAAGCAATACCCATTTTACGGAACTAAAATGTAAAAAGAGGACAAATGACCAAACGAGAACGCTGGAAATTGCCATCGAAAAACAATTTCTTCAAGGCCCATACTAAGTTTTTTTTGTTTAAACGCTAGGGGTGCTCTTGAATTTTATAATGTGTCCTTGTTTTGGAAAGCAATTAGTAAAGCATCTATTTATAATGAAAAATATTATAATTACAAAATTGCTGTTTCTGGTGCAAGCATTTCTGAATATTTCTCCACCAAAAACGAAGCTACAAACTAGTATTTTATTTTCTATTTTGACAAATACGCATAATTTATTTTACGAACAAGAGGTGATACAATAACTTTATAAACTGGAAATGGTTTTAGCCTTGTAATGATTGCAATGATGTTGCTTACATATTTATCCTACTAACAAAAAGTACGTTTAATTTGCAGTTATTCAAAAGGGGCGCTGGATTATCAAAGAAAAACAATGGAAGCATGCATTAACAGCACGGACTTCTGTTTTCAACTGTATCGAGGGTGATATAAATTTAAATTTCTTAGGAATGCATTTTACATTTTACCTTGCAAATACGCATATTTTATTGCCAAATCAAATAAATATAATGTTCATTTTATGTTTACTGTATATTCAAAAAGGCATTCGTCTACATTATATTAATTCGCTGTTCTTCTGTAGAATAGCTTCGACGTCTCATTTTCCCTTTTTCTCTATACTTTCCTTTAAGATTGTTTTAAACTCCGCTATTTATACCTGACACCCTGGTACTTGGCAATAATACCTTAAATTCGGTGTTGAAAAAGGTCTTACCTTGACTCAAGACATTTGTAGAAAGTCGACAGTCCGGGTTTTACTTTTTCTTACTGCGTCTCCAGAGGTTGAGATCTGTGATTCTGAAATAGAATAAAGCAGTAACGCTTTCCTGGGTGTTGAAAGACAATGTTTTATGCGAGGGTGAATGTGTAAAAGTCGTAAATTGCATTGTAATGCTTTGAGGATGTGAAGAGTTTCGAATTTCTTCCGGTCTGCATATTTTATTGTTTTATTATACGTACTTATCCCGGATATCGGTAGTTGGTTTACAAGCAGTTACAGCCTACCATAAAAAACAAATGTTAATCTGTTTCGACGCCTGCTTTTAAAATTTTCTCCCTTTTGCCTCAGCATTTAGTGTTGACGATGTTCTCCATGCGATACCAGAGAATTCCAGTATTTTAGGACACTGGCAAATATTAAGTGTTACAAAATGTGAGATTGTTTGTAATTTCTCTGCATTTTGTTAATCATTAAAATTTATGAATTGTAAATATTTTGCTGGCATGAAAAAAGATGTTTTTATATGATAGCTTTCTTTTTCGGGATACTTTATGTACAGCTAAAACGACCATAAAGTTAACGGTCAATTTTGGAGGGCAATTAGCGGGCTGGGGTCGGGACAGGGTCATCCAGGTAGCAGAGAACACCTGTCATCTATATATACCCTGTAGATCCGAATTTGTGTGAATAGAAACTCGGTCACAAATTCGTACCTAGGGGAGTATGTAGTTGACATAAACACTACGCCACTGCTGAATTATGAACATGGGCGAACATAATTTAATATTTATCCCAGTGCATTATTTTTTTTATACTACGCTTAATATGAAAATTCATCTCTCATTTGTTTTAAGTGTCTTCTCATTATATAGTTCTGAATACCGTGTAAAAAACAATAACTTCAAAAAACACAAAGTCAATACAGAATTGACGGTATTGAGTAATATATTGTTGTTTTATTAGAAGAATTCTAAGAAAATAAGACATTTGCTTCAGTGTAACCTTCAGAATACTCGAAATGTTGTCAACATTGGGGTTATTAATATTTACAATTTGTATGCAAGGTGTGCGAATTTGCGTGCACCATTAACTCGGTCATTGTAAAGGTTTAGCTGGCTTCGTTTTAATGCAAGGGTCTAACTGTGATTTAGAAGGCCCAGTAACCCGAATTAGTTGATGAATTTTCTATTGATCCAAAACAAGCCTAGATTTATCTCTGACAAGGTTTGGCCCCACGCTTAAGAGCGTTCTTTCAGTTCTATTAGTAACTACATTCAAAGTCTGAAGAAGATTGCACCGTCTTCCATTTATTTTCACGAATGCGAGCCGAAATATGTCCCAAGTTAAAATGTGACTGATAGCCGAAAGCAACATTGCCTGCCCTTGATTAGTTTAAAAAATGAAGGTAAACGGGAGGCCGTCCTCGCCGGAGCGGACTTCCTATTGTTGAACCAAAGATGCCTTTCACTTGGCATTTTTATTCATGTAACTGGTGCGATTCACTCTGCTGTTTATAATGCGCATGCCGGTGGATGAAATGTATGCAGATAACATTAGAGAAACTCAAACTATGCACAGATGATGTTTCAGATCTGCTAAATCTAATCCCATTTCCTTATCCGGGAATCGCTGGGAACCACGCCATTGGTTCTTGGTGTCACATGGATTTTTAACTTTGTTCACTTGACAGAAAGTAGGAGGGTTTTATCAAACAGGAAAACGAGTAAAGGGATAGAAATAAATTTTCTTGTGTTTTGTGTGCAATTCAAAGAAATTAATGGCCATGAGTTCCTTTTTGATAAACTCCAACTATGTGGATCCGAAGTTTCCACCCTGCGAAGAATATTCGCAGAATGATTACCTGCCCAGCCATTCGCCAGACTATTACGGCGCCCAGAGGCGAGAGGCTGCCTTCCAGCATGAGGCGATGTACCATCAGCGGTCGGGCTGTACCGAACCTCCGTACTCAGCGTGCCATGGTTCCGGGGAACCTACAGCGGTTATGTCTCCGAGAGGTCACGTCTTACCCCCGCCTGGACTCCCTACTCCGCTCCCTGAGCAAAACCACCATTGCGATTCTGTAACACCGAGCCCTCCATCCGTGTGTGTCCAGAACTCCGTCAGACAAACCAATTCTTCTTCCAGTTCATGCAAAGAGCCAGTGGTTTACCCTTGGATGAAGAAAGTCCATGTAAACATTGGTAAGTGTTTCTAAGTTCTATTTCTCTGGTTGTTCAACGTGATTATTCGAACCCGTGTGTAGAATTGACTGATCGGTGTTAAATCTTTTGGTGCACTGTGAAGTAGCCCCTGAGATTTACGATCGGTTGTTTTCAGGGCAGTATAATTACATCCTCAATAAATTTTTATTGCGCTCACTTGTACAAGCACTTTGAAGTCTTTGCAACCTTATCCTTACTATTTCTCTAGGGGAAGTGTTTTTAGAAAGGATTCCTAACTTGAATGCTTTCGTAACATGTTTCTCAGTAGAGATGTGCTGCGCGTTGGAGATGCCATGTTTTCTGCGTAGTTAGATAAAGTTTGTAGATTTCAATAACAGCTAAACACTATAAATAATTAAATAATATTGAAGTGTATATAAAATGTTAGTGCCCTTAGAACTAGATATTTTTGAACGAGGTTATTAAAACGTACCTCTAAAAAGGAAAAACGTAACTTTTTGTGTCATCACCCCTATAATGTAAAATCTCTGCCGCTTGAATACGACTTAAATAAATTCTATATGAACAGAATAGATTTTATCTTATACATCTTAACTAGTGGTGCAGTATGATACTCTTTGAGTTTGGTGAAGTTGTGCTCGTTTAAAATAATTTGACAATCTTATACACGCTCTTAGCCATCAGACCCAAGCACGTGGATGAATTAACATCGTTTTGACATATTTTTCATTTATTCTGCAGTGTAAAATGACTTGAGTTTAAATATATCGCTCTTGTATCCTCCAAACAGTGAACCCAAATTACACAGGAGGGGAACCAAAGCGGTCACGGACAGCCTACACAAGACAGCAGGTTTTGGAGTTAGAAAAGGAGTTCCACTACAACCGCTATTTGACCCGGAGACGTAGAGTGGAGATTGCTCATACCCTGTGCCTTTCCGAGCGTCAAATCAAAATATGGTTTCAGAACAGACGGATGAAATGGAAAAAAGACCACAAGCTCCCTAACACCAAGATCAGATCAGCTGCCTCCTCAAGCACAAACTCAAACAGCAGCCAAGTGCTGGGGAACTCTCAGAACCGATCCAGTGGACAACCATCAAGTCTATAGCTTTATGCACACCTACCCATGCACACTTTAGACCTCACCGTATGGCGCATATTCGTTGTGATTTTTTTGTTTTGTTTTTTATTCGTATTTTTTAATTATTATTATTATTATTTTGTAAATGAAGAGAATAGCGCGATGTGGGAAATGAAGAAAACACTAGAAATTGCCGTTATTTATGAAAAGATGAAGACTGAAATAAAGCACAGATGCTTCTTTTTGTGCCATTCTAATTCTTTGTTCCCATTTCATTCTAGCTCCCCCTCCATTAATGCCAATGGTCGCAGATAGCAGTTTTCAGATTTTGTGAAGATGGATCCGTTGTTTCGTCTTTAATCATGCCAAACCCAGTCCCATTTGTCATGTTTACTCTGCAGTACAAAGGATGACCGTGGGCCTGCAGTTACCTCGACATCCAACATTGTGCTTAATAAATGATCAACGGTTTCTTCAAGAAGCGACGTTTTTAAAGTTGTTTTTTTGTACCTTATTTAATATCTTGAAGACCCGGATTTTTAGTGTCACTTACCATATAATGCTAGGTGACTAAAACATTAATGAACGAGACGGAAAACGATTGTGTATGTCATTAGTAGTTAGTTTTGAGAAATAAATGTTTATCACTTTACCGGATTTATTATGAACTATTAATCGAATGAGGTATATCGTTCAATCTGAAGTCTAAAAGCAATGACATTATAATATTGAACATATAAATACCTTAAGCAGATAAGAACCAAAGGCCCCTCCATTTCATTCTGGAAAAAGCACTAAATGGTAGATTTAAAAATTTAATTACTTTCGATGTTATTTTGTTGTATAATTTTGTCTTTATGCGTTAACTACGTTGTGACCCTTTTCACATAATTTGCTCTGCAAATTTTCGACACAATGTTCATTCATTTCTTGTAAACCAAATGTAAAGTAAAAACTAGAGAAGAACAAAGGTGGGTATATGCATGATTAACGTTTCTTAATTTCCTTTTTGTTAATTTGTTCTCTGCACACGATTACACACTTGCTTCTTTCTAGTTATTATAGGTAATTCGTTTCATCTCTTTGCATTCCGGCCCTCCCTTGTTTTGACAGAAATGTGGTCTTCCATATTTGTATTTCGGTCGTTTCTTTCTCATACTTCGTGTATCTATACCTTAATATTTGTAAATAGTGATAGAATGAATAAAACAAAATACGAAATGTTATTATCACCTTTGTGTCCTTTTATCTCTCCTTCTTCGTAATAAGCACATATAATCATATTCAGTAATATTTGCAATCTGAATTACACTATTCCTAATAACAAACAATTTATTAAACAGACATTTTTCCATTTTTAAGGACAGATTTCTGTTCGTGCATACGTATCTTAAACAACGGTTTTCTTTTTATTTTGTATGCCTCATGGACGAGTAGTCCTGGTAAATTGTGTCTGATTTCTTGTCTTTCATCAAAACCCCCGTTCCTCTTATTTTATCCGTCTTTGCTGTAACAGTTTGCTGATGGGGAAAATATAAGTGAAACGAGAATCCCAACCGAGGACGTTTTATAAGTTGCCTTGCTCAAAAAACGTTTATTGCATTAATGATTGTAATTTTTATACGGACGTTTCTTCGTGTTTGTAGATTTTGTCTTTTTTAATGGAACGGATCTGTGTCATATCTCAAACCCTGTCAAACAAAAAGATAATCAAAAAGATAAATGGTTTCTTTTGCGAGGTGCAGCCTCTGTATTAATTTTGATTTTCTTTCTGTGCAGAAGTATTGGAAGAATAGGACACATGAAAATACCCTTTTCTTTTCCCAATTTGGAAGTTGCGCGACAAATATACCCTTTTATTGCTAAGTGAAAGTTTCATGGCTCAGAACAGATTTTTCTCTTTACTCCAATGAATGATTAGGCAGTAGAAATTAGCTGCTGGTATTGTCATTTACTTCGCATCTCACCTGGTATAAACCATTTAAATAATCTGAATGATGGTTGTTAAACGAAAAAATAACACTTTACATGCTCTGACGTCATTTTCTTAAAATAATCCCAGCTGGTTATATGGTGGAGAGACTCTTACTGCACTTGGAAAGTACCAAACTCTTTAACCTTGTGTAGCTCGTATTTGTAAATTTTGCATCATCTAATATACTATGTAAATAAACGTTCATTTTAGGTTATTAATACAGCCCACCGTAAATATGGGCTTACAGCTGCAGGAGTTTATTCACGTGCTTTATGGCATTGTGATCCCTGTACTGCAGCTTGTGGAAAAAATGAATTTCTGTGCAGAATATATGCACATAGGAATTCTTTTCCTATTCTCCGTATCTGAGTTTTTTCCCTATCGTGTGAATAAGAGTAAGACAGATTTCAAAAGAGCTTAAAGTTCACAGCCATTATTTGGAGACAGACGCTAAGAAAAATGCGAGAATTATACAGAAAATCATTAATCACTTCTTTTCTTTAAATACTCATTCTCTTCTATTGTTATTCAGCAGCAAATCTGTACGGACCTTCTGCCGGGAGGGGGAGAGGTCTTGGAGGACACTTGAAGATTCTTCCTTTTTTACCTCCTATCCCCTCTTTTCAAGCAATACCATAAGAAACTTTTTTTTTCTTTTCTTTTTTTTTTTTTAAAGAACATCCCAGTTTCACACTGACGTGAGATACTTTGGAGCGTAGAAGATGGGATCAAAACAGGTAACGGCTAAATGTTCTTTGATTGTTAAGTTTTATTGTTTTATTGCCCTGTCCTCACAGTCGGTATCAGAAGCGCATTTGCCGATGCTGATAACTGAAAGGTTTATGGCCGCTTTGTTCAAAGACTTTTATAGCCGAGTCGTTGTGTATGTTTTTTAGTTTTATTCTATTATCATCGTGATTTGGTGAAATAAGTTTTTAAGCATAAATTATTTAAACCCCAATTTTGTACAAAGAATTACCTTTAAAATGATACACAGTGGTTGAATATATTTAAAAGGTGGGATTTTTTTTTAGGATATTAAAGAGTATACGTAAATAAGCGGTACCTTTCATGTTAGTTAGCCTACACCAAGCAAAACATTTCCTCGTTGATAATAATTATTTATTTGAAGCTATTTTATGCAAATTTAAATTCTATAGATCATATTGTCTTTGATCTTCTGCAAAGGTTAGTAAACCAGGGGATTTTTTTCTGTGTATTTGGTACAATGCGCTCTGCTTTTATGATAAAGTAGTCTAATAGATAAATAGCAAAAATATTCCAGATTGTACAGATGAAGAGAAGTGAGAGAGAGAAGAAAATCGATGCGAGGATTCAACAGTAAAAATCGTCAAGCTGGGTTCAACAAGGGGACACGTTTTCTAAGCGATTAGGTCCGTTGTGAAGTCACAGACTGACCCCTGGAACCCTTGACCTCCTTTGGACTGGACACCGCTCCGTGTTACATTCTCAACATAAACCAGGAGCCGGTTACTCATAACAGCGCGGTGGGAGCCCTGCAACCTCGAGGGCAGGGCCTGCCGGTGACATTTTGTGTAAACTTGGTGGACACAAACTAAGACATAGGTAGTCTCATCCGTGTTTAAGAAACAGGACCCCTTCCATTTTTACAGCAAATGCACATACCGAGAACCCTTCTGTGCATATTCCTCTGGCAGTGGTGTACCCTTTAGAACGATGTTTCAAAGCCTTCTAGGCTTTGAAATCGTCTCCCATATCCCTCTGGTATTTTATCCACATGAAGTTGTACACTTGTTATTGGCACGATACAGGATTTCTCACAGAAGTATGATTTATTCCGTCGGCGATTTGCATAATAGGTTTTTCAGCATGGAAGGTGGGTGGCTGTGTGAGTTGCCAACACATTGAATTAGGTCTTCTGTGGTGGGAAACTCCTCCTTTGCCAAGACAGGCTATGTTTAGAGCCTTGACTGACTTACCCATATAGTTGCGGTCTACTGTGGTCTGCTGCCTGTTTTCGATCACACCGCTAATTGCGAAACAAATAAGTCTGGTCTTTCGTGTAAAAGTATAGCTTCCAAAAGCGGTGGAGTGGATGCCCTCGCTGTGCACAAGATGAACAAGTTGTGGTCCTTGTGGACTTTTAAAGAGAACGAGGGCATCCTCGAATTGATAAATTTGACATTTCGTTGGTGTATTCTAATAGACGGTGCAGGAATACGATGCAATTTTGTCCCTTTACCCTGTGCTAAGATCCACTGCTGTTTCTGCTTTTACTAAAAATCTTCCCACATATTAAATTCTGAAATTTGTCAATCAAAAATGTTCAATGGTCTGTATACTTCATCCTTATAATACAAAAAAACATGCATTTTAATTGTTAAGTAAAAGCCCGATTTTATTCTTGGGCTATACATCCAATATAGATAGGTACAAAAGGAAAAACACAGTTGAAGAATCAGTATTAACAACTAGCAAACGGCATTTGCGCATTTTAATACGTCACTTATTCTCAGTTAGTTAAGGTTAGAGCAACTATTGTTAGAGTAATAGTACTTGAAAGAGCAGAACAATTTTTGTCAAAATGGTGAGCATGGCTGAGATGAATAGACAAGCGGATGAGGCAGGCTGCTTGTCTGTAGGTCGAAATCTACGCGAAACGCAGAGGCGACGCCATTACTTTAAATAGATTCTGCGCCCAGTACTCGCTTTGACAGATTTATGATCCTCAATAAAAGCGGTAATGTTCGGCTCCGTAAATCAATCCCATATCCTCCAATATAAACTTACACTGTAGTAAATTCAATGTTTGTATAAGCTTACTGCTACCTAAGCTGATATATTCATGGTTCCAAAATTTAACATTTGAATCGATTTAAAAATGCTTTCATTCGTATATTTGTTAAAAAAAAAATAAAAACTAACAGAATTCGAAGTACTGCAATATTATGAACAAATAACTAGGAAAAAAATGCAAATGAATGAGTATTGACAGGGGGAGTAATTACGACTGAGCATTTTAAACTATCTTCTTTTTATTTGGTATATGTCCGTGCATGATTATGCCATACATTTTCTACATTCTTCATTATTTTTAAAATCTGAAACATATATAACACAAGGTATAACTGAACCATTATATCATTTGGCAGTTTTAATACCTGACATAATTTATTTATTTGCTTGAATGTAAGCAAGATATTACCAGACGATTTTTTTTAAATCAATGACATAACATGAATCTTACTGTAATGATTTATTTGATTGCACTTGGAACACTTTGTTGTGTAGCAGACTTTGTCGGAAAGTGGTCACTCTGCCTCTATATGTCACCTTTCAGTTGTTTTTAAGTTTATGATAATGACAATTAGAAAGTGCGATGTGTATTTTTTATATTAATAAAAGGAAGAACACTTCGATCTTTTTTTTTTTGACCTTCAGCATCCAACCATAAATACGCTTGTACTTCGATACGGTCTGAAGTCTATTGTTCGAGAATGCTAAGGCTTCACTACATACACTACGGGAGTGATACAGTATTGTCCATTGTTTCGTAGTATTCTTTGTAGCGCTTTTGTCATGTGAAGCAAATTGTTGGTATTGTCTGTTATCATCATCATCATCATCATCATCATTATTACTACTACTGCTATTCCATGGACTACACGTATAACGACACACTGTATGACAAGATTTAAAAATTCTTAACTTTCAATTCAAGATGACTGATCTTAATACCACATACTTTCCATAAAGTAAATGATTAGATGCTTATCAATATTAAACCTCCTTCTATAATAATAATAATAATAATAATAATAATAATAATAATAATAATAATAATAATAATAATAATAATAATAATAATAATATCATTTTATTACTGTTCACTTCCATTGCATTGTTTAATCTCCTTTATGATATCACACATATGTATGACTCTTTGGAGAAGCAACATAAAAGCGCGGTGCTTGATTTTGTGTGAAAATTCATGTCATACCATATCATGGATAGTAACCCAAATGACACAGGATTCGGCATATATGTATATGACGGCAATAGTCATGCTTACTTTGAAAATAATTTAAAGGAAATGCCTAAGTGAAAGATTTTAGCAGTATGTTTAGTTCTTGTCAACACCTGTCAGTTTTCGTAACTTTCATTCATAATAATTCTAAAGATGCAAAAGTCCTTTACCATATCTTTAAAATGAAGTATCTTGTTTTTTAACGCTTTGAGCCCACTGTTAGGTCAGAGTGGTCCCGCGAGCGAGAGCGGTGAAGACCCCCATCCCCCTCGCGGTCACGTGATTCATTAAATAATTAATGCAGAGGTTGCAGAATAGATATGTATTCGTCAGGATAATCGCAGACATGGTCTCCCTGTGTCTGACGTGAAATTCAACTGTCCTTTTAAAAACAAGCCTATAGGAGAGGAAAAAAGAGAGCGAGAGACACAGAGAGGCTGCAATAAAACAAATTTGGAGGGGAGAGAGTCTCGCCGTGTGGATATTGTAAGTATAACGGAAAGAAGAGATACTACCTCTTTTCAAGTGCTTGCAGTGCGGTGTTTTCAAGTATAGGCATTATTTGAAGTGATTTTGTGGTAAATATGTGAAAATAATCAAATTATTGCTATTTTCTAGTATATTTCGCGTTAATGGCATTTTATGTTCTTATTCTTT
>JAODLC010000100.1:28319418-28334875 GCA_026781145.1 Hippopotamyrus pictus | reverse complement strand
TATATACACACACACACACTCACTCACACACACACATACACACACAAAGCTATTCTGCTTATTGCAGAAAACCACTGGATTGTTTTAGTTTACTTTCCCTTTCATATTACCTCTTTACCTAAACCTATCACCTTAACTGACCAACCTACAGTAAACGCATTAACTCTTCTGTGCCAATACAAGGGGGGAAAGGTCGTGTGTTCTCTAACATTACTGAATGCCCATCACTTCTTGTTCATACTGTGGGGTTGCTATCTGTAAATGTTAGCATCCAGAAAATGTCGATAAATTCTGGAAATATTTGCCTTGTCTTAAGCACAGTATTTGCGTTAGACTCCAAATATGTATCACCTTCATTTCTCCCTTTATCTGAAGCATATTCTCTCAAGTTTTCATACATAAGGCCATTCTTCTTTAAAGTTCATTTATAAAAGCCCATCTCCTTTCCTTTCTTGACCTAACGTGAAAACAGGGTATATTTGAACAAAATGTATGACCGAGATATTAAGCTTAAGTGACGGCTTCCAAAAGTTCACTAAAGTTTCTTGTCTGGGCATCATTGTTGCACTTAGAGTTTACATTTTAAAGGGTAGATAAAAATATTTTGAAATGGAAGAGCCCAAGCAGCTCAATCGTGGGTGTCTTCTTATGTGTTAGAGTGAGCATTCATAAATATATATTTATTTGTTATAGCCAATATTTCTTTTTTTATTATTTATCCCCTCAATATTATGTATTTATAACAAGAAAATGTACTTTTTTAGTATTTACCTGTTATAAAAGATGTGTTATTGTCATTGTAAGCACATTTATTTTAGTTATTGTATTTTAGAAATTAGTAGTTTATGTTATTCTTGTACATAAAAAATAATGTATTGGGTTTTGCTGGAGGCATGAGGACGGGATCAGACTGACTGTTACTGCATAGTCGAGAATTAGCTAAAACTCTGTTTGAGAGCCTTTGTTCTTGGTAGATACATTTATTTCCTTGCTAAGAGTTGTCTGTGGAACAATTCTTAAATAAAAATTTCTGTTATGCAGTTCCGTTGGTCTTTTAAACGCCACAAGTGAGAATACGTAATAATTTTCCACAACACCACTGTCCTCTTTATACACGGAGACCCACTGAATTACGCCCAAAGTACTATAAAAGGCATATACTCGTTGTTTCTCGATCTAACTCTTCCATCGGAGCATGCGCTCTTTAAGTCCTCTTGCTAGTGCTTTCAGTCAGGCCAGTCCCAGAAAGCATCGAATGCCTCTTCGCTGTCGTCTGCAGGTCACGTGGTATCATGCCATTGTAGGCTCACGGGTTGATCTGGAATATATACAAAGAAAATACATTCAGACCTCCCAGTCTATGAATCTTAAAGTTAAATTCTGGGATTTCCTATATTTTATTAATTCAAGGGTGGTTATGTTCTAAAACAAGTTTGTATTATAAATGAAAAACAGCGATACAACGAATTATGGTAATGGTGGTTACATTATATATAATTAATGTATCAATAGAACATTTTGGCTGTTTTAGTTAAAATCAAACTGGGTATTTATCTGCATCTCTGTGTTCATTGGACATTTTATACTAATGGTTTATTCACGTTGCATCTCATATTGTAGATACACAGTAGTATATTTCCTTGGTTTTAAGATGAATCCTTTAAGTGTTGCTTTTATGTCCTTTACAGTTGTGCCAACGTGTATCCCTAGGAAAACAATAATAAGGGAACCGCCAAAAATGATGATTTGGAGTGGTGGTACAATTAAAGCCAACTGAACAAATTATAACAAAGACAACGGATCTGTATATTTTGCCACATATTCTGTCGAAGTCGTTTCATTTAAGTGTTCAGCTAAGTCATACACGTACGTTTATATCATTATGTAAAATCACGAACTTTTATACCGTTATGCACCTATAAGCATCAGTGCAATTGGAAAGACAAAACTAATTTCCAAGTTATGCTGATTTTAGCAATGTAACACACTACTACTACTACTGCTGCTGCTACTACTACTACTACTACTACTACTGCTGCTGCTACTACTACTACTACTACTACTACTACTACTACTAACTACTACTACTACTACTACTACTACTACTACTAATAATAATAATAATAATAATAATAATAATAATAATAATAATTGCCAAACATGTCAGGAGAAGACTCCGAAAATGATATTCGTTTGCTTCATCTTGTTTCACGGTTCCCTTGAATGTAGCCGGCACTTGCTTTGTGCCCCTTTTGAATGCTTCTAACACCCACACACATTTTCTGAGCTCCTTTGCGAGAAATTGCGCAATTGCACAGTTTCTCCAGGCGATTAAATACACGGATCAGCCAATTCAGTTTCCTGCAAATACGCGACATACGTACCTCGTGATGTATAAATATGCGTTGTTACACCTCTTGGGTAACATTTACTTTGCAGAAACAAAGATCTCGCTCCGTGAGGCAAGAGAGAGGGTTTTCTTTGTTTTGAACAGGAGGTGCAGAGATAAATTCTTGAGGGTGGTTGCTGCGTTAGCTGTCAAGCGCTTTGCCGAGGAAAAGATTGATCACTGCCATTATACCATTTCGTTTCTAAAAATATCTCTCTAACTGCTTCTGAAAATTTCTAACAGTTACTCATATATTCCGTATTTACATACAATTCACTGTTTTCCTTTCCAATAGCTGATCTAAATAAAGGTACCTGCTTATTTCTGGGTCGCAAACATTCGAAATTAGATCAGTGCATAGACCACTATTCGTACCGAATGTAAATAAATTGTTTTCAATTAAAATAATTTTCCGAATAACTGTGCTATTTATTTGAGCAACCTAATGAATTATACAATCGGACACATTTAACCAACATCAATATACTGCGAACCAGAAGACAACGTCGTGTGGCTCTGATAATCGTTTGAAGAGATTTAATTAAAAACCCCTGCCACAAGGGCTTTTTGTAAAATGTTACAATATTATAATGCTATATACTGTTTTCAGATAAATGGCTGTTGATCTTGCAAGAATTTAAGACGACAAAAAAAAACAGCCGCTTTTGCTGTGCAGTGTCTGTAATTTCTGCGATCATTTTTGGTAATGAATTACAGAAGACGAGAGAGATCTATCCATTTTTAATCGAGCATCAGTAAATTTTCACATTACGTTTAGAGACAGACAAAACCAAATATTTTACTGACGTTTACCTCCTTCCCCATAGGTACACATTTAATATTCTGTGTTTTTGAGAATTTGAGAAAATAATGCTTTCCTTTTCCACCAGGCCCTGAATTACCATTGGTTGTTTTGACCATGTGACCAGGAATTGGCTGTAATTTCGCCCTTGTCTCCAGTTTAGAAGACCAAGGTCCCCATACGCCTGTAATATCACTATTAAACACAATTATTGAAGCCTACTAATAAACCGTAATCGGGACAATTGCAGCTTTAAAATAGTTTTATTTGAATACCTCACTAGTGTTTTCATCAGAAGAAGCTATGAATTTTGAATTTGAGAGGGAAATTGGGTTCATAAACAGCCAGCCTTCCCTTGCAGAGTGCCTGACGTCTTTTCCCGCTGTACTGGAGTCATTTCAAACTTCATCAATCAAGGACTCGACATTAATTCCTCCTCCTTTTGAACACACCATCCCGAGCCTGAATCCTTGCTCTAGCAGCCAGGCACGACCGAGAAGCCAAAAAAGAATTTCAAATGGCCTCCTCCTCCGGACACCGCCACCGCAAGGCCATGCACCGCCGGCGAGCAACGGCTCGCTGGCACCCGAGTTTCCATGGATGAAGGAAAAGAAATCCTCGAAAAAGAGCCAGCAACAGGGACAAGCCATTGCCGCCTCCTCCCCACCTTCAGCCTCCTCCGGCTTTGTAGTCTCGGGGCTGGAATCTCCGACAGGTTAGTACATGAGTTTTGTTGCAGACACGGTTTGCCTGCGGATTTTTGTGTTTTATGACATTTCGCGGCAACGTTGCACGCTTCCTGTCTTTTCCTATTCTGAATCTAACACAGACTGTGCATTGAATTCGTAAGCAATAATACTTGTTTGCGTTTTAATTTACAAAGCAGTAATATTTAAAATATTATCCGGTTATAAATCATAGCCGAAAATGGATTACAGTTCTAATTGTTTACCCACACAAGACAGATGTCTATTAAATTCGGCTTCGTTTTAGAGTAAAGCATATTTTATTCATGTCATTTTCGCACAGTAGCCTATGTACTTGTACTCTACAAAACGACTAGTTTAAGAACGTGAACATTATTCTGTGAATTCAGACATTTCTGTAAATGGCAAACATAGCCACATCGTATAACTGACAAGCAAACGCGTAATGTACATAGGCTTCTAAAATGCGAGTTCGGTCTTTATGAGGTATTTATTATTATTACCACTCTAAGGCATGAAGTGGCCATATTAGAGGTATTAAATTTCACAGTGTCTTACCCAGTAAGCCTTTGAAAAACGCAATAAACATAGCTGGAATAATAATCTGGTCGCATAAAAGAAAAAAAAAACGTGTGTAAATTAGCACAGCCACAATTCCAGTATTTTTTCCCAAGGACATTTACTGTGAACATTTATTATTGTATGTATTTCTTACGCATTATATTTTCTTTGGTGTTGCTTCAATGCAGAGTCTGCAAGCGGACAGGACAACGGAAATAACTCAAGACGACTAAGGACAGCCTACACAAACACGCAGCTTCTGGAACTGGAGAAGGAATTTCACTTCAACAAATATCTATGCCGTCCTCGAAGGGTGGAGATCGCCGCTTTACTGGATCTTACTGAAAGACAAGTTAAAGTTTGGTTCCAGAACCGGAGGATGAAGCACAAGCGGCAAACAACGCATTACAAGGACGGTCAAGAAAGCGAAAACGGTGGTTTCGAATCTTTGGAGGGTGCGGATGCCGCATCCCCCTTCTCAAATCAGTTTATAGATGCATCAGTGTCTGCAAGCTTGGAAAAAGAGCCTTCTTCGTACCCTAACAGCAATGACAATAACCAGCCCACTCCCGAGAAGACAGAGTCAACCAGCCGGAAGGCTCCATCTTCCCCCGACAAAACCGCAAGATCTCCACTCTACCCGACGCCCACTGCAGTTAACCTTCCAACAATGGGTGATAGATCTCCATCTGGGCCAGATAATTCATTTTCAGAGTCTCGTGATGCCGCCCAGCTCTCCGATTTGAATTTCTATTCTTCCGATTCCTGTCTTCAAATTTCGGACGCGCTATCGCCTAGCTTGCAGAGCTCACTCGACAGCCCGGTAGATTTTTCTGAAGAGGACTTTGACTTGTTCACGAGCACTCTCTGTACAATAGATTTGCAGCATCTACAGTTCTAACGTAAATGTAAGGTGCAAAAGAGGATAGTCATTTCCCAGAATTGATAATTATATCACGGTATTTCTTTGGAGTTGTTTTGTACATGTATTTCTGGAAAGAATAACCAGACTGTTTAAATATTTTAACAACTTACTCGCATTCGATGATCGAAGCGATTGTTCATCCACATGTACCATTTTATTGTATTCCAGCCAGGACCTACCTGTCCAAATATGAGGTATTTAATTGATTTAATTTTATCGTCAAGTTAAAGGTAATTTAGGATTATGATAGACAATGTGCGGAAAATGGTCAGTATAGCCTAAACTCAATCGTCTAAATCTCAGGAATTGTTGGATAGATTATTCTTAGAAATTCTTACGAGAAGGGTTTCCTCCCTCTTAAGTTTTAGAATTAGTTTATTTATTGAGATTCTTTAATAGTAAATGGAAATTATTTATTGTACATTATTTTCATAGGTGAAATAAAGAATTTATAAGATTAAGTGTGTGTTTTAATTCTCAAAAATATTTAAATGAACAGTAGATTTTCCGTCGTTTCATTGCAATTATTTTAAAACTCAGCCACCGCTATTGATTTGTAATAAAAACCCGAAGCGTCTACTTAAGAATGGTTATACTACTTATTGCTTAGAGTAAACTGATCGATGAAATGGTGTATATGAATTCCTTAGAATATTAATGCAATAACGTTATTCTAAAATGTACACAACGACTCCAATAGACTTGCAGCGGGATTTGGATTCGTTACATTATGATATTTGCGGTTATTATTTTCAAATCATAAAACGTATTTTAAAATCACCTTTGAATTTAAGTATATCGGTTTTAAAATTTTTCATTTTAAGTTTAATTTTAAATACTCATACTGTCCATATTTATAAATACATAATTTGAAGTCATTTGAATACCATGTTCAATTCCGGATTCAGTATTAATAGTATAAAATGCAGGTTGCCCGTTCTACATAAAATAATGTTGCGCGATCCCTTGCGAATATGTTCTTAAGTGCGAAGTTATAAGTGTCATACCAAAAGCGTTTTCGTCAGGAGTGCACAATTCATATATCAAATTCCTTTACAAATGGAAAGGGTCAGTCGAGGACGCAACTGCCGTAACACAGAAATAAATCACGGAGCGTCTTTGTTACTAGTGCCTATATTTGAAATGAAACAAATTCAGACGACGTTCAGCTGAGTTAATATTAAAGCGGTCACGGAAAGCGTGTTGTCTAACAGATGTTATGGTTGCTGTCGTCTTTATTTAAAATGGCGCTGGGACCACGATGGGCGATATGAACAAAAAGTGGGCAGCCATTATGCTACAATGTGTAGCGAAAGGGGTTTAGAAGCAATAGAATTTAAGAAGTATAGACCTTGTTGGGTCCAGAATTTGAAAGTCTTTATTGTGCAACATATGTTGCAATGTTGAATGACAATATAGTCGATTAATTAAATATGGCGGTAGATTAATGCAATGTCTTAATGCGATTTTGTCCATAGATCATATTTATACAGTTGCATAATCATATTTTGATTACTGAATAACTAGTCTCTACCATATGTTTGAAAATAACACAATTAACAATAATTTAAATAGATATATTTTTATGTAAGTGTAGACAACAACAATAATACACAGCTATTGAATAGGAAGCATTGATTAACATTATGACTTATGCTATAGGAAGATGATATTTATGAGGTACAGTGATACAGCATAGCGCACTTGCTGTGCTGGATAAATATATTATTCTTCAGAGGACTATGCTGGGCAAATTAATTGATTCTGGAGATTCTTGTCTTACCAAACACATGATACAGTTTAGGTATTTTGCATTAGTGAAAGAAATCGAGAGAAAGTAAAAGAATGGACAGGTGATGTGCATTTGGGAGCAAATGCCTTCAAACATTGGAGGAAGACTAATTAATGATGGGTGAATCGGCTAAGTTCAGTCCCAGAAAACCACTGACATGTTATCAATAGAAACATTCTAGGCCTTTCCTATTGTCAGTGACAGATACAAATCAATACAAGTCCAATGAACCCAAATGAAGTGACCAAAGAATTTGATTAACTCAATTTCTGTTAGATTGTTCAACATCATAGTGTAAAAGAAGTCTAAAAATTAAGTTTATTTTTATGACATAGACCACCCACATCTGCCAGAGATTTCAGATTAAAAATGTAGACTTCTTATATTCAACATTGCTTATCTTTTCTTTGAACTGCTGCAAAAAGTAGAAAAAAGCTTTAACAGCACAAGATCCATGATTATTTTTCTATATTTGCAAGATTATGTTAAACGTATGTATGGAACTATGCTATGTTTTGTTTGCCACACACACAAGCATCCACTGTACATGTGAAATGTTTTTTCCATTGAACGATTTTCAGATTTTGGACAAATTAATATATTTGTTTAAATTTCTACATACGATGTATGTATGTATGTATGTATGTAAGTAATATAATGCTTGAGACATTCATATCATAATTTTCACAAAATAATTTACTGTAAACATATGAAATGCCATGTTACTCTGGCTAAAGCTAAAGGCTTGTTCATCCACTGGGAATGAAGATATTTGAAACCGTAAACACTAAAGTAAAACAGCCATTTGAACAGAAACAGCATTACTTCCACAGAACACAGATATTCTGGGAAGTAATTTTACAGTTAAAAATGACAGCTCAATAACAATTCTTAACATACGATATGAGGAGTTTAAGTGTTTTCTCATTAGGGTGTAATAGCTTTTACAAAAAAATGCACCAATATGCAAAATAGTACCTACAAAATCTCATGGTATCTGTGTGAACAATTAAATTATATATCTTAAGTATCAGGATACAGAAAAAAACTAATTTGAGAAAATTCAATTGGTTCAATTTAGTGGCTCTGTAAATATGAATGGTCAATTCATATGTATACCTGTTTGTTTTTGACAATTGCTCTGCGTCTGTTTTATTTTGGTGACACAGGTGGCATAGTTATAGGGCAGACACATTTTTGTTCACTGGAAACCTTACCTGCCTCTGTGCCCAGAAGGCAAGAAATACAAGGGTATCAGCTTCCTATTAAGGAAATCATCATCGAAGTTGGGCTTATGTATAGGCTAATTTGCACTGTAACTGCACTATTGAGCTGGGCTGTAGCTGGGCTATTGAACTGGGCTATTAAGCTGGGCTATTGACCTGGGCTGTAGCTGGGCTATTGAGCTGGACTGTAGCTGGTCTGTTGAGCTGGGCTGTAGCTGGGCTATTGAGCTGGGCTGTAGCTGGGCTATTGAGCTGGGCTGTAGCTGGGCTATTGACCTGGGCTGTAGCTGGGCTATTGAGCTGGGCTGTAGCTGGGCTGCAGCTGGGCTATTGAGCTGGGCTGTAGCTGGGTTGCAGCTGGGCTATTGAGCTGGACTGTAGCCCAGTGCCCCAGATTGTAGGTGGGCCCATGTTTTTCTGGTTGTTACAGTAGCATTTTATGCTGCATGTAGGGGCCCAACAATGACTTTAACTCAGGGGCCCCCACTCTTCTAGATTCAGTCCTGATCATCATGTATACCTGGACATTAGTGATAGGACTGGAATAAATCTGTCACTTTAGTCACTGTATTTTGGTCAGGTGGCCATGGTTGTGTTTGGGCTTCAGGGCACTCACCTGCACTTTATTTCTGTGGATGCTACTGTGTCATGAGAAATGAGAAGGTGTCAGAGTAAAGAGCCTCTGGTGAAAAAGATGAGATGTGTGAGCAGCAATCCAGAGTAGAAAGCTTACTAAGCACTGGAACCAGAGGAGGGCTTTGGGACTGCAGGCAAACTCTTGAAATATGTCTAATGAAGCAGTACAGTGACAGGACATTTATATGTGATTTGATATTTGAAATAAACATTTATTTTTAATAAAATACTCTCATATATATATATATATATATATATATATATATATATATAGCCCTTTTAGAATAAAAAAATCAGAAAATGTTCAATATTACTGATAGAAAGGCAAGATGCAGCAAGAAATAATTTCAGAATAGTACATCTGTAAACATTTCAAGGTTTTTCATAATAAATTCCATAAAGCAAACGCAATACTTTTACAACAATAGTTGATCACTGCAACAAGCAGTGGGCTGTGAAGAATCCGTAGATGACATTAAATGTTCTTAGAGGCAAACATGAAAGGTTTGCAGAAACAATTATTTCGCCTTTTTAAGCTATTTAAAAAAGGAAATTGCTGGGGATGTAACAGTTCATTTCTAGATACAACTTAACAAAGAACAAAGAATGAAATGTTTTTGCATTGAAATTAAAGAGCATAACCCCTACGGTCCCCTACTTATAGGTGCAGTTGGAGTTATCGAATAGGGGGCTTCTGTATTGTATATAATATCACGGCCCTAAACCTGCAGTTTGTGCTCCAGTCCTACATGAAATATGTCCAGAGTGTTACGTAAAATGGCAGTAAATGACAGTTAAACGTCCTGTTATATATCTACTGTGTTAGAATAGAACATTGTAATGTTGCCAATGCTATTCCTGTTATAGGTGTGGAGTATTACTGCATTTGCAATAGCTGAGGTCATGGTCCTGTTGCCTTTTACTAATAGTAGGACAGTGCTACCCTAGTTCTGCTGAAACACTGTGTCATCAGCACTCAGAAGGTTAATTTTATGTCGTTGTCAGTGGTCATCCTATCTTCTTATTGACAAATTTCCACTTTGTGAAAGTATTGCAAAAATCTGTTTTCTACAGTATTTCTTATAATGAAAAATCAAACAAATCAGTCTCTCCCTATAAGAAATTGATTAATATCATATCATTGATGCTTTATAGTGGTTTTTCCATTTTTGCAATATATTATTAACACGGCTGATCCCTGCAATACCTTTCTTTACTTTTTTCTAGTTATAGGTGAGGTTGGTGTTATTGCACAGAGGGCTACTGTAATGTATATAATGTCATGGCAGTACTTTCTGTCACTTGCAGTACTTTCTGTCACTTGCAGTACTTTCTGATCACAGAGTTTTTGTTGCTACTCTGAAGATTCAGCTTAGGTCCAGTGGGCTACCACCTACTAGGAGAATGAGGCTGGATTTCCAAGATCGGATTCCAAGATCAGGCTGTTTCTAATGAGTTTCCACACAGTTTGTATGAGGAACTTGCAGACTTGGTGCTACTGCTGATTCTAATGGGATGTGGGAGACCTTTTGTGACAAGACCCTGAAGGTTGCTGAGGCTTGTGTTGGTGTGGCCAGTGTCTTCAGAAGGAGGTGCATCATTTTACAGGGCACCCTGGATATTATCGAGAGGACACGGCTTGATGGCAACTCTGGTCTTTACCGGGAATTGAGAAGGACGGCTGTGAGGGCTCTGAGGGCAGATAAGGAGGCATTTGTTAGGGGAATCTGTGAGAAAGTGACAGATCATCTATGGTCTAGCAACCCATGTCCTGTTTTCAGAGGAATCGAAGCATTACACACATCCAAATCTTTTCCTAGGAGAATCACAATCAGGGCGGGTGATGGAACGGTCCTTACGGATGATACTGCAGTTGTGAGCCACTGGGCTGGCTACTTTGAGCAGTTGTTTAAAGCTGATCCTCTGGTAAGAACGTCGGACATCTCTGGGTCTACAGTTCTTGACGCTGTGTAAACGTAACTTGTTGTCTATCTGGAAAAGGAAGGGTGACCATCTCGATTGCGGCAACTACAAGGGGATAACACTACTCTCAGTGCCAGGTATGGTCCTTGCTAGGGTCATACTCAACAGTATCTGTGATCACTTGCTAACTTACCAGCAACCAGAGCAGTCTGGTATTATGCCTAAGAAATCTATCATCGTCCTGACACTGAGGGTTCTCAACAGAGTTTCTTTGCAGCTTTTGTCGATTTATGTAAAGTGTTTGACTCAGTTGATCGAGTCATTTTGAGATTGTGGGATCCCCCAAAGTTGCCGGATATCATGACCCATCTGTACGCTGGTACTGTGGGTGCTGTGCAGAGAGGAGACTGAACCTCTGAGTTCTTCCCAGTTGATTCTGGGGTTCATCAGGGGTATGTTCTTGTTCCTACTCTGTTCAGTGCTTGCATGGACTGGGTCCTGGGCAGGGTTGTGGGGTCCAGTGTCAGTGGGGCATCTGTTGGCGAAGAAAGATTCACTGATCTTGACTTTGCTGATGATACTGTGATCGGGGCTCTCAAGAGACTGAATGAGGAGTGTCTGTGCTTGCGAGTGTCCTGGATGAAGAACAAGATCCAGGCCTTTAATGACCTCTTGGGCACAACTATCAGCAGTGTGTCTGTCTGCGGAGAGGATGTTGACCTCGTCGGGAGGCTCACGTACCTCGGCAGCGACATTCATGTCTCTGGTGAGTCTTCCTATGAAGTCAGCAGACGGATTGGGAGAGCGTGGGGGGTCATGAGGTCGCTGGAAAGGGGTGTGTGGCGCTCCTGATATCTTTGCAAGAGGATGAAGGTGAAAGCCTTTAGCGTCCTCGTGCTCCCTGTATTGCTGCATGGCTGCAAGACCTGGATGCTATCCAGTGTCCTGAGACGAAGACTGAATTGCTTTTGTACTGTGTCCCTTCGCAGAATCCTTGGGTACCGCCGGTTTGACTTTGTGCTGGACGAGCAGTTGTTCACGGAGGTCCAATACAGCCACATTGCCTGCATTGTGTGGGAGTGCCTGTTACGGCATTGCATCCATGTGCTGCGATTCCCTGAGGGTGATCTGGCTCGCAGGATCCTCATTGCCGAGAACCTGAGTGGCTGGACCAGGCCAAGGGGACGCCCAGGTGACACCTGGCTGCACCAGAAACACAGCCATTCCCGGAGGGTAGTACTAGAATACATGCCGGTCGGAGGGGGTCACCAACCAGGGTCTAGAGGTGTTTTGTTGTATGGTGGGTGCAGCACTGTATCAATGCATGCTCCCCAACCTGACTAGACCTGCAATATATTATAGCCAAGATTCACCACGATAAAGAAATATAATGATTTAGTCATTTTGAATTTTAAATAGATCAAAACTGTAATGTGGAATATAAGAGAAGCAAATAATTAAAAGAGCTCATCGCGTATCAAAAGTTTTATAGAATGTGTACATAGAAAGTGAAATTCTTATTTGTGTGCATAAATCAGACTATGTTGGCAATAAATACCAGGCAATAAAAGCAATAATAAATATCAGTAAGTAATCAACAAATAGCAACAAATAACATCACTGCAGACAGTCCTGGTCATAGCTGATGTGAGCATCACCACCAGCACCTCCAGTCCGAGGCAACAAATAACATCACTGTAGACAGTCCTGGTCATAGCTGATGTGAGCATCACAACCAATGCCTCCATTCTGAGGCAACAAATATCATCACTGTAAACAGTCCTGGTCCTAGTTGATGTGAGCATCACCACCAGCACCTCCAGTCCGAGGCAACAAATAACATCACTGTAGACAGTCCTGGTCATAGCTGATGTGAGCATGACCACCGGCAATTCCAGTCAGAGGCAACAAATAACAGCACTGTAAACAATCGTGGTCCTAACCGATGTGAGTATCACCACCAGTGCCTCCATTCTGAGGCAACAAATAACATCACTGTAAGCAGTCCTGGTCCTAGCTGATGTGAGCATCACCACCAGTGATTCCAGTCCGAGGGAAAGTGAAATTGGCTGGCAAGTCGCCACCCCCTCAAAAGCTGGTGCCCTAGGCAGCTGCCTATGTCATCTGTAGAATTAACCAGCCCTGATTGAAAATAACACTTAAGATATACACATACAAAACACACATAAGAGATACAACTTGGGTAGAACAATATCTTAGCCTTAGCTTGCTTCCTCCATTATTACTAAAGCTTTTGGTACAACAGCTAGAACTAACATTTGTCACAGTAATGTTCTAGTTTTATTTTGTTATTAACTCTTTAACTAGTTCTAAGTTGACCGTTAAATCATTGATTTAATGAGAAATTCAAAGCAGAGACAGCTAGTGGAAGCAGGAAACCACCATTCAGACCAATGACTTATGAATGAAACAGAATACAGTATATGCAATCAAACTGTATGCGTGTGTGTGTGTGTGTGTGTGTGTGTGTGTGTGTGTGTGTGTGTGTGTGGAGTTGATTGTTCATCCCACAGCTGTCCAAACACGTAGTAAGACTCTGCAAGCGTGCATACACCTTTTCACACATATAAACGTATATGTATATGTATATGTGTATGTATATGTATATGTATATGTAACTTAGATCACAGTCAGCAGGTTGATGATGGTAGAAAATTATTTAATCTCTCATTACCATATTTACCAATATAGCATATGATCATGAGGATAACAAAAACAATGTTAAATACCAGTGTATTCAGCAATATTTTACAATGTAGACAGAATGGTTTAAAGGGTTAAAAAGTTCCACTGGTGTCCAGCATACTATTTCAGTAATGGGAGAACCATGTCATGTGACTTTAAAAGCTTCAGTGTCTGCTACAATGTTAATTTAATTTTGATCATTATAAAATAAGCAATGAATTATTGCTTCAGAAATGTAAGGCTCTCTAACCTCTCTAAAACCTTTTTCAGAAATCACTTTTAGGTCTTCGTGCAGATGTCAGAGTAAGCCAATGAGCCAACAACAGCTCAGTGAAACACTATGTCACTAATGGAATTTAATGCCAAGGATATTTTACTGGAAACAAACTACTAGGGAATGAATAATAATTTGAGTTGTATAATGGGGGGGGGGGATATGTAATGGACCAAAACCAAGGTATACATTGCTTTGTTAATTGTCCCTGTGCAAGTATCCCAGTTGTAATTTTCTTAACATGCTGAATTGTGACTATACTTTGTCACTAGTTGCAACGTCGCCTCATAGGAAAATATTTAAGTCAGAAATGCTGGTCAAAGAATACCATTTAACTGATGGTTTTCATGTTTTGAAAGTTGCAATACGAAAGATTTTCGGTTTTAAATTAAATTATAAATTACTTGTTTTCTCCTGGAACAATATTTTACTTTATTTTATTAGGTTCTAAGTATAAATAAAATATAGAGTCAAACATGAATGGTTTGTCGAACAATTATTTAGCCTGTTTATTTTAAAAAGGGAATCGCTGGGGATGTAACAGTTTATTACTAGCTACAGCTTAACAAACAAAGTAAATTAATTTTTTGTTTGCATTGAAATCAAAGAGTACGACCCCCCCCCCATACTTTAATTTATCGGTCCCCAGTTATATAATAATTGGCGTTATTGAAGGGAGGGCTTCTGTATTGTATGTAATGTCATGGCCCTAAACTTGCAATTGGCGCCCTGGTCCTACAGTAAATGACAGACTTAATGTTAATATTTCTCAAGCTGCACCTGAGTTACAGCAGCAAAAAGGAGTCTGTGTAATACATACAAATCCGGGTTTCAATGAAATAATCTGTTTAAAAGATAAAATCCTGCTTCCACCAAAAATACTTAATTAAACCTGGATTTCAGACGAAGAAAAATGAGTTCAGTGTGAAGATTGTTACCTTTTTAAGATGACGCCTTATAAAAGGTTTATGGTGGGTGGGGGGTGGGTTATGTGTGTGTACCCTGCAGTGGGCTGGAATTCCGGCTTGAGCCTTGTACATCCCCTCCTCCCTTGCCTCTCCCCCATGTCCACGACCAGGATAGATAGATGAAAAAGGGGATGGATGAATTGTCTGTTACCTGGGGCCAGTGAGGGTATTAAGCGTATGAGTATTGTTACTATAAACATGAGTTTTGTTACTGACACTGGAGCTGTGCTTCACTATCATCAGCACTGGGCAACCTTACAAGGAGCTTCTCAGGAAGTGCCATATTACACACATGGGAGGTGTGAGATGGGGGTTAGGCATTTAAGCCCCTCTGAACGCATAGTGAGTGTTAGACTTTTAGATTTGACCTTAAATGGAATTCTTAGTAAGGTCAGTTTAATGTAAAATTTTGATATTTTGATATGAACATTATACTGTATGTGTGTGTGCACGCGTGTGCGTGAGCGGGTATACCTATCCTTATGGGGACACAATGTCCCCATAACGTGATAAATATCCGTTTTTTTTCCCTTATGGGGACCGGTTTC
>JAODLC010000100.1:28257310-28293853 GCA_026781145.1 Hippopotamyrus pictus | reverse complement strand
AGGCTGCTGGACTGGAACTCAAGCATTATGTCTGAATCAAAAAGCAAATATCTACTACATTTAAACTTGATTGACAAATTCATGATTTAAAGGGGAAACAGGTGTACAATGAAAAACTGCTTGCATGTGCAGGTTTGGTCAGGTTTCCATTGGGTGTACATTAAAAACAGGGTGGGGCTTCACTCATTACTGATGCACAATGGAAGAGCATGTATTTCTGGACAGGATGTGGAATAGGGTGTCACTCAGAAAAGTGGTGACAGTCAATCAGTCAATCAAATGCTCAGGAGAAAGTTCAGGGGGTTGGAGCCTCCATCAGAGTCCACTTCTCAATAACATCCATCCTTGACTTCATGCCGAATTGATCTCACTGAATCTGTCAGAGTCAAACCCATAAAGCGTGTGAGCAAGAAACTCGCAGCCAGGTGCCTTTATCGCTTGAATTCTTTTGGTGTGAGCAGTGTCACTCTCAAAGCTTTTGATTTGTCTCTGTAGGCAATACATTCCATGCTGGATGTAGCAGAATTTCAAACTTGAATGCGACACCATCAGAGTCACTTGCTTTAACCTCCTGTTTTATCTATTGAGACTTTGCGTGAATATTGTACATTGAGTTTATCACTGCTGTGTTTTAATGTATCACAGCTAACGATTTATTTTCACAGAAGTGACTTTAATTTCTTCCCTGAAGGGCACTGATATCTGTCAGATTACACTGATTAGCGCTACCCTACCCTGAGGCAATGGCGGTACCACTCTGCCTCACATGGCCCGCTACCCTACCCTGAGGCAATGGCGGTACCACTCTGCCTCACATGGCCCGCTACCCTACCCTGAGGCAATGGCGGTACCACTCTGCCTCACATGGCCTGCTACCTTACTTTGAAGAAAGGGCGGTCTATTTAATCTGTCACTCACCTCTTTCTGGCTTCTGCCTAGATTGCACAAAGCTAATGTGCCTGGACCATACATAAACATGAAGTCCCCCGAGGCAGTTGAGGGTCAGGCTGCTTCAGTCTTCCCTGCTCAAACAGGGTGTTGTATGTGTATTTGAACAGGAAAATCTACAAATTCTGGCTCTCCATTAGCCTGTACTACAAAGTGGGGTTACTGGCTTATCGGGGTAACTTGTCGGATTTAAGGTACCACAGTTTAAATAGACTTCATATTCGTTCACTTACATTTTGCCCAGACAACCTTAAATCCGACAAGTTACCCCGATAAGACGGTAACCCCGCTTCGTAGTACAGGCCCCAGGGCCGGAACTGTGTAACCCTGCTTTAGTATGTCTTCCCTTTGGCTGGTCCAGCACATGTCTATTAAAGAGCAACAACCTCACTTGGTGAGTTTCCTAATAATTTGAAGACATAATACACTTACTCCTAGCAATTAAACTGATAACCACAAATCAGCATTCCTGCCTGTTCAGCAGGAAGAACTTAGGATACAATCTAAGACACCACAGGCCAGAGAGCATCACCATCTTCCAAAGCACGATTCCACAACAGCTTTTTCCCAGCCACAGTTAGACTGATGGCTAAAGACATTAAGGTGGGTAAGAAATACAGCTCCCCCCCACTTCCCCCATGGACAATAACTGGACACTCAGCACTCCAAAGAGGCTATCAGACACATCAGAGCACTACAACCTCACTCTCATTCTGTGTTTCCTCTTAGGTAGTCAAATAACTCTTTAAGTCCAATAGCCTAACAAATATGCGCAATATTCCAATTTTATGTACAATATACTGTCTTAATATTATTTCTGTGAAATAATTCACTCATACACCCAAGCCAGGCAATCTGTATCCCGTATCGGCATCTATACACAGTGTGTATCCACTTACTACGTCCTGCAATTAGTGTGTTTGCTGCTTTTATTATTTATATTGTTATATATATTGTTATTTTTTGTTTAAAAAACTGTCTCTTCTCCTCTGTCTCTCTATTTCATAAAAATGACTCCGGGAGACACGCACAAGAATTCCAATGTACTTGTACTGACCTGTACCTGTGCAAATGGCAATAAAGATATCTACTATCTACTTTCCCACAGTTTGAAGTCTAACTTGGTTTTACAAACAAGTGCAATATAACCACTTGTGATATTGGTGCAATATACTTTTACTTTACTGTGCAACATACTCCTATACACTTTAACTTTTCCTGTAACTTTTGGACAAAGGTACTTTAGATTCCTGTACAGAGATTTTCTATCTTATTTTATTTATAATAATGTTTAATAGTGTTCTAATTTGTTTTACACTTCATTCCCATTTTTATATTTATACTGTATTGTTCTTGTCTTCGTGTCCATGTGTGATCGTACAATCGCAATTTCCTCCGGGATTAATAAAGGCTTCTGATTCTGATTGGGACAGTCCACGATCAAAGTAAAATCTGATGCATTCGTCCATGAGGATAATACTAAACCTGTCGCGAGATCACGGGAAAGTGACATGGGTTATGTCGAGATCACAAAAAAAAAAATAAGTCGTGATCTCGAGAAAACGGCTTTGGTTATGTCGAGATCACGAGAAAAATAAGTCGATGTATGTCCTCTACATGTAGATTTCCGTACACCAGATTTACAGGAAATTCTGACAGTACTATTTTTCATCAAATAAATAAATTTAATTCATTTCAAGATGGTTAATTTCAAGTTTATGTATCGTCATCCATTTCTTATCCGTATTCGTTTAAATTCATTATCAGAGATCATTCAAATAATACTAAAAAATAATTGACAATAAGCTATTACATGCGCGAAGTAAAAGTTCCATGAAACAATACAGGAACCTGACTATTTAAACTCCGAAAAAGCAAATCGCTCGTTAAACCTAACCAAAACAAGCCCACGTGCTACGCTGAAGACCCCGGATGACCGAGTCACTGATACGTTTTACCGCACATCATATAATAAATGGGACTATATAATGGAAGATGTCAGGTTTTCCTTCTGATAGAAGAAATGGTACTACAAAGGCCTGTGCATTAGCAACAGGTATTTTTAGAGTAGTATTATAAGTGCTATGTATGCTATTTATGGAAAAGGTAACCCTTGGATTATAACTCAACTGTGTTTCTTTGCATACATCTTCCACAAACTAAGAAGTCACGTTAGAGCACAGCTTATCCCACCAATTTTCTGGTGTCATTTGCGCATGCTCGAAATTCCCTTTCCTGACGTAAGAGAACAGTGCATCCCACTGTGCATAATAATGCACGTCCTTAACAACAAGCTAAGAATGAAATCAAATCCTTAACCCCTTCTTGTTGCACGATCGTACTTATTGAGAGGAAGCTTTAAACGTACGTACAAGCAGCGTGCATGCGGCCTGCACTGTGCTGTTTCGGCTAAGCGAATGCTTATAATTCTTTATGCATTTTACGACTATGGGTTTGGAATGAATTTGCAATTACAGTCGATTTTTTTGGACACAGTACTTTACCGAGATCATCGCCGCAAGGTACGTTAAAAGCATATATTTATCTAAAACACAATATAGACATGTTATTTAGTTATTGCACGTCAGGGACCCGTTTATTTTACATTAAACTAGAAAATGTAATAAATTCCAAAATTGTAGCAACAGTTAAAAGTGGATATGCGGGATATGTAATTACTCCATTGCGCATTTCACTCTACCAATATGGCTACAATCGGTATTATGTAATTATATGTCACAAGGGTGTCGGAATAAGGAAGTAGCTCGGTTTTATCGTGTTTCTAACTAAAACAGGAAAATATATGTGCATCGGGTAAACAAGTTGGTTCCCGTATGTTTTGTTATGAAATATAGTGAGTAAAGTGAAATAATGCTGAAGCTGACTTGTAGATTTGAGTTACTGGACCTCCGATCTTCAATGGTGTCTTGCGTGTTTCGCAAAATATATTTGTCATCGTGGAAGAACAGGCACGATACTTCATCTCTACCGGAAATTATTGCGAACAAGAATCGTACTCAAGAAAGGTGACGATGCAAGCACGATTTTAGAAGAGCCAACTTTAATTGTATTCGGTACTCCTTAAACTAATCTGTTATACGAACCATTTAGCAAGGCTACACATGCAGCAAAGGTTAGTCTATACTAGATAACTTTTTATTCAGTTCTTCGAAGTTTTCGTTTTTAGTATATGCAATGTAAGCTACAAAGATAAGAAGAGGTACTCCCCGTCACTAGATTAAAAATCAGCCCGAATACATATGGGCTGGTGTCCGACACATAAGCGTTAAATATTGAGCACAGTTAAGACCCAGGTAAACGCTTTATTAAAATTAATTTCATGCTGAGTTAACTGCCCTATTATGGCGTCGTCACGTGTTCTCATTATGGGGAGGCGGCGGCAGCAGCTCGGCACTTTGTTACTGATCGAAGATAAGGGAAAAAAAACTATTTTAATATTTCAGTCTGCGTTGCGGATAACGCAAACGGGCGGTTGTCTTCACAAATCAATAAGGTGGGTTATTGTACAAATTCAGGAGATCGGGAAGTAGTTATAAACAGGGATATAAAGTCTCGGTTTCGATTTTATTTGACTGTTTAAACTTGTGGATTCATTTTGAAGTACGTATTCGTTATTATAACAAAAGCACAGTGTTTAATTATAACGCCACGTTTTTCTGTTTTAGTGCAAATATTACATAATAATACCATCCCACTTCCGAAATTATAGGTGTTACTGGTGGCCGATGTTTTTGATACGTTGTATCGCTGAACCACAGAGATTACCCTTCTCATATTCTTTTTGTGAAATAATTTTAGAGTTCCTTATGTATTATATACTTTCGCGGATGTCATTTTACTACATTGATCGAGTATATTGCTTGACATTTTTTGCGTTCACCACAACGGAGATTGTGTTCGTTATGCTTTGGGGCTCGTTGGAAACAATTTGGCCAAATGTAAACAGATGTTGACTACTAAGGGATATCTGTCGGTACTCCGTGCTTCTTATTCCTAAAACTAAATTAGAATTTGTAAATATGAAGTCTCAAAAGTTTTCTCGCGTCTCGTTTTCTGCTATTCTGACACCGTACCAAAATTAAATGATAACCTTCCGTGGTTTTCAGGATTTTTTTCACAGCACGTTTGTAATACATAATAAGGTTTCTCAGTCACATCTTCTATTCCTATACAGTTATACTAGTTCGTAACCTACTATATGTTTAATTGATCACTTGGTAAATATTGAAAGTTCAGGACTTTTTGAAGAGGGATATTAAGATTATCAGCATTGGAGTGGCGGTATATTCCTGACTAACAGCTTAATTCAGTGGCTTTTTAGTAGTGCAAGATATTCTGACCTCACTGACATTTCTGCAATGGAGATAGACAAGGGCCTGCCCATGTGCTGCTCTCACGCTACTCACGTGCTACTCAACAGGAGTTCTTCTGATGGATTTTTCAGCAAATCCTGTTATTACCGATCGCTATAAAATGCATGTGGGCTGCAGCATTTTGTGATTAGTGTGTGGAGGTGTCGTCATTACGAGAAAGATGTCTGCACAGTGAATCATCTGCCTGATAAATTTGTAGGTCCCACTCAGTAACTGATTAACCGGAAATACTCCTGGTGTTATTAACCTCACTAGAGAGACCAACAGTTGTCTTATTCCCTTTATGCACAGGACTGCCCGGTTGCTTATGTGTAATAACTGCAGGTATTGTACAGGTGATGCTGGCTCCTATATAATTCTGTTCGCACATCAATCACAACTTGGTTTATTGTATACTAAAAGTTTATTAAACACGTTAGAATAATTTTAGCAAAAATCAAATTAAAGATGATACTGATGTGGGTGTTAGCTGATAATTTATATATGGAATTCACAGAACATTAAAAGATATTTTAAATGTTTTCTCTTTGTATGTCTTGCAATATAAATGTTGATCTACTATGTGAATATTATGCATTTGTCTATCTGTTACCTTGCTTTTAAAGGGGGAAGCTGTATTCCAGTCTGTCTGGTTCATTATTGTCAGCTTGTGCTGCAGTCTATTGACTGCAGACTTTGTTCTATTCATAAAATTTAGGGAAGCTTTTAATAAAAAATAATAATTAAAGATATATTTAGCGTGGTTTTTTTATGTCGGTCATCAAACAAATTGTGGGGCAAGTGGTGCCCACTCTGGACAAGTGGTGGTTAAGGAGGTAACCGTCAGACAAACGTAACTCTGGAACTCCTCTTTCTTCCATCAGAGCATCCGCTGATCTCATGGAGGTGAAGGACAAGGGGGAGCAGAGCCCTTTGCAGGAGGATGGTTCGGGGGCAGACAGAGGTGAATGTACCAAGGAACCCAGGACGAGTAGCTCGTCCCAGTCCTCACGCAGATGTTTCCGCCTGGACTATCGGCTGGAGGAGGACGTCACGAAGTCCAGGAGGGACAAACGTGGTCGCTTTGTCAACCCCTGGTCTACCTGGAAGTTCCCCTCTTATTCCAACATTCTTTGGTTTTATCTGTTGGACAAAAACAACAGCAACATCCCTACCACCAAAGAGGTTAGCTCTTTTTTCCCTTCATGTTTATGGAACTTTTTGATGAACATCATGAGGCCTAAATTCTTGTGTTATTAACTTTCAGATACCCTCAGTCCTTTATGACGGATTAGTCTTTGTGGTGTTAAAAATCATTTACCTCAAAAGGCAGTTCAGCTGTTGTGCTTATCAGAATCCTCAGCAGCAGGGAAAGAAAGCATAGCAGTTATCGCCACACGGAACGTTCCGGGTCTTAAAGTCGCCTGCTGTTGCTTGTTGTTAGCCTTGTCTATCGTGGCAGTTACAGGCTTCTGACATTTCCTGTCCTCTGGTTTCAAAGTCTTATTTTAAGCTCACAGAATGCTTTCCATTCCATCGATACTATCTTGGTAACAAGCCTGTTGTGCAAGTACCTTCTGAGAGTAATATATGAATATAACTTTACAGTTCTTTGGCCTTGTTGTATACATGTAGACTTGATTTGGTAGATGACACCCCCCCCCCCCCCCCCCCCAATGTCTGTATAGTGATGAGTGCAGATATCAATAGAGGAAGACGAGCCTGTGATCTGAAATAGTTACATTTTGGTAAAAATGCAATACTGTAAAACAGTGTTTTGAAAGTGGCTTTGGATATTTTGGGCATATGCAAACTTGGCTTTTTTAATTGCTTTGGACAGACTGGCTTGTCACCGGATCTGAAGGCAGCATCATGGGCTTTCAGTATCTTTCAGACCTCAGTAGACATCCAGGGTTTCTGATTTGCTCTTGTGATGACCCTCCAGGCGGCAGTTCCTAATGTAGCCAGTCACAGCTGTGGTGTATTCCTCCACATCAATACCGTCCTCGTAGGTAGCAGCCTCTCTGAACACAGACCGGTCTGTGCATTCGAAGCGGTCTTGAAGGGCTGATGCGGCTCCCTCGGGCCACAATGTGAGCTCTCTCTGGACCAGTGGAGAGCGTTTCAGCAGAGAACTGTAGGCTGGAATCAACTTTACTGATATATGGTCGCAGTTGCCGGAGTGTGGGCGGGGCTTGGCTCGGTGAGCGTCTTTAATGGTGGTCTAAACATGGTCGAAACTGCTTTCACCCCGGGTTGCAAAGTTCACGTGCTGGTGAAATCTAGGCAGTACTGTTTTGAGGTTTACCTGGTTGAAGTCACCAGTGATGATAAAAACCCCATCCGGGTGGGCGGTTTGCAGGTTGTTTACGGCGTTCTACAGCTCTGCTAGCGCCTGGTTGGCATTGCCGCACGGTGTCCGAACAGGACAACAGAGCTAAATTCATGTGGCAAATCCCCCGTAAAATTGCCGAAAGAATTGAACTCATCCATGTAAACTCATTTTATTTAGCTATTTAAAGCTTTGCTCAGTCTTATCTTCTTAGTGTTGGCGGTTTCGTGGGAGCTGCTTTCGGCAGCATATAAAGTAATTTTCCCTTTGATACCAGGAGAAATGCTGCCCACAGGCCTCTGTTTACCGTGTGCTTCACTAGATGTCTATGAGACATTCATCTGTGTGGTTGGCCTAAATGAAGAATAGATGAATTCTTATTGGTGAATATGCTTTGATTATGTTTTCTGTGGGCCCACCTGGACACCGTGCTTCACTGGGAGTCCATGAGACCTTCATGCATAGTTTTTGCTTAGGCAGTGTTGATTGGACAGGTAGACTAGCAGTCAGATGTTTTAGACCTGCCTGGAATCCAGCCTGACATATAGAAACTGATGTGGTTCTCTTTGATATTCAGGAGTTGGATCAGAAGCTGCCCATAATGGAGCCCTATTTCATCCGGAACCCCGAGAAGGCTGGCCAGACTAATGCCGAGTTGAGGGTCACCTGGTTGGGTCATGCCTCAGTGCTGGTGGAGATGGATGATCTAGTGATACTGACAGACCCGGTGTTCAGCCAGCGGGCGTCACCAGTGCAGTTCGCAGGACCTAAGAGGTTCCGGGACCCGCCATGCACTGTGAACCAGCTGCCACGGGTCCACGCCGTGCTCATCAGCCACACTCACTACGACCACCTGGATCTTGGCTCGGTGACTGCCCTGAACCACCGCTTCGGCAGTGAGCTGCGCTGGTTCGTGCCCCTGGGCCTGATGAGCTGGATGCAGAGCTGCGGCTGCGAGAACGTCATCGAGCTCGATTGGTGGGAAGAGAACTGTGTGCCGGGTCACGACGAAGTCACCTTCGTCTTCACGCCCTCTCAGCACTGGTGCAAGCGCACGCCGATGGATGACAATAGGGTGCTGTGGGGCAGCTGGTCTGTCCTGGGGCCCCGCAACCGCTTCTTCTTTGCCGGGGACACCGGCTACTGCTCTGGCTTCCAGGAGATCGGCAGACGCTTTGGACCTTTTGACTTGGCCGCAATCCCCATTGGTGCATACTTGCCCAGGTACGTGGTGGGGTATGTTTAGGTTTTGACAGGGAAGCAGCCAACTGGTTGTCTTAGCTGTTGTGTTTCCCCACCCCAGGGACTTTATGAGGTCACAGCACGTGGACCCAGATGAGGCTGTGCGGATCCACGTAGACCTTCAAGCAAAGCAGTCCCTTGCCATCCACTGGGGCACCTTTGCTTTGGCCCATGAGGTAAAATGCTCCGTGAGATCCATGCATTCATCTTCCAACTACTTATTCAGTACGGGGTCACAGAGAACCTGGAACCTCTTCCAGGCAGTACCTTGAAAAGATGGGTCTTGAGGCGCCTCTTGAATGTCTAGAGGGATCTTTAGAACTAGATGTGCATGGGTAGCTTGTTCCACTGTCAGAGTGACACATGGGGGAAAAAATCTGGAGGAAGACTTCTCATATGTTTGAGAGATCATCAGGAGGTGTTGGCTTGCTGAACAAAGCCAAGATGGCAAGTAGGTCTTGATGTGTGAATTTATGGAGATGGGTGCCATTGGAAGCCATACTTGGTACAATATAAATAGACTGAAGTTTTAAGAAAATACAAGTACCTGAAAGTGCAAAAAAATGTAAAAACATGGGCAAAAAATATGCAAAAGGCAACATAAAACATATGCTCTACAATTACTTTTTACATACTCAAGGCTAATTAATTGTAATTTTACATTTCACTTAAAGTTGAATATTTTCTTCCTGCACAACAGAAGACAAACGTAGGGTCTTGATTTCTGAAAAGGCAAGACCTAGGTAATACTCTTGCTGACTTGAAAATTACCTTTTTTTAAGGGACAGCTTTAGGCAGCATGAATGATCCACTCTGCAGTATTTCGAAATCCCTTTCATACTCCACCCTGCTGTTGCCTAAACAAGTGCTGTAATTATGTAATTGTATTGTGTAATTATGTAATTGTATTAAGTTTTGTGGATTAAAAAACAAAACTTTTCTTTTACAGCATTACCTGGACCCTCCTGTGCGCCTCAAAGAAGCCGTGGAGAAATATGGGCTGGGTGAAGACGTATTTTTTCTCCTGAAACATGGCGAATCACGACATCTGAACTCCACTGAAGAGGTGTTTGCTCACCACAAGTGATTGGTGTTATAAGTTTAGTTTCATTGCAGATGCTTTTATAATTTCAGCACTTATGTTTTTTCTTTTTTTTAACAAAGTTTGAGGAGACTTTCAGAGCATTTACATAAATGGTACAATTTTTTTTTTTGGATTATACGTTAAATATTGATTATGTTTCATTTGTTCAACCTAATGACTTCAGTTCAGCTTGAACTTCTCAGTTTTCAACCCTGGTTAACTTATATCAGGCAACGGTATGTTAAAAAGAAGTTTGCATATTGTGTAATCCGTCTATCTTCCATAAATTCATATTCAGTACAGGGCTGCAGAGAACTTGGAGCCTTGCTCTGGCAGCGTAAGACACAAGGCAGATACACATTTTATTACGCTGCGATGAATACACTAGCCATTAACTTTGGAATCACGCCAAAAAGTTTGCATTTTCCATGAAAACTCAATTTTAGTCATAAATTGCATATTAAATTAGAAATAATGATTAGTGCTTGAAATGATCAAAGAATCCTCCATCTGCAGCAATCTCAGCCTTGAAGACCATCGGCATCCCTGCTCTGAATTTGTTGAGGTAATCTGTAGAGATTTCACTCCATGATTCCCGAAGCACCTCCTGAAATTTGGATTGGCTTCATGTCATATGGTCACACTCCTCCCACATCTCCTCAATAGGGTTGACTGAGCTGGCGTATCTGTCACATATAGAATGCCATCCGGCTGCTTTTTGCCCAAATACTGTAGGTCATGTATAACTTGAAGTAGTGCTTTGGGTCATTGTCCTGTTGTAGGATGAAATTGGCTCCAATCTGCTGCCATCTAAGAACATAAGAAATTTACAAACGAGAGGACATTCGGCCCATCAAGCTCTTTTGGGGACTGCAGGATATCGCATAATATTTACCCTGTACAAAATTTCCAGATTTACCAGCACCACAGCATCCCCAGACCACAACATCTCCACCACCATGCTTGAAAGATGGCATCAAGCGCTTCATTTCATTTGTTCTGCGACTCACAAGTATTCTTCTCTATGATCCAGACGCCTCAAAATTAGATTGCCTGTCCATAGCGCTTTTTTTTTTTCTCCCCAGTCATCCATCATCCAATGTCTATGTTCTTTTGCCCATTTGAATCCTTCCCGTTTGTTGGCCAGTCTCAGATACGGCTTTTTCCGAGAAGGCCGCCACTCTGGAGTCGCCTCATCACTGTTGAAGATGATTGGCGTTTTGTGGGTTCTGTTTAGTAAAGCTGCCAGCTGAGGCCCTGAGACGCATCAGTCTCTCAAACTAGAGATGGTGATGTTTTTATTCTTCTGCAAAGCTGTGCACTGGAGCCTTCCACTCCTTTGTCTGTCCTGTTTAGACCCAGTTTTCACTCTTCTGTAAAGGCAGTAGTGCACACCTTCAGTTTCTTGGCAGTGTCTCAGTATGGAATAGCCTTCGTTTCTCAAAGCAACAACAGACTGACGAATTTCTAAAGAAAGCTTTTTCTTACTGGCCATTTTGAGACCGTAACTCAACCCACAAAATGCTGATGCTACAGATGTCCAGACTGCCCAAAGAAGACCAGTTGCTTCCTTAAACAGCACGACAGTTTTCAGCTGTGCTTATTTGCACAAGGGTTTACTAATGAATATTCTTTCAATATTAATTAGGATTTGCTAACATAATGTGCCATTGGAAAGCAGAAGTGTTTTTTGCTAAAAGAAAAAAAAAAATGCCTTTGTATACCTATGTAGACCCGTTATTGAAAAATCAGCTGTTTCAAGCTTATAATAGTCATTTACAAGATTAACAATGTCTAAACTATTTCTGATCAATTTAATGGAAAAAATGTGATTTTCTTTCAAAAACAAAGTTTTTGCAATGTTTTACCACATCTGGCAATTTACCATGCATTGAGTAATTGCATATATTACAAATGAATGTGAGATTTTATTACTAATTCTTACTGTAAAATATCCATTTTCATTCCTGTAATTACGTGTATTTAAAGCATTCTGAAGTGAATACAAACTTTACCTTAAACTGCTATGTGTTTTGTATTTTTAGTTGACATTCAAGATCCAGCATCTCACTGTCATGACATACGCAAAGAGTTTTAAAAATAAGACTTGGCATGGAGTGGAGGCTCTGAGGCTAAAGATCTGTGCCCGCAACTGGAAGGTTGCTGGTTCAAATCCCATGAATGCCTGTAGTGATTCTACTCCATTGGGCCCTTGAGCAAGGCCCTTAACCTGCAATTGCTTTGTTCTGGGTATGATATTAATCTTCATCCAGCCCTAAAAGGAGGCCCTCCAACTTGCAGGGAAAAAACTTGGAGGTTGGTGGCAGGATTGGCGCTCCAGCCGCCGGGAAAAAAAACCTCACACTGGTCCATTCAGACCAGGTGCTGAGGTATCACCCGGCACATGGCTGCACTCAGGTTTCATCCCTGAAGTGGTTTGTCGTGTGGTGGGTGCGGCAACGCACTGCATCAGTGCATGTTGTGTCACTGTCAATGTTTTGGCGGTTTCCAGTGGGAAAACCTTCACTGCCTTCCCTTCTTACAGTTACACCTCATGTAATGCCTGCCAGCTCTTCCTGGCAAGGCGCATGGGGATGGCTTGCTGGAGGAGCTCTTTCTCCATGTCCTCGGGCTGCAGGTCACGCGGGGGGTGATTCCTAGCCATTCCCAAGTCAGCAGGAAAACATAATCCCTCCAACATGTTCTGTGTCTTCCCTGGGGCTTCAGCTCTTGGGAGCCGTCCAGGCAGCATCCTTAAGAGACGCTTAAGCCACCTCAGCTGGTTCCTCTCAATCAGAAGGACAAGCGGTTCTAATACGAGGTCCCTCTATATATGTTAAATCACCCAGTGGACTGGGGAGTCCAGCAACCCTCATTTTGGTTTGGAGTTTCTACATAGTCAGCACTTTCCCACACTGGGGCCTCTCTCTCCCCTTGGCAGTTCCTCCCGTATATGAGCGTTCGCGAGGCAGGCTTTTTGCAGAACCAATTAACAATAAACATGCAAGTCCAGTCCCAAAGTACCAAACCAGTACCTCAGCTGGTACTGGATCAAAAATCAATGGAATCGAAACTGGAAATGCTGCACCAATTTTTTTTAAACCCAAGTGATACCTGTTGCAGTGGAAAGGCACCCTTAAGGTTACCATGAACCTACTGCTTTCTGGCCGCAGCCCTTAGCAGTTGCCGCAACGATTGAGGTTTTATACATAATCCATTCAGACTCAAATTAGATGAGACAGCTATGATGATGTTTGTCATTGACCTTTGACTTAGAGTGCCCTAATGCCAAGAGCGCTTAAGAACATCCTTGTGTTTCGACATGGTATAGACAATCAAATCCCCAGTCCTGTAGGTGTAAGTCAACAGTGCTGCATGCTGAGCAACCATACTATATAAAATGGCAACTGAATACATGGACATTCTGAAAGGATCCTTCGCTGCAGTTCAAGTCCAGACTCTTAGCTCTACCCTGTCCTATCTATCAATGCTGAGCCATTAAGGAATGACTATCCAACATACCATTTGGTCACAATGCACCCCAGAAGAGTGTTTAGTATAACTACTCCTGTACAGTTCATAAAATCTCTTACCAAACAAAGTACATCTATTGTTAGAATGTAAACACTCTAAACAGGGAACATTTAGGTCTTTCATTATGGAGAGTTCCGCCAAACCTTGCACAATGACTTCCATTATGTCCGTGCAGACATATAAACTCTCAAGTACATTTAAATGTCGTCTTTGAAAAGGAACCAAACACCAGGAGATTTCATCCTGTCTGCTTTTGTTATATGCGTATGCTATCAATAACCTTTCGTTACCTCCAAAGTTAAATACATTGCAGGTTTTTATGGAAGCAAAACGTTACCTCGTGTATTAAAATTTTGCCAAATACTCCCCCTAGTGGTCATTCTAAAATTTAACATTGCCGCCAAATATGCTGGTGATATGCTTTTCTTCTTCACAATATCTATGTTATTTTTACATAAGTGGACAGAAGATAAGAAATTGAATGTATTACTTTTTGTAAATATTTCATTATTTTAGACACAGTGTCTCCAAGCATTTGCAGGGAAAAATAATTAAATCAAGAAAATGAACAGGATATATAATCATAAGGTTTTACAGGTTGGTAGCACGCATTTCACCCGTAAAACGTTTTTCCTCATGCGTCCATTATGGAATTGAAAATGGCAAACAAAGTGTTAGCATTGTCCTAAATTAGTGCTTTGTGTTTTCTAATTCGAAACGCATCTTGTTAGTAATGTGACTAATAACAAAGTTTTTAAAGAGCTTAGACTCTTACAATAAAATGAAATATCAAACTGAGCCGTTGACATGGAATTTCGTCAGGACGAGTTTCCTGGTTGAGTCGGTTACTTAGTTACTGTAAACCATTTTCAATGGCGTGAGCGTAGAAGGGATAGTTATGATAAACTGGTTTAATTTTAGTCAGAGTTTTAAGATGTCGTCGATAAAAACCAGCGAAGCGGTCCCCTCAGGCTCAGCAATCAAGTACTCGCTTGCCGAGGTGTATCAGGTAGGGGTGTGGATAAGATTTTATCCAGATTTTATCTGGGTCTGAAGATGGTGACATTCAACCGTATAAGCTACTGGCGCTTAGCCAGTGCATGTTAAGAACAAAATTATGAGGTAACTCAAATGCCTGTGTTTTAAAATCACCACTAGTGCATAGTACATAGGTGCTCTAGCTGGTTATGTGGACATTCTGCGTCCTGGAACTTATCGTTTATTATTTGTCTCATTTTATTTTCTTAACAGGCGTTGCTAAGCGGATGTGTTTCCTGTCCTGAAAGCCTAGTAATGTTTCTTGAAGAGAAAATAATGAAGATTAGGGGAAATGCGATTCATGGGAATGAAAGTGACTGGTTTGTATTGGCCAACTCTGACATTTTATATAAAAGTGTCATAGACTCGTGCATCCTCTAAGGAGGAACCTCTGTGATGCCTTTTTTCAAAACCATGTCTCCCCGGGATGGTCTTGTAGAGACCACGCTACAGACAACAACACAGACCGCCTTCTATTTCATTGAAAGGCGGAGCCACATCTTGCAGGTGGTCCTACATGTTTTCACCTGGAAATCCCCTTACAATATCTCAGAAACAAACAAAAAAATGGTCTCTAATCAGCACCAGACCATTTAAATTTAATGTGCCACCATTCTCTGAAATTGAGTAATTTTCTATTGTACAACCACAGAGAAATAGTACACCAAAAAGGTGTTTGATGCTGAAAGAAACGGGTAATTTTGTTGGAAAATGGAGCACACCAGGACTGGATTATTTTTCTCTCATTTATTTAATGAGGTTCTTGTATTTGTATAGAGCACAATGGGATTGCAATTCGATTAGTTCCTGAGAGCTGCTGATGCATTTTAAATTAGTAGTTCAGGCCTTAAATTGCTTATGCCTTGTCTAAGGTGAATGTGCCTTACTTTCAGAAACAGGAGTGTTAAATGCAGCGTTCCTTGACGTGAAAATATATTAAGTTATAAAACGTAATCTGTACTGTGCAATTCCGGTCATTATTGTCGTTTAGACCAATGGCTTTGGGAACTTGGATTAATGCAATTACATGGCCCACAATTGTGCTGAGTTCCTAGGATGAAAAATCCCTGTTTGTTGCAGGCCTCTTCCTGTCTGTTCCATTCAGAAGATGTCTGTGGGATGTCCTTGTGGAAGCCAGGTATGGGGTCAGCTAATGGTCAGCATGGTGAATCTACTTCATCGGCAAGTGTTCTTCAACTGTTTAGACAGGACAGCTAGCTGCTAGACCCAGGCTTTCCATTGTAAAGGCCCTGTATTAAATCTTGTTCTCGTCCCACATTCTGGGCCCCATTTGTCAAACTGTTCAGTGGAGGTAAGTAGCATAACAGCATTTTCGTTTGCGCCAGGTCCTGTCACCCTTGTTTGAGAAGGCGCACTCGTGGTGCCGAAAACGATTAACTAAAATGTGCTTCAAGTAAGTGCTTTTCTATTGTCGTTACTTAATATATAAATAATGGTAATGTTCCATTACTGTCGTTATTTAAATGATTTTCAAAAACTAAGAGGTAAGATAAGTATATTCTGGAGTGTGGAGTTTATTTGGAAGATTCACGGTTTGCAGTGGGGAGACTGAGTGAAGCTGAGTTCAGTGATGGCTAGTTTCTTAAAACACCTTAAACTGGCATGGTGCTACTGACACAAAGTGCTAAATAAGGTCACAGGTTCTCGTTGCTGCAGGTAAGTGTAGTTGTGTTTCAGTCCATGCAGTCAAGTGTCTGAAACTGGTGCTGCATGTGAGTTGAGGGCTATTATCTCCCTGTGCCCCTGCCCTATGAATAAATGATGCCCCCCCCGTAAGTAGAGCTTGGAGGGGGTACGTTTCCACAAAGAGAGAGACGGCAGCGGAGCGGGCACTGAAGATGAGCAGCGCAGCGGAGCGACACGCGCAGAGAGTCCTGCGGACCGCGTTGGGCGGTTGGGCTGCCTGGCTGCAGGTCCGCCGGCGGAGGCAGCAAGGTGGGCCCCTACCCGTGGATGGCACTCTCCGGGTGACACGTAGGAGCGGCGGCCAGACAGCCGCACGCCATCTGAGAGGGGCGTAATCAGTGGGACGTCCTGTGGGTGGCCGGTTAAACCTCCCTGGGGCTCATCCAGATGTTCCACAGCTGTCTGCTTTTTTAATGTGTTTGTCGATCTTCAAAGCCTTCGATTGAATGGAATCGCATGATAGGGTTACTTTTATTTTATATTTTTGGGGAAGTTCTTAAATGTAATATTTGCTTCTGATGCATAGATAGTGAAACCATGTGGTAAATTACTTGTTCTATTGCTGTCATATTTATACTGATGAGTCTGGTTTGTTTTAAATGTTCAGATATTAAGATTATGTTTTGACTCATGAAACTGTTTTGACTCTTTATGTAAATATGTTTTGTTGGTTGTGCAATAGGCTTTGGATTGGCTTTTCTGAAATCCCTTTAAGGTGACAAGGTATGAAGCGTAAAGTTTTGCTCTTGAAGGTATAGAAGCCTTGAAACAATACTTTACCTTTTCTTTTCTTCTTGTTTTCGGAGTTGCAAGAAACGTGAGTGAGTGTGTGGTGTTTCACGCTGCCAAACTCTCGATCCACAACCAGTTGTCATGATAGCGTATGAATTTTTAGAAATGGTGGCTGCAGCTTTTGGGTTAGATTGATCTTTTGTAATTTTATTATCGTTTTATATCATAGAAGCAGTCAGAAAACTGAGAAGAGTCTGGAATTCTGTTCACTGCAGAGCGGTGTTTCAAGCTTGGCAGCGTGTCGCACAGCAATTAAGGAAGACAAAGGAATATTTCGAGGTGCTTTAATTAATTTTAGATTAACTGGAAAGCATGATTTTAATTAACTTTTATATTGCCAATTAATCTGTGGCAACACACAGTAATGTAGACGCTACACCTGAACACCACCTGCATAGTAATTCAATCTTTCCATCAGGATTACATGTAGTAAACAAGTATTTCATTACTGTAGTTAGTCTTGTAATCTCAGTTGCTTGCATGTTTTCGGGCATGTTTTTGGTTGACCTGTCCATGGATGGGTAAAAGCTGGACACAGGACTCTGCGAGAAGAGAGACCGAAGCTGTGGGGTCTCCCACATGGACAGGAAAGACGTCGTGTCCACACTACCATGGAAACTTGCACTGAAGGTACAGTCGCCCCACTGGATCACTGGGCATTAATGATGTTATAAAACGTCAGGGAGAAATCCATAGCAAGTCTTGTGAATGACCGTTCCAGTCGAAGTAATTAATTTTAAAACAGTGGAAGTATTGACTCAATCATAGTCAACAGTGAGACATTTATTAAGATCAAAATACAGAGTAACAAAAGAAAACGCAGCTGAATGAGATAACAGTCACGCCACTTTAAGATTAAAATTAAGATGCACTTTATTGATCCCAGGGGGATATTCTGGTGCAAACAGCAGCAAGAACATAGTGCACAGGCAAACGTACATATGGTGCCAAGCAAACAAGGTGCAAAGACAGTACACAATGCAAGCGAAGTAAACATAGTGAAAACAGAATATAAATACTATCTGGTACACAAATAAAATAACCTGAAAAACATAATATTCAGGATATTTTGTTTGTGTACTGTGTACTTTTTTAAATCCAACTAAGGATTCCCCCCAGACCTAAAGATTCCCTTCGCTCTTGATGCATTACATCCTCCGTTTACTGTTGTACTAACGTATGGTGCTGTAACCACCCAAAAAGGAAAGAGCCGGCAAAAACAACCAAGTGTCCACTGCATGTACGAGATGTTGACCAGACGCAGGTAACCTTGTTAGCCAGGCAGAGGTGGACATTTCAGGTCCTGAAAGTAAAAATCCAAACCAGGATTTTGTTTCAACCAACCAGCTGACTATAAAGAGTCACAATCACATCGTACTCAACTGGTTGGTTGAAACAAAATCCTGGTTTGGATTTTTACTTTCTGGACCTGAAATGTCCACCTCTGCCCAGGCTATTTAAAATACCACCCAACTGGCCTTAGATTTATATAAGTCTTTTATCCTATTTAAACAGTGCCTGACATTCACAACCACATAAAATCAGTGCTACTACTAGAGACCTTGCGTGATGATCATGACTTGGCTGTATGTGATGCATAGCGTCACTAATATATTTTGGAGAGAGTGGCATATAAAGTGCATATCTCCGAATGAAATGTACTTAAATGCATATACTAGGAAAACTAAACAAATCCACAAAGCCTCTTTGACCAGTCTCTTCTTAACAGTGCTCAACCCGTTACTCAGCAAAAACAGGGAAGGTGGTGTCTTCCTGTCACTTTGCAGGCCATATAAATATCATGCACGTCTCCTTGGCCTACTTGGCCTACCTGGGTGGTGACACTCTAAATCCCATGATATTAATGCACATCCTCCTTTTTGATTGCTTTAGTGTTCCCCAATAGGAGATTCGAGATGTTTTGCTGGCCGTGTGCAGCGAACGCTTTGGAAGGGCTAAGAGGAGCGACAGAGCAGGAGCTGCACATGGTACAGGGTGAGCTCTTCCAGGTGGGGGAAGCCTGCAGAGCCCAGGACAGATGCTTCACCCTCCCTCCTATTCTTTTCTTCATAAGGGCAGAGGAACACAGGCCAGCGTGAAGGCATAGAGGGGAAGAGAGAGAAAGAAGACGACGTAATTATGTTTTGGTCTAAAAACAGCTGCACACCCTGAAAGCAGGCGGAGAGGAGCGCTTTGGTGTCCAAGCAAAGGGGGTTTAGTTGCTGGTGGATAAAGGAGGCTGGTGTTCGGGACGCCTGTCCCTCAGCTATGTGGGATGCAAGCTGTGGGCATTGTTGCCTGATCCTGATGACAGGCATGAGGCTGGGGCCATTTTGTGCAGCCTTCAGCGCTGTCACCGTGCGCGTTATTGATGGGGGAGGTAGGAATAGTAGCCTGGACAGCATGACTGCCCTTCCCCGTTTCCACACCCCTCCCTCCATCAAGGCAGCAATCAGAGAACAGTTCGTGAACCTTCCCAATTGCATAAGAAAGAGCTTGGGTCGGGTTTGCCGGGGAGATGGGTGGTAGAGATGTGGCCCTTTCTGCTATATTTAAATGCAACAGACTGATTGTCGTAAGACAGGGTGTTAGTACTAAAGAAAGATAACAAAGCCAGGAATAGTAACAGATGCTTCAAATGTAAAGACAAAGGAAATATTAATCATATATGTTATGAATAAAGCGATGAACGAATCCATGTTTCTTTCATTTTATATTTGCTTTTGATTTTATTTTTCATCATCAATAAACAATCCCAAAATATTTACCCAGTGGACCCACCACATTTCAGTGAAACGCTGGAGACATTTTACTTTCAAGCTGGATAAGCAGGTTTTTCCATATGCTGCTGTAATCTGTGCCTTTCACTTGTATTTGCTGTATGATCATCGCCGTCTCCAGAATCGGGCGCTCTGACCTGCGTCCTCCTTCCAGCCCCTACTGGACTGTTGCGTGATGAAGCTGATGTAGCGCAGGTGTTAGGCGTCTGAATAGCGCGGATCTTTAAAAACTTATACTTTGAGCTCACTCCTTCTGGCCTGAAAACCAGGCCAGCATTTTCTTGATCAAAGTCTCTGCATGCGCCCCTATTTCCCCCCGTTTCACCTTATCATTGTGGCTGACAATGAAAAATTATTAGTCAACTTCAGTGTGTGCAAAGTGAGCTGTTGAACATCTGGTTTCATTGATAGTCACCATATTACTTGGCTGAGTCTTCAGATTTTTCTGGCTTGACTTTCTGTACAACTCCTGTTCTAATCTTTCCTGAATAAATGAGAGAAAATATAAAGATTTAGGATTTCCTGTGCAATAAAAAGGAACCAACACACTAATTCTCTGAATTCACAATCTAAAAACTGAAATATATTATGTTTGAATTTATATGATGAATTTACAAGTACTTTTTTTTTTTGCATTACTCATCCTTAATTCATAGGAGCTTCACGAGAGGAAGTTGTATTCTTTTTAGTTTGGAAGTACTTTAAACAGACACTGGAATTAGCGCATTAATGCATGTACAGTCTAAAAATTTTAAATCACAATCAAAATATTTTTATTACCCAATAAGAAAATGCGTAATTAACATTATTTACTTTCACAGTAGAATGGCAGGTGTTCCAAAACCATTATGTGACAACTGAGCTGCAAGCCTTCATCATTGCATTTATGGTATATAAATGGGACGACATTAAGCTGGAAATCGGTTCCCAAAACGGGGCTAATATGGGTGCCATCATTTTATTCAATGCGTCATTTCAATGGGCATGTGTGCATTAAAAGACGTTTTCTCAATGTAAAACACATAAAAATAAATGTGACAGAGTGTGTAGCTGTAGGCTTATTGCTGCATTGACGTGGGGTTCAGTTGTATCTGTCAGGAGATGGTACAGGCATTTGTACAGCTATCAGAGATGCAAAGGCTGTCACCCTTGACCGTATGGCAACATGTGGAGTTCAGAGGTGCATATAAATTCCTGGGATCAATAAGCAGTATTTTTACAATTATCATGGATCTAATTGGAGCGCTTCTCACAAAGGCCACCAATGAAATGAAGGAAACGGACTGAAATGAAAAAAAGGATTATTTAATCCTTATGCCGCCCTCCTCATAGAAAAATCTATACTTGCAAATAACGGAATTAAAGCTACTCGCTGACATTTCTGTGCACATATTTGCGAGTGTGTTGCCCTGCATGAATTTTCTGTGTACGTTTTGTCTTCTCAATCAATGTGTTTTATGTTTCTCTGCAATTAATCTTTCAGGAGATCATTTATTACCGCTCTGAAGTAAAACGATGCAGGATTAAGACAAATGTGTGGTAATAATTTAGGAGAGGTGAAGAGGAAAGCAGACATGACTGTAAAAGAAGCACAGAGTAGTGTAGTACAGGAGAATCATAATTGTCTGTTATTTATGATCTAGCTATTGGCTGCAATAAATAATTTCGCAATCTTTGGCTTGAAAAGCTTAAATTCCACTTGAGACGGGTTAATAAAACCAGATTTATTTAATATTTAATAAAACAAGCCAGCATCGTTTCTTTCTGTTTTTTGAAAGGATTTGGAAATGTTTCAGTTTTCCATAGAAGAGAGAACAACTGTTCTGTTCCTCTGACTTTCAGAAAACAGGCTTTTAGCAACTGTGTGTCTAATGATGTTTAATTAGCATTAGTTAGGATGACCTTTGTTTTTAGTCTATTACTTATTGATTGCTTAATAATTTTGTTTTTTCTTAAATTAAATAAGACAATTTTTTACAAAAAAAGCAGCGTTCCGTGATCCTTTGCTTCTGTATTTTGTTAGCTCAACAACATGTTAAAAACACGATATTTTATCTTTCCAACAAGCAGGTTTAAAAAACAGAAAGACCTGAGAAACCCTGCAGACACGGTGTACCCCCTGCTGAGCCCCGTTGTCCTGGGCTTTTTTTACAAATCAAGTCCCAGGCGTCACTTCCTGGGCCTTAAACAGGTTCCACTACAGCAGATTGTTACTCCACAGGAAGACTAAGCTTCAAAGGGCCTTCAGATACAGTATTTATAGAATGGGGGAGAACTGGGGACTCTCCTCAGACATTCCTCTATGCAGCGCAATTCTGTCCGAGATACATATATAGAAACACACATGTTGCTGAATTTAGTGGAAATTGTAAAAGTGCTTTCCATCAACAAATCCCCAACAATGCAAAACTTGTCATGTCTTGAAAGAGCGAATAACTTTTTTAAAAACATGGGTCCTGGATTTTTTTCTAGCATTAAACATGTGCCCTCCCTATCCATACCGCTTATGATTGCTGTGTCGCGATGTTTTTGCACGATATGAGACATTCTTTTGAATATGTAACAGTTGGATGCATATTGGAAACTTAATTTAAAGTTTCGAATTGGTTCAAAGTTTAGAGTTTAATTTAAAATTTACAGTTTCCTTTATTGAATGATCATCAAATACACAAGTTGTGGTTTATAATAGGCAATTAGTGTATGTTTTTTGAACATAAGTCATATAGCATTATAGGGTGATATAATGGAATTTTCGAACACATTCATATCACAGACCCTATAATAATCTGAGCCGCCCCTTCGCCTTAAGAAAAGCTTCAAAACCTCTTTCTTGGAATGCTGAGGGATATTGGACCAGTCGTCAAGCAGAAAAACAAATGTGTTTTTCATTCTGCGCTCCAGAACTTCCAGAATTAAAGATAAGTTGAATGATGTTTAGATTTGGTGACTGGGGAGGCCCTAGAAGGCATTTAGTTTCATTGTAATGTTCATAAAACCTCCCTTAAATTTGGTTAGCAGCATGTAGTGGCGTTCGCATCTCAGGATATGGAACATCATACGGATCCCCCCTGTCAGGCATTGAAGGCATCCATTGGCTTTCTGGGTTGTATTTTTCAGAATCCTAAATTCATTCAACTTTCGCTTAAGAACTCCAGGGCAGAAGTTAGCAATTTTTTTCCACAGTTCTAGAGATATGGATTCAAATCCAGGCTCACATTTAATGCCTTCCCCCTATGCCTACAGCAGCTCCTTACTCATGCTCCTTGATATGATCCATCCAGACAGACCCAAAAGAAACTGTTCAGGTAAATTTGGCTATTTAGTTAGTAACGTTTGACAAAGTGCAGTGTGACGATTGCAGGTGGTAAACATGAACTTCCCAGCATCTATCCATACCCACTTACCCAATACAGCATCACTACAGATCTGGAGTCTATCCCTGGAATCAGAGGTCACCAGGTAGGGGGCATCCTGGATGGCACGCTGGTCCATTGCCAAGGACACGCACCCACTATGGCCAAGTCATACTCACCACTTCACTTAACCACATGTTACCAGACTACAGAAGGAACCTAACTCCTCACCCTGGGGATGTGAGGCTACACTGCAATGCAATGAGCCACCACGCCAGCCCACCTCCCCAACAATAACGTGAGATTTGATATTATCACGCGGCATGTGGGTCTCCCTGCGTCCACAGCACCTCCATTAACACGCAAAGCTGTGTTTACAGGCCACAAGATGACAAAAATAATACAAATAAATATACATTGAAAAAAATTCCACATCCAAATATTCATTCTATGGTAAGGCCAGAGTTTTAACCCAGGGCTGATATTGGACGTTCTTCTTTACACCGGGAAGTATTCACTAGTGAGAGAGTCATTAATTTGCCAGAAGAGTGCATCTCTTACTGTCCCCACAAGATCTGTTTTATGGAGATCCCTTCAACAGGAAGAACATATCATCACCAAGTTAGTTGACTACCAAGACATCCATCAGTACAATATAAAAAATGCACAATTATTGCAATATGTGGCATGTAATGTGGTGCTTAAATTTAATTTTAGATAGATATAGATGTACTGTAGATATACGGTTAGCTTCTGCATACTGGACATGGGACCATGCATCTCCAGCGGGTGCAGCTGTGTGTCATTCTATCTTATAACCAACACATCAGAACATACCAGATTCTCCAGCTCCACCTTGTTCCTTGTGAGAAACTTTAGCCCAGAAGTGGTGCAATCCAGAGAAGGCTTCTTTATTCCCACAGGTTCCCTTCGAGTTCAGTGGTGATTCACCCGCACTCACACGGTCTGGGTCATTGTACATGCAGGCCACTCCCAAATGAGTTCATGCCAACTTCTTCAGCTCGCTCTCCGTGACGCAGCTGTTAGTCTCCTTCTTCCCAGATTCACATGCCATAGCTCTCCAGCTTGGGCTGCTTCTCACCTACAATTAGCCCATCAGTTTAGGCACAGTAATGCACGCTCAATACACAATGTCAGGTTACATTCTTCACCTTACTTGAAACAATATGCCTAAACATGGGGCTCACGCCTCTGTAACCACATTTCTGGATCCCTTCCCACTACTAGGTCATTAGCTGAATATAACCTCCCTTTTGACAAAACAGAAAGACCGTCAGTTTTTGCATGTCTGCTTAGGAACACGCTGCATACTCTGCTGCTACACCAATACTTGTGCGTTTTCAGATGTACTGTCCTTGGAAATAAAACAGTTCTGTATTCATCCCTACTAACACAAACCTGCCATTACCCCCCCCCCATTCTTTGGAAAATTGTTGGGAGGGCAGGTGGAGAAAATTTGCCATGGAGTGTTTCTTTTTTCCTGTTGGCTTATTAATCCAAAACTCATCCAATTTTCCACCCCCGTCCCTAAACCGTCAGTCCTCTGGCACATGTTTAGCAAGTGTGCAACTGAGAAGACCTCAAAAAGCAAATGGACCAGTTGAAATATTTTGTTTCATGTTTAATGGTAAAGAGCCATTAAACCACCTGTGGTTAGTGAAAGCGATTTCACAGCCCATTCATCAATTTTTTATACCCGCTTCTCCTGTGCAGGTTCACAGGGCGCCGATCCCGGAAGCTAGAGGCACAAGGCAGGGAATAAACCAGGGTGGGGTGCCAACCCATCGCAGGGCGCACACACCATTCACACACACACATTGACGCCTATGGACAATTTGACAACTTGTATTCACCAGCATGTTTTTGGACCGTGGGGAGAAACCAGAGAAGCCAAAGGAAACCACATGACGACACAGGGAGAGCACGCAGATCCCTCACACATACAGTCAGGGTGGTGATTTTACAATGTTACAATGTAAACTTAGATTTATTCAGTTTGTGATGGTTTCCTGTCACATGACTGCTGGTTTCTGCTCGGCTGCCCAGGTATGTACCTGACCGGCACTGCTCCCACTTGAACCTTCTGCCTTCCTGTATGGCTCTGTCATCCCACAAGGCTTCTCGCCCAGTTGACAGCTCTACCATCTGCATTGATCCCCATTTCCATTAGCAGGGTAACGAAGAGGGACAAGGGAATGGCCAGGGTTAACAACTTAATTCAATCCCTGGGATTGCTTCCAAGAAAGGATGGTGAAGCTGAGTTGAGGGAGTGTGGAGTGTTTATGAAATCGGACAGGAAGCACAGCGATTGGGTCTCTGCTTAACTCGAAGGCAGGACTTAAAGTGTATTTTGTGTCTGAAGATCCACAGGGCGCTTTTTCTCTGTTCCTGCACCGATACTGAAAAGCATGTATGCATTGGTGATCACCTTTGTGAATCCAGAGATGTTTTGATTGTAATGGTCAGACCAGTCGTAAGAGAATGAGAACTGTGATGACTCGGGTTTCTATTTGGCTTCTCACATGCATTCAAAACAATCCTACAATGATTTTTATGTTGTTAACGTCGACACATTTGTGCTGCCTCAAGTTAATTATAAAAATATACACGGAGGAACTTTACCTGCATTTATATCTCAACTTTCCCTGATAATAGATTTAATAAAAAACTGTGCTGGCCAGAGTGAACAGGTATAGCGCGTCTTAACTTTCAGGCTTTTTCCTCATGGAGGGACAGGAAACCAAAAAACTCTGTATGCAGCAGCCATGCTGCTGCCACAAAGGACCAAGGCAATTAAAAAAAGCAGCACTGCAAAAACAAAACAAGACACAAAACAAAAAATACAAATTTTCCACATATGATAGCAGAAGCTGCAGGGTTAAGGTAAGCTAAGAACACATTAAGTCAAGGTGAGAAAAGACGCCTTGATGACTTCAATCAAATCTTTTGCTAAGTATCTTTATGGATCTGGAAAATGTGTATTAACTGAGCTGTATCATTAACAAACAACCCACATATTACAAGCCTCACAACAAGTAATGCGATTTCCTCCTGCACGCAAGACGGCGACTCCTTCATCTGCTGCGATGTACTGCCTCCATGCTACGTGCAATCAACATGCAAATGAGGGCCCAGCACACCGCAGCACGGGGGGATGATTTGGGTCTCATCCAGCCGCTCACTGGGAGCTCGCTGAGCGGCTTTGGGGGGGCGGGGGGGGGTTCCGAATGCATTGCAGTGACAGTGAGTAAGAGCTATCACAAATTTGCGTTAGCCCAGAAGTCACGTAGCCCGGAGAGTCACCATATCTGGTCAAAGACGATCTTGTTTGCTATGGCCTATCTGTCAGACAGGCATGATGGGAGATCCGCGTGTCGCAGTTGGGCTTAAGAGAAGAAGATGGATGATGGAACCCGAACGGGTTAACTCCAGAATGGCCCCCACCTCCAACAAGCCCCACCCCCGAACCCCTCTACCTAAATTGATAAGCAGTGGTACATCAGTTTGAAATGAACTGGCTTGTTCACCAGGGCTTGGAGACGGCAGAACTCAATCAGTGCTGGGTCACATGGTTCAAAGCGGCAATTCAGCACCGCCAGAGCGATGAAAAATGCGAGGTGACAGTTCATTTTGCCGGTGACAGTTTGTCGGTCTCGCTCACTGGCTTCCCAGTCAATTCCACCGACGCGGTGAAGGTTGAGTCCCCCCCTCCTCTTCCCCACTTTGTATTCCAAACAGCGGGATGGGGAGACAGCAATGCGCTGGTTCAGACTGAGGCAGCAACAAACACCTGAAGGGGAACCAAAGCAGTCAACAATCCCCTTCTCTCTTACCTGGACCACCTTTCTATAATAATTAATACCACTGTCTATTCATATGTACCTCTTTTGCAATCTCTAGGGTCGGTCTCTAGTGTCTGGTTTCCTGGTGCTCACAGAAGGAATCAGCTGTGCTTGGGACGATGTCATGGAGGAGGACATTCTGTCAACACTGAGAAACGGGGGGGCGCAATGCCACAGCTAAACTTCATGTTCAAATGAGCCAGTCTCTAGAGGCATTGGTGTGAATATGCTGTGGCAAATACAATGCTACAGACATTCTGGCATTACATTTGTTGATAAATAGAATGTCTCGTGAATTTAACACATGTTGAGCTGTGTAACAACAAAAAGGGTAGGTTTTATTGGTTTTTGTTGTGTTACACTGGAATTGCAGTGGCACGTTGATAGTTGTACTCTTCATAGATCCTGCCATACACAACACAAAACTCATAGTTGCTTCTGTCCCATATGGCACACTTATGCAAATCCCTTACTGAGAACTTTCTTACTTCTTATCACCTTTCTGTCTTCTTTTACCGAGAACTCATTAGGTCTTAGTATGATGATTCCATGAAAAATACTGACCCTACAAGTGATCGAATCCTCAAGACATTCACTAGGAAGGAAAGATTTCAGGTTCCCTCAAAATGAAACATTACGTGAAGTGGATTTGTGCTGAGATGCTCAGATAGCGTGCACGTCGCCTGCAACCCTGGGAAAGTTCTGTTTTTGTGTTATTGCGGCCAGCCAAGAAAAAATGTTCCAGCTCTCCTACAATTAATTACTCAAGTGTGCAGCTTTTTGCTCAAACACATGCAGACAGCTGTAATCCTTTCAGAAGCATATCGCATTACATCATCAAGCGCGATGATATGAATTAGCTTCTCTGGTGCTTCCCTGGCATGTACGTGACATCAGGAGCTGTATACTGGGCACCTGTCATTTAGTTTACAATCTCAGACAGAGAGAAAAGCTTATACTGTGGAAAGAAAACAGAAAGATTGGGATATATTACGCAAAGCACCTATATTTTTATCTGATTTTCTTTGTGTCTTCTGTCTATTCATCCCTTTCTCATACCCACTTGTCCTATGCAGGGTCATGGTGGTCCAGACCCTATGGGCCCAGGCTGGGCACATGCACACCTCTCTGGCAACTGCAATTCACCTCAGCATGATTTGGGACTGTGGAGAGAAACTGGAGACCCCAGAAGGACATGTAGGGAAAATGCCACACATACAGAGCCGGGACAAAGACTCAGACCCAGTTTCTAGCAGTGCGAGACATTTACAAATAAAATATCACACTGAATTTTCAAATGATGTGTAGGACGGTTATGAGACCAGACAACATGGCATAACAGATGCTTGGAAAATGTTTGATAGCTTCCATAAAACTCAGCATACTTTTAGAAGGTTAGGCATGTATTATAATGAGCTGATATCTGCCACATATTCATTACATTCATTGCCTTTTCTAATTCCATACGGACATATGCGGTAAGCTATCCCTGCTGCATTCTGGGTACATTTTAAGGACATTCACCTTAGACAGGCAGTGTAGTGATTCTGTCAGCATTCCAGCAGTAATTGTTTTGCAGTGTTCCAGGCATAAGTCTAGCGGCCTGGTGAATTTTCAGATACCGTCTGTTAAACAAATAGATTGGAGCCGTCTTACACGACACGTAAAATCCTGCACTGCTACTGAGATATAGTCATTAGCAAAATACACCGTTCCTCTCAATATCTGAAATCACACTGGATTTTTGTTAATCGTGCTAAATACTCCATGTAGCGAGAATGCTGCATTGTGCCTTTACCAGGTTGGACATGTAACTGCCGGCACGTGTTTGGTGCCTGAGATCAACATGGCGTGGCGTATAAAATAAAAGGCAGTGCTGGCTGCCAGTTTAGCTGTCATGCCGCCCCGTCTGTGCCATCTGTGCTGTTATTATTTTTGCCTGTTATTTGGACCTGCTTCCCCCCCCCCCCCCCCCATTCAGCAGGATGGGCCCCCACTGTAATCAGAAAGATGACATCAGTTTAATTTTACCAGCAGAGCTGTCCATCACTCAGATGCCTGACCACCCCTAACCCTAACCCTAACCCTAACCCTTCTGCTCGATTCTCAGCTCACATTTAGCTCTGCCAGTTATCATTACATGCTACATTCAAAAAAGAAAGATTTTCCTCATCTCTCCTACAGTTTATGGCAGTATATAAAAACATTTGCTAAGGGAAACTCCATCTCTCACATATATATCTCTGCTGCCTCACTTTATTATTTACAGCATAAGTCGCCGGTTCTCTGACTGTGAGCCTTTGTGTTGTGTGGGCTACAGCCTAATTCTGCTATTCTCCTCCATGACTGACTCTGTGTATAATAAAAACTCTTTATTGTCTCTGTCCCCCATCTCTTCCAGGTATTTTTTCATTGTTCCAACAAAAATATTTGATTCTTTCTCTTTACTTCTTTTACTGTTTCTCTCTCTGTTTTTGGGAGCAATCCTAATCTTTTCACAAGTCTCATTTCACTCTTCTCGCCGACCCCATCTTGCTCTCCACGACACACAGACACGTATGTAGGAGCTCGTAAGCTTGCCAGCGAAGGGCAGCCACCTGCAGCGACGCCCATGGAGCTGGGGGTTAAGGGCCTCGCTCAAGGGCCCACAGATTCTGGCCAATCACAGACACAGAGGCGTCGCCTGCAGAGCCACACGCTGCCCGCTCATAAAGGACTGCTAGTAAACATTACTTTAAGTAAAGGGAACATTTGGGTCGTGACCCATGGGTTGAGAATCGCTGATTTACAGCCAAAGAAAATAATCACCCTCGTTGCATGGGTGCGTCAATGCATCTCTACCTCTCGCTGTATATTTAAACAGTTTGGTGTGGTAAAGAAAAACAGAACTGACATCTGCAGAGAAAACAATGGGAACTGGGGACTTAATATGTGTATTTTTGTTTGCAGAACATCGCAGTGCACATTATCTACGTGAATCTGACATTCGTGCATCCCATTACCAGCGATTGTGATGTGGGGTTCTGTGCCGTTTGACAGCCACCCTTTTAGGCCTTCTCTGGAGCAGCCGTCTGAAGAGCACTTCTTATTCCTATTTGTGACTGCTGTCCCTGTCAAGAGATGACAACATTCGAAAGAACGGCCCCTTCCAATTGGCAAAGAGCATCTGCCAGGGCTAGAACTGCTATGGGGGTTGCCATGACAACCCCTGTAATGTTTAAGGAGTACAATTCCTGCCTCTCTCCCCCGTCTCTTCCTGGTGATTTTGTTTTCATCCATGGGAAAATTTGATTCTCTATCCTCTTTCCTTGCTTCTTTTACTATTTTTCTCTCTATTTTTCAGAGCAATCCCCTTCATTTCACACATCATTTTTCAACTAAAGCGGTAAACAGAAAACCGTGTGCTTGTCTTCTGCCTTCCTGCCCTGTGAAATTGCTGGAATGTGGGTCAAAGAGCTGAATATCAAGCATTAGCCCTTTTACTGAGATTCTGATAAGACTCAGGGATCTACGGATTGGTGTGTCCCACTTATCTCTTGACTCAGTAACGTTTGTGGTCTCTGTGATCGCCGAATCCCTTCACTGCTACTGCCAATCCTGACCAGAAAGGTTATCAATCTGTATCAGGCAGCAGTGAAAAGAACAACCTATTACCATCCCTGTGACCATGATGTTGATCGGACAGAGCGATTTGTCCATATCTTTTGATTCCGTCATGCGGAGTGAATAAGCAAAACGTGTCCTATGTCAGAATTTCATTCAGTCGCAGGCTCCGGTGATCTGTTTGTGAACATTTGGGTAGTTTATGGATATTGATTATTTATGGGTACATGTTTAATGTAAGTGTCCTGAGACCCGTAAACATGATCAGCGATTTGCTATTGTCACAGAGTTTAAGGATTATATATACATTATTCAATCAGTTCTGGTTTTGGAGCTGAATGTGTACTGCAATACTGAAATAACACATTTGTGGCGACAGGGATAGTAATGGATTTTAACAGATGGTAATAGATTTTAACACAACATGGACAGTTTTGCTGTTTGGTTTGGATTTTATCCTTGGTGCCATTCCAGCATTCTTTGGGACACTCTCCCAGAGTTAATAGAAATTAGGTCAATCCTAACCAAAGACATAAAAATATACACATATCCCTATAGGGGCTGTAATGAGTTTACATGCTAGGTGACAACCACCCATCTGCTTGCCAAGTGTCTCCCAGCCATTAGGACTGATTTGCTTTTTTTTTTGGTGGTGGGGGGGGGGGGGCAGTAAAATATGGCTAAAGTTACATAGTAAGGCTTCAATGTACAGAAGATGCCATTTTACAGGCAGTTGTTTTTCTAAACCTGAATTTAAAAACAATGGAATGGAAATGCAAATGAACTGCGAATAAATTTTTGACTTGATCTTTAAAACTTAATCTGCCTGTACTCTGACGTCCACTGAAGCTGTAGCCAAACTGTTGGATTGGTCTTGTTTTTGTACTGTGTTCTTACAGAAATTACTTCTTTGTTCCCAGTCTTTGTCTTGTCTTTCTTTTGTCATCTTTTATCTACTTTTGAGTGCCATAATTCTAACTTTTGATATCTCGCTTTTTCTCACTCTCTCTCTCTTTCTTGCTTTCTCTCTCTCTCTCTAGCACACAAACCCCAGTACAAACCCCAGTGCTCTTTTATGCTGTTTGAGGTTGGGGTGGAGACACTTGGATAATCCAACACAAATGTTATTTCTTTTATTCTCCTTAACGTTAACCATGCAATCACAGGCACTCTGTCATCCTGTACTTGCAGGTACCACTAGATGTTCAGTCCAGTAATAAATGGAGAATTTAAAGAAACTATAGCCAGTGGAGCAAAATCAAGGCTTTGGACTAAGAGCAGGCGAGTGACTGAGTCGAATTGCATTATGTTATGTGAAAATGGGCCGTAGAGGTGAACATTAAAGCATAATTAAACATCAGAAAATGACTACAGTCACAGTCCTCCTCTGGCCTTCTCGTAACCTCTACCCATCCTGCTGTAGAGTTCATTCTAGCCCAGCCTTTTCTGAATGACCTTAGTTCCCAGTCAGGGAACAGGGGTATGTGTGTTATGTGTGTGTGCGCGGGCGGGGGGTGGACAGGGGTGGAGGGCGTAATCTACATCAAATCAGAGTTAAACAGTGCCCCTCCCCAGCAGATAATGCAAATCAAAAGAAATGCAGAGATAAGAGAAACTGCACCAGCAGAGAAGAAAAGATGGAGGGAGTGAATTGTAAAGTGCTCTCTGGGGGAGATGAGAGGCTGCGGGGCTGGAGGGGCTTAGCAGGTTCCACTGAGGGGCCGAGGCTGCGTTTGATACTGGGCCTTTGTTGCTCTTTGGTGTGTGCATTGTTGGGTGGTGTAATCCCCGGCGGATTACACAAGGTTGCTGTCTTTCATATGGGTGCCCTAGCGGGTGGGCTGAGGTCCTCGGCCCCCTATTCTGTAGATCCTCACCTGGACATTGCCAGAGGCGCAGGTGAGACAAAGGTCAGAGAGCCAACTTCTGTCCTACTTCAGATCTTCACCACTCTTTTGAGGAAGGCATTTAGCCAGGCGTGGCTTTGTGTAAATGATACACAGTCAAGCTAAACAAAACACAAAACTTGTTTTACTTCGAGTCATTAATTAGACAATAAGTAAGACCATCCCAAGACCTTGGGTTGGTCTCTGGATGCCCAGGCAGAAATGCTACTGCAGTCCAGGGCATACGATCATTGAAGGCACTTTAGAGAAACAAATTCATCCAGCCGCATTTTTTGGACTGCAGGAGGACATCTGCTTAAACACAGTAAAGCGCACGCAGACCCAGAGCTGTGGGTGGGACCAAAGCCACCAGCATAGAGATCCAAGCCCACAGTGCTACCTACTGAGCCACTATGCCACCCATTTGGAAGACGCTTCTTATTAAAATTATATTTGTTGTGTTTACATCTCTTACATTTATATACAGCTAGATGGTTCCCTTTTCACTTGGCATGTCAGCCCGAGGTCCATGAAGGGCAGTGACATGTTTCTGTCAGCTGATGGCCACAGGATTTACGACGCCGCAGGGTGAATTTGAGCCCCACAGTGCGGGTCTCTACAAAGCCAGCCAAGACAACCAAGCAATCTTGCCCCCTCCATCAGAGAAATGTCAGCAAGTGAGTTTTATCCACTTTTTCTCTATTTTATCAATTGGATTGTTTTTTGGTGACTTTTAACTGATTACGACCATTCCTTCCTGCTCTGCCTTTTCCTTCCAAACGTAAATATTTACTTCTCGCTCACCCCTCCTGCTCGCAAACAAATCCGCATTGTTCCCCTCGCTTCCAGGGTCCTCCATCTGCAAAGTTATTGTTTTCCTCGTGTTGCTCTGCAGGTGTGGACCTCCACCTTGCACGTCCTTGAAATGCAAGAAACAAACCTTGCATTTCCTGTCTGGCTTGGCAAACACACGAGGAATGTGCCAAGCTGGCCTGCCGACGCTCCCGGACCCCCCCTTGCTTTCCCCCTTCTGTCTCCCTCAGCACTAGGCAGTAGGCCTTTGCTGGTCATTGGTATGATTCGGCCCCCCCCCTCAAATAGCTTCGACGGAGATATGTATAGGAAAATTAGAGCTCCACCCTTCACCTCCTGTTTCAGTGCCTGTGGGAGAAAGGGGGGGGCTGTTGTGAAAACAGAACTGGGGTCTCCCCCCCCCCCCAACCACAGGTCTTGTGTTGAATCTTGTCCTTGGGATTGTGATGGCAATCAGACTCCAGTGGAGATGAAACAGTTGAGAGAGGGGAGATCAAGAGAATGTTGCTCCTGACTGTATTGGCATGCATAGATCAGACACGTCACAAACACGGTGGATTCCTGACTGGCCGCTCGCTTTGCATTCCCTGCACCGGCGCCCCTTCCCCCTCTGGGGGGGGGACTTCCCTAAACTAAACTCTGCATTGCTGACAGACTGGAATATTTCATAGTTGATTTATCGGCTCGGCACAATTCCCCAATATTTTGAAACTGCACATATATCATTAGCATCAGGCAATATTTAGCTGCTGCAGTGAACAGTAGAAATACCTGCTTTTTTCTTTTGCTGTGGAGGTTATGAAAAGGTAAGGAGGCCCATCAGGGTGATAACTGTCGTGTCATACTCTGCTAGGAAGTCTGAATGAAAATGACGGTGACATGTCTGTTTAGAAAAATCAGAAATGTGTTGGAACTTATTGGTATTCTGCAAAAAATCATTTTCGAACACCAAGCTGAGTAGCCCAGCAATTCCGACAAGAATCATTATGATACACAAGGTTATGAGCACACAAGTGTTGTGCACAAAATGGTAACAGTTTATTTATATAGTCTGCCTACAGTGGGTATACAGAGTATTTGTAACATTTCAACAACTTACTAGTTGAGATTCAACAAGTAATATAACATCAGTTGAGTGAGTAGTCAAATTCAATTAAATTATTCAAAGAATATGTAGGTATGTTCATGAATCGTTACTTTTACTCTATATACTTTATATTCTGTTAAACATCTACAGACACAGCAAAACAGCTGAATTGTTGAATATCAACTTTGTTCTTCAAATGCTGCATATACTCTGTAGGCGGATTATCCAAATAAAGTGTTACCCACCAAATTAAAAAATGAAATTAATAAATCCTGACCTGCAGTGACCCTGCAGTGACCTCATACTGTTGACACCCTTGATTCTGAGTCAAACTCCTTATTCTGACTTTTAGAAATAGAAGATTTAAATAATGATTTGAATATCAGCATTCACAAATAAGGAATGCTAAAAAATCTCAAAAAAATGGGACTTTATGTATACTGACTTCTTATTTGGCTGGGAAAAAAAAGAAAAATCACAATGAAAAACATTTTAACTATTTTAGTCACCCTTGAATCAGTTACACGAATGAACCACGCAACAATTTGTACTTTAATACAAGTTATTGCCCTGCTGAAAAAAAAAAAATCAAAAACAAAAAAATAAAAATCACAGCGCGCTTACCAGGAATAGGCTATTACTGCTGTAATGGGTTAACAATGACTTACCTGACTGTCTCGGCGGGATCATTATTTTGAGTACATGCTCTCACATTATGGCTTTTATTTCCATTGCACTGAGGGACTGATAAAATGTTATTTTATTGTATATGCCTCCCATTAATTCTTACTGTCTGTAATAATACCAAATAAATTATTTGTATATCTGGGATTTTAAGACCACCTCTATTTCTAAATGTTTTGGATACGGTTTTGCTTTCGGGGAATATGGGAAGGCATTGGTGATTCCAAAATCAAGACATATTAAGTTAAAAATGACCAGTACTTTCCTAATTAACGCATGGGGCTATCATAACATAGATGTTTATTTAGAATGACGCGAATTCGAGTAAGTAGACGATTTAGGCTCAATATGAGTTGCCCATTATGATGTTAATATTAATATTAGCCGGATTTCACACGATTTCCATGGCTGAAATAAATATTTTTAAACTGCTTTACATGGGACATTAATTATATTGTACAATCGTGTATGCGTACTTTATAGGTTCTGAACTAAATATAATAATAAACCATTCCGCATTAAACACAGAATCAATAGCTTTAACGTCGTGTTCCTTTAAATCCGTTAAAGCAGCGCCACTTTCTGAGAACGTATTTCATTCCGTCTATGTAAAATTAAAAGCCGCAGATCGCGGACAGCGACGATTGCCCCCTAGTGGTAGATTTATTCATATTTCGAAAGCAAAGTCCCAACCTTCCAAATTTTCGGGACCGAAAGCGATTTTAACCCCAAGCGAATGGAGGAACAATGACATGGATGCATTGTTATAGAGCGAAGTAACTTGGACGCCATTGCAGTTTTATTGCAGTTGAATTTAGAAATTAGGACTGAAAACTATTGGGATTGAAAAGTAAAAACGTCTAAGTTTTGCCTGCATCCCATATCCGCTATACTAAGAAGTCAATTCAAGTTACACGCAGTAAAATGTAAAATTCATCATAAATGTGAACAAAATACAATAAAAACAACCAATAATAATTTGAACACTTGTTAGATATTAATTCTGCATTGAGCCCACTTCTGGCTTAAATAACTCTATATCTTTGTGCTTCCTGTCAGAAAGGCGGTTATGGTTGCGATAGGCTTTGCCATTCCTGCCTTATCAGCCTGTTTACAGCCTCTGCAGCTCAGGTTTTATCACTCCCGGGGCTCCTCTGCCTTCTTATAATGAAGATATGATATCTGGCCTGTATCAGCAGCTCCTTTTCACAGGCTTCCCATCGCCGCCTTCTGTTTTGAAGGGCTGAAGCCCTCTGAGTCCAAGGTGTAGATCTAGTCTCTTTGCAGCAGATGAAAGTCAAAGGCTATCAGTCCACCCTTGAAGCAGACCTGCAAGCCACTCATGCATGCACACACACACACACACACACACACACACACACACACACACACACACACGCACACACACACACACACACACACAC
>JAODLC010000100.1:28220259-28257210 GCA_026781145.1 Hippopotamyrus pictus | reverse complement strand
CACGCACACACACACACACACACACACACACACACACTCACGCATGCACACACACACACACACACACACACTCATGCATGCACACACTAAGTACCATTGCAACCTCCTAATTACAGTTTTTCTTTTCAAGAGAGTAGAAGATCAAAATGGGACTGAGGGAAAATAACTGATCAGAAACAGAGACATGATTTTTTTTTTCCATATTATTGGGCGGGACAATATTGCTGCTTCCAAAATGTTACAACTGTGAGATTTAGTGCAAAGCATGAGGAGTTAAATGCAGGAATGTCTCTCTTGTTTATCCCCTGGATTATTTTTAAGATTAAAGAAAAAAAGTTTGTCTCCATTTAAGACATATCTTTCTCCCAAGTGAATTTTAATATTTTTTCATAGCAGATTTCATACCGCAAAACAGAGTTAAAGCAAACAAACAGACTGATAGAAAAATGCATGAATTAATCAATTGATTGGTTAATAAAAAAAAAAAACCACCCAAAATCCAGCAAAGCTATATTGCACTTTGTAGTTACCACAAAAACTAAAAGCGGTGACTGTGAGTGGTGGGGGTGGGTACACTATCAGAGCAGCCTGGGGGGGCACGTATCTGCATACTTTTTCTCCTATACTTTTCTACCCTGATGTTTGTTGGCCCAGCGTGTATGTATTTTATATCCATTAATGACTAACCACCTAATCAGTACAGGAACTCAGTGAAACTGGTGCACAAACCCACATACATTTACCAGCTCTGACCAACTTACAGGTGCACTTGGCCTAACACGAATATTTTTGGACAATGATAGGAAGCTGTATATTTCATTGTTTTCTCCCCCTCCCCCATCAATAAATACGCTCAGACCCTAATTCCTGACTACACCCATAGTTGTGTAGCACCCCACTGACTTGTCATGTCCTTTTGATTTGCTTTTTTTATTTTGAGTCTGCCAATTCTTTTTATTCAATCCATCTTCACTTCCTCCTTCAAATAAAGCTAGTGTTCTTCTCTTCCATCCTCATGTTATTTAGCTCTGTTTACCATCCCACAATCTAAAAAAGGGTTATGGTTCTATAACAAAGCATTATAGCACGCAATATCGCATTATAGTGTACCGTATATGTATTGCATTATAACACATTTTGAAACACTTTATATGTTATGTATTATCTCTGACAACTAGACAGTAGTGTCGGCCACTGAATTGGGTATAATAAACAACCAGAATCCTCCGCAAATTATTAAATGTTTCCTATCAACAAATAATTTGACGGGATTATTTAAACACAACTGAACTAGTACTCAATCTTCATTTTAACATGATCACCATACTTTAGTTATATCTAGTGTAAGGGAAACCACTCACAATAGTGGTATTGGTGCAAGTGGGAATTTTTCAATATTCACGAAATATAGGCAACAAGTGACTGGATATTATCCATAATCTGCTGCAAAAGTTAACCTTCACAAGACACCTGCAGAAAAGAACGCAAATGAAGAGGAAATACAAGAGAGGCAAAGTCAACTATCCGTTCCAACATCCTCATCCATGTCAGCAAAATAATATTTGTTTAACCTGAGGAGTGATAATCTTGTTGACATATTGATATGTGGGAGAAGATAATCTATGACTAAACGTCTCTTATCAAAAGTAGAGTTATTAAGGTGTTCTGATTTGCTACCACCATTTGTGTTGACTTTAGTAATACTTCAGTGGATCTATATTTAAATACCTGTAATATATTTACTTAGCATTTTACCAGAAAACTACAAACAAAAAAAGCATTAAGGTCAGAAACTGGACATTGGGTTAATTCCTGCAATATTTTTCATTGCAACAAATCAAAACATTGAATGCTGGATTTTAGGGGCAACAATAAGAAATGTTCTGCTGGCTGGTAATTTGCATAATTCATATTATTGGCCATCATCATGCAAGGCACCTCCTACACTCTATTCCAGAACACTTAGGTTTTATATCGTTTTACAAAGATTTGAATGGGGATTTTCAGACAGCTGAGGTGTTGCTGACTGTCTGTGTGAGTCTGGGATATGAATCCCCTCCCAAGGGCTCAACTAGACGTCCATTCATACATAACTCCTCTCTTTAATGGCCCTAGATGGAACTCACGCCATAAGCTGGAGAGTGACCCTCCCCCATTAGCGGACCTTAGCGGCCATCAAGCCTCATTGGCACGCATTGTGTTGAGAAATTCAAATTGGTTTATGCACTGGGAGACTTCCTGGGTTTGCAGTGTGGCCTGGGTTCGCTCTACAGGGCCAACTGGGTAATTTTAGTCGAAAAGGAAAGGTCACTCGACTGAGGCGCAGAGGTAGGAGAGGTAACAGTATCTCCAGAGGGTCTTAGGCGTGTCATGACACTGCATTAAGAGCGCCCTCTGTGGAGAAGAGCTGAATAACTACTTACTCAACAGGTGTCTCCCAACACACGTCTCATCTCAAAGGGCACTCACAAGGCTGACTGCTAATCCGATTTTTTTAGTAAATAGATTTTGACTTTTTTGCATTTAAGAGGAACAGGAACACATCCTTCAAACTACTGCGCAAACTATTGTTAAACGTGATGATGATTTGAATATGTGAATAAAATAAAATAATAAAAAAGTTGTAAGAGTTTTATCAGCGTATTAGTACTATACATTATATCATTATTTGTGCATTATATTATTGACTATTAAATTGTTTCGTTGGTTGTGAGAGTAGTACCGTTATCATAAGGTGTTCATATTAAATTATCTTGAATGCGTGGTAAATGCACGTCAACCAGCACATTTTATTTTTCAACGAGCAGTTTATTTAGGGTGAAGTAAGATATAATAAGCATCAGAAGCATTAAAAATATCACTTTACTTACTTGCTCACCTGATGCCGCGAAACGTCAGTTTGACTGTCAGATGCGGTGATGGTTTCGGTTTCGTTATTGCTGAGCAGGTGCTCGCGCCCAGTGTCGTGAGATTGTGCTCTGAACGGTCTCTGTCTGACTTTTACGACGTAGCCTGTATTAGATTCTTATAGACCCCGAGTACTGTAGCTAGCTACCTAATAATCCTTGAATTAAATATAGTTGGACTAGTAACTTTAGCGACTGACAAAAAAAAAAAAAAAAAACGATGGAAACTTTTTATGGGGACGCCAGAAGGCTTTTGGACGGTAATTTAACGCATCGTGATTGCATATAACTAAACAAGCTAGCTGTATTAATATTCTGAGCTCTTGTCTTGTTATTCTATGGCAATTAAACAGCATGTTTATTAATTATGGAAATCAACTGTCAGAGGCTCAAAATGGACTACTGTTAATTAAACAAACTGCATGCTTTCTGAAAATTGTGAAAGTTTTGTGTAGCTTGAACTTGTAGGCCTATGATTCTGTTCTGAAAGATACATATAATATACTTTAAAGTCGTGATATCAATTAATTTGCTGATTTATTTATGTACCTTTATACCCATAAGGAATGAAGTACATTGTATACCTTAGATTTTTTGGATGCGGTGGATTTGTGGTCTGGTTGGTGTAGCATGCTGTGCTGGGGCATACATGGCTTTAGATAATACATTTTAATAATTTTGAATATTTTATTTCCTGGATGAACTGCAGTACTTTTGAAATGTAGAACACTATTGCTGCAGCAGCAGTGTAGAACACTGTTGCTAAAACTGTGTATTTTGCATCATTGTCTGTTAGGCTATATAAAATGGAATTTGTTGTGTAGAGGTTATACGGAGAATATTTTTTAACTGCAAGTGAATCTGCTTTAACACAACACTTTCGTCTGTCTAGTGTGAAATGTCGCCAACATTTGCATTGTCTGGAGAAGCATGCTGTTCATCCGCAATAATTTGCATGGTTGCAGATATTTTTCTAATTTCAGAATGACAGTAAGGATGTTGTGAGTAATACTGCTGATTTTTTCTATTTGTAAAAAGAAGTTTACAGGATTAACCAGAGCATAAAGACAAGTTGAGACTAGTTCAAGTCGGAAGTATATCACAGGTTTCTGTCATTGTTTGTGTAGATTGCTGTAGGTTTACTGCAGATACTCTAGTCCAGGGGAGTACAGTTGCCTGGTCCCTGTGATGGACTGGAGTATCTTCCCGGCTCATGCCTTGCGCCCTATGCGGCCTGGAATGAGTGTCGAGACGCCCCTGACGCTACTGGAAAGATGTTTGGATGATGGATGGATTTAAAGATCGTTCCAATGATTTTTCTTAAACATCGTCCCCAGATAATAATACAACTGTCAGCTGACAAGTTCAGCAACCAGGGGTAGTCCATCCATCCATTTTCCATACCTGCTAGTCCTATTCAGAGTCGTCAAAGTCTGGAGCCCATCCTGGAAGCTACGGGCGCATGGCAGGGAATAACCCAGAATGGGGCTCCAACCTCTTGCAGGGCACACACACACACACACACACAAACACACACACACACACACACACACACACACACACACACACACACACACACACACACACACACACACACACACACACAACAGCAAACAATATGGCAACTCCAACTTACCTCAGCATGTTTTTGGACACCTTGACGACATGGGGAGAATGTGAAAACTTCCCACAAGTAAAGCTGGGGGGGGGGGGGGGGCTCAAATCTTTGTTCCAGAGGCAACAGTGCTAACCACTGTGCCCCCGTAACCCCCACCACCAGAGGTGGTGCAATTGTCAAATGCAATAATTGCATATCTATCAAAATGTTTGATTAGCTTAATCATAATATGTTTCTTTTTAAATGATCAGTTTATAATGTTAACTAGGCATTTTAGATACTGGGATCAGTAAGACAGCAAATGAATGCAATCAGTCTGACTGTAGCTTTAAATTTAAACCCACCGACTGACATTGTTTAGTCAAGAAAGCATGTTCCTGCTGTTGCAATTGAAATCAAGAAACTATTAATGAAATACAATAAACACGTCGTTATATGTAACAGTAAGTCATGTTGCATGTAGTGATTTGTAAAGAAATGGTTTATAATATCATATGAAATGCCACTTGTTAGCTCAAAATGGTGGTCGGTGGTGTATATTTTAGACAGGCCACCATACTTATTAAGTCTTTGGGGAAGTCATGTGGTTTCATGCTTGTTTTCTTAAGTGAAGTGAAAAATTGTCACTGTTGACACACAGCGCACAATAAAATGTGTCCTCTGCATTTAACCCATATGTGACATCACAGTGGGCAGCTATTATTTATTATTTAACAGATATTTATTTTTCAGCACTCAGCTGAAAGTACCTCAGTGGTACCTTGCTGGTTGGGGATTCAAACCAATCTTTTGATCACAATCATGCTTCCCTAACCATTAGGCCTCCAGCAGTACCGGTCCTAGCCGGTTTGGCGCCCTAGGCGAACATCACCGCCGGTGCCCCCCCCCGCTTGAGGCAAAGTGAAATTTGCTGACAGTTCAGCGCCTCTTCAGAAGTTGCCCCCCTTAGCATTTGCCTATATTGCCTATGCTACGGGCCGGCCCTGGCCTCCAGTGACCAAGCTTTGTAGACCAGATGTGTTCCCAGTTCACACTGGAACCGTGACCCACATAGACTGGGTGGCCCATCTGGATGTATTTTATAAAAAGGAAAATCTCAAAGCAGTCAAACTGCATCAGTGTTATTAGAGTGTTAGATGTTACCTGAGCTATCATGTTCCCCATAACATTATACCTCGGTGTTGGATATTCAGTTCCCCTCTCTTCTAAAGCTAATGAATGTCATCAGTGCACATATCTTAGATTTTGTACCTTCTATGTATCAGATATAACACTGGCATTCCATATAGATATCTTATTTTGGTATCTGCCAGTCTTCTCAAACCTTCTTTATCCCTGATCAAGTATGTCTGCAGTAAAGAATGAGAACTCTTTACAATCTTCTCATGTGTTCCTTTAGTTCTTTCTTAATTTTTGTCAGTGATTCTTAGAACTTGTGGCGAATCAAGACTAACGGTTTCTCTATCAATTAATCAGATGTGACATGTGTGTATTTTCATATATGCATCATGTGTTTGGGTTGCCTGCATTGTGTACAAGTAATAAATCGGATTTTTTTCCCTGTGTCACAGTTTCCCGTTATTGATTTGACAGACGCTGATTATCAGCAGCAGACAATTCACATTTTATGTCATATAAACCATAGAGTGCTGACTTTAATAGTGATCATTCTTAGGGTTAACATATCATTACAGTTGGTGCTGGAGATGCTGTTATTTTTCATCTTCCAAGCTGATATATGGAGGGACTGCATGTATTGACCAGAAATTGATTCAAAATCATGCTTGTATAACATGGGCAAAAAGTTTAGAAATTTTGACCTTGCTTGAGAATAACTATTGTGTATTTATAGTATGTCGACAGGGTTTTTCTAAGATGTAGTTTTTCATTTGTTTCAGACTGTGAGCTGTTTGTAACGGAGATCTTACAGGATGAGAACCTCAGCCAGAAAGCCAGTGAGTTACGGGAAGTCCTGCTACGGAACTTCCGTGTGGTCCATTCCAGGTGAGGGTCCTCAGATACTGATCTCATGGGGGGTGAAGACCCAAGCTTCCTTGATGGAGTACAAACTGGAAGGTTGATTCATCCTCAATCCACACAACTCATGACAACTTGTGGTGAAGAAAGTCAGACTTTCTGCTGTACTTTAAATTTTTTTTCCATATTTTGAAAAATTGAACCAACCCATTTACAAGTATTTATACACATACAAAAACACCCAGACAAGCTCACAAACACACAGTTCATTTCCTTTGTCTACAAGAAGTAATGCTTGGACCCAAAGTCAGAAAAACACAATTATATGAAAAATATTCTCATAACTGTTTATTCAGTGGGAGAACTTGTCATGCATTTTGTTAGAAATGAAATAGCATACGCTGTTGATGTCAAAGGTCGGAATTGGCGTTGATCCCGGCATTTTTTAATTGATGAATCAGTATCAGCAACCAAACCTCAATCCTAGACCTAATCTATTTAATTTCCCACGTCCGCCTAATTTACGTAAGTTGCACAGATAGTAAGGTTCCATCACATGCTGCAGTAAGCCTGAGGCACATGGCTTGAAACCACAAACTATCGAGCTGTCGGCCTTGTGATAATTCTTCAAAATGGAAACTCAAAGTAGCCCAACAGCTACCTGTGATGTTTGCAATACCATGCTTTGGAGGGGTGGTTGTTTAATGCAGTAACATCATAAGGAAGTATAAAGTGAAAGTGTAAGGCTTACTCGGACAAGAAATGTATTCTTTTCTTTAATTTATGAGGAGAATGCCTCTGTCATTGAGAGAGATTGCTCTGAAAATGTAGTCAAACAATTTACATAAGCGTAGGGACATAACTCTTCTGGGAGGAAAAGAATGTATGCTATTTTTCATTGACAATATAAAAATCAGTCAACACTGTTATAAGTTCATTGCAAGTTTTATTATTAACTGAGGGAAAAATACATCCAAGATGTTATTGCAAAAAAAAAAGTCTTGAACAATTTAATAGAAACTCATTGTTTAACAGCTGAAGCTTTTTTGTAGTGTTACACCTGTAACGAAATACTTGGTTCGTGACAACATCGAAAGCCTTCATCCTAGCTATGAAGAAAACATGTTAAGTAAATTTGAAAGCTTGAGTTGAATACGAAATGCAAAGAATCATGTAGTGTACAATGAAAGACATTTGAAAGCACTTTGTCTTTGCTTTCAGTAGATGATGAAGCTCATCCAAGCTGCTTTGCAGCTTTATGGGCCAACTGTTTTAACTGTAAAAACCACAGTCAGCATCTACCCTGTAGATCCGCACATCCAGGTCTGCAATGTCAGCCAGATGTAGGCCTGGAGTTTGTATTCTGTGTTTTCGTCATCTCATCAGTGTTTAGTTTGTTAAACTGCCAGGGTTTCTGGGTTAATTTGATGCTCTGCTGTTTGATGTTGACGCGCAGGTCAGCCTGACATGGGTGCTGTTGATGGCAGGTGGTAGAGATCGTGCCTGCTTTCTTACACAGGATCTTGAAAGACTTGTGCTTTGTCTGCACTTGTTTTCCCCGCTGTTCAACGGAGGATGTGGTTTTGTGGCCTGTAGTTTGTATTCCGTCACAAGCTCTTTGTTTTATGTTTTATTGTTCACAAGTGTTCATTTCACATACATCGCATAGTAGAGTTTTATTAGTTTAAAAAAAGTGAGGAAACTTAAAATAAAGTTGCAGTTACAGAATAAACCATTACATCTACTGGATTATGATGACAGAATAAAATAAAACATTGGGTTCTAGAGAACTATAATTGCCAATCATAATTTAGTCTTCAGTTTGATTTTTTTTCATAGTATATCATGAAATGTGTATTTTAGAGAAAATTCTACGGTGTATAGCAGCCGTATGATATACCACATTTGACCTAGTTAAACTAATTTAAATGTGATTCTTCTAGTAAGGACAGAGCCCACATTGCCTAGTTTTTCCCACTGAGATTTAGTAATATACTTTTACTGCATAAATTACTGTACATTGAGATTTACTGCTGTTTTAACAGGTCACAGAGGGGAAGCAGGGTAAAGGAGAAGCTATTTGAACATTTGTAAAACATAATTTACTGTCTTCGACTTGACATTGTTCAGGAGTCAAGATGTCCATCACTGCAGTATATTCTGTAACAATAAAAAACTAATATTTCCCATGTGGAAAGAAGTCTTTTAATTTACACTGATAGACTGGAGGTAATGGGGAAAATGTGTTAGATTCATTTGATAGTATTTGGCTTGTAAGGTAGTATTTGGTAATAGTTAGAAGCACTTGGTACTATTTCGCTTGTAAAGTAGCATTTGGTAGTAGTTAGATGCACTTTGTAGTATGTGGCTTGTAAGGTAGTATTTGGTAGTAGTTACATGCACTTGGTAGTATTTGGCTTGTAAGGTAGTATTTGGTAGTAGTTAAATGAACTTGGTAGCATTTGGCTTGTAATGTAGTATTTGGTAGCAGTTAGATGCACTTGGTAGTATTTGGCTTGTAAAGTACTATTTGGTAGTAGTTAGATGCACTTGGTAGTATTTGGCTTGTAAAGTAGTATTTGGTAGTAGTTAAATGCACTTGGTAGTATTTGGCTTGTAAGGTAGCTGCTTATCCTGGTCAGAGACACAGATGGGCCTGGAACCTTAGGCAGCAAAGGGCGAAAGGCTGGGGTCCACCTTGGACAGGATGCCAGTCCATCACAGGGCACATACATGCACTGCTTTGGCTATTCACCTTACTGTACGTTTTTGGACAGTGAGAGAAAAATGGGAAGAACATACACACCCCAGACACACACATCAAAGGTGGGATTCAAATGACCAGGCCTGGCATTTCACCTAGATGGCTTTTGCAAAGACGCTGACGTAGTTGTGGTGGTACTAAAAGTCAGATATAAGATTTTAGGCCTTTTCTTCTTGAACAGCAACATGTGTGAGTAACATCAATAACGTTTATTTTTTGTTTTGTTTTTTTTGTGTTATATGTATGGATGTATTCCCTTCAAGTGCGCACGAGTATATGTATAGAACATAACTACAAGTGTTTAGTGTTGATGAATGGAAAATCTCATATACAAAGCATATGCATACAATTAATGGTGTCTTCTTGTTTATGCTCTGGGACATTTTTTTTCTTCAAATATAATGACATTCCATGTATATTTACATATTGACCCCTGAACTTCTGGCAAAGTACATGTCAGTTAAATGTGTCGTGTTTGTCATGTTCTTAATGCACTGACAGCTGGCAAACACACATACCTAAAAAGCAGACTGAAGCCTATTTACTGAGGCCACAATCAAACAAGTGGGACAGAAAGGACATTATATCCAAAGGAGGGCTTAAGTTGGCGGAGACTAGCAGAGATGGGTTTTCATTGGGGTATACTGAGAAATGTCCTTCTCCATTTGCGTTTTGTATAAAGCGTAGCAAAATGAGTGCGGCATATGCTGATTACACTTTGAAATGCAATATTACTACAGTGTGGAAACCAGCAAGCTGAGGAAGTAGCACAGTAGCATTACAGTTAATCTCCAGAGACCATCACCCGCTCCAGTTACAGAAAACGCTTTGTAAGATCTTTAAGTACGTAGCTGATGTGCTTCCGTACCCTTTTTGCGAGACAAATTATTTTCAAATAATCTAAAAATAGTGTACATAAAAAAAATAAACTTGCATTTTAGCTTTTTAAATTCATTTAGTTAATGGAGCTTCAAGGCTCAATCATTAAACAGCCTGGAAAAATACAAACCAATGAAACACTTCAATAGCTTTAACCTTCATAACAGCCCAAGACCTTCCCAGAAACACACCTCACAGCCCTAAATTCTCCCAAGCTGCTCATTTAACCAAGTTTAACCCCTGGACCAGCTTAAACTGGATCCACTAGGTTTCATTAGTTGAGGTATGTGTTAGTTATCAGTTGCCTTGGGCAGCTTGATTCAGTCTTTTGTGGTTGTTCAACCTCTTGTCAGCCGTTTTCTAATTGCACATGTAAGGTATATGTAAAGAAACATTATGTAAGTTGCATGCATAATGTATTCCTCTTATACACACAATCACTCAGTCCTCTTATTTTGTTAATTATACTAATGGAATTTTCTATGGCAGCTGTATGGCTGAATTTTTTTTCCCGTTGACTATTAATAAAATACCTCATCCAGTTGTATATAGTGTTATAATTGTGTTATTTATAATTTTCCTCTTCTTTTCTCTTTTCTGCAGAAATCCTCTGGATTTTCCCTCCAGATGTGAGTAACTCACTTTTAATAAGAATAGTTTTGTGTCAATTTTATTTGCACAGAAATTGAGCAGTCAGCTTCGGTAGTCTTGGTGTGGAACCTGAAATACTGTATGAACCACATCAATGATTTGCTGATGTCTTGCATGACGCAGCTACCCTCCAAAATGTGATTAGAAAAATACCATGAAGCTTTAAAGTCCTTAATGTCATTTGCTTGAGCTGTTGTGAAATTTGATATAAGTGACCTTGGCACAATGTGGAGATTGGTGTATGTTAACACAGATGGTCATTACGATTTTTATACTATTTGTGATGCTGGTACGTAACACTCTGCTCGAGCAAAGATCTCCTGCTAAGGGTATTGCTTCTTCTATACCGCATACAATGCTGGCAGGAAATGGAGGAAAAGAAATGTCATTGTCTTTGAAAGTGAGGTCACTGTCGGGCGTGTGACAAAAATGTATCACATACTGTAACAGTGGTTCCCCTGTTCTGTATATGTAAATGCAGGCACGTCAGTCTTCTCCCCAGAAGCTATTTCTTGACGTTTTCTCTATGACACATTGTGTGACAATTAACTGAATTGTATTAATATCTGCTGCAACCTCTGATGTATAATTTACCAGCGGGTTTTTGTCAAGTGGCTCAGCAGATCAGGTGCAGATGATTTCTGAATAAGCTCTGGGTAGCTGTAAAGTGCTTTGGCGATGTTCACAAAACCTAATTATAGCAGAAATCCACAAGGGCAGAGAATATCTATGTTATATTGGAAAAACTTTCCTAAGGGCACCTTGTGACTCTTTGCAGCACATTTCTTTATTTAATTCAGTACGTTCTTTATTATTATTATTAATTTGTGCAAAATTTGTCTCATGTTATTTATTTTAATGTTAGAATTCTTAGTTATTCTTGTTAGAATAAAGTGAATACTGCTGTTTTGCACGAGTTAGAGTCAGGGTGCCCGCTCATTCACACTTATAGTCGTATGTGTGTCATATGGTCGAAATATTCAATGCAAGAAGGAACGGACAGGGATAAAGATCTGAGTGACTTTATGAAGGCCAAATCATTATGGTCAAACAATTGGATCAGATTATCTGACAAACAGCAAGGCTTGGGGGGGGGGGACTCATAAACATGGCGAGTGACTGGTGAGGAGGGGAAAACCACAAACTGCTGCCAGCGTGATGGGGGCAGGGAAAGGCCATGGATCTCACTGGTTGGTCCATGATGGGGGCAGGGAAAGGCCATGGATCTCACTGGTTGGTCCAACGTGTCCCACAGATGCTCGATTTGTACCCATCCGTCCACATGATTCATCCGACCTGGAGACCTTCTTCTATTGCTCCAAGGTCCAGTTCTGGTGCTGGCATACCCACTGTAGGTGCTTTCAATGGGAGTCAGCATGGACACTTTGACTGGCCTGCAGCTACCCAGCCCCACTCGCAGCAGGGCTCGATGCCTGTGTGACGCGTCACTCCCTTTAGCCCTTACGTCGGTTTGTACCAGACTCACCCTCATTCACATCCCGCATCATATATGGCTGATCTTGCATGATTGGGTGTCCATTGATGTCTTCTTTTAAGATGCTGTTGCACTGCAGTTGTGCTGTGATCGTGTTGTGATATTTAAGTTCTGCAGCAACTACATGTTCATTCTCTTTAAAAATCAAGTGCACCCATATAACTGAGGCTTTCGTTCTCTTTTTGTTTGGACCCTCATCTGCTATGCTCCGTCTCTCTCCCGCCATATTGGAGTAATCGTGAAGGCGAATTTTAATCGATGCTTTTAAAAAAACTACTAATCAAGTTCAGTTGAACTGAAATGCAGCTACTTGGATCTAACCAGAAACAATGTAAGAGGAAGCTTTAATTTGCTGCATATTGTTTATATTCTGTTATAGAATATTCCTTTTCACTCTTCGGCGTCAAAAACTGAAAAATAGAAGCGTCTTGGATACAGGTCGCTCAGTATATATGCCCACTGTCACGCCCGGCTCCGTTCGATCCTCCTGTGTGCCACGCCCATCTCGTTACCCCGTGTTCCTACCCGATTGTGCCCAGCTGTTTCTTGTTTATTCTGGCTTGTCCTGTGTATTTAGTCCGTGTCTCAGTCAGTATTCCCCAGTTCTGTCATTGAAGTCTACTGTGCTGTGTTCTTATGTTCGTGAATCTGCCAATTAAACCCCGTTTCCTCGTCAGTCTGGATTCCTGTGCTCCCTTACCCGCTCGCCCCGCTCCGCATCGTGACACCCACAATAAAATAATACCACTGGAGCCATTTTTTGTTTATTCTAGTTTTAAAATAGACACAGTTAATTTAAGGAAACCTTAACAATCATCGAAATGACTGAAGGTTTTGTGTTTTTTGCTGTTGAATTTGATCCCTATGTAGATACCTGGGCTACAGCCATTGTCATCGCTGATGTTTAAGTGAATCATATTTTCGGTTGCCCTGTGACAGACAGAGACCCTTTGAGGATTGTCTCCTTGCTTGTGCTCTGTTCTTTCTTGAATAGACTCCATTGTCACTGCAATCTTGTGCTGAATAAAAGGTATAGAATATAGATGGGTATTATTTGAGGTGTCTACATCCATCCGTCCTTTCATCCATCCATCCATCCATCCATCCATACATACATACATGCATTTTCCGTATCTGCTTGTCCTATGCAGGCTGGGTCATGGGTGTCTGGAGACTATCCCAGAAGCTATGGGCGCAATTCAGGGAATAACCCAGATCAGGACACCAGCCAATCGCCGCAGGTGTCCAGAATTGGCCATATATTACGAGTTATTTCTGCAAAACCTTTTTCCAAGTTATGTATAATCTGTCTCTTTTTCCATAGGGATAAACTAAAGGATTCACAATTTTTCCACATTTCTTGAAAGCATCAAAAATGTAGTATTTTGTATCTTGCACTTTATTAATGTATCAGTTTCATTGTATCAATAATTTATCATATTCAGAGTCTATAGGTATGATAACTCAAGGTAAATGCTTCCTTTCACAGTAGTACACCTGTCAGTGTAATTGAATCTTTTCAATAGAACAATTTCAGTGCTTTAACTCACTGCTGTTGTCTTACGGCTTGTATAAACTGCAGTAGCATCAGTGATCTCACCTTGCTAATAAAACTGTAATTAGAAAATAACCAGATAACTCAATGTAAAGCCAGTTTCAACCCCAGATCAGATTAGCACATAGCCTGCCTCGAGACTCTGAGACTGCAAAGTCACGAATGGTGAAACCATTAATGAGGAGGAGGTATATGGACTTAGTTATTTATTACTTCCCATTACAGCATAATTGCTAAATTATACTTGAAAAATGGGTTTAATCATTTTATTAATTTTGCCCTGTTTTGGATGAAGGTACCAACCATGAATCCAGAAGGTAAAAACATTTTGGTTTACCAGAGATATACAAATGAATTTTATACTTTTATTATTGTTTTCTTTTATTGGTGCCCTTCTTTGCAGTACTAAGCGTAGTACAAATTACCCAAGAAATTCACCAAGCAATACATTTTGTTCATAAACAATTATTTGTTTATTTGGTTATTACTTAAATAATAAATATTTGAGGTTTTATGTGATTTGCTGGAAGTGACAAATGCAAAGCCAGGTAAAAAGGCAGGTAAAAAAGTGAATCTAATATGATAGTTCATCCTTCTGACTTCTGACCCCTTGTCCTGGTCGGGATCTGACTCTCAGAGCAGGTTCCAGGCAGCAAAGGGCACAAGGCCGGGGAGCAACTCCTTTATGGGATGCCAGTCTGTCACAGAGACACACACACGCACGCACACACATACAGACAAACACAGAAACACAGCCACCACATACAGACACACACAATCAGCTATTTAGGGATGCTGGTTTATCTAACTCACTGTTTCTTAAACCAGGTCCTTGGGGACCCCCAGACAGTCCACATTTTTGGTCCCTCCCAGCTCCATAGGAAGTAAAATGGAGCAAAATGTGAACTGTCAGGCAGGGAGCTGGGAGAGAGCGAAAATATGGACTGTCTGCAGGTCCCCAGGGACCGGGACTAACTTCATGGAAACCCATATAAAATGGGGAAAATCATGTGGATTCCATCAGCACAGTGCTGGATTCAAACCCAGCACCCGGGAGGGGCGAGGCTACAATACAACCCACTCTATTATCATGCCATCCGTTGCTTTTACTTGGGGCAAAGAAAAAGATTCAGTTTATCTATCCATGAAACATCGGTTGTCACTTTATACCTAACCACATATTTTTGGGCTGTGGGAGGAAACCAGAGAGGCCAGTGAAAACTGATGTGAACGCAGGGAGAACTGAGAACTGAGAACTGAGGACTGAGGCAGCAGTCAAACATACCGCCACAGAGATGTGAAGCAGCAATGCTACCATCAAGTATCCATATTCACAGTGAATAAACATACAGTATTTAGATGTGTACATGAACAATTACATCATTATACTTTCCCCTAAGGGATCTACCAGTGGGTTTGCTGCTTCCTACCAATGAGATAGACAGAGGTAGTGACAGCCTGCAGTCTGCTCCAAGGTGGTAGACAGTGCCCCCGGTGGAGAAGATTAAATTGAAACAGAAATTTGTGTTAAAAGCTAATTTCTTAATCTCAGCTTCTTTAGCAGAAATAGCTGAAGGGCATTCTGTAATTACTTTGCTTATTTCATTCTACTTTGGTGGAATAAAGCAAAGTTGTCTTTAAAACAGCAGGTCTCCAAGCTGAAGTTTCTGTTTCTGTGGCAACATACTACCACTCTATTCCGCGTGCATTTCGGCATTTTCAAGAAAAAGCAGGATTCGGTTAAAAAAGTACATAAAATATGATCAGTAAATGCCAACAGTTTATTCTGTGATGCTTGTCTGAGAGACGGCATAATTCATCATCATCATGGAGTGTATACTTTTCCTGGGCATTACCGAAAGACGCTCACATGTGTGGTGAAGAAATGAGGTCGGCAGCTCATAGCGGCAGCTCTCTCTCTTTTTTTTTTACAAGATCAACAAATCCAGATAAAATTGTCCTCAAATATTACATTTCTGGTTGACACACTCCCCCTCCATAAGGTTTCTGTAACACGTGACACTGACCATTCAGAGATGCTGCATCACATGACATAGCTGCACTTTTGTTTTTTTTTTTTTAAGTGGAGAATTTGAGCTGGAGTGTGATTTTTATCTCACGGGGAATAATCTCCCACACACAGCATGCAAAGCCTCAGGCTTCCGAGAGCTCTGCAGCGCCTCCCAATGGAGCAGAGGAACTTAAAGCTCACCCCTCCCCCACTGTTCACTACAGCCATCGGGTCTATAGCACCAATGACTCATTGCAATAAATAGGGTTAATGACCGCAATAACGAAGTCTGAATAACTGCATCTAAGTTAGCAAGGCTTTAGGAACAATAAAAATATAAATAAAATATTCATTAAAAATATAAATTGTGAGTGTGTGTGTATGTATGCATGTGTGTGTGTATATATATATATATATATATATATATATATATATATACAATTTTAATTGCAGTGGTCTCCTTGAGAAATGTCTGATATAGCATCTATACTTTGTCAGCTCAGGTATTCATGTTGTGACCCTCAGTTTTAATGTTACCGTCTTCTAACAGAGGCGGTGCGATGTGGAATAAGCCATTTTAAACTGAAACAAACAAAAATAACAAAGCTGGGAGATGTCAATCATCCCACACTGAGTACACAGGCAGAAGGAGTCCACCTTTCAGAGGCTGCAGCCATTTATCACAGACCGAGGATAAACCAGAAAAAGCCAATAAACGAGGCCTTGATGTAAGGACGTGGTGTAGCTGTGGACGTGCTGCTGTCATGTTACTGGCAGCTGAGCACTTCCATGGTTCTTTTGTCCCATTACAGGTCAAACTGTAATAGAATCTCTGCCCAGTTTGGCCCCACGAGGAGTGGGGAGTTTCTGTTGCAGGATGTTTGCGTCAGTGTTCTTGTAATTGACGTATTTTTACCCCAAAGCTTAGCTGTTCCCATTCCTTCTATGGGCTGGTGATCGTTTTTTAAATGCCAATATTATTTTGAACTAATTGTACATGGAGAACCAGTAATGAGTGGTTCTGACGTAACACCCGTGAGTTCCTAATTTGCTCTGAAATATATATAAATTTCAGATTTGGACTTTATTTTAGGGTTTGTATTTGTTTCATTCAGTGTAAGGTTAATTCTTCGTAACATTTATGATTGTTGTAGTTCTGCCATATAAACTATCTTCTGCTGATAGTGAATGGAAGCAGTACATAGAAACATCACAAATGATACTTCTTTCTGAAGACTATGTGCATTAATCTTAACTAGCTATAAATCTGTTACTTCTTATAGTGAATGGAAAACAAGAAGCCTTCAGATCTTCTCTGGGACCATTCTGATTTGCAAACAGAGCAGTTTGCCCATGACTGATGATATAATATTAATTCAGAATCATTCAGTCCGGTCATAATGGGCAAATTTTCATCCTTGAACACTTTACAATATTACCTGAACAATGAGTTGATTCCAGGAATAGGTATTTCCTTACTGGGGAAAAATTTAATTCAGCAAATTGGTAGCATAGAGATAATTATAATAAATTACACAAACCACATTAGCTTTTAAACTTCTTAAATATTTTATGTGATATTTTTGCTCATAATTCATAATCAATAGGAAAACAAAACTGCATGTGTTCGTGAAGAAAGGCTTTTCAGCTCCTCCGTGTTTTGACATGTCTCCAGGCCCCGTTTCTGGATGGCAGACAAAAGTTTGTTTATCCAGTGAAGTATAATTAATTTCTACCCTTATCAGTTTGAAGATAAACAGTGAATAATGGGGAAAAAGCTGATTGTATCACACTGCCTTTGTTGGTGTTGCTGATTAAAAAAGCAGAGTCTTTGTATGGTCCTGTTTGTGTAACGGTATACATAGTAGCAGCAAAACAAAGACAGTTCATCCAGTAGTACACACACACACACACAAACACACACACACACACACACACACACACACACACACACACACACACACACACACACATATCCGCACACACACACATAATCACACACATGTGCAAATGTTCATTCAAATAAATTTCTTAACAGAGGAAAAGCATTTGTTCTACATTTACAGTGCCAGCTAGCCTGTGTGTGAAGTCAACAGGACTTTCCTTCCCACACCATGAAACACATCCCTCCTTCTGAATGACAAGTATGCCAGTCTTATCCAAAAAGCCCACGGCTGTTTGCAGCATCAGTTCAAATGCATAATACAAAGGCATTTTGGCTTTGCTGATTTGAAGTTCTGAAGTATATCCGTTCGGGGTGAACAATGCCCTGACATAACACCATTGACCATACAAACAAACTTAGCAAACAGATTAAAAATCAGAAAAGTTTAGGATTAGTCGGATCAGTGGGAAACACCAACATAAACTGTATATATAGGCTAGTTGGTCTGCTTGGACTTGGACCACGTGTCAGATGGACAGTTCTCTCTAAGGTCTGTTTACCTTGCCAGGAGTAAGGATGATCTCGTTAATGAGAAATGACAGATCTGCCACTCTCCTGATTCACGGTGGCATGGCAGAGGTTTCATGTGGTATTTGCGGCATGCTGGGAGTTGGGGGGGGGGGTTGTGCTCTGACAGTCGGTGCACGTTAAGGTCTGGGTGTCCCGGAGACACTGTCAGCCAGGATTGATGTCTACTTTCCTGATTTATGTAAGCGTCGGTGTAATGCAGCTAACCCCTGAGTGGTGTTACCTTGTCATTTCGAGATACGGCTCAGAGGAAAGACAAGCTAGAAATAGCTGGACTCTGACCTTGAACTCGCTGCCAAAGTGAGAGATGACAGAATCCATGTCGTGAAAATGTAAAGCGGGATCCGGGAGCCGGCTGGGCGGCGTTTTCTCAGCCGGGACAGTAGAGGGCAGGGTAACACTGTGCTAAGGAGCAACTCAGTCCCGGCTAACACAGCACAGATAAATCATAAAACGCAGGACAACCATAAGCTTTCTGTACGCCCAAATGCAGCGATGGTCTCATAATAAAATCCGCATTAGCTGAACATCTGGAGTTTTCATGAACAAAACAAGCGTAACCCACCACGAAGAAAGTTTTACAAAAAAAAAAGCTTCTATGATTTGATTTAAAGAAAGCATACATGTTTATCTGTATTTTTCTGTCAACAAAATCAAAATGAGGATTTTTTTATATCAAGAAAAAATGCTGCTAATGATTATCCTTAAAATAATAAATGGAAGAGAAATATTTGATTTGGATACGATGTTCACATCAAAGCCTTTTTTCCGTGGATTATGTGCATGCTTATTTCTAATGATAATGATAATGGTAATAATACACACAAGGCTGTAATTGCGGTTGGGCGATTTGATCAAACTGCATTTCCTGTACACCACACTACACCACCACACTCTCTAACATGGAAATAACTACAATGTATTTTATCGTAGAGGAATCACAAGCAGCGACTGCAAATAAAACCTGAAACAGCACGCCTGCCACAGTCCGTGTTTCCTGTCCCGCCATAAAGGCTCGCCCAGACCGAGGCGCGACCCCATTGCGTTCGCACGCCAGGACGCTGCCAATTCCCGGCTCTCCCACATTTTGGGAGTTGGCTCGTGACTGAGCCCTCGGGGATAAGGAGGCCAGCCGAGGGCTCCTCTGTAGGCTGCCGGGACACTGTAGGGCTGGGGTCCAACAGCCTCCGCAACCAAAACGAAAGGAGGGCGGATGATTGCTTAGGGGGAAAAAAAACAGAGCCTTTTGTGTTTTTGGTTAATTACCCCCAAAAAATAGGTGTTTGATTTTTTTTTTTTACCAAGTTATTAAGTGCTAAATATATTACTGTGTTTTTGGAATTTTTGGGAATGGCATTAAATCTCATTTTGTACAGATGGCGGATCACTACATCAATATGAGGCACTATTATTTTTTACTTTTATCTTGGCAAGGAGGTTTATTATTTAATTAAAACACATACAATAGATTCAGATTGTTTTTAACATCAATTTAATTCGTTAAGGGAGTCTGTAGTTCTGTAAGAGACTGCATGGTGCTCTGCTTTTCCTGGCCACCGGTGGACGTAAGACCAGCTGTTCCTGTTTTCTTATTTCACGTTGAATCTCGTCTCGTCCGGCGGTGTCCGCTTAATCACATTTAACAAACGATAAAAGACATGCGATGGATCGAGGAGTTTGTGACAGAGTGCAGTTTGAAGATTGGACAGCCGTGTTTGTGCGTAATGTTAGGGTGCCCCCCTTTATGTCTGCTCTCACTTTCAGAGCTCGAAAACTGCCAGCATTTTTGTGGCCCCTTTGTTCAGTATTTTCAATATTTTTCACGCAGGGGCCACTTAGGGTTTTGCCGGGGACCTCATAAATAATGCAAGGTGGAGTTTCGCTGGAGATGCAGTGCAAAGGTTCACACGCGATTTTCTCAGCGGCTGAAGACCTGCTGCGGTTTGCGGACTTTCCCGGAGATCAAACGAGGGAAAGGGAGACATTTCAAGGCGCTGAGTGTGTGTGCCTTAATACCAGTACGGAGTGACCCGAGCTCACAGCACACTGCGTTTCCATGCACGGTTTTCGTTTCAGTCGTTTTTCAGTCCTACTGCATATAAATAACGTGCCTATATAAACATGAAACTAGTACACTGTGTAATTTATTGTTGCTATTTTTTTTTTTATTTTAATAAAGTAACTTTCTGGTATAATTTATGATACGTGCATCTTTATAAAATATCTATAAATGTGACAATCTGAGTATAACTAGATCTTGTAAATTTTAAAATCTGTTAATGTCTACTTTCAGGCTCATTTCTGCACATGGCCGGTCAGTTTGCCAGTTGTGTTGACGTGCTCAATATTGTTAGTAAGCGTATGATAATTGAATTCTCCGTAAGGAGAGGCCAGAGGGCCAATGCACTGCGTCGCACCCTGAGCCACGGGTTCCAGCCACTGAGGTACATTTGTTCCAGATATCTCCTCCCCCAGACCGGTGGCCCCCCCGTAACCCCTTATAGCTCAGCACACTGCGTAAGGAGTCTTTGCCAGCTTAGCAGTGAACTTAAAATGGCTGCAGATCATGCAAATACATGAAGACGCTCATTCATGGGAAGGTGCTCAGTGGAAGCAGGTCTTTCCCATGTCCCCCTCACACTCTCAGACTCGCTCCCCTGTCCTATTTCAGAAAGGCTGACGCCCCATTAATGGTAGCTGACACAGCACTGGGAACAGTGCTTCCCTCCTTAATCCTGGGTATCCCGGCTAAAAGGGCGTTCCTGGAGAGTGCTGCAGTGTACGGCATGTAGTCCTTGAGGGGAGGGCCGACTGTCGGAGCGCATTTCCCGGCGCTCCTGGGGAGCGTGCTGCGGCTTTAGGTAACCAGGGACGGCTTCACAAGGAATCCCACCTGGAGCGCTCTGGAAATTACGCAACATGTCTTTTTCCGGTTCCATTCTGTCGCCTTTTGCTAAAACTTCCCGGGAAACGGAATAAGGAGGCCCCTGAAGGAGCTCCGGGAGGGAGGGCAGGCGGGCGGGCAAGCTGGCCACATCACTGGGGTTACTGTGCCATTACATGCGCTCATTAGCGAATGGGACGTTCCTGAGACCTGCACTGCTGGTGGTTTCACCTGTTGTGCTGTGCATATTTCACGGTCAGACATTTTCCAGTGTGTAAAAACATATTTGTGTTCATTAGTGCGTTAAGATAAAGTGGAACAATAATCCTCCTTTACTCCTCTTTCATTATAATATTATTAATATAGTTCTTTCAAATTTCTTAATTTCAGATTTCGTATACAAAGTTCATCACTGCGGCTGAGTGAATTGTTGTGGTTTTTGGTGTTTAAGCTAGAGGTGACAATGCTCTTCCCTCTGCTCCGCCTTATATGCAAATTACACAGAAAATATTTCCCTGTACCTCTCCAGATGCTTGTTTTCCTTAGCATTACATTTCTCCAGTGAATTAAAGACGCAGATTCCAGATGAACGATATACACATCTGCCTTTGATATGGTAAAAAGGCTATATTAAGATAAAACGAGGCCCAGAACGTTCCCTGCCACCGTGTATGCCAGCAAAATGAATTCATGAATAGAAACTAATTATTAAAACCACGTCAATTATTTCCTACCTGATACAAAGTGTTAAGGTACCTTCATGAGTTTTAATACTATTTGTAACTACGTTTAGTGAAATGTTTTGTGTTGTTAATGGTTTGAGGGGCAACAAACAGAGGAGCAGCCCCGTTCCTGTCTGTATGATCTACTACTGTGCTCTTGGGTGCGCTTAAGCATCGCTGTGGCATCCAGTCACACCGTGTCTGCGACACCAAGCAATGTTCACCGCGTGACTCAATCCATCCATTTTCTGTAATCATTTATCCTATTCAGAGTTCTGTAGAGTTCAGAACCTATGGGTGCGAGGCATGGAACAACCCAGGATGCGGTGTCACCCCGTCACAGGGTACACGCACACACTAGTCACTCACACAGGCACACCTATGGGCGATTTGATAACTCCAGTTAACCTTAGCGTGTTTTTGGACTGTGTGTTTGGGGGAGAGACATGGGGAGAACATGCAAACGCCACACACAGAGTGATGGTGGAGACTCAAACCATGGTGTCCCAGATGTGTGAGCCAGCAGCGCTGACCTCTGCACCACCATGCTGGCCTGCGTTGCATGTATACTTCATATTCATATTCATCATGTTATTGGCAGCAGAGGCATCAGATAGCTCTTGCAATGAAACAAAGGCCCTGTTTACTCTTGGTTTTAAAATACACATTGCTGTTTACACCTCTGTCTTTCATGCGTCTGCAAAGCATCCAGCTGACCACTTGTATTCAGACTTCGTTTCTATCCCGCGCACAGTTATTGTGACGTCCTTGTCAGGGACTCATCCAGGATGCATTAACATTTACACTATATAAGATATGTTGTCAAATGTGTCCCAGACCGTCTCGGCAAGTGGCTCGAGCGATCGGATCGCCATGCATTTTAGTGGTTGCTTGCACTTATATTTAGCGATGTCTATGTGCGAAACCGACTGCCCAAAATGCATTTTAAAGCCAAGTGTAAATAGGAGATGATGATGAAACGAGGCAAATAAAGTGCCCTGGTAAAGAGTAGGGCCCTGAATACGCACATACAGCTGTGTGGCCGTAATGAGCCCTGTAATGAAGAGGCCTCATGAACACGACTGTCAGCTACAAGCAGATATTTGATTAAATAAGGAAGTGAATTTTTCTTGATCGTCCTTTCTTCCCCAATACAGATATCTCGCCATCGGAGGAATCAGTCTCAGCATAACCTGGGTGACATCAGTGCTGTAGGACTTCCTGTGAGTATGGCTGCCTGCTACGATGAAGCGTGACATCGCGCCAATGGGGATGCTTCCCCGCCGCAGCCCACGGCCGACAGAGCGAGAAAAATCCAAGCGAGGAAAAAAAAAACAATAAAACTGAATTTGAAGGAAAGCACTTCATCAGAAGACACCTACTCATGCAATCACTTGCTCGAGAAACGGGTTTGTCTGTGCAGGTATCTCAAATAGTCATGCCACATATAATAGTCAAGCCACCTAATTACAGTGCTAAGTTTGCAGACTCCCTAATGAGCGCATGCTCACACTAGCTTGGCACGGCGGTGTTTGCCGGAATCAGCCACCAATTCACACCTGCGTGCCGTCCAGAATCGCCGAGATGAAAGGACCCGCTGCCTTTATTACGTGTTGCGTGTCGCGGGCCCAGTTGGACACCTTTGCTGCTCTGTTTATTAGAGGCCGATGTGGAGCAACAAAATGAATATGTGAGGCCTAGGTGGCAGGAAGGCCTGTGACCCCCGTTTGCAAAGCGAGTTTCAGCGATAATCAGGTTACCAGGGGAGTGTAAATGTGAAATGCTTCAGGGGTCCATACCTACAGTGTGGGTGTGAAACGCTTAGATAATGTCCTGGCATTTCGTGGAAAAGACAAAGAACATACGTCAGTTTTTTTTTTCCTTTTACTTTGTGGAGGTATTAACTAGCCTATAAAGGGGGATTTAAAAAAAAAGAAAAATAATGTGAGATTCCTGCTGTATTCTCATGGTACCTCTTTGAATCGTAAAAATGTATAATTAGGGGTCAGTATGCTCAGTGCTCAGACTAATCACATGTCAGGACATGTAATAATATTTCTGTGGAACATTTATTCTCATTATCATGAAAAGCACATTATGCGGACCGTTTAAAGGCTTGGGAGTTGGGCGTTTGCTGTCAGAAATTGCTGCACGCCTGTTACGTTTGCGTATTTATTTCAGAACAAGGTGCTCCTTTGTTTGTGTAACAACACTTTCTGTATGGAGACCTTTTAGCATTTAGCAAATGTTAATGACTGACCGTCTATTTTCCGAGCCTCTTTGAAAATGCCAGTTTAATTGCTTGTCTTTTCATGATGAAAGCTGCATTATGATTTCCTGGCAGAAAAGGAACCGTATCTTTGAATAATAATATGATAATAATAATTGTGAAAAATAATGTGTGAAAGTAAGAGCAGTAGCGTGACACGGACACGGTGAGGCTCTCGCTAGTAAACATTAGACCTGTTTCTGCTTTGCTCTCCTTTCATGGTCATACTTGTGACTTAACTTTACAGAGGATCATTTATATAGACCATGTAGGTTTTGTACTCCTTCTCAGGGTTTGTGGCAAAAACTCCAGAGACCGGAGCTGAGTCCGGGGGCCTGTGATCAGGTGTGAGAGCCCAAACCCTGCTGGTTATGATACATGTGCATGCTGTGTTCTAGGCCTGGTCTGATGGTCTAATCGCATCGTTCACAACCTCAGTTATGCATGTTTAGCAGAGCGATTGAAAATGTTCCTTATGATTCATGGCTGAACACCAGAAGCATATGCTCTGACTACACTCTGGTGCTGTCAGACTCCTGATCTAACCTAGTAACCTGTATGTACCTCCCATTCCCGTTCAACTTAACAAGGTCCCACTTCCTCATCACTCTGTCACAAACGCAGGCTATGCTATGATGCAACAGTATCAATTTTAACAAATGATTGAAATCTAGTAATGTTCACTTTAAAAATGTAATTACCATAAACTGTCACAATAGTAGAATATATGTGTGCTTGCAGAATTCCCTGAAAGGTGAATATCTGAACAAAGCCAAGATAGCTGATGGAGGAAAAAAACTGAGGTAAGAGAGCTTCTTGTCATGGTGGGAGGTGGGGTATTGAAGTAGCGGCTGGGTGGGGTCAGGTGGTGGGTGAGATTGGGTGGGCACTGCGGCAACAACAAAATCAAACATATGTGAAATATATTTCCCCAGTCATTCATTGGATATGCCCCCCCCCCGTGCCCGATAAGGCTGATGGTGCCCTTCGGTACTCTATCTGGGAAAAGCTCCGTCTTAAAGACTCAACATTGTCCACAATCAAATGTTCTATTAACCTTCAGCTGGGGAACCTAAATGAGACCCACTGTAGTTCAATGCATCATCTTGACAGCTCTGCCTATTTTTATAATCCATATTTATTGTTTTTTTTCCCCTCTTATTCGAACCTCTCAGATAGTTGGATTGATGACACAAAACCTTTAAGAACTTCAAAGCCAACTTTAATAGACAGAAGATTATTCTGGTGTGTATGCAAGATACAATAGCAGGCAATACCTTGCATTATCTGTTCTGTCGATTATATCCCATCCTGTTCCTATTTGTTAAAAATTGAAATGAGAAGTTTCTCCGTTTGGATTTATCAGTGTAATCTTCAGCACTGCACTTTCATAAGGAATATCCTCTTTAGAAAGTGCTTTCCATATGATGGATTTCACAGTGCACCCTTCCGCTGTGAATATAACTTAAGCACGTTTGGGGAATCTGTCTGATGCTGTGTATTGGTATTTTTGTTTTGAAGAGCATATGCATTAATTAAGCAGATTTTTTTCTACATTTGTGACCATAATTCCCACTTTATCTTGCTGGGGGATTAAAACGCCATAATCTGCCCCCAGTAGCCTTTAGTCTTGACGAGGACGGCCTGCGTCTTGCTTATCTTGGAAGTGTTAACTTTTGTTAATGTCTAATCCTGCTCCCTGGCTCTCAGAGGTCACAGCTTTCACATGTACGAACGCCAAAGCAGTGTTTATGGGGGTTAATTTAGAATTAATACCGCATGCAATTAGAACGCAAAAGGCGGGTATGCAGTGCCATCCAAATACTTCATGTAGTGCTGCGGTGTTTATTTCCGGAGTACGTTTCTTTCCTTCGTGTCCGTTTTCTGCACGTCCTCTCAGAACGATCACTTCCACCCATCGTCCAAAAACACGCGGTGAAATCGTGACTCTACGTTGCGTGTCACTGTGTGTCGGCGCATGCATTGCGTGTCACTGTGTGTCGGCGCATGCCCCGCGATGCGGTGAGATCCTGCCCACGGTATCCGCTTCCTCAAGCCCCATGTTTCCTGGGATAGGCTCCAGGCCCACTGTGATCCCGTCCCGGATCGGCACGACGGGTGAATGCCCCTCCCTTTAATTCCCTGTAATCTCCCCACAGGAAGAACTGGACCTCCACTTGGGTTGTCCTAGAGGATAATCAGCTGTTTTTCTACAAGGAGAGCAAGCAGGAGGCACTGGCTAGTTTGGTAAGCATATCAGTCTTTTTGCACAGGCACGAGCTAGCAGGTTTCAAAGTGCTGTGAGTGCTGTAGGTTTATGAGAAATTCTAGAACCTTCTCCCCGTCAGGAAGAACGACCTCATGCATGTGCTACTGAGCTGCACACGCTGTTCTTTGGCCAAAAGCGAGCTCCTTAGCGTGGTGTCATCAGAGGCAGGACGCAAGCTGCCGATCCGTGGGGGTCCTCTCGCTGGATACGGGCGGAGCGGGTGGCAGGGAGCGAAGCCTGCAGGAGCGCCGAGTACGGCGGTCATTTTTCTAGTGGCTGCCTGACAGGCCGGGCCATGGGAAGCTGCAGAGGATGGAGGGAGCAGGGCAGGAAGCTGCAGCTTTTATCAGGGGAAATTATCCGCATGAGGGAGATAAGGACAGGACAGATTTTATCAGGCTGGATTGGATTTAGTCATTTCCTTGGCGAGATGAATGAATCACGATACGGGGCTTATTGTCCATAACCCCTCGCAGACCTTGCCGCTTATTACTCATGATCCGTTTACGAGTCAGGGCTGGCTTTGACATATGTTTGCCGCCCGCTGCAAACCCGATGAGGCCCACCTTGTGCCGCACGGCTGCCCTCCGCCGTGCCTGAACCCATGTACTAACATGACTGGTACAGCCTGCCCTCCCCCACCCTCCCGTGTCAGGTAATTTCACACTTGTTCAGCAGTACAGTGATGTGCCTGTGGGCTCGAGCTAATTCATCACCTGTGCTGGGAGAACCTTCCGGAAACACCCGTGTTAAGCTCTTTAGGACTTTTGTCACCTAAACGGTGCAGTGGAGATGGTGCCTGCGGTGAGATTATTCATCCTGCCCCCGGGGACCAGTCACATGCCGCGTTTCAAACAGACGCTAAGCTGGGGGGGGGGGGGGCACCATGGCCACCTTGCAGAGCCCTCCTCTGGGGGGGAGTCTGCCATCAAGCTGTCTGAAATGACATGGAATGACGCATTCGAGGGCAGCCGGTTGAGGGGTTGCCACTGTCTGACAACACAACCCCCCCTCCATGTGGAAGCTATCAGACTTGGGCCTGCCAACCATGACAGGTGACGTGGAAGGTACACAGCAAGAGTGTGTCACCATCTATAACCCCTGGGGGGAGTCCTTTTATGGCCCCTGTCATGTCTCTCTTGGGGGAGGAGGCAACGTCGCTGACTGCCGCAAGCGTGTGTCGCAGGTCAATCTGGGACCCCCGCTGCATCCCGAGGTTAACTCCGCGGGAGTCGGGGGGGCCGTCGACAGCTTTTACCCGCCAAGAAAACTCCATAAAACAGACAGAGAGGCGTCCATCGGGGGAGGGGTGGCCAGGCATCTGCCAGGAAGTGTTTGGAGGGGAGGGTGAGCGCTCGCTGCGTGTTTCTGGTCGATAGGCTCTCTGCGAGATCCATTACAATTAGCCAGCGATTTCCAGAAAGTGAGAAAAGCTGGCGTGCGGGCGGGCGGCTGATCCGTGTCGCCCGGCGTTCCTGGCCCCCCCCCCCGTCATCCGGACTCGTAAACAGGCCCAGGGATGGTCCGGCCCGCTTCCTTCCTCAGAAAGTGGGAAGAATCTTCGCTCGCCAGCTGCAGATCGATATGCGACATTCGCTAACGATAATGTCGTGAAAATGGTTTAGCTACTATTGTTCAGGTGGGAAACTCACGTGTCGGGAAGCATAACGTCACATTATAGAGAGCTACGCTAACAGCACCATCAAACATGCGAATACCTTTGGATACATTCACTTATTTGAGTTTTCTGGTATTTCATTAGAACATCAGTATTGATCTATTTGTTTTCAGTCATTTTAGCATTAGGGTTATTTCATTTAGCATGTCTTGATGTCCCAGCTACCCTGAACTGGGTAAGCAGGATGGGATAATCTCATGTGTTTTTACATATAAGATTTAAATTTTCGGCTGAAACGTAACAATCATTTGACATAACTGTGAAAAACACGTCTGCGGCGCCAACTTGGTAGCGCTCGCCGGCAAAGCGACGACGACAGACGAAAGCATCGCCCTTTTCTGCCGACCGCCGTATCCGGGACCGGAAAGCGATCCAGCTTCAGGAGAGAGAGGAGCAGGAAGGAGCCAGAGTGTTTACCGGCACGGGCGGATATTTAACCATCGCCCGTAATCCCCCCCACCCCACACCCCACACCTGGGGCACGGCTCCGTCAGTAATGAAGAGTCCCCGGGAACGTCCTGGGCCGCTTTTAATGAAGTACAGGGCAGCCATCAAAGGCCCTCCATGCTGGAACGTAATGAGGGCTCCGCCAGGCAGATGTTTTAAGTCTCTCTTAGCCATTTTCATCATAGAGCCGTTCAGCATGAAACGTGCATTGGCCCCAAATACTCTCCCACTCATTTGGAGTGGCTGTGAGCCCCCCCCAGCGAGACAAGCTGCACTTTGTGTTTATCAAGTGGCAGCCAGATAGGCCTGAGAATGACCCCCTCAGCACGGGCTGTTTCCCTACGTGCTGAAACACACCCATCATGCCGACTGGTGCCCTCAATGGCCCCTACGCGCACTCCTGATACGGGAAGAATATTACTGCTTTTGAGGTTCTGTTAATTATATCTTCAGGAGAGAGGATTGCGCTGCCCTCAGTGGCGTGTGTTAGTGTGCATGGGGCGGAGGGGAACTGCAAAAATGAAAGGGTTTTTTTGTGATTTGTGATTTCATGATGGCAAATATTTTGTGATTCATCCTAATTGGGACTCCGCTGCTTGTGGACAGGAGGTTGGGTCCTGGTTTGGACCAAGGGAGGGGGGCAAGTGGGCAAAAAATAAGTGAAGTTCCTAAAAGGCAGTGAGGAGGCGTCAGCTTGTTCGGCTGAATCAAAGGCACCGTGTTTTATCGTCAAACTATCGATGCATTTTAAAAGCTGTGTGTGGTATGTAAGGCATCTGATACCCCGTCTGCTTCCCACATGCCGTCACACACGTGTATCGCAGCACACGCACATGTGTCTCCTGCATCAGCCGTCTGCGACCCGCACCGATGTGGATTTATGAAGCGCGTCCCTGAGTTATTGCCCGCAAGAGCGCATGGAATCCGGCTCCGCTTTCCCGCCGGGATTACCGTGGCCTGGCGCCGCCGTTGATTGGTGGCTTTTGAATACCTCCACAAGCCGCCATGAAATGCCCTCCAAATGGGCGGCTTCCAGGGGCCCCTCGTATGACACAGAGCTGTCACTGAAGGGGCCACCGTCACTGTGTATGTCACACGCCTCCGCCAGACATGGCATGCTTCTGTTCTGAAAGTCCAAAAGCATCCAGGTTTGCTGTATCACAATGCCCCCCCCTCCTGTCGGTGATCCACAAGGCCTCTGGAGTGGAAATCTGCCACTATCCTGTTGCTGGTGATCAAACGAAGCATGCTATTATTTCACAGATTCTGCTCAATTTTAAACTATTTAACACTAGGAGAGTCCATCCAGTTTATCCTGAGTTTTTTTTCCCCTTGTAATTGGTTTGGTCAACAGCTTGACCTCAGGATCACACATTTTTATTTCAACAATTTTCTAAACATATTATTTACATTTTATCTTATGTTATTTTTCACAGATCTTACACTTGAAAAGGTGCCATGTGTGAGAGAATCACAAGTAAACACTGTTGTTTCATAAGAAAAATTTGACTTTAATAGTAAAGATAGTGTCGTGCTTTATTTTTGTGTTTTTTTTTTTTACTTTCCTTCCGGATTCCCCGCAGCGGCCCTCTGTCCCTCTGTTAATCACTTTCAGGCAGTCGCTGCATTTTTCTTTTTTTTTTTTTTTTTTTTGTCACGTTTCAAAAAGCACTGAGGTCCAGCATTTCCCGATCTGCAGTTACAAACAAGGTCTGTTTTCCCGTCTCTAGAAACAGGGATGCAAGTCGGAGACGGTGGACCTCTGCGGGGCTCTCGTCGGATGGACGACGGAGAAGTCGAGCCGGAAGCACGTCTTCCAGGTAAGGGAGCCTCCCCCCCGCCCAGTACCCCCCATCCCTGTGCTGTGATCGTGGTCTATTGTTTTCCCAAACCTTCCTGTCGCGAGTTTATCACACCGTTTCTGTGTTCTTTTACGCATGAGAGGCAGCTCGTGGATGCGGCCCAAGTTGCTCTCGTCTTTCTGCTTATTTTGGTCGCACACGTGTGGTGAGAAGTATGTTTGAGGCTCGCAGCCAGAGAGTAAATGCTGAAAGCACGTCTACGCCGGAGCGGGGCGGCGCCGGCCGTCGGTACCGGGTCCATCGAGCCAAGGATTTTAAGACAGCGGGACTGCTCTCACTGCTGGCATATGTGTGCTATGCATGCGCCTTGGAAAGGGATCTCACTGGCGTGGCAGACGCTGAGCTCGTGCTGTACGCTAACCCTGAATGCAGTATAGCGCAGACATATTGGCGCCTATGGACTCAGTCTATACATGCTGTACGTGACGCTTGGCGACCGTCACCACCAGAGGGGACCCCCGCATGTTTCCACTCATTATGGTAATTTGCGTCGAGCGCATTAGTCACATGTGCAGCTTGGATGCACGTCTTGAGTGACGTTGCAACATCAGAGGCAGCACTCTCATCACATGCCCGGTTGACTATATGGGCCCAGTGCATCATGGGTTAAATGTGAATACCTCACCTCCTGCCGTGGCCACACCCCCTCCCCCTGGGGGGCGGGGCATCTCATTGGCGCCTCATCCACAGAGGACAATCGAGGACGGCCCTTCACATCCGATGGAGAGCCCTGTATCTGAGCGCCCCATTTTGAGCACTGGGGACTCTGCCCTCTCACTCCGAGAGGGGTCACCTTCTTTCTGGGATGTGGGGGTTTAAAAACTAGGAAGCAAGCCAGGGCCACGGGGGTCACTGTGTGACTGACACAGTGTCGTCACTGTCACCACATGCAGGGAAATCCACGGATTACACTCAGCTTCACTCTCTTCCTATATTCCTATCATGTTAATGGATAAAAATTTGGCTTTGTGCTGCACATTCATTTTTTATGAGCAGGACGGTTTTGCTTGTGACATTGTTAGAGGCGCTAGGATTATCTTTTACTGGCTGCTTATTAACCAGAACGTAACACTTCCTCCTGCTGTCCACTCTGCTTCCTACTTTTCTATAGTTATTTTTTTTCCCAGTCAGGCATTCAGAAAGGCCAGCTTATTCAATAATGGAGGACAAACGGGGACTTGCTGTTAAGCCAACCCCGCGAAAAAATGCTAATGTCTCTCATCGCGTTCCTGGTGGCCGGCGAGCCTCACAAATGGATGAGCGATCGGACTCTGACATTTTGGAAGTGGGAAGAGAGAGGAGGCCTCGCCGAGGGTCTGTGCTGTGAGCCGAGGCAGCCTGTGTGAGCCCGCCGTCTGCTGCGTCCAAACGTCACATTTCCTGAAGGATATTTCGACTTTTTCGACTGATGTGTTTTTTCTTTATAACGGCATTCCAAAAAAAGGTCAGCAATTAGATTAGGAAAGAATCAGAAAGAAAAAAAGCTTCTGTCCCCAACAGTCCCCCCCACTGCTTCTCTCTCATTGACGTATCTTCCTGACTGCCATTGTGTGTGTCCAATAAACATTGGAATTTTTTTACACATTTTTTTTTTTACACATCATCTTCGCTATTGATGCTTCATTCCACCAGCTGATGAGTTAAAAAGCACATTACAGGTTTTTTGTTGAATTTTGCAATATAAATTGTGCCGAAAAAACACCAGCAGAACTATGGGCAACACGAACGCCCTTCTGGCAAACCCACAAACCACCGCCACACGCTTCACGTCCAAGAATGTATATTTGGCTGCATATTGTATAGGACGGGGAGCGCTGGTAAGCCAAGGCATGTCCGTGTGGGTAGCGGGACAGATGGAGGGCAGGGTCCAGGAAACCCATCCCTGCCTTGGCTTTGTGCAGTAGAATCCATGCTGGGGGGAAGCCCAGCGGGGAGGACGCCAGCAGCGGCAGCACCATCGCCGGAGTGACTCTTCGGCTGGTCTGCGGGAGCGAAGATGTCCCGCGGTGAAAGGTCGCAGACCAGGATGGTCGCTTGACTTGACATTCCGGAGCTAGGCCTGGTGTGTGGGCCTGGCATGTCACATGGAGGCTGCCCGTCAGAGTTCAGGCTGAGGCGGCATATTGCGTGTAGGCTGCCCCGTCAAGGTTCAGGCTGGGTCAACGTGTTACGTGTAGGCTGCCTGTCAGGGTTACGGCCGGAACCGGCATGTCACATGGAGGCTGCCCGTCAGGGTTGAGGCTGGGGGACTTGGAGGTGGTCGGTTTGGAGTTAAAATGTCACACAGAGTATTGGGGTGCATATTTTGTGATCTGAAGGGCATTTGTGGGAATTGAGGTGTGTATTCTGTGATGTGCAGGGTGTTAATGGAAATCAGGGTGCGTACTCTTTGATGTGTAGGGTGTTAATGGAAATCGGAGTGCGTACTCTGTGATGTGCAGGGTGTTAATGGAAATTGGGGTGCATACTCTGTGATGTGCAGGGTGTTAATGGAAATCAGAGTGCGTACTCTGTGATGTGCAGGGTGTTAATGGAAATCGGGGTGCGTACTCTGATGTGCAGGGTGTTAATGGAAACTGGGGTGCATACTCTGTGATGTGCAGGATGTTAATGGAAATCGGGTGCGTACTCTGTGATGTGCAGGGTGTTAATGGGAATCGGGGTGCGTACTCTGTGATGTGCAGGGTGTTAATGGAAATCAGAGTGCGTACTCTGTGATGTACAGGGTGTTAATGGGAATCGGGGTGCGTACTCTGTGATGTGCAGGGTGTTAATGGGATCAGGGTATGTACTCTGTGATGTGCAGGGTGTTAATGGGAATCAGGGTGTGATGTCAGGGTATTCCGGGCTCAAGCTCACTGTGCCCCTAGGCTGAATGATGGCTTCTGGGAAAATTAGTGCATAACAGTCAATTTTAACAGTTGACAAAGGGGGTTTAATGGAAATTCAGTAGCTGACATTTTAATTTCAGTCTCTCCAACTTCATTCATGAATGCTATCTTGGAGCAGCTAGGGTGAAGTCTGTTGATCAGGGTGCGGAAAGCGAGCTCTCTTTCGGGGCCGAAGAGGCCGCAGTCAGGGTAACGTGCCCATGCTCCTCTACAGCCAGCTCTCAGCCCTTTACGGTGACAGAGACCGACCACCTACCACTGATGGCCAAGAAAGGAGCCAAAACAGCAAAACTGTGTCCCACCCATGCATTCTGGGAAAGAGAACGAATCACTGGTTGTAATAATAACAGTAATATTAATGATGATAATAATAATGTTAATCATAATCATTACTACTCTTTTTGCATTAAGAAGGAAACTGCTGACAGCTGTCCAGACTCAAATTAACCCCCCATCACGCCTGGCACTGGGTGCTCCTCCACTCCTCTGCATTTAGACTGAAATTTTAATGCAATGGGGATTAAAGGAATTACAACATAATCTTGAATAATCCAGAGAGCCATAGAGAAGAGACTCTTGTAATATCGACATGAACCCGTCCCGAGGTCGGCGAGTGCTGTCACTCCGAGCTGGGATTAGGAGCAGGTCGGAAGTCAGTTTCTCGAGGCGGAATCACTCCAAGAAGGTGGAGCCACGGCGGCTTTTAATTTAGGAGATAAGGCTCGTACCCCATACATGGTGGGCCATCTGATTTAGGGACAAAAGCCCCCAGCAAATGGAGCAGAGATACCACTGAGGAGATTTGAATTTCTAATTTTCGGTTTTGATCAGCGTCCAGTGGGTTTGTTATGAGACGGGGTGAAATTTAAGGGAGAACAAAATTAATTCTCATTTTGCTATTCCAACTGTATGTCCACAAATTCTCACATAAATATTTTTATGTAACATGGCACAGATTTCTCAGATAATGCATTTTTTTGTTTCATAGCGTATAACATATTTTTGAACCGAATAAGCTGCATGTGGTATCTGTTATATAGATGAGCTCCCTGGCAGTTTTACACGGTTATTTAAGGACCCTCAGCCGAATCCTTAAGCTAATGATTAAATCGAGATGATTAAATATTATATAGAGATATGAATTCACATTCTCACAGTCAGCGGGCACGTTTCATGGGTTTCCCACGTCATCCTCAGCTATGAGGTATATTTTTGTTTAGCAGTTTGCATAACAGTATGCATGTATCTATTATTATATAATAAAGGAGAATGAAAACATTGCTTTTGAAGCTACCCTATCATTACTGAGGTTTTGGAATAATCCATACTGATTGCAGTTCCTGGAATTACGTTTTTTAAAGATTGGCAAGGTGCAATTAATTTAAACAAAACCTAAAACCAAAATCTAAAATGTAGTTCTACTTAAACAGTATGGGTTTCCATTAAAATCTTCCCTAAGACATAATGGTCTTATACTATCTAGTTTCGTTTTTGCAAATCTTCTAAAAATGACTGCCAGATTGTAAAATGAATGATCTCAGGAGGCAGTGAATGTTTCTCTAGCACTGCACTGCACAAGGATACTGTTTTATGTACAACCTTGCAATGTTGGTAATTTACTGCCAGAAAACTACACCAAATGAAAGAGTGAGCTGCTGTACTGCCCCCTAGTGTTAACTTCTTTAACAGCAGTTGGCAAAAAAAAGGCTAATTGCCAGGTTTAGTAGGTGTGTTTCGGCAGAGACGTTTGCAAACTGTGTTGCAGGCTGGTCCTTTGGGACCAGAATTGGGGAACCTTGCTCTAAAAGGGGAGCATGTTTATGTTATGCACATAATGTATTGAATTCCTGTGCACAGGCTGCTGTAATCAAAGGACTGTTTAGAGAAACACCCGTCTTTCGACTGCACGTTCCACTTAGGGATGTTGCCTGTTTTCCCTCTCTTTTCGTCCGAGTGCAGGCAGTAACATGGTACCCCACCCTTGAGAAATCCCTGCAGGGCTGAGAGAGACATAGGCAGCAAAACTCTGTTAATAATCACAGCAAGGTGAATTCCCGTGGTGGGGGCGGGGGGAGCACTCGCTCCAGGATGGTGGCGGGGGACTGCATGGGAACTGAGAGGGGCAGTGAAAACAGGCGCTCCTGGGAATAGCACTGGGCGGTACGCGAACATGAAGTCATCAGGATGATGTCACCTTGTTCAGCTTTCCCACATATGTGATGTCATGCGATGACATTTCATAGTATTCCCTCCCCCCACGCCAACTTATTTTCTGTGAGATTTTCTTATGACTGGACTGCAAATGATCATTCTGACCCGTTTAAAACACCAAAAATGGTAAGACCCGGGTCCCCCGGACAATGATTGATCCCAAACCCATTTTTGAAATGATAAAGAATTCACCCCTTTGAGATGACATCAAAATGTTGCTGCAAATCCTACTGCAGATTATCAGAATGAATCCAGTTATTAATATTTAGTATTATTATTATATTGAGGACTTCTTCATCGATGACGATTGCCTTGTTTTTTATTTAGCCGATGATTTTATCCTAAGTAACACACATTTGAGAGAGCAGGGTCAGACAGTCCCTGGTGTAACTGGCAGTTAAGGGCCTTGCTCAGGGGCCCAACGGTGGCATCACTCTGCCGATCCTGGGATTTGAACTGGCAACCTTCCCGTCTCAGGCACAACGTCCCAGCCTAACCACACACTGCCCCAAAGCACAGCATCAGCTCTGAGGAAGATGTGCAGGTTCCCTCCTGTCCCAAACAGCTGCACAGCCACTGACCTGTCGGCTGTGTTTCCACTCTGGTGTGACGGCATCCTTTCCCGGCGATATTTCCATGGTAAAAGCTGAAGCTGGGTCAAGAACTGGGAAAGTACGCCGATTGCTCTGTGTCATCACGTCTGCAGCCTGTTGTGTGGCTGCCTGGTGTGTGTGTGTGTGTGTGTGTGTCTTACTATACAAAGTTCCCCTGTGAGGGTCTCCCAAAAATGCTTCTGTCTGAGACAGCAATGCTTCCCTATTCTGTTATTGTTAATATGGATGAACAATTTCATCTTGGTGTGCTTGTGTTCTTAAGCGGTCAGAAAATAGATGCATGAAAAGAAGTGAACACTAAACTGTCACTCTGTGTTAGGGCTGGGGAACAGGGTGTTTGTGCAGGAAACTTTATTTTCATGATAGCTCTTTCCAGAAGCTCTGTACCTGTAGTCTGATAGATCGTTTCTAGACCCAAATGGGGTCTTCCTCCCCAACGTGAATCCGGCAGCTTCTGTCTGTAGTTAGATCCCCCCCCCGTCGCCCCCCATTCACCCCCTATGCACCCGACGAGCTGGAAGCTGCACCCCCCGTGATGGCTACCCACAATCCCATTGTTCCCCTGCTTGTTTTACAAAACAGCGAGGTGCCTGTCATGGCTGACAGAGAAAGGGACCGGTCATTTGTCAGCATTCACCGCAGGATGACGACTGGGGGTTGGGGCATTTCAGGTCCCAGAGGACCGGCGGGGGGGGGGGGGAGGCAGACTGTTTGAGAAAGAGTCTCTCTGTGTTTTCTCACTGACAGATTTGGTTTAACGGGAAGGACTCGGAGC
>JAODLC010000100.1:28204517-28220159 GCA_026781145.1 Hippopotamyrus pictus | reverse complement strand
CACACACACACACACACACACACACACACACACACACACACACACACACACACACACACACACACACACACACATGTCGACGTACCTATCCACATGGGGACCTTCCATTCATTTGTATGTGAAAAACCCCAATCCCAATCATGACACCCTTAACCTCTACCCAGCCCTAACCTTAAACATAAGTAACCAACCCAAATACAACACTGTTGGTATTTTTACTTTTTTGATTGCATTCACAGATTATTATTGTAATTATAAAATTGAGCTTATCCAAATGGGGACCTGAAAAATGTCCCCAAAAGTAAGGAAGTTTCCGGTTTTACCACTTTGGGGACAATTTGGTCCCCAAATGTGATGTATCCAGCCCTAACCTTAACCATAAGTAACCAAACAAAAAACAAGACTTTTGGCATTTTTAAGTTTTTGATTTCAGTCACATATTTCTATAAAACTGAATTCCCCTTGTGGAAACTGAAAATATGGTTGACATAATGGCACATAATGGTCCTAACAATGTAATATATACAGACACTATACACACACACACACACTTTACAGTATGTAGGTACTGTATGCGTGTGTGTATTATACAGAGTTATTTGGCTGTGAAAAGTCTGTCATCGTAAGCGGATTTGGGCCACTCATGGGTCACTGATATCTATACAAGTATCAAACTTTTTTCAATACAACGGCATTGTGTACCACCAACAGAAAATCTACACGTACCTTCATGCAATAATGCCCAATTACGTATCTACTAAAGTCAGCTAATGTAGTTCATTAAGATATATTTTTATATATATTTCATAGTTCATTCATTCTGACCTAATCATGAGTCTGACAGTCATTCATGGATTACCGATATTCATTCCTTCATTCATTCATTCATTCATTCATTCATTCATTCATCCATCCATTCCTCTTTAATGCTTGTGCTATTCAGCCTTGCAGGGTCATTCTATTTTAAAGTCCTTAATAATCAGAAATGCACATATTGCACAGTGATTATAATGTTAATATGCATTGTTCCATAGATACGTAATAAAATTAAGCCGTTTTAAGAGTTCACGTGTCGATCGTGCTTGTTTATGTGGGTTTTGTACTATATATTAATGTATAAGCACAAGTTCATTTTTTTTTGTCATGGATTGTGACAGATTGTGACTGTTCGTGGTTTGGCTTGTGATGTTTTACAATAGGGTGTGGATGCATGGTGAGTCACGCCTTTGGAATCAGCCAAAATCCTCTCCTTAAAGAAAGAAGACGCCCACGTACTGTTAGTCATAAATCCATAAAAATCCTTATTGATGCAGTATGTGAGGAGGCAGTGCCGTTAGCTTTTACTCAATGGTCCTTTTTGTGTTGCTACTCCAGCTGAATGTTAGCAAAGGCAAAAACTGGCAACACGCAATCAATCAAAGCCTGTTTAGTTTTGCACCTTCAACATACAATTTATGCAGAGTGCCTTTGTGAAGCTTAGACAGAATGACTGCGGAATGATAACCTCGATATTGAGAAAAGATGAGTAAACAATATAGAAGAAAAGACCTCTGACAAAGTACTGCAATCAGATTTTTTTTGCCATGTTTAAGCAAAAATATGTTTACAAATGTCGGCTTGTGCTTTTAGCCCAAGTACTTTGATGTTGTACTTAGTCCAACGGTTTTTCCACAGTTACCTTTGGTAACTAACTAACATTTGGTTAAATGAAGGGGGTTTCTGCTCCTGTGCAGAGAATAAAAAATGATGTACAAACTATTAGAGGCATTTATTTTTTGTCTAACAAACCAAATTTTAAGGTGTACATAGCATATGTTGCAGTCAGGGGCATAAACAATTACCTGGATACATTGCTAACCATTATATAATCTCAGTCAAGACAGGATTACATATAACAAAGTCAGTGTCCAGTATTTAGTAAAATTTAACTTCAGCTACAGAGACCTAACAGGAGTTGCTGTAATAAAGCTGTTAATCTAAGGAACTGTGTCGTGTCCTTAGATACGGTGTGTGTAGATATCTCAGGTGTAGGTTTCCTCTGGGCTTTTTTTTCTCCACGGCAATAAGTGAAAATAAGCCCTATTACTTCTAGTTGTCATAGCTGCTGGGATCGAATGCAAGCGCAAGATGTAGTCAAAGTTTCACTGCTAGAAGAGAGAATTACAGTCAGTTGGAACTCAGAGCCATTACTGGGGAGAAGAACATAAGAAAACAATAAAGGCATCCTACCTTGACACTGGCACAAGAAATCACAGTGTCACCTGTATTTGATCTTGAATAAAATAGTTTGTCGTTAGAGTTCATTCATATTGGTAAGAAATCTGGAAGCAAGTATGTATTTAATGCTGCTATGGAATTCTGTAAACAAGCAACATGTAAGTCTCTTTAGATGACAGTTATCTTCGTGAGACTTTGTGAGCTTGATTGTCTTCTGAAACTGCTGCTGCTTCTACAGTAGATTACCTTTGTGTTACCTGGAATGCCGTGAGTGCAGAAATGCAAAGATTCATTCGAAAAGGAGAGAGACTTTAAGGATATATTCCTAATCCATCTTTCTTCAATGCATATTAAACACATTAAATTATGTTTAATTAACATAGCAGTATTGACAACATATTAATTCTTAATCAACTGGGACAGATAGTACAAATTATTCACCAAAAGGACTGTCATTAAATACTTCAGCAGCTGACAGACTGCCAAAGGTTCCTATTTAGGTAGAGTTTCCAGTCACATGACAAACCTGCTTCGTTTGCTCACGTTCGTTTCGGGTCTCGTCCAGTAGCTGATAGCTTTCATTTTTCTCATATTCTGCCTATGCCGAGCTTTAACTTGTCAAATGCTCGTGCGGGAGAAAAGACCATATGGGGGGCCGACTTATTTTTGCACAGTGTGTGCGACAAGGTCCAGATTTCACTCTCGTTCATCATAAGTATCCAAAGTTGGTTACCAGATCTTGTTTAATAATTGCAACCCTTCTAAACAGTACACTGTGCCATGGATCAAAAATGCCGTAGTTATTTGCGCCATTTTCTTTTGCTAGTACTTTAAATGGTTTTTATTTTTCCCCATAAATTTAAATGTGACCCTGGTGGGCGAGCCAGATGATTGGTGTTTGTGTGTTTTTACTGTCCTGTCATGTTCTTGGTTACACTCAGAACATAAACAGGCCCATGGAGACTAGCTTACAAGAATGATACATTCACTGCTTTCTACGCTCCCATCGCCTCAGTTTCCAACTGCATTCATGAACTCAACAAGTTTTATGACTTGGAAGTTAGTTTTATACATATGCATTAGATTGTGTTATTTAAAACAAACATTTTGGCTCCCCACAGACATGTTTATGAATGATCCCATTTAGAACGACCTGGGTAATAACTGTGCTTAGTTGCTCAGGTCTTATTATGCTATTAGGCTTGTTGACCTTGGAGATTAATTTAATTGCATCTCTAATGCTGTTTACTGTATGCCTAAATGGAATGTAACGGTAGCAATTTAATGCGATGACGGATGTGATGAAAATTCTCATTTGACCTCTCTCTTTAAAAATAACAAGACCACTTGTGCAATGTTTTCAATACTTGCCAAACGGCTAATAAAAATGAAAATCCCTGGTGTTTCGAGTTAAGCAGATACATATGACTCCTAAATTCTTACATACTGCAGTTTTATTTAGTTTTTCAGAGCCATACTTTTAAATTATTATAAGGAACTGTGGTTATATATATATATATATATATATATATATATATATATATACATACACACACAATAAAAAGCATAATTCAACTTTCAAATAAAGTACAGTTTTTTTTCCTACTGTAGTTTTGAAATGTTTTTTGTTTTTTTTTTTGCTATAAACATGTTGCTATTCATTTTATAACTATTTTCTTGAAGCAATATAGAAGCTTCCTTTATTAACATTTTTTTCCTGAAAAACATTCTGAATATTCATTTTGTTTATTTCTCGTCAACTATTAGTGTATCAATAAACATGTCTATATACAGTGAGTTTTCTGCAGCATATAATAGATTCTTCATCTGTATGTTTCCTTTCCTTTTAGATTTGCATAGATTCTTCTGATTTTTCAATTTCATTTAAAGTCCTCCCCATCCCCCACTCACTGTGCCATTATCCGCTTTTATTCCAAATCAGTGTGTAGTGCCCTCATAAGGTTCCTACTAGTATTACAGCTGTTCTTGCTTCACTGGTGTAAAATCTGCTGTAAAGGGAAATGGATCAAACTAAGCAAGTTGTAAAAGATTAATATACAGGTTAAAGCTCAGTAAAAATAATTATAATTATTATTTTCACTAGTTAATGTACAAATTCTGATTTATTGAAGAGCTTTTAGTTACGTTTCTACAAGACTGGGTACTTGGTGACTGGTGTCAAGGAAACCAAAATGAACTAAACAATGCTGCACAATCAATTGATCTCATTTCTTTAGAATGCACATTGTTAGCATAAGCTAAGTAAATGCCCGCAGTTATGGCATGTGGTCGCGGTTTAGGCAGATGCTGGCTTATTTTACGGCCACGTTCGCAGGAGTGTGTGGATCACCCTTTGCCAGCCCAGTCGTGCCGTGTGTGATTTAAGGCTTCTGTACCAGCTCTGAAGAGGCCGGGATGCTAACACTCTGTCTGGTCCGACAGCAAACCCATCTGTCTCTTTTATTTATGCCTTTGCCGCATGTGGGAGGGTGGAAAAAACCTCGCGACGAAAGGAGGATCTTCCGAAATGGGTCATAATCACATGAAATGTGTAATGTTTGCATTCGCTGCTCGCACATACAAGGCAGAGGTTGGCCCAGGAAGGGTGTCCTGTTGCATTGTACGCATGTGCAAAATGGGAGATTTTATATAAAGAGCCATAATCCTTTGATTTATCTTAACACGTGCACGATAGGCACCGAGGGGCTTTGTGTTGAGCGATTTTATTCTATGACTTTAAAACCACTTTGGTTAAACAGTGTGACCCGAGTGTGATAGCGTAGATTATTCTTAATACCTTTGCAGCGTCTCAAATTCAATTTTAGGTGTTGTGGATTCTTGACTAATGAGGTTTAAATGAGTTCCAGAATTTTTGTGCTTCTGTCGTCCTTCTATACAGTTTCTGCATAGCTAATGTCTTTATCCAGCGAAACATACAAAAAGTTCTCCTGTTAATTGGCACCCTGCCTGCTATATTAGGGCAATGTATGCTTAAGGATGGTGTCAAAACAGGTTCTGCGATCTGATTCAGGACACATGTTCCCCCCCCCGAAACCATTCTTATATGACTGCTTTTTAGAGTCAGTGTAAATCAGAGGTAGCCCCAAACTATGTTTCTGGCAATACTTTGTTAGCTTTTCACGGTTAATACGTCTAACTTTACTTCTGTTATTTCTCTATATGTCAAAGGCACGAACACGCTGTGGCTTTTTTTCCCTGCAATGGAGCTCTTAGCGAAAAAAAAACATCAATCAAACAAAACCTTTATTTGTCTTGCTTTGTTAATTGAAACTCCTGTAATAACGACCTGCTATACTCTCAGGCTGTGCATATACTTGCCTTTGCGAGTGTCCCCGTGCCTCACGTTGCCGGGCTCAGAGCTCGGGGCGTGTCATGGACACAGCGTGGCCTCCTAACCTCCTCTCCTTTGTTCTTTTTGCTTGCACAGTTTGCAGTTCTGTTTAATCCCCACGTTCTTTTACTATGAATAAAACCCTCATTCATTTGTATTATTCTGACATTTCCAATTATATCTTTTGACGAAAGCTTATGCCCGAGACTAGATCTAACTTTTCTAATCCTGACTTTTCTTTATTCCAGGGGATACCAGACAAGAGGAAAGTTCAGATGACAATCAGAGCGTTGGTGTTGGTCGCTCTGTACCATCTGATGATGTGTCAGTAGGCTCTGACTACCAAGACGAAGGTCCCCAAGAATGTGAGTTCAGGTGTCGTTGTGTGTCTGCTTGCACAAAACAAGTACCAGTTATAGGGTGCGTTAAGATGATAAGACAATGCGGCGTTAAAGTTACACGGATCCAACATGTATCAAGCATATGTTTTGGGTTTTAGGAGTTTTGGAGGCTGTTTTTGTTCTTTTTGGTTAGTCGTGAGTGCTTCTGTCATGCTGCAGAAGTCTTCACTGTGTATTTAGAGTTGCAGATCGCCCTCCAGTGGTCACCTGTGAGTTTGCTGCACAGTGCTGGCTCTGTTTCAGCTTTTGAAAGGGCATATTGTCCAATGATACGCTCAATGTCTTGTGTCTAGTGGAGAGTTGACATATTAAAGTATTTGGAAAGATTAAATCATTTTCAGATGTGATCCAGTTTCACATAAATTTTTACATAACTTGGTGAAATAGGATACAGGCAAGCTTTTACTATGGGGGGAGCACAGTGAACACAGCAAATGAAATCTGTGAAAAATTGTTGTGTGTGTTTCTTCTGCATGGCTGGGGATGTGTGAGGTAATAGCCATGCAAAGGATAAGGAAGTGGCTGGACTGGAAGAACAGATCCCTGCCTTATTTACTCTCATTCACTGCCTCTATTATTCCATAATTTGCACCTGGAAGTGTAAACCATTATGTGCTGCACTTTCCAGTAGCCACAGAAGATGAAGCTGTTCTCGTAAAGTTCAGTTATCTGTGGGTGTAGAAGACGGCCGGCCTCACGCACACCTGCATTTTCCATCAGGCTGTCTCATTGTCCCGATCATTTCTTCATCGTTTTTGGTTAATTTCTGCTATGTTTAGCCGTTTGTTCCCTTACGTCCGCTTCAGGTATGCCTCTTTAGTTTTTACCTTTCTGTCAGCGTTATTTATGACGCGGAGCTGTCATCTGTCTTCCCGTTGCCTGTCCAGTTGTTCACCTGTATGAGTTATGGCTGCTGTGTTGACTCAGAGGGGGGAGGGCTTGCAGGGAGTTAGAGTAAGCAGGCTGGTGTTGATACTGAAGGGGCAGGGAAGGGGGTTGGGGTGTCGTTAATGGAGACTGGATCTCTGCAGAAATGGGTTTTAGAGCTCTCTCTAGTGGTAAGGATTAGTGGAGGCTATGTACACATTTGTTCCGGATTTGTCCTCTTAAACCCTGATGTGAAATTGCCTTTGGTGTTTTTCACATGTTTCTGTGTTTTTGGGGCTATAGTGTTCTCCCATCATTTTTATACCTGTGAAACAGACATTAGCTAAAATTCAGGTCATTTTAAATTTTGAAACTTTTGCATCTTGCGGTTAGAAAGCAAAACAGAAATCTGATATTCTGGCTTGCAGTTCCAGAAGGATCATTATCAGAGATGATGAATTAGAGGCTATTGTAGATGCTTGAATTATGTGGTAACAGAGACCTTAGTCTCTTCTTCACTCTCTCTCTCTCTCCCCAAGTCATAATTTTGATGTGGTGAATTTAATTATAATGTAAGGACAATACTATAGCTTATAATACTCCACTATAACTATAATCTAAAACAAAATATAAAATAGGGTTTAAATAATGACTTAAAAAGTAAGTAGGGGTTTTATATGGACTTTCTGAGTACATCTGAATAGCAAAATGCTATAACATTGAAAGAAGTCTTGCATTGCATCAGTGCAAGAAATTCAGTTTTCTTCCCTTAACCACTAATTTAAGGCTGTGCTTTTACAAATTACGCATTACAAAATTTATTTTACATTTGGCACTGTGTATATGGCTTTCTATAGTAAATTGTCCTTTCAGGATAATGTATATGAAGGGAAATATTTTCTAAATGTTTTTATAAAGTATAATGTCTTTCAAATGATATGTATATGTTTATTTATAGATCAAGACTTGTGAGAGTAACTCTTTGGGCATAAATTATTAATTAATTTAATTAATAATTAATAAATAATTAATTGATGATTAATTAAATAAATTAGATGTTTAGAAATCCCATTACTCTTGGTTTTGCCATAATATTACAATAACATTTTCTGGAAATAGACTTTTGCATTGTATATCCTGATCCTTTGTCAGTGAACATACGATGTTTTCAATAAGGCTGTCATCTCCATCAATATAATATTTCAATATTTGAATTTAAAATGCGTGTCTCTCCCAGTATAATTTTATATGGATTTTTTGGATAAATTCACTACATAGTATCTAGACCAACGTATTTTCATAGAACCTCCGTTATAAAATATCAGATATGAAATTGATTGAAAGTTTTAAATTGTAGTCAATTGTTTCAAGCGTCAAACAGTTTTGCGGGAACTAAGATGTCAATAACATTTGCATATAAATAGCTAAGGTATCACAAGAAGGATTTAATGTGTGCTTATAAAGTAATTGTACCTTTCCATATAATCTTTACATTAGTTGGGCTGTATTCAAGAAGAACATAAAGGAACATTAAATAACAATTTCTAAAATAACTAAACAAATCATGTTTCATGTTCATGTTAATTTTAAAACATTTGCAGAACGTTTGCAAGTTATTTACATTGGCCAAAAATACAAGGTTATCACTGGTTTACATTGTAACTTAGGCAGACCTCTGCACATTTAATTATCTGAATATAAACTCACACCAGCTTACATTGCATACTTCACATTGTATCTTATTAATTATATTAATTATATGAAATATATAATATATACTTATAAATGTAACATATTTAAATGCAAAGAGAATATCTTGTATTGAAATGCAAAAATTTTTTCAGTTTTTAGATTCAAGAAACGGTGAGTGAAAGGGTGATGTATCCAGTCCCAAAAAGGGTTTGTTTGAATGCAAAATTATTCGGAAAATTGTAGAAATGTTTGCAGAAGTCACCGCATTTAGCCTCTAATTTTTCTGTGTACAGCATATAGGGTTCTATGATAGTATTTGAAACACTGAAAAAATAATTTCTTTCCCAAGTATACTTTTGGCTTCAAGAACTTTCTACCTCTATTGCACACTGAAATAAATTGACTTTGAAATACATTGGCTTAGAAATGCAGTTTATTCATTGTTTATAAAGAATACATTAATAAAAACATAGATATGTATTTTTCTTATTTCTGTGGCATTAGCTGTGCCATTATTTGTAAACATCTTTGTATGGCACAATAATCATGTTTGGTAAAGAAGATCAAACTTAAGGAAAAATTTATTTTATATGGTTATGAATTAGGAAAATGTAATTATTTAACCCATTTTTGTTAGTAGTCATTTCAAATATAGTGGCGGTAATGTAAATTACAAAGTCCATTTGATTCTGTCAAGATTCCGATGATGGCCGTGATTTTTTAATTTTTAGGCAGGATTGATAAAAAAAAAAAGCTTGATTTGAAAAAATTATTTTAAGTAAAAAATAATTATGTTTCGTACAATTTTCTGTTTTTAATGTGAATATTGCTTTGGCAAGTTATGTAAAAGGTTTGTTTACTAACAAGAGAACAAGGTTTACTCTGGTAGCTGTGTTCTTGGATGGGGGACTTGGATTTTGCTTTTAAAAATGGCGCTGTCTTTGTCTAGAAAGTCATATACATTTTTGTTGAATTCAGTGCGTTCCAAGTTTTAAATGCTATATGGAAGAAAATGATTAATGTTGTTTTTGTGGAGGATCATGAAGCATTCATAACAGGTTATGAGTAGGGATACTTGCAGACCTGCCACTTGAGAGGTTAATAGGGATATGGAAATAAACACAGAGTCAGAGAAATGGTGGAAATGCCCTGCAAAGCGGCTAACGGTGATGTGACTCAGCCTCCCCAGCCCTGAGAGATGGGATGAGCGAAAAGAAGTGTAAGGAGAGTGAGAGATGTGCAGAGAGCAGAGGATGGGGTCAGAGTCGGGCTAAAACTGGTGGCTTGTTAATCCTGTGTCTTGGGGTGGAGATGCTGTTGCAGGACAATTGGCATCATTATTCAGGGTGATAACGCTTTAAGTCCGGCTAATGGTCCTTGCTTCATTAGGGAAACAAATGGCAGCTTCTACACCTGCTTGTGGTTGTTACTGGGCCATCCAGATGTTATCAAATGCAGCGCTGACGGGGGGGGGGGGGGCCCATAGCAGTGAGCGCGGTGGGCGTGTCGCTCGGATTGGTCATGTTGCCGTCTGGTCAATACAATTACGACGGCAAGTTTTTATTCTGAGAGAGCGCCAACAGTCCTGGTCGCGTTCCTCAGCTTGAAGTGGAAACGCATGGTCAATATTGAATTTGGTGCTTGGCAAAGGAGTTTTGGGTCGGGGCTTTGAGGCCCTGGCGCTCTGCCCCCTTGGTGTATGTCTTTCACTCAGCCTGGTTGATTCAGGGGCCGTAGCTCTAGGGCTGGTGCTGACTTGCGTCATAAAAGCACACACTCTTTACTTCTTTGCCTCACTTTGAAATCTAACCTTGTACCCTAGAGGTTTTGCCCGTCCGTCTCTTTGCTCCTTTTCTCTGAATGTGTCTCTCTATGTTCATGCAAGATGCAGTTGTCCATCAACGTGATACACTGTCCTGCCTGCGCCCGAGGCTATAGCCCATTCTCACATCTCTGCAGCCTTAACTCCCTGAAGCCCTTGTTCCGCCAGCAAATCCACTCAGGACTTCAGATGCCGTGAATATAGCTATTGCAAATTGGAAATAAGGCATTTTCAAAGACAGCATGAAAATGTAATTTGAAGTTTGCAACAATAGTAAAGCACTGGCAATATTTAGTTTATGGAAACCCTTTGTATATAAAAGCTGGACTCTGTGTATTGTAATGTTTTGAACGATGGAATGGTCTTTGTTTTCGGTATACACTGGAAGCGAGGTTGAAAGTAAGTTTTACAAGTAAGAAAGTCATCCCATCAAACGTTGCTAAATGGTAGAATTAAAAGCATGAATGTTAGAATGACTCATTCAAAGACCTGTTTGATCTTGACCTGGAAGAGGTCACAAACTGAAAGTGGCACAACGGCATAGCTGCAGTGGAGCATGTGATGTAGGGCATATGCCAGGGAGAGCGAGGAGAGGGGGGCGCATGTGATAAAATGCCATGGTGGTCACCTGCCACACACTGGCGACGTGGAGAGTCACATTTCCTGCATATAGCACTGATGCAGCACACCGTGGGATTTGACATAACAAGGGAGCACTCTTTCATTAGTTCACAGTATCCAGCTGACCTTTCATCTGTACTTACGTTGCCTCTGGCAAGGTGACCTATGCTTAAGGCTCCTGGGATGTTTGTTCACCTGGGCTGAACACAAGTGTGGCTTTAGGTAGGCCAACATTCTCACTGCTACTTCCACGAACTTACAGATCTCCGTCACTTCCAGGAAAAAAGAATTTCTTCTGTCGATAGTGGAAATATTTTGTGGTCTTGATTCTTTCTTTTTTATAGAATAATACAGTCTAATTTCTAAGTAGAAATTTAGGTGCAGGACATTTCATGCTGATCTAAGATGCATGATAACAGGTTTTTCTCCACGATGCTATATGCACCTGCTGAACTTACTGTGAACTCAGGTGTGTGGTTCATTAGAGTCATGCTGAAGATGGGGGACGTTATAAACGAGAGCTGCCAGGACCAACTGGATATCAGTGCTGATGTCTAAATACTGATTATGTGTATTTCTGCTGAGACAGTATCAAGGGAGCTAAATTCTTTCTGCAATGGGGAACAAAGGGAAAATGAGAATATTTCAAGATGCAAGAATGTTGGGGGAAATTCTGGCAAAGGAAGTTTCATTTTTGTCTTAATTAAATATACAGTTTGCCATTATCTGTCTGTCCATCCATTTTCTGTAATGGGTTATCCAATTAGGATAGTGATGATCCAGTGGTTATCTCGGGAAGGACAGTGTGTAAGGCAGGGTTAGTCCAAGACAAGACGCCGAGATGCCGTCCATGGCAAAAATACACAGTTCAACGTCCTAAAGGCCAATTCACGATTTATTATCATTATGCTGCACAATTAATCATTCAGTAACAAGCATTGTATTACAAAGAACTATAAAAGTATAGTAACACTGTATAGTAACATGTCCCTCTGTGCTTTGTGCTTTTAGTGAAGCTTTAGTCTGTTGACATGCCTTGGGTTACAGATTACCAAACTAGTTACAGCATTACCCTGCTTCACCTTCCAACATCCTTTACTTGAATGTGCTGCATAGCAACATCTTACAATGTTATTACAATGTTACTTATTTACCTCAAATGGACACCTTTGCAGGTGTGTATGGATTCTCGACACACCCAGCTCCACTCACAAAGGCTTCTTTGTAGGGGAATGTTCAGCCCCGGTGCGTATGCGTGTGTTAAGGCTGAGCAGGGCAGCAGAGATCTCTCACAGCCGATGCAGCAGTTGGACAGGTGTGTAGTCGACACCTTCCCGAAATGGCACTGCCAAGTGACCGAAAAAGTCACGAACATTTGGCCCACAGAGCAGGCCGGAATTCTCAGCCCCCGAAAACTATGGATATTCAGCGGGGAAATGCAAACTGAAAACGGCAGCCTGCTGAGCGACGCCACAACGCGACCCGCCCACCTATTCACTTCATTACTTCCTGCTTTCTTTTTCCTTGCCTCCTTTTAGGCAAATAAAATCTGACTCACGTAAAAATGCAGGAAATATGTAGTCATTATGATAATTGTCCCCTGAAAAAGGGTAGAGAGAGTTCAGAGTTCATTTTCTGTTCACCACCCTCATGAAATGACAGATATGTTCCCTTTAACCCCGACTAAGGGGTGTTTAATTTCAGAGGAAGGGAGAAAAAAGAAGATGACTAAATGGGAATGAGAAGACCCCAGGTCCCAGTAATGAAATTGTCTTCACTACAGGGGAAGATTTCATTTATGGTCCAATTGGGATCAGCATACTGCATCTATACAAACTGGCCCACCACCCCCAACCACTCACCCCTCTTTGCAGCCTGCTTCCCACCCCATATCTAAGTGCTGTACAAGGGTGGGGGGGGGGGGGGGTTAATGCAATTCTTTCTGGGTCTCCAAAATCTTGCCTCTCGGTGATTTTTTTTTTTTCTTTTTCTTGTGAGAACAGACTTGTATGGGGTAAATAAAGAAAATGTGTCTTTTGCTTCTACACTGAAGATAATGACCCGAAAGGCCAAGCGCAGTTCACGCTTCATATTTTGAGTCTCTCATCAGTCGCCATGTTCAGAGTGATAGAATACAAAAGCCCATATCGTCATTGAGCATATTGCCACGGCACGATGCCCATTTAACAAAGTAGGTGTCTCACTTCGCAAACGCTTCCTGTGCTTTATACCCGCGCAAAACATGCCTACTGTCCTTATGCAGCAATATTAATTATTTGCAGATTAAAATTCTTCGACATTTCTGTTTAACTTGTTTTATTTCCCATTGCTAAATCAGATGAAGGAGAAAAAATAATAAATTGCAAATTTGAAAGAAAATTTTAAAAGAAAATGAAAATTAGGTCACACGTGAATTTTATTTTACAATTATTTAAAATAATTGCGGTACTATAAATATGTGAATTATTTTGCGTATATATATATTGCTGCATCTCACCTGCATTTTTTTCACATTACTGTTTAATTACAGTTTGAACTTCTTTATAATTTATGCATTTTTCGAACAGGAGATGCATATTCACATGCGTACTTTTACAGAAGAGTACCTGCTAGATTAATAGATAATGGCTTTCACAGCTCAAGGGCTGTACCTTCTAATCATACGATCATCCAGGCATTCCCATCCTGGATTTTTTCCAGTCATCTCACATTGAGGTGGATTAGAGGCAGTAAATTGCACTTAGTGTGCGAACTCAAGCTGGGACGTGCTTGCATCCTGTCCTGGATGGTCCCTACTGTACAGCCTATGTTTCCAAGGATGGGCTCCCAGATGACAGCAGCCGTAACTGGAGAAATGATGAGAGAAATTGGGGGGAAGGATGGATAATTGCTGGACTGGGTTAACTCCTCACATAGTGATTGACTCTTGTTACTTATGAGGCATTTAAGGTGGATATAGACTGCCCGTCCCTTTCCGATCTCTGTCGCGAGCAGCGTACCAGTGGATTCTACATGTGGGAGCCATTTGTGTTTTCTGTGTTTTTTAATTTAATGGCGTGGCTTGTTGTCTCCAGCGAGGTGGGTGACACGAGATTTGTAATCTTTGACGGGAACAGATGGACCCGCCATTGTCGCTCCTGTCTGTATGATAATGTGAACTGCATTTCACCCGAAAGCCGCACAAGTGACCTGACCGTGCACGCAGCTTTACCCCTGCCTCGTCTAGACGCCAAGCACCCATCACTGCCATTCGCCAGCTCTACACCGGGACTTAAAAACAGGAAAAAAAAGAATGTTTGGTTGAGGCGTCGGGAGGGGAACGGTTTCAGGCGAGAACAGGGGCGCTTAGGGGGTGTATTTGGAAAAGAGGGGAGTTATGGTTACGCACTGCTACTGCTCTTCGAGCTCCAGAGGCAGGTTAACAATTCGTCTTTAAAGAGGTAAAAAATTGCATGTTTGTTTTGGACTAGGCTAGCGCTGGCTGACGCGTGGGGGGGTCATTCCTGAGAGTTTGATGGGGGTGTGCTGCTTTGGAGAGGGTTGCTGAGAGTAGATGAGCTGGCCCCAGATGTAAGACTCCATCACCAGATACGATCAGGTCTAGGTCTGATCTGGTAAGGGCCGCATCTCTTCAGTGGCGGCGCTAATGCTTTGTCCAAGAGAGGCGCTGAACGATGAGACTGGGACTGTCAATAAAAGCCTAACGTGACCAAATCGGCACGAAGAACGCCTACGTCTCTCTGCGTGAGGGTGTCGCTGCGCCGAATTACGTCAATGCTCTTCTTTAGATTTCTCTTCAGATTTCGATAATTAAAATGTACCAGAACTGTTTTTCTCTTGAGATGCCGCATCGTGAAGTTTATTCTGTATGCATTTAAAAAATTGTAACATCATATGCCACATTCAGAAAAAAAAAAAATGTTTTTTTATGTCTACTGCGTAGTAAAATCGTTTACCGTATATGTCCAAAGGTTTGCATTAAAAGAATGTTTGTGAAAACAAGTCACATCATAAGAAATGAATGACTGCTTTGGATGTGGAGTTATCAGCTCGACTGTGAAATGACGTCCTTGTTAACGCAATGTGCAGAGATTCCCTGACTCTGACTCTGGCTCTGACTCTGGCTCTGAATCTGAGTCAGACAGGCCTCCTAACAGAAAGCAGGTTCTCTTTAATGGAATCGTGCATAAATTGCCCAGCTGGTTCAGTGTGTCAGGCTACTATGCTGTAAACTTTTAAAAAATCTCCAGCGTCTTGGTCTTCCTCAGTTTCAGCTGGTTGGTATTATGTTATGATGTAAGCTGCAATTAAAATGGCTGCTCGTGCCCATTGTTTACACAGCCTTCTCTTTTTGATAATGATATTGAGCCAAATATTTCACTAAAAAGCATAACAAGAAGTATTTCATCACAACTGGTAAAAGGTCAGCGATTAACCAATAATGAGTAATTGATCGTTTTACCATACCTTTCCTCTTTACATCCACTTGATATATCCATATCTGTACATATTTAGAGAAATATATAGGGTCTATAAATGTTCAGAATAATAGAGAAAATATAAAACTTCACAAATGGACAAATGGATTTTTCCATTTATATTTTTTAAAAGAAGTAGTTACATGTTTGTCAAAAAAAAAAAATAAAGATTTTTTTGGTGGGGGGGGGGGG
>JAODLC010000100.1:28178734-28203047 GCA_026781145.1 Hippopotamyrus pictus | reverse complement strand
CCGATCTTATGCATGTTTCAATAATTTAATTCATATGAAAATGTTGCACAAATACCTTTGATGCTTTTATGTATGTACAGTACATATGTAAAATTAAGGACAAAAATAAATGTAAGAAAATCAGGGGAAAAGGGAGGAATGTGTTCTTGAGGAAGAGGAAATGCATGCGGTGATTGCACCTTACATGACCCCCAGAAGCAGAATGGGTTTGTTTAGAGGATATTGTTGCAAGAGGCTTGGGAGTCCATGTGCGTCAGCTGGTGCTAACAGAATTTGCCTGCAATCTCATCAGAGACTTCTGAAGTGAATTGAAATAAATGGAGGTGGAATCCCTGTGAGTGGCCGTATTGACTTTCAGGCTTCTGGCTGGCGAACTTTTGACCCAGGGGTTTCTGGCCGGTCATCCAATGACCTGTCTGAACTCTAACTAGTATAATCATGTCTACATTATTGACCTTGCTGCCATGGTGACCGCAGAGGTCACGTAGAGAGATTCTCTAAATATGAAAGTGATTGTTTATGTCCGAATTAAGAATTTTAAAATGATTTTTAGCACTGCGTGCCAGCAAATGGAAGAGCCTACTGGACAACAAAATTGACTCAATAAAATAGACGTCTTGTGTTTTCTAGGCTGATTAACTGTTCAATAAACCACTACCATGTTATTAATTAAGAAAAAACACATTTCTGCACCTTTTGCAAACCAACTTTTTCAGAGACAAGATTACGTATCATTTGCCATTTTATTAATTGATTTCTGCTCAGTCCCATTCACTATGAAATAGCTTACTCTCATGTCACAGCTGTTGTAGGCAACTGGTATCCAAACTGTCTTGGCGCCTTGCAGAAGTTGGAATTGAGACTAATTTGACAGGGAAGAATGTCATTCAATTTGTTACGGATTATCTGTAACTGCTGTGTTTTAATTTCAGGACAGAGGCTGACGTAGGTAGAATAATTTGTATTTGGGGTGCCACATTTAGGCTGCGGCACACCAAAGGGTGCAGTCATGAGATGTGTACAGTTAATATCACAGTAGTGTTTGGATTTCAAAAGGTTAGAAAGCAACATCCAGCCTCGCATCACATCATTTTCAGTCACAACCACACTGTAATGAAACACTCCAAAAAGAGCTGCCATTTCATTTCCGTCGCCATGGCTTGATATTTTATTGTATTTAATTTTTTATGACTTTTTTTTCATACGGATTTAAATGGTATCATAATCTGCCTCATTATGCTCTGCAGGCCTGTATATTGTACGTCATATTAAATGTTTTGTAACCAAAACCTTGAATTCCTTTCCTCATTCTTAACAAGGCTCGTATTTTTATAGCTCTGCATTATCACGGCTATTGTAAAACAATTTTTGCACTATTTTAATGCACTCTCTCTGGAAAATGTCCCAGCTATAGCAGTTAAAATGCAAGATGATTTGTCCTGCATATGTTTTATATGATGCATACCAATCAAGGTTAAATAATTGCACTTTAAGATGTGAATGTATGTATGTTTAGCTGGCAGGAAGCGTGAACGATAGCTGTGGTCCCATAGAGTACCTGTATGTGTGAGAAGGGCAAGGCTGTGTTTACGGCTCTTGTAATTGTGGCCATAAATTATATTTTACAAAATTACTCTCTGAAGTTTTATTGCAAGTCTGATTCTGGTTATTGCAGAGCTGATGCCAATTGTGATCTAAGACACTTTGGAAATTACAAGCCATTTGATTTGCACAGGACCCCTCCAGAAATACATGATTAACACAGTACCCAAACCCACAGCCAAGGTGTCCTTGTAGAAAAACATTGCTACAGTAATGTACAAGAGTATGTCCTGTTTTTGATTTATCTACACCTTATCACAACCTCTAAACACTCTAAAATCAGTTTTGCCATGAACCTAATCGATATGTTTGTACACCTTTTCAATAGATGTAATGAATAATAATAATAATAATAATAATAATAATGGCATAATTGTATATATTTCTCTTTTGACTTCATAACAGTGTTTGATCTTCCCGTCGTACATTTACGACATCTCCCTGTGCTCCGTCATGTATAAAAAGACAATCACTTCATCGTAAAGAACAATACAAGATATGACAAATCTTACTGACAGTTTTTTTTTTTTTTTAAACCAATTTTGTGTATCATTAAAGTGATCATTTTTTATGAGATCAAAATAAGATTTTTTAGGCTCTTAAAACAGTAGGAAAGTAATGCAAAGCTTCCCCTGGTCTGGTAATGTTAAGCTTTTAAAATCTCTTATGTTGCAGTTACACCTCAATAGTTTTGTAAAGTGGCAAAAACAACAACCGTGAAATGTTGCTTTTACTCCTTTTTCTTTTTTATTATTATTAGATTAGCCTTTATTTATTAATTTGTCCCCAGCTCCACATTCCAATCCTCTGAAGGAAAGCAGTGAGATTAATTTTCCTAGTGCATTCGTGCATAGATTTAATAAGTATTTGAAGGTAAGATCCATCTACTGCATGTTCAGAGCATGGTAAATGACTTCGGCTATGATGACGCACCCTGCTCCCTCTCCGTCTTCTCCCTCCCTCCCTACCTCCATATACCCTGCCTTAATGAATAGAAAAAGACCCCTTATTAGACTTGGCACAGGCTCTGCACAACATTGCTTCTGGAATTGAGGTTCAAAAGTTCACACTATTCCCTGAAGGCTACTGTTCCGCTTCTGCTGCTGACAATTTTTTTTCTTTCCCTCTCCTCCCTCCTTTCTTGTCCTCTTTTTTTCCTTCTCTCTCACTGTCTTTATCCCCATTCTCTCCCACACTTTCGTTCCCCCCTCGCTCAGTCACTCCTTGCTTGGCAAGATGGAGATATTCTAAGATGGAGGGCTAGAAGCCTCTAACCGGGAGCATCTGTCACAGCTTCACATTTCTGTAGCTTCAGCTTCTGATATAAGTAATGCAGGCCACCCTTTCTCATCCTGGATATATATGGGAATATGCCTGTGTACTATGCAGTCATGTTGCTACAACTTCAGTTGTTGGGGAGTTGAAATTGAAGCTAATTATAGTTACAATGCAGTCTTATTAATATGTTTTGATTTGCTTTGTTTGTTTACTATCAGTTTCTATCGGTATGTAAGTTTCAGTTTGTAACATTTGCAACATTCCACACCTAAAATTATAGCGTACACTTATTCATCCTGTGGTCTACAATGTGTAGGCACAATAAGTTTAATTATTTTTTATTGTTTTTTTTTGGTAAGACTTTACTTAACGAGGCACATGTGCTTCGTAATAACTCAGTTACTACTGAAGTACAAATTATGGGCAAATCACGACAAATATACTTGCTACTTGAGATAAAAGATGCGACACGATTCATTAACGATGAACAAACATGAGATCAGTATTTCACAATTGTTATTCATTACTTGTTCCTTCAGTATTTCACAAAGGTTTACAGAATTAACAGATATAGTAACAAATACAGTAACTGCTTGATACAGTATAAAAGATGCATCATGATTCATTAATGATGAACAAATATGAGATCAGTATTTAACTTGTGTTATTCATTACTTGTTTACAGAATTTTCAAATATAGTAACAGATACAGTAACTGCTTGAGGAAACTTGCGTGCCAATTAACATGAATACTAAGACTTAGTTTGTGGTTAATAAATACATAAGTAATAGTATAATACTATATTATTTATGTCCTGTCAAGTAAAGTGTTACAGTTTTTTTTTGCGACATATTATTACATTTTACTATATATCATATCAATATATATTCCTTGTGTGTACTTATTTTGGCTGATCCTGAGATCTGGAGCCATTCCCATGCCCCAAGTGTGCAATGTCTTTTGTATCAATTAGTTTTGTATGACTTTTAAGTACTTAAGAGTACTTTAGTACTTTAGTACAAAATTACACCACCCTTAAGCATAATTTGAAGAACGTTGACTTGTTTCCAAGGGAGAAGTTTCAGTTTAATTCTTATTATCGCTTTATTATTAATATGAATATTAAAAGTCATGTATTCCTGGATAGGAAAAAAAATTAAACGGGACAGAGAAATGGTTGTACAGTCAACCTTCTTTGGAATATATTGTCTTGACTTTGGATTAAATGTGTTTGTCCGGCCTCTCTGAACGTTGCCCATGCTTGTCTTGGAGGCTGGGCCTTCTATCAGGTGTGCCTGGTGGCTGGTGATGATGTTGTTATTACCAGACATCACCACCTACACAGGTGCCATTCATCTCTTAGGACACAATTACTATAGTGTTAAGCCACAGTTAAAGTGCTGAAGAGTTCATTTAGCTCAGAATTTCACCCCCCACATTGCTGCCATTTGTTCCAGTTAAGGCACCTCTGCTGGGTGTCTGTCTTTTCTATGGACAGGCTTTAGTTGATCCTTTCCAGTTTGGTCGCACCTACAGTATGTCACCTCATTTTTTGTGCAGAAGATGTATCTGTGAGTAGCTTTCCTGGTGCACTGGCATCGCAGAGTAAGGGCCGGAGGTCTTTGCCCAAGGGAGGGAACTGCACATCATCCAGTGGATTGTTAGATAAAAAAAATGTATTTCATGACTGACAACACATCAGATAATTTTAAAATAAAGTTATTTAAGCCGCATAAAAATATTAACAATTTCTGGTATCCATCCTACATTATATGCAATGTGGAGAACGTAAGATGGAAATCTGGGTAACTTCTGTGCGAGGGAGATAAAGAACAGAGCAGCTAACAGGTTTTCCTTTCTCATTTCCATAAGGGTGGGACTGCTTATGACCCATATTACATTGGGTTAATTGAATACTATGGCTTAGCATACATGACCAGAGAAAAGCCTGCATTGACACCCTCGGAAAGTTTAAAAAAAAATTCCCGAAACTTAGCACAGAATATTCAAAAAAATCAAAGCCGGCGATTCTAATCTGCCTGGTAGCTGTCTGCTTCTGAGACTGATAGCTGAGCTATCAGAGACTGCGGGTTCATGGAAAGGTTAGTGTTCCCAGGTTCCTCTCGCTCCCCCTTTTCCTCCCTTGCAAATGAGAATTTGATTTTTCTCTCCATTGGACTCCATTCCTGGAGATTAATGAAATTTCAATGCGCGGTCCAGGTGCCCCCGCAGCTTTGTTAAGAAAATAAATGGGAATTCTGTGGTCGTTACAGCAAGCATACTGACAGTGAGCAAGGTGGTGCGTATCCGCACATCCCAAAAAAGGCCTGCATCTGCATGGATATTTATTTATTTTTACTTTTTTTTTCCAGAGATTGTGTATTCTAGACCAGAGAGAAAAAACAAAACAATTAGGTTCTTCTTAATTATAAACAATACATCTTCAAATATCCCTCCATCACGCCATTCTCTGTTTTAATCAGAGTTAATGCAAGGTAGAACAAACGTTTCCCCTCTCAAGCGTATGCAGATGTAGTGAATCGTTGCAGATGTTTCATTTGTTTTCAGTCACTTGCGGTATTTTATGTTGCGCTGAACTTTGTTTCTGCGCAGCGAACGCTGCTGGCTGTAAATCTGGGTGCCAGTTTCCCGTGACAGCGTTGTTAATCCATATGTGTATTAATTGCCTTGAGCAGCATTTTGCTTCCTGGAAAAGAGGCAAAATATAATGCCTTTTTGTATAGGAGGGAAAGTGAGGGGATTACAGGGAGCTGGGCGGGGGGAGCAGAATGAAACAGATTAAGTTCCTAACATGTAAATGTTTAATAAACATTTAGTGGCGCCATTTGACCTTTCCAGCCAGCTGAAGACTATAACTCCAGTTAGTGGAAAGACTCGTGGAGGTCTGGTCTCTTAGTGTAATCGCTGTTGTTCCAATTCCCTGGTTATGACATTTGGAAAATAGACAGGCATGTATTAAGCACTTAATATTTATGTAACAGTGAAATTAAGCACCTATGTGTGACGGCTTTACAATCACAGTTTGCATTAAAACAATGGACCCATGCAGTGTCAGTGTTAACATGCAGATGCTCCTGAACGTGGTGAAATTCCTTTTGCTTGAATGGGTTCAAGGATAGCCTCATACATTCTTCTCTGTCTGCTTTGTTACTGTGGGGGGGGGGATCTTAGGCATTAATTTCTATATTTGGGGTGTGTCTGCTGAGAAGACAATGTCCTCATAGGGAACCAACATTCTGCTCTTACAATGGATGTTGCTCGCATTTTATTATTCTCCAGATATTGGAAAGACAATTAATATTCTCGCAATTTTCATTCATGACACAGGTAGCCTTAGCACATGGCTTCTGTAAATCACTGCGTATGCAGAGTGTGTTCTGTGCTCCCTCTGTGTCACCAGTTTGCTGTTCTGCCTGTGCAGCATAGGAGAAAGGCTCTGCCTGCACTGTGCACACGGGCTTTAGTGACGGTGCCCTCGCAGAGCAGAGGAGGTGCCCCGTCTGTAGTCTCTGCTCTCAGTACAATGCTGGAGTCAGTGCCCAGCTGCAGCACTCTTTATTATTGTTCTCTTAACTAATGGACATACCCAAATACTGTGCTCACAGAGAGTCTTGGGACCCTTGCTTAATTCAGTAAAAATATGGGAAATTTATTTGTTTTTATAAACAAAATCATTACTTTATTCATTTGTTTGCAAACAATATATATAACATTAGAAACAACCAGTAGTTTAAAGTAAAACATTCATTTTGAGTAGAATTAAATTGAAAACCAAATTGTAGTTCTAGAACAGCTGTTCTGAGTTAAAAAGTTCATTGACAAGCAGTCTCATTGGGTGCTTTTTAATTAGTAACACCTTTGCAATAACATAAAATACCAAACATTTGTGTTTAGTATCCCTTTGGGGGCCAATAGCTACAATTGCAATTAATGGCAAAATGACTAGAAGAGAACTGAATGAGTCAGTCAAAACAATTATGACACTTAATAAAACGAAAATGTCTGTGCTGAAGATATTTGCAGGTATGCAAACATTTCTTTGTTCTGAGCAATGGACTTTTGTTATGAAACCAATAAATATGCAACATTTATATAGAATTAAGCAAGTGTCCCAATACTTTCTGAGAGAACTGTATTTATTACCATTACATAAAAAATGATTACATTGATAATTCAGTAACCAACATGAAATATTTTCTCTGGAGATGCAGGCCTTTTCTCATTACTAATATTAATATGAATGCAGAGCCTGACTTCAGTCTGGGGTTCCTGCTGCCCTGCCCAAACTAACCATGCCCACTTCACCTGAATTCCACATCCCCCATTTCTCATTGCTTGATTAACCTCTGGGAGATATAAGGACCTCCTCTGAATGAGGCTCTGTTGTGAGGTATTGAGCTTATTCCTTAATGAACCATTCACTTGATGTGCTTTTCTTTGTCTGGCATTGATCTGTGAGCTATTGCCTGTATTTCTGACCTTGTGCGCTGGACATTGGTTTCTGGGTCTAGCCTGTGTTTTCACCCGGATTTTTGGATTTTGTTTTGGTGTTCATCATTCCTCAGTGGGAATCAATAAAAATGCTTGCTTTGTGCTTTAGTATTGAAACTCTTTCGTTATAATTTAAAAGGCTCTGTTTCTGTTTAAAAAAGCTGTGAAATGAATGCAAAAACATGTGTATATTAAAATGAACTACTTTTGTGGAAATGAAATTACAAATGTCATTCATTATTTTTTGCATGAGCTACCTTTGTAAAATAGACTAAAAATGTAATAAATGATAAAGCAATTGCTTTAGTTATTCTGTTTTCTTCCAAATATTTTAGAGTTGTATAAAATAAGTCTGATTTATAAATGATGAAATTAAATCCAAGTGAATCTGTTGATGACCTACAAACTCTTGCGTGACCTTCACTGAAGGTGCTGATTATGCAGAATTCACTGCTCTTCTCTGTGATCTCAAGTGACCCTAGATACCATTTCAAAAAGCTAGCGAATGTCCCTAAGCACTTTCTACTTGATAAGAAAAAATACATTTGTAAAGCAATAAGTGTTCTCTATGCTGCACATGGTTCAGTACTGTGCAAAAGTCTTAGGCAGCCAAAGAAAATGTGTAAAGCTATTTATCTGGGTAGTAAGTGTATGATTGCTCAGAATGAAAACACCACTTAACATTGGAGGATATGTAAATTAAGAGTAACACGGTAAAAACTAACAGAAATATCTGTATGTATTATACAGAATACTGAACTCTAAGAATTTCTATTTTAAAATATATTGCAGCAGAAATCTAGATACAAAAGAGTTAAAAGTGGATGAAAACAAAGCAGATTTTGTGGAGCTCTCCTTTCCTTCCTGTAAGGCCGATGAGACGACGAGCTCGGCGATAAGCCTTGGCCCGGATGCTTGGGCTCCACGTAGTTTCCACGCAATTTTTTTCTCGAGGTCAGCCTGCCCTGTCTGTCTGGCAGGGTTCATGCCCTGGCGTGTGGCTGGGAATCGCCCATACCACCCCCCCCCACTCCCCGGCCGCCGGTAGCTCTACGGCTTGTTTAGTGGCCAGTTCCCTCCCATTACTTTCCGGCCCCCGTGTTGTTGAGGAGGAAGGATGCTGAGCGGCTGGGTGTGGCGCACGCTGGGGCAGCCAGCCGTATCGCCTGCAGAGGAATGCCGACTCCGGGGGGGGTGGTCACTCCCGGGGCTAACAATAGGTGGACTGGGGCTGGGGGAGTCCCTGACTGTCACTGCGGTGAAATATGAACTTCCTGTTCGTTCACAACAGCAGGAAAGAGCTGAGGAGGTCAGACTTGGGCTCTGATATCCAGCGCCAAGGCCCATGGCTAGGAATCATCTGTGTAGGGCAGCCTGGACACTGAACTCACTGAACTGAATTCAGCTCAGCCAGAAGCTCCTGCTTGTAGCATATTCTGAAAGTAAATGGTATTGATTTTTAAAGCAACCACATCCATTTGTGAGAAATAACCCCCCCACCACAAGGAGTTTTGTTTGCATTCAAAATTTGTGAGACTTGGTGCAGTTATGTTTAACAAGAAAAACAGATGCATGCATTGACCACTCTAATGTTCCGCATATGCAGTGATATTTTATTCCAAAATAAAGTTTGAGATCCAAAATCAAAACCATGACACATTTTTCAAAGAAAATATTTAATGGATATATATATATATATATATATATATATATATATATATATCATGAATGTTGCCCTGGATCTTTAAATCATGGTTTACATGAGCAGTTATATATTACAGATGTTGAAGTGGAATTTGCCTCTATGTGGAAACCAAATGATGTACAGTAAGCGTTTCCGGTTATTAAAAACAGTTACTTGTAAGGTATTTGTTTCTTTGGAATGACCGTTGTATCTTTGTACCACCTGAAGACAGAAAAAAAAATGGAAGGTGTCTGTCAAATGAGCTTTATGCCTTTAATAAAGCAAGATGTTTTTTTCCTTCCATGCGATCGTATAAGTATATATACGGTAATAATAAGTACAGGGCATTTGTTTCATTTTCCTTTAAATCAGAAGGGCCAAATCTGACATGTTAGCTAGTCTCAGCCAAGGTCACTCCTGACTGCCACAGGTTCAGGTTTAAGAGCTTGGTGAATGAGCGAGTAAGAGAGTGAGCTTGACAGTATTTGGGTGTCTTTGACTGACCTGACTGTGACTCCCGAAGCGCCACTTGTTCAAACACGGCTTCCATAGACAGCCGCTGAAGCGCGTGATTAGCACGGCGAATGGCTGAGGTGAAGCACTGGTCACGGTATCATGGGGTGAGCGTTAGCGCAGAGGCCAGGATGAGAGTCGTTTTTCACACTGTCACAACATGCAGCCAATGTCCATGCAGTGCAGACTCACTTCCTACACCCTGTTTATCCCCTGCAGCTGCTGCATTTCCCCACTGAATCCTACTGTAACATGGAGTCCAGTAAAGTCTTTCCCTATAACTTGGCAATAAACACTTTCATCTTGTAGTATTTCTGAATCATTGGCTGTCTTTGACAATACAACCAAAAATCTCCTTTTTTCATAATATTATTAAAACTTTAAAGAAATAAACTCTAAAAGAAGGTTAAACTGGGCTTAATATATTATGTTATTTATTTTTTGAGCCAAAGAAACGTTCCACCTTAGCAATGTAGCTTGCAATTTAATAATTTTATAATACGGAGCATACATTTTAGAAGGCATTGCTCAGTAATTCAGCATTAGCTTGTCATTTGTAATTTGGTGGTCAGTGACATTGACGTTGCTCTCTATTCCTGTAACGATGCACTCTGGGGAAAAAGTTCACTGGAAGCCGAATGTCTAAGTATGAATTCAAAGTGAGGCTGAAGCGCCTCTGTCATTGTCTCTGCCCTCCTATTTGACTTTGACATCATGCCAAGAAGGTCGGTTTTGCATAAAGAACAATTCTCTCACTGTCTTTGCCTGCCCTAATCTTTTGTCTGGTTCAACCAAATTGTAATCCCTTGCCATTCACCCCCATCCCCTCATGCCCCACAATGAATGAGAAGTTGGGTGTTTTAGATCTTTATTAATTCATATCAAAGGCATTTAATTTGGGTCCAGAAGGTGCAGGGAACAGAATACATTGTAATGAGCTCTCCTCATATTAGGCTTGCAATCTAATTAAAACAGCCTTAATCTGAGTGGGGAAATTGACATTTTTTTAATGATGGCCCCTGACAGATTTTTGTTATATAGACTTCTGTGCCAACCCGCCAATGTGGACATCGCCTGCAGCTTAAATTCCTTTTTATTCGCAGTAAATAATTTTTGTGGTGTTTTTTTTTTTTTTTTTTTTTTTTTTTAATAATTAAAAATACAAACAATTTCCCAGCATTTGAAGGGTAATTACACATTTTTGTGTGGTAAAAAAAACACCTGATCAAAAGAGAAACAAAAAAACAAAAAGAGGCCTTTGCACTGTGTGAAGTGTTAGGTGTGTAATACAGTGATAACACAATCAATGGACCAAAGTGTTGTGTGTGTAGCCCAGGAGAGGGGACACCCCTCTTTGACAGAAAACCCTGTCTCTTGCTCCAGAGAGGAGTGCCATTTTGTTGGGAGGTGAGTTCAGATAACAGAAAATCTGGCACATCCAGAATGAAGGAGACATTGATTGCTGTCAAGTGCCTCCATTAATTTGGGCGGCATTTAGAATGCAACAGAGTACTTTTATTGCCCAAATCTAGCTACCTCTCACAGTATCGATCTCACATCGAAGCAAGTGTTCATGTCACCTCCACGGACAATATTGATGTTGTGGCACTTAATTTTTATTATGGATGATAATACTATTTAATGATATTTATTAATATTATTGTGTTTACTTAATGTTGCAGTGCTGGGAAAAAATACTATTTATTACTGGTTGTAATGCTGTATTTAAATTGGATCGGGGAACACTTGGCACATTATGGGGTTACTATGTTTTCAAATGAAGAATTTTCAAACACTGACATTTTTGAAATTATATATTTTTTTTTTTTTAAAAAGAATCTTTGAATGTTTCACCCACAACGCTGACTTTTGTGTGTCGACATCTTTATTGATATGTGCGAACAACATCAAAGGTGGCCTACATGATGCAGGAAGACTGCAGCTCACATGCAAGGGTTTGCACCTTGCAGTGCTTTGAAGAACACATGCCTGATAGCCCACTGCTACTTTTGGCTGCATTGTTTGCACACTGCGTTAAAACAAACCAGCTGGAGAAGGCTTTGCAAAAACGGCTGCCAACAGTTTGATCCGAGGGATGATGTCATAAATCAAAGGGAAGGGCTACAGAGAAAATATCTAAAAGAAAGGGATGAGTTGTTCATTCTCCATATGGAGCACATTCTTGCAGTGTAAGTCTTAAACCAACTGGTGTTTCCTGTCTGCACCTTATAGTTTGGAGTGTATATTTTATCAGGTTCCTCTGAAAAAGAGGAATGAAAAAAAAAAAAAACCCGCGAGATTATCGAGAGCAGGTGTCTGCCATTTCGCTGGCAGGCTGCTTATTTTAAAAAGCACAGGAAAGAGCATGATTTATAGCTGTAAGGATAACAATAATCATGTGAACATTAAACTTTTAAAATGGTTAATATTATACACGCCTGGATTAACTCCAACAATGAGGTGAACGTAGAAGAAAATTCAAAGGAGAACACAGAGGAAACAACAGCAAAATGAGAGTAAGATGGGTGTCTGTGCTTTTTAAAATATCAGACACCATCAAAACGTCCAGAGGAATCGAAAGATACTGGAAACTCTGTATTTTACTATGAGTTATATGGGCTGTGTCTATGCTGGCTATGCTATCCCTGATGTTTCCTGGTTCGAGGGTCACTTGTGTCCTTTGCACAGACAACAAACATCAGTATCCATATTTTTACCTAAAACTAAATTATTTTTGAAAAGAATCACCTTTTAGCATGTGTTCATAAAAATACAATTAGTATCAGTGAATTAATAATGGTGACTATTGCAGATCACAGATGCCTCGTATCTACTTATTAGAATTAGTTGTGTTTTTACTAATCCTAATATATTAAATTCTGTGTTATGCAAATGTCTGAAATCTATTACAGTGAAATTCAATTTCAGAAAATTTGAGAATGGTGATAAAGTATGCTTCAATTTTTTAATTATTATGAATAATTATACTGTACTGTGAGTTAGTGAACAGTCATGCAAGTTGGTCCCTTTTTCAGTAAGTACAAGGGTAGTTCACCGTGACTAATGGTTGTTGTTTTCTTTTTTTAATGTAAACTTCTAAATCTCCAGAACCCCAGTAGCCTTGGGGTTCCTTATAAATACACGTAAGAGGTCAATACAACTGATGCATGTAAAGGAGATAGCTATCAGGGGAAATGTCACGTTAGATTAGGCTGTACTCATCGCGAGACTGTCACAAGAACAGATTGGAGTATTCACACACAGAGAAGCTGCACGTGTAATCATTCAGAGATAGGTAATCCCGTCATGGAGAATTATTCCTCTTTTACGCATCCATTCAGTCCCAGTAGGACCCGGCACCCTTTTGTACTTACCGTGTTTAAAATTCAGATTTTGCACCAATACGTTTTTTTTTTTTTCCTTTTTTCCTTCCAGTGTGGTACGTTGTATAGTAATATTTTACGCAGTAATAGGCCTATAATATGTTACAGTATTGTATTATTAGTAATATTTTTAAAAAAATATGTTTAAAAATTATTGACAAATTCATTTATATTTCATATGCAATACACCGGTACCCCTTCGGGGCTGGCGGCCGTCCTGCTTCCGTAGCTTCCGGAATAGCTCCGGACCCCCGCGACCCTGCATAAAAGACAGGCGGGTGTGAAATGTGGATGGATGGATGGATTAAGGGGAAGAAACGCTTACAACTAACCTCTGCCAAGTCTAATATGAACAGCAGTTTGCGAATTAGTAAAGGATATTTCCTTATCGATAAGCTTTGGATAAATACAAATCTTGGTAATAAGTGGTGTCTACCGTCAAATTTCACAATGTACGCTATACAGTATATGTATTTTCAAAGGTAACATGACAGCTGAAAAATAACATGCAGTCCATGGTTCTAACACCCGCAAGTTACGTAGCCAATTAAGTGGCGTTTGGTAACGTGCAGCTACCACGAAGTCCGTAAATACAATAAATATCGATACCTGTGGTATTTATATTTACTGCGAATCATGATTAACAAATACAATAAGAAATAGCAGTAGTACTAGTCTGTAAGAGTAGTAAATATTATTTTTAAAATGTATAACAATTTTACTGCACTTTCTGTTGCCGGTGAATTGTAACTGACCCAGCAGTCTGCGGTTTCCCGTGCTTCCAAAATGTAATGTTCAATCGAAATTAGGTAATAGAGGAGCTAAAAAGTAAAGAGTCAAGCATGCAAATAATGAAAGTTTCTATTCACCATTTGGGCCGCACAGAAGACCAGCGTATATTTACTAAAATGTATAATAATATTTTTCGGTGGATGAATGCCAGTTACAGTCTTTGGTTTGGTTTGCCTTTATTTTGAGCGGACTTTTTATTTTACGTCAAGCTTCAAGAACGCATGAGCATGCTTTATTAAATACAATACAAATTACGCTTTATCTAGTCAAGCTATAGTCTCTCAAATAAACAACTGCAGCCACCCGTTCAAATATAATTATTACAATTTTGGATATGTTATTGAGAAGTACAATTTTAGAAGCTGGTTTAAGTAATTTCAGGTGATTTCAAGGAAGCAGTAAATAATACAATTAAGATGCTTGTATGTTAAAATAAGACTGATAATGTGAACTTACATTGTATTGCACTGGTAAAGCAGGTGTTTTATTCACGCAGCAGACACTTCCTGCTCTCAGGTGGTGATCTGGTGTTCCGTGACACAGTAGTAAGAATCATGACAGAGGGTCTTCAGGGATAAACAAGCCCTTAAAAGTCAAACTTTTAAATGAATACTTTATAAAGCATTTTTAATAAAGAAGTGTAAATTTAAGAATAATACTGTATAAATCAGATAAAATAATGTATGAACTGAATTTTGAATCGGCTGTAGTCAGGACAAATTCCACAGTAAACAAAAGCACAAGGAATAAAGCATAATAGAAAATACTGATATTGTTAGCAACAATATTATATTATCAAACGTGACAAAACAAATAACTGGCATCACTATCTCAGCTTTGCTGGTCGTATGAATTGTTGAGTAGGAATTCTTGTCAGTTTTATCTCAGTGTTCATGTGATTTAATTAACCAACTTTTTTGGAAATCTTCAAAAATCATCTGTTGGTATGACACTCCTCTATTTATTAATTATAAAGAGGGGGATATTAACCATAACTACGGCCAATGCACCCATCTTCTGAACACATATCTGCTCAGGGTCACGCGAGGACTTGGAACCTGTCCAAAGGCATCACGGCTTGGTAAGCCAGGGTGCACTGTGGTCTGGACGGCAGTCATTTACAGGGCACACACACACACAATGGGGATTTTAAAGACACCAATTAGTCTGTCTAAATGGGACTGCCGGAGGAAATTCGTGCGACACATGCGAACTCCACAAACACACAGGAGACACCAGAGTCAAACCCCTGGAGGTGTGAGGTTGACGGTTCTGCCCACTGGACCGCTATGCCACCCGCATCATCACTGCGTTTTAATTACTGTTATTTTAAATGGTGTCTGTGTTTCAGTTCTTCTCAGTAAATCTCATTACCTTTCTTTTCTATCAGCTAGTCATTCAGTGTTTACTCAGAACCAGAACAGTTTTCACTGGAGTACTGCTGGGAACACATATGTGACTATAATCTTGTCTAATTCTGAACAGGGTTTAATTGCCCTTAATTTGATATTTGCCACATATAAACTATATCAAAAAGCCATTTCAGGCGAGGGCCCAAGTTTGGGTTCCACCCATTTCAGGGGGTCTAGGGGGTTGTATTGGCTGGTTTTGATTATTTACAGCCATGATTTCAGGGCATTAACATTGGCAGGAATGTGTTATATTCTTTGAAGTTTATTTTATATCAAATTGTGTATCTAAATGTCTTACTGAGTGACAATCCAGCCAGTATGTGCGAAAAAAAAAAAAAAAAAATGTTAATGCTGCATCTGTCCCCATCTTCATCGTAAACCTCTACTTAAGTGGACATACAGGTTGCAAACAAATTATGTTTTTTAATGATTTCTTTTGATTCTGTTGCATATTTTTTATTACATTGATTCAATTAGATAGTGAAAACTGTCAGAAAGAACAAAACCTTTACGTGATGAGATGTACTTATATCGTATGTGTTTTTAAAAATATAAACCAAGTGTTATATTTTATATGATATTAATGTGGGGAATAGTCCCCCCATTTCAACACTGGGGGGATCATGCCCCCCCAAATCTATGCCTATGCATAGAATCTGCTAGCTTGAGCTGATCTATTATGGATTATGAACTGAGAGCCACAGAGACCTCAGCCTGCAGGATCATGAACCTGTTCAAGGGAAACTGTTATGAGATCTAAAAAATTAAATAGTACTGATTAGAAAGTATTCTATGTAAAGCTATCTACACTAATATATTGCTAACACATTAACTGCACCTCCATAATGCATTGATAACGCATTCATATAGCATTCATAAGCAGCATATAAGTATTCTTAATGTGTCATAGATTTAATATACATTAATAACAAACAAGCATATAATTATAACAAACATTATAATTCTATAATCATAAATGCTATTAATGTAAATTAAAGCTGTTAAGGTACAGTATGTTGGGATGTAAGGTATACTTCCATGCTGCTTATGAATGTTCCATGAATGCATTATGAAGGTGCACTGAATAAACTAAGAATACATTATAAACTCATTTTGAAAGTGTAGTTAACATAAAGCATTACCCAATATTTAATAACATATTTCTTCCATATTATATTTTTGAATTTTTAGTGGCTATCCTGTACTTATTGGTTGATTGTTGGTAGTTTCACTGGCTGTTTTGCTGTAATATTAATATGTTACGATAGACTGGCATTTAGATTTGCAATTTCCACCTGCAGTTGATTTGCATATAGTCCTTTGTAGTCCTTTCATAAGCGCTCATGACTTAACATTTAGGGATGCTTTGAATTATGGATGTGTAAGCTGCACTGACCATTACTTTATGCTAAGCCTGTTACTTCATGTTATTATCTCATCAATGATGCAACTCATTTTCACATTTACCTAAGTGATGGTTCCAAAATAATTCTTTGTTTTTGTCTTCAGCCCCTTTGCCATTACACAGTCTTTGTGCTTTAGAATTAATCCCAATTCCGTCCATCCATCTTCCATAACTACTTATGGTAACCCTTAGCCCTATCCTATCAAACACGGGTCACCAAACAGGGCCAGTGCATCACAGGGGACACTGTTACATACACAACACACAACATGAACAACTTAGATATGCCAGTTTGGCTTAACTGCTTGTCTTTGGACTCCGTGATGAAATCAGAGTGCCCAAAGGAATCCTACACAGTAGATGCAAAGTTCAGACACAAAAGAGTTGAGGGGGGATTCAAATCCACAACTGAAGGGAGGCAAGGTGATAGAGCTAGCCAGTCTACTAACCGATTCACCTGAAACATCTAATATGAAAGTAGAACACACCCTCTAATGTCCAAGGGCAGCTTTTCCTTTTTCACAACATACTTATCAATATAGGTCTATTGTAAGTTAGAGATATGTAAATAGGGGTCTGTTAAGTGAACGTTGCATTGTTTGATCTTTTCTTGGGGCTTTACATATGTAGGGGAATTATCTACACCTGTTATTGTTTTTCTTTATGTTGATTTACGAGTCAACTGCAGGGGCCTGTTTCACAAAGCAGGATTACTTGCTTAGCTGAGTAACTTGTCAGATTTAAGATAGTCTGCGCTAAATGTACTGTAAGTGGATGAAAATAAAGTCTTTAGTCCAGACTTCCTTAAATCTGGCAAGTTATCTGGCATATTCTAAGTAAGAAATCCTGCTTTGTGACACAGGTCCCAGGTCACCTCTTAAATATGGTTGTATATTTGGTTGTGCCTCTTTGATGACTGGAAGGTCTGTATTTGCAGTGGTATCGTGCTGTAGCATTTTGTACTATGGCAATGGTCCAGAGGCCTGTTTAATATGAAAACATGGTATTGTTCCCTTGTATTGTAATGGTTTGTTATTAAATTCTAGTTTCACACATTAATGATATAATATGTACTTTAATCCACCCACTAATCAAACATATCAGTCTCTATACTCATTTGTGTCTCTTATTCCAATGTGTTACCTCCTAAAATTCAAAAGAACAGCCCTTATTATCCATAATGCAGTTACATTGAATTTTACCCCCATCGGAATAGGTTGTCTGTAGTTGTAGTAGAACATTATGGGTTATTGACTTAATAAAATAAAATAAAGATATTTTATTCACTTGTTAAAATGTAAATAATATTTATTCATTAACATGATACAGAAAGCAGAATATGATATGGTGTGATAAACTGAAAATACACTCAAGTGTGATACAAACAGCTCAGAAAATACACACCTCCTCTTTACAGTAAGTACATTACACCACACCGTTTGCTTCGGTTACACTGCCAATAGATTTCCTATTTAATTTTATCATTTTGTGGCACAATTCTTTTGTTTAGTTTACTCATTCGGTGCTTTTGGTCAGGAGTATCCATACCCTGGAGCATAGCTAGAGATTCAGGGCCCCCTGACAAAATGTGCCCCAATAATAATGAAATACTCGTCTGTCATGGATAGATAGAATGTGGGGGTGTCCCCACGGTATAATTTTCTGAGCTGGGGGAGGGGTCTATCCTCCATGATAAACTTCACAGAGAGGAGGTATAAATGATACTTTTTCATATTCAGGGACCCCTATAAAGGCCTGGGCCCCCTGAATCTGCCAGGGTACCCGTGCCCCTCCAGTGCCCCTGCCTGTACCAGAAAGACAAAGCAACTGCAAAGCAATATAGACCCATCTTCATCTTTTAGAGAGGACATCATACTTTTGTCCACATGTGCCTGACCTTTGCTGCACTAAGCATAACTCTCCTGACTATGCCCATAAAGCCCACGCTTTGATGAATCTGAACGATGAGATATAGTGCCAGTCATTGAGATACAGTCTGGCAAACCTGTATTGCCCCTTTTGCGTAGAGCCCTCGGCGAAAGGATGCCTCCTTGCAAGTCTTGCAATACCATACATGCCTTTGATGTTTGTGGAATGGATGTTTATTGAGATATTGGACTGTCATGGAGATCTGACATAACACGTTCATCTCAAAGAACATGTCATATTTTTTCTCGCATATTCTACTGTCTTAATCTTACGTATAATGGTCATTACAGTGAATATTGGTAGATTCTGTAGATCTTAACAGCTGCCAGCTTTCTTCTATAGGCTATTCTCCCATTGTTTGCACCTCCTTGAGTTTTGCCTTGTATTCACCATGATTTTGATTTCTTTGCTATTGTGTTTTTCTGCTTTTATACCCCATGAAACTGTGGCAGTGACAGGGAGAAGCTTGGGGGTGCTCTACAATGAGCACAGCACCCCAAAAAATGGTTTCTTGTAGAAATGTAGAAATTAATGAATTTCAGTGAAATGCTATTCTATGAGGTCCCACAAAGGTGATGGCACTTGCTGCATTAACGTTTTATTAAATTCATGTCAGTTTTATAAATTTGCCCAAAATAGGACACTAATCAGCCAGTTAATTTGAAGACAGGGATAAACACAAAGTGATCCTGCTCTGATAAACACATGCTCACAAACATTAAGTACAGATATGCAAACTTGTGCACCAAACCCCCCCCCCACACACACACACACACAATGTGTGTTTTTGGTCCCCAAATGTGATCTGTGCACACCCACACACACACACACACAAACACACACACGCACACACACACACACACTCCACTTTGCTACAAATTGTAAACACCCCTACTAGCATGCAGCCTTCTATCCTACATTTCCATTTTTTTAAGAACATGCCTATTATAGCGCAGAGTTTCCCAAGCATTTCCCTTTGCAATAGTAGTGTGTTTGCCATTCTTATAAGTTGCAGGGTTGCCAACTGTCACACATCTAGTGTGACACTCACGCTTTCAAACTGTCGTGGTCAATCAAGAAATCTTATGGCAAATCAATATTATTCCAGTATAAACCTAAACTTAGCTACATCAAAAGCATTGGGGTAGTTCGCAAACCCTACAGACTATTTACAAGGTAATAAAACTATAACATGTAAACTTGTAAATGAGTGTGCATGTGTATGCAGACTTGTCTTGAAAATATAACTCCAGCCTGCTGACCAAAGTTGGGAACCTCTGAAGTTGGGAAGTTAGACATCATCACATCACCAACTTTGGTAACATTTTACATAAAGCAGTCATTATACTGCATTACACTTCAGTACCTTCATAATGCATTATAAGGTACTCATAAAGTATTATAAACCCAGCTATAACTATTTATAAAAAGACATAACACATTACAGCCATGTTTATTATTCATTATGAATGTTCTATAAAGTTCTTGTCTATAATTCACTATAAATACCTTCATAATACAGCACAAAGCATCCTTAATTCTTATACTGACCGTTATAATGCATTATGAAGGTATTTATAGTGCATTATAAATGAGGCCTTCATAGAGCATTCATAATGCATGGGAAGCATGGCTATAATGTGTTATGCCTAAATATTTATTGCCATGTTAATACAATTTTATGAACATGTTACAATGAATTATAAGAACAGTTATTAGGCTTTATGAATACAGGCTTCATAGAAAGTGCTACCCCAACTTATAGCATCCAGTCAGCAGCCCCAGAATTCTGCAGGTTCCTGGTGGGAATTTCAAGCTTCCCAGCTTATGTGGATGCCAGAATAAGACGAGAGCTTACCATTGTTAATTCCTTTACAAGATAAGGGTGTTGATAGTGTGGAGTGGCATGGAGGTACAGTGGTTGCACTGATTTCTCACAGCTCTGTGATATGGGTTCAGGCGCCAACTGGGTTCCAAATGTGTGCAGTTTACATGTTTACCTCCAGGGTCCAAGAACATTCTGAGTTACCAAGTTGCCCATAGGTGTGAATGTGCTCTGAGATGGGTTGGTTCCCTTTCCTGGGTTGTTCCCTGCCTCCTGTCCGTAGGCTCTGGACCCCCTGCAACCCCGAATAATACAAGTGGTTACAGGAAATAGATGGATGGATGGATGGATATCGCTAGCCTGCCTTCAGATTTCTTATTTGTAGCTTATTTCATTTATGGGAGCCTAAACTTTACGATTAGAAATTTATTTAGATTTGTTTGAGTATTATCACATATTTGTACCGGTATTTGTAAAAGTAACAAATGCATGTTTTTATGATCAGATATTTTTAAATACAATGAATTATTGAATGAATTGCACATTACACATTACTGAATAATCACATTTTATTTCTTTCCTTATTAACTAGAAAAACTACACATTCTGAACAATTTTACTTCTACTAGTTTGTTAACAAGCTACCTAACTGATCGACAATGGGCCAGTACCATGTAACGAGGGGGAAAGTTACACCCCCACTCCACAAATCTGGATCCCCCAGCAGCGCCTGCAACATTAAATCATCGCTGCCGCTGCTACCATGGAAACAGGGATTCCATAATTTTTTTTTAGAAAACTCTGAAAATTATATAAACAAGTGAAATTTTCTTTAAAAATATTGTTATAACAATATCCTACACCTTCATCCACTATAACCTGTGATCAGTGATAGTGTAGTCGGGATATTTTGCTTATAAACATATGAGCTACACTGACACAGAAATGCTGAAAGACTGAACAGGCATCATTTTACTGCTCCCAAGTCATGCTGACATGTTGCTTCTTTCAGTGAAAATAACATGCTGTCTGCTCTTTGAACTGCATAGATAACTGATTTATTAAACATATGCTGCGTCGAGGGGGGGGGGGGTCAGTTATCCCCAGACCCCGAATCAAGGGGGATCCTTGATCCTTTAAATATTCTGCTGGAATAATTTGTGAAGAATACATATTTGTGAATGACATAGACATTAGGGGGTGACATACTGGTGCAGTGCTTGGCATTGTTCTCTTCCACCCCTGGGATCCAGGTTCAAGTCTTTAAGAGGGTACCGTGTGTGGAGTTTTCTCCCTGTCTTGTCATACGGTTTCCTTCCCCCGCCCCCCCTCAGTCCAACAACTTGCTGAGGTTAATTGGAGTTACCAAATTGCTCATAGGTGTGCAAATGTGAATGAATGGTGTGTGAGTGTGGCCTGTGATGGTTTAGTGCCCCATCCTAGATGGTTCCCCACTTTGTACCTATAGGCTCTGGACCCCCCCATGACCCTGAATAGGACATTGCAACATTAATAAGATCAGATTAAAACTCTCACCTTTGATACAATTTGTGAAGCGAACTTTTACGGGAATTTCCCACACACCAGTCTCTTGTACATGACCAGTCAGAAAACACCTGCATGCATTTAAACTTTCATATGCTTTAAGCCGGTCATGCCTGTATCGAGATGTGACGTGAACTAGATTCTTGACAATAATGTCATAATACTGCAGGTTGGGGGTGTCGCCCATGGTGTGATGCTGCAGAGGTGTGAAAAGGTGATTCAGTAATGAGAATGAATCACGTATACCAGCCTTATTCGGTTTCTGTTGATATCTGGTATTACTAAAGACTAGGTGTGTCACTACTGCTTTTTGTCATTTTTTTTGAGTGACAGAATGGGGGGGGGGCGGGGGGCTTGGAGATCCATCTTCTCCACGGGCATGAGCAAGACACATAGCTGGGTCTGGGCTTGTGTCAATATGGAAGGCAGATTTGTAAAAGAAATTCCTCGTTGTAGTCTTTCCAAAATTTCTTGCAACCTAGTTCTGGACATTATATTAGCCAACAGTTTGTTTTGGATAGATAGGATGCCTTTATTGTCACCATAGAAGACACCCTTGCTCTCTTATGAGCCACCTGCATTTAGCTTGGAGTCAGAGTGCAGGATGAGCCTTTCTTCCAGCTCCCCATACAGCAGTTTTTGGTGTTAAGGTCCTTGTTACTGGGCCCAACAGTGGCACGAATATTCTGCTGGCTACATAAGGATCATCACTTATACAACATAACTGTTAATGTCACTAAGAAACTAACCCTTGTGCCAAATTCCCTAATTGTCCTGTTGCTTGTTGTTCAGTGATAGCTGAATGTTTAGTGCCTGCAGGTATATTGTGAGGAAATGTGCTTGCATGCAAAATGGCCACGTCATTTCTAAAGATTCCCACTTACCAGTTAAATAGACAGTTTTTTTTTTCAGTACAGATGCCTTCAGTGTGCTTCCATGAATGTATGACGAGGAGCATGAACACACAGGGAGGCTTGGTGTGGCCTTCCGTACGGCGAGGTCCACAGCATTCCGGCTGTCGGTAGCAGAGCAAAATGATAAGCCTTTGGTTTCAGGTTTTCTATTTCTGCACTTCTTGACCATGAGTGTGAGATGGTTCTCGCTGGTTCTGCAAATCTAGGAATACAGATCCATCTCGATCTTTATCGGTATAGTATAATACAGTACAGTACAGCACAGTCCTGGATGCTTGTAATGAATAGTATATTTGTGTGTGTGTGTGTCATGTATATATTACAGACCAAATGTCCCCAGAATGTGATATAAACCTGGTATTTTGACATGGTGGGGAAGCTTAATTTTTATAAAATAAATTGCAGCACTGTGACTGTAATGAAAAAGCTAAAAATGCCAAAATCTTGTATTTTGTTTGGTTACTCTTGGTTAAGGATTGGCCTGGGTAGGGGTTATGGTTAGGGGTTATGGTCGTTGTTGGGTTTGGGGTTCCTCCCACAGAAATGAATGGAGAGTCGCCATAAAGATATGAATACGTGGACTGTGTGTGAGTGTGTGTGTGTGTGTGTGTGTATTCTGGGTGTTAAACTCCATTGCATCGGCGACTTAATTACAGGTGCTAAAAACACATACTTGATATTACCATAGCTATCACTGTTATCGGCACCGCTATTCTCCCTTGTGACATGCAACATCTTTTTATATTGATTTTATCTAATATTGATTCTGGTTTATCCATTGATCAGAGTTCAAAAATTCAGCAATGTGCACCAGCACCCTGAAGTGAAATATAAGGAATGACCGCCCTGATGGTCTGGTATGTTCTGCCTTCTGTGTCGTCATGGTAACATGAGCAAAGCTGAGAAACCACAGGTCGCTTTTTAAATGCCTGTCTCCAGACATGCACAAACACCATCAGATACACCCATCCTGACCTTATTGCTAAAATGTGTATCATTCCAGTTAAATATACATTATTTACTTTGCACTATACCACACATGGAGTGTACATGCAACATAAGGATTTTTTTCTGCAGTAAATAACTTTTATTTAATGAATGTGATTATTTAAATAACGTGAAAAAAGTGAATGCTGTATGTTTCAATACGTAGCAAACCACAAAGAGTTTACATTGTTGTTAAAGAAGGAGTCTATCCGTATTATTGCCTCCCTGTAATTGCATTCATGTCTGCAGTACTCTGGTCCTCAGGCTTCTGCCTGTGCTACAAAAACACTTTTGAATGGGGATCGTGCAGCACTCTCGTGTTGGCAGAACATAGGCACCAGAGTCGATTCCCATGGAATTCCGGTCATAGTGCAACAGGGTCACGGCTAGTTTAGGAGATACTCTTTGGGTGAGGGAGGCTCTGTGTGGGTTGGCCTTCAAGAGAAGAATGCACCATGAAAAGAACACACACGCCCCCAGTCCCTCTCACCCCCCCCCCCCCCCCCCCCCCCCCCCCCCCCCCCCACCCCC
>JAODLC010000100.1:28168310-28178634 GCA_026781145.1 Hippopotamyrus pictus | reverse complement strand
TGCACCATGAAAAGAACACACCCGCCCCCCGTCCCTCTCCCCCCCCCCCCCCCCCCCTACCCTGGACTCCACTTAAGCTCAGTTGCCTTTAGTCCAGTCTGGAGGAAAGGAGCACGGACGGGTGAAGGGATGACCAGGGTCACGGAGCGGTCAAATCCAACTCTTATCACAGAACGCCCCTCCACACGGGACCTCTCCTTCATAATCACCATCCCTCTCTGCCCTGCAACCTGCCACCGGCTATTTTTAGATTGGCAGGGGAAAAAAAAAGCATTTCTGCTCCATAGCAACAGGCCTGGCAGGATGCGGCCGTCAGCTACTGTATGCAGCAGGGGACTCAGGTTTGCAGGTTTTCCATGGAAACTCAGTGACAGCCTCTTATTTGATGACAGGACAAAGACAGCCAAAAATCATATTAATTACTAGAGTTGATGACTCTACCGCTGGAGGCCTTGCATTTGATCTTCTTGCACATTAAAAGTTCTATAATCTGAAGTTTTTAGAACGAAATAAGTAAACATACCCCCATGAGCTTCAGCTCAACTCTCTTTTTTTGTTTTGCAAGGAAAGCATAGCTACAAATCATACCCAATGGCAGTGTAGAATGACAGTAAAATCGTATATCTTCAAGCATGTCTGGCCTGTTTCTATATATTATCATTTATAGATCTCTATTAAACATTTATTCAACCTGTAGTTGATAATGGTTGATTGGCCAAATTATCTCATATACAAAATAATGCAGGTGCTAAGCTATAAGACTTGATTGAAGCTGCCCCATGCATTTTGTTGAAACGCTGTTCCTAGTACAGCAGTGGCAAGGAAGTCGCCGTACAACTGGAAAAAAAGTGAACAGAAAATGGGCACTGGAAGAATTTGTCCAGGATCTAAATCATCTGTTTGTTATTCTTCTGGCTTTAGTCTTGGCTGTTGGTAGGGTCCATAACAGATGATCCATTTCCAATTACACAATCTGTCAGAAATCTCTTCTGTAAGAGGTCTGCGCCATGAAGAAAAATGAATAGTGTAGCTGAGATCCGAGCTATAGCAATTTCATATTTATATATTTCTGTATTTCATGTAGAAAACTAGGGGAACAGAGTATTTCAATGCCATTTATGAAAAGATAAATTTCCATTTCATTCGTGTTCTCGAGCACATGCAGGTCACAGTCTCTCTGAGATATTATATTTAACTAAGTCAAAAAGAGAACACATTCAAAATATAAACTTTTCCAGGATTTTTTTTATTATACCTCTGCCAGCATTCTGTATTTTAGATTGTTTAATATTTTATAGCAATTATATATAAATATTATAGTTCCTATAAAACACATAAATTTTACTATTTATATAATAAAATTGATATGTTTTTATGGAAAAAAATGGAAGAAATTACCTCTGCAATTTAATTTGACTGTTTTATATTAGAAACCAGAAGTTATAGAACTAGTTATATATAAAGTTTTATAATATTGAAATGCCTTTTTTATTACGTTTAATTGGCTGTTCTCAAGTAATGTAATCAATTGCTTTATTTCATATTTGTCAGCATCTTGTTCTACGAGTCATAAATAGATGATAATATTTCCGCTTCCCATTATGCTTGTTACTAAGAATGACGTGTATCCTTGGAAACAGAGGGAAAGGTTGTTCTTTTGATGACTTGTAATGACTATTACAGCCTTTAGGTTAAACTCACTTCTTGAAAGTACACCTTAATAAACAAACCTTAAACTATTGCTGCATCCTATAAGTAACTGTTAACGAAGTGTCTGATTTATAATGATTTATAAACGATTCGGAATTTGATGTGGGACACGTAGACTACTAATTACGGAAAAGTGAATAATCATTAACATCTCAACCTGCAGCTAAAGATCAGCCTGTTACTCCAGAGAAATGATTATTATTTCTGTAACATTTGAATTGTTTAATTTAGTCTATTTTACTCAGGTCTGTGGCCTAGACATATCTCAGGTTTCTGTATGAATGAATAGTTTGGAAACAAAAAGTTAAAATATTTTTAAAGCTTAAATGTTTATAATTTGTTAATTTGCTTTGAACTATAATATATTGCAATGTATGTAATCACTTTTGAGTAAAAACAAAAAAAAAAAACGATGTTGCTATGTGAATTTAGTATATTCATCCACACACAAAAAGATGACACGCAACGCTTTATGCATATGTACAGTATAGACAATAAAGCAGAATTTGCATGAGTGAAATGAAATTACAAATTAACTTTTGCAGTTGCTTAAAGCAAAACATGAATTAAGCCCTCCGTACTATTTCAGATAAAATCGAAGATCTGTGGACTGGTGCGCAGTGAATGATCGAGAGAATCTATGCATAGCGCCACCTGCTGTGTCTGATCCTAATTTTAATATGTTTTAAAGTCTTTTTTAAACGCATCCTCATAGTAATCTACACAGAATTGAATATGTAATTTAATATCAATTGTAAAAGATCACAAAAATAGAGGATTTGTTTCTTCGCATGTATATGTGTTTTGAATTTCCGTGTTTTATCTTTCAGATGTTTATCGCTGTTATTAATGTGAGGTTTAATATTCCAAATTCATTTTACTCTTCGGTTTATTAGGTTGTCAGAAATATGTAGAACGCGCCAGGAAGTTGCAGAATCAAAGATTATCAAAAAAACTCAAATCGCATAAGTCTTCTTAGGGTCTTGCTATTATTGCCGAAGTCGTGATTTACCGTTTCCGACAAAGAACACGTGTGTTTTTTTCCGACAATGATGCAATAAATTACTGGATATAAAATCCATACTGTTAACGGTGTGTACAGTATATGGCACTTATCATGTTTATAGAATAAACTTTTGCATTTATTTAGTTCGTTGAATTTGTTTACACTACGTCGTCACGAGATTATTTAGCCGTTGTCGATTTGAATAAGATTTGATCACGATTCGTTCTGCGACGTTCTTTTGTACCTTAATGTTATTGTTATAATTGTGGTTAGTACGTTAATTATTTAATATTGATTAATGGATACCATATACTTGGCAATTGTTACCTAAGTTTTTCTCAATAAAATCTTATTTTTTTATATTCGAAAATGCACATCTTTTGTTAAAAAAGTAATACATTCTGTAATAATATAGTGTGACGTTAATAGTTCTTGTTTTTAGACTTGCAGGTATAACTTTTGCAAGCCCGGTTGTTTAAGGTAATGAATCGAATGTTGCACACTTGAAAACTGTTTCTACAATTATTTCCTGTGTTCCGATATATAATAATTTTTTTTGCCTGCTTACTGTTTAGTTTACCTTGCGTGTACTTTAAAAAGCAGAACAATTGCAGGACCGCGAATATTTTAAAATATTTGCTTGGTTAAATGTGAAATTGCTTTTAGAGAGACCCGCGTTTAATGTGGAAACCTCTACTGCCACCCAGTTGTTGAATTGATGATGGCACATTATAGCATATACTGTACTTTATCTGTATATACCCAGCGTTTGCTATGTTTAAATCGTTTAAATTATGTTATTTATTATTATTGCTTTTTGCCGTCATATGCATTCACATAGCCTGTTATGATATAGGTACTTTTCAGTTCTAAGAAGAAAGTCGTACTGTTTAAAATAGAAAGTACATGCGCTGCGTATGTTTACGTCCGAAATATCATATTTCAGCTTAACTATAGAGAATACACTATTAACAATTCAAGTTTAAAACGAACGTTACAGTACGTGTGATATTCATTGTTGCTATGAACATACGTAGATTTAACACCATGTACTGATTTTGAATGTGTGATATTTATAAGCGGCCGTGTAATATAATGATATGGCTGGACAAAATATACGAACATTTATCCATTGTGAAATCATACAGTATACAATTCGTATTATTAAAATAACCAAAACTTCAGTTTTTGAAGCGGGCTATAATTCGAGAATTATTTTAACTAGTTTTTAACAGTATTTTTAAATTACTATAAATATCGTTTATATTATCTACAGTGGCATCGCCAATTCAAACGCTTCATATATAGTTAAATGTCATTTCAAATGCGTGTACAATTATCATACTTAAATATTGAATTGACAAAATGTATGAAATTTACATTCTTCTCGATATAATTTCAGCAGTTTCAATTTCATCTTAATATTGAAATAAAATATTAACTCTCAATTAAAATCTTATCCGACAGTATAGAGCAAAGATAAAATAATGGTACCAATGAAATGAAATATAACTATCGTTATAGTTAAATAATGCGTGATTTACTCCTGTTGCTATATAAAAGTTTATTAAATCATTTATCTACTGATTTAACAAATATTTGCAATATAAAGTTAAGTGATTTTACATGGTATCTCATCCTTACAAAACATCTTGAGTGAAAAGATATTTAATTTTATGAAAATTAATTTAACCAAATTTGATATTTTTCCATTGCCTCGGTTTTAATATTGACACAGAATTCACTTTTACAGTTTCTAAAAATCATAATATTATTTGCAATTTGTCTGTCATATTGTGTTCTGCCAAAATTTCTTTTCACTGTTGGCCTGTATTTTGCTTTGAAATGTACTAAATTTCTACGTGATGAAGTTTTAAATGCTGGTTTTATTTATTGTTGTATTATTCATTATAATCTAACCATTTCCTATTTATTTTTAAAATTCTATGTTGTGAACTGTAGTTTTATCTAGCTGTGTCCTTTTTTTGAAGAAGAAGAAATGACATACACTCCCTGTCCAGCTTCCTCAGTTTGGTTGTGGCGCTGGTCATTGTAATACAAAACAAGTAAGTGTCATTATAATTCTGCACTGGTACCCATTTGTGACTTTGAGTGTTCCTGTGTATGGGATTCAGGTGGAGTAGGAAAGAGCGTGGCCCATTTTCTCCACAGTGAGCTGGTTTTGCGCTTGGCTACTTTTCACTCATTTGTAGCATGTGTGACTTTCACCCTCTCTGATGAAAGTGATCAGAGGTTAAAGTAGTTCACTTTTAATTGATCGACTGATTGTGTCTCAAGTGTCAGGTTTCAGAAAATAGCTAAATGCAAGTGGGTCAGTTACAGTATCAGACAGGTATATTTCTAAGGTGAAAAGTGCTTTGCAAATTCCAAAGTATTGATTTTGATTTTTTTCTGTGGTAGTTTGACATTTTAAAAGTTTATGCTTGAGGTACAGTATTGACTTAGTTTGAATTGCTATCCATATGTATATTATATGCATTTGTTATATGTAATTTAACTTTAGGATTTTTTAGTGTTTTTTAATCATTGTTTAGAGTACTTTGTATTGCTGAATTTGGTTTTATTAAATAATCTGAAAACTTGAAAACAACTTATAGCATGCAGATACATTACTGATTTGTTTAAACGTTAAATGTAATTTGTCCTTTGAGAAATTTAGATTTTTTTTTCTTTTAGTAATTAAAATGAATACCTGTTCTCATGAATTGCTATACTTTGATATTTTTTAAAATATATCTTTTAATTTACTGTCCATGTTGCTTTTCTGCAGATTTTCAGTACAAATATTACTGTTGTGGTAGCACAGCATCCACTAAAAGTTTTTTTTGAAATTTTAAAATGCTTTCTAAACTCTTTCATAAAATAATCAAGTTGTAAGATAAAATCGGAGACGACAGGACTACAGGGACAGGGATTGTGGCTAAAAAGCAAGATGCTAAATTATTGATTTTACGGCAGCAGCATTTTTGATGTTCTCCAAAAAGATGCTAAGGAAATAGCACGTATCATGTCTTCTACCTCTTGTCTGCATCGGAATTAAATAATAGGTAAAAATGTGAAAGCTGAGTAGTACACAAGTATTCTGGTTGTTAGCATTTATTTCATTTAATTTTATTCTTTAATTTCAAAACACCAAGGAATGGAGGTGTTTCATGATAATATCAGTGGTACTTCACTGGGGAAATGGAGGAAGGTCTATTTTTGAAGATATTGTACCTTATTAGGTTAGTATTGTGTATATTTTTTATTTCTATTGAACATAACTCATTATAGAATTGGAATCGTAAAAATATTTAAATTTTCTAAACTGAATCAGGGAATTTGTATTCCAGAAAAAAGTCATCTTTTTTCATTGTACTGTAGGTAATTTTGGGTTCATACATTTTTTAGCAATTGTGCCTTGATGGAAAATTTGACTATCAAAAATAGACCTGGATTATTTATACACTTTTATTCATTTAAGGAGTTAACACATTTCTTAGTGACTAACACAATGAAATTGTTTTGCTATGAATATTATTACTTTTGTATGTTATATATATGAAGAGAAATAAAGGATAATCATGTAATTACCATTTTAAAGTTGACAGCTGACAGATCATGAATTTTATTTATTAAAGGACTATTTTACAGATTTTTACAGTGAGGAACAGTGAAATACTACCAAATAGATACATAAAGTAAAGTGATAAGTGAATTTTAATGCCATTCTGCTAATCCTGTGCCATCTCTCATATTCCCACCTGAGAAACAGCAATTTTGTATTAATTAACTGTAAATGATGGAAAGGTCAGCATCTGTGTTTTTTGGTGCAGGACCATTTGAGACATGGTCAGTGAAGACAAAACATCTTTGCGCTTTATGGGGGCCAGCAGGCAGACGCAAATCCTCTTTTGTTCTTGGTCTGTGCTGTTTGTCTGTCTGCGGCGAATGAAACTTTCACTTTATTGCTAGCCCTTTTCCCACAGACCTATTAATTAAAATTTATTTTTCTTTCCCGGTATTAAAAAATAACTGTAATATATCTGTATTTCCTGGGTTTGTCCGGCGCATTGAGGATTTCCTTAAAGTGGAAAATAAAACAAACAGGAGAAATGGCCCCTTTCAGCGTTGCTCTCCTCTAAGTGCACCATTGTGGGCAGCCTGAGCAGCATCTGCTCATATGAGTCCTGCAGTATTGTGCTTTTATCTGTCTGAGGTTTCCCCTGCAAAGCGTGAGAGCTCACCAAACGTGGCACATTTAACACTTGGACAGACATTATAACAGCCTCTACCTTTGGGTAGCTAAGTTACAAATGCCAAGCCAAGGCTCATAGCCCAGCACTGCTTGTTTTCGCACTGTTTTTCTTAGCATGTCCACTGAAGCAAAATAGCAGAGTGAGATGGTTTTTTTTTTCTGTTTAATCTGAAGCTGTTCGCTGAAGCAGGGAGCAGGCACAGAATCCACGTCGTTTGTTTATTACGTTCTCCCCGATGCGCAGAAGATTATGGGTCACTCTTTTAAATCATCTTCTTGGAGAAACATGCAGGCACGTGAAGGGCAGCAAAAATAAATCCTGGTGACAGCCGTACATACATACGTGCACACTCCCTCTCTGTTTGCTTTCATTGTCCTTCTGGTGGCTGTGAGGACCCTTGATAAAAGGAGAGAGGAGCCGGCAGAGGTGTCCCAAGCACTGTCACTTGTCATCTGTGATATGTGATGCTTTGATGTGGAAGATGGGGAGGAGGCTACGTTTAAGAAGAGGACTGAGTGACGGCGGAAATGTCTGAGCTTGGACTCATGAAGATTTTTTGATTTAAGGATCCTTTGATTTAAGGATCCTATTCGGAAGCAGACTCAAAGGAATTACAGAACTGTAGGAAGTAATGATGACTGCTATCAGTTAAACCATTATTGCAATGGCAGTAGTTTAAAGAATGATGTATACCATGGACATTTTTGACACGACAGTGTATGCTGTGCATGTTATCATTTTATGTTAAATATTGTGGTATAGTAAAACAGATAGATTATGTGGTGCAAAAATAGCTTCACCATTGGACAGTCACCTAACACAAAGAAAATTGAATTAATTTCGCTTGAGTCAGAAAGAAATGGGTGTCATTACAAGGACAGAAAAACAGTGTTATAAAGAAATCATTTTCATAGTTGGGTTCCATTGAACAATGTTACTGATGGATATGGTCTTTTCAGCTTATACTGGTGATGTAAAGTGGGACATAATTCTGTAGCATTCCTCCTTTATGACAGGCTCCTATGTGTGGCAACTGACCCCTTTGTGTGGTTCTTGCCTAATTCATTCTCCGTAATGTTAATGTAATTCAGGAGTCTGATGATAAACTTGTATTTTAGTGCAAATGGCAAAGATTACTGGCAGGATGAGAAGTTCACAATGGTCAGATGTTACGTCTTCTGGGGTCAGGATCCCCACACGTCATCTGATCCATTATAAAGCTCTTCACCCACAGTACTGTAACAAACTCAATACTGGTAAAGTTTTCAAAGCATGTCAGTCTCTCCTTATTTGGAGAGGTGTATGCAAATCCTGTGGGAAAAAAAAAACAGATTGACATGTCAGGGGGTCTGACATGACAGGACAGCCTGCGGCCTCGTGTACTGTACATGTGTGAACTTGTGCAGCTAATATGTAACAATTACCCACAAGTAACGCATGTCAATGTGCCTAATAACTTTTGCAATGTTTCAATTCACTAGTTTTTGACTCCTTTATTGTGGCATTCTAGCAATCTCAGAGAAAATAACTGATTTTTTTATTTCTTTTTTACAACTGGCCAATTTTTATCCTCCCCCCAACAGATGCTATACTATTACAGTAAAATAACTGAATTAACAAAAACTGTCAGTCACTGCTGAGAAAAGTACTGTGTGATGTTCCTCTTAGGCTTGTGCATAAGATATTGTCAGATATTGTGTCACAAATTTTATCCCATTCAAAATCCTAAGCCATTGAGGTCCAATTGATTTAAAAATGTGTACTAAATTAAACCAGTGTTGTAAAGGTACAGATTTTTGATTGTCTGCAAGCCAAAAATGAAGCTACTTTCACAATTGTTTTTATGCATTCTTTCTTCTTAAATTTATTATCTTGATCGGTCTCTCTCATATTGGGTAGTGTCCATAGGCCAAAGAAGTCCTTTTACACTCTATCCGGGTTTTTCCAAGAATAGTTTATTTAGATGATAAGAGCTTCGTGTCATTTCCGCTCTGCAGCACCAAGCCATCCTTTCAGTGTGTCCTACTATTAGAGAATTATTGTATTTGCAGTAAAACATTTGAATGGGTGCTGTAAATCTGAGAGGGAGAGATTTAGGGAAGCTGTAGTTACTGTTTAGGGCTGTCCGAAGGGAGTCTTTTCTTTGCCTGCCTCACAGTGACGCGCCGTAAATTCCTCTCCAGACCTCAGATCAAAGGCAGTGTTTCTGCGAGAGCCAAGCTACGGACCGACTCGCCTAACCTTTTCCTACTTACAAAGGCGGCCGTGGCACACGGTCTCACCCAAAGGCCGGGCCACGGAGGCCCTGTGCTTTGCTTTCCAGCTCAAACAAAAAGTCATAGATACAGTAAACAAACCGAGCACTTCAGCACTTTTGAAAGTCAGCAGATTAAAAAGACACATACTACAGGTTTACCGTTTGCACAAGGTTAAGAAAATATGTATATAGACCTAGAAAAAAGTTTTAAATTATTGGCGTTGCTTGACAGACATCGTATATGGAAAGCAGTTGAGGACAATATATTGATTATCAGAATATTGATTATCAGATGAAAGTGACCAGTTTACAGATGCACAAGTGCTTAATACTGGAAATAGCAGTTCAGATAAAGCGGGTTCATGTTCTGTTCTCTAGCTTTACGTTGAACATGTGGGGCTCTGAACTGATTTATGGCAACCATCTTAGCCTGAGGATGTGACATCACTGCCTTTCCCCCCCAACTAAAATTGTACATTTGACTCTTCAAAGCACATTTTAATTGTGGCTTCTACTTTGTATTCTCACGTCTTTATTTTTGTGATATGATGAGTTCTGGAGGATTTTGTGTTCGTGGCTTTTATTTTGGGATGCATGACTGCAACAGCTATGAAGTACAGACAGCTGAGTCGCGACGGCAATGAAAACCCACAATATGGGCAAAGAGTTTATTTCATTAACTGAAACAATTCTGCGAATTTGTAATAGGAAAAGAATTTAACTGAGGGGAGAGTGGATCCAAGAAGCCGTCCATTCTTTGGTGGATGGAATGTAACGTGCCTTTAATCACTTCAATGATTGTGTGGCTCCATTGGAAGGTCATCCAATGAATTGTGACTATTTAGAAAAATTAGCTTGGTGGCTACGTGCTATCCTTTTCGCTCTTATTCCCTCTCTCAGGGTTTACTTCTGATGGCTTGTTTGAGCTACCGACAGTAGCCCCGTAATGAGGAAAAATGTTGTCAATTTAACCGAGACTGTGTGCAAAGTGAAAGGGGGGTCGTAGGTGTGTCAAGCAAATTTTATTTCTCTAATGAAGAGCAGCAGCATCTCCTATTGCACTCACACTTACTCTCTGCCCAGGCTCCCCAT
>JAODLC010000100.1:28152194-28167752 GCA_026781145.1 Hippopotamyrus pictus | reverse complement strand
GGCCGCCTCCACTGAGCTGGCGCCTGCCTGCTGTAGCCAGGAAGCCATCGCTAGATCTAGGCCCCCTTTTTTGACACCTCAGTGGTCAGCTACTATAAATTTCTGCCACTACCCAAAACTTGCCAGACTAGCCTGAACTTTATAGCCCTTGAATACAGTGGGAGATCTTTTTTAATTATATATGTGTTTGGATAATAAGGCTTTACCACCGCAACCTAAGCCTGAGGAGCTGCAATATATATTACCACTAAATTAAAGCAGCAAATTATTTCCAGTGCAGTCCTCCTAACAACAAAATGCTTAATGCTGGAATGTAAAATATGGTTTTTAGCAATGGGGATAATGAGAATAATGATAAACACAAGTGTAATATTAGCTAAGAGCTATGTGTAAGAATTAGCAGAGAGCTTCAAATATGCTAAAATAAAAACACACTTAGGATTGATTTTTGAATTTTGATGAAAAAGCACAATGCACCTTGAGGACTTCCTTAAATCAATTGCACTACGCAAAGAGGATTTGCAGTGTTTTTATGGGCAGAGCTGATGTGATGCTGCCAGACCCCCTAATCGTCTCCTATCTGGTCCTGACGCCAGTTACGTTCAAGTTACAGAACAATATTGTATATATATTGAGCGTGGTTGGCAAAGGTAAATGCTCAGCAAGCACTTTCTGCAATCGCTCTCTCTTGCACACGCACATGAGGACAGATCATTAAGGATTTTTATTCATTTGTTTTGGTTTTTAATAATTACATTTATTTCTTATATACAACATATTTTGAAAGTGAAACTATATACATGTCAGGATCGCATTTATAGATGTATGTATTGCATTATGAATTCTTCTAGTATTATATTTATTGGTTCTGAATAAGTTGTGTTCTGAAGCCACCTGATATTCTCCATAATGTATTATTTTTTCCTATGGCTGCATATGCCTGACCTCAGCACAAATACTTTTCGGACAGAGAAGAAGATCAGTGGATGAGGACTTGGATGAGAAAATGACGAGCTTCTCAACAATCCATAAATATTGATAATACTAATACTGTAGGTACTTATGTATACCATTAATATATTTCTCCGTAGAAGTTTGTCAATAATATTTATTCACAATAGCATTTACTCCGCCACAACTTTAACTACAAGTACTTGCTTTGTGAGTCGCTTAGCAAATGCTAAAGTTCGACACGACAAAGTGTGGAATATACTGTGCAGATACGTATTGTACTGTAGATATTGAGGTTAACTGCCTTGCGCAAGGGTGCAAAATGGAGCTTTGATATAGCACTTGAACCTACAGCTGCAGTGTCCAGCTGAGGTTTATCCACTGGACCGCTGCCCAGAAGCAGTGACTCCACACTGACACACAGCGAGACGGGGATTAGCCCACTTCATTTCAGCCGGCTCACACACAGCGATTATCAAATTACTTCTCTGACATCGGCACAACTTTTTCAGCGTGTTATACGTCGCCTGAGCACAGACCTGCTCCTTGCATACCATCCCCCTTTATTTTAATTCACTCCCAGCCCGGCCCATGATTGACTTGTAGCCCAATTAAAGTGGAATTTAATAGGAGAATACATTAACTCCCTCAGGTCACAATAACATAAATCACCTTTTTTATAGCTGGAGCATCCATTGTACTCATAGAAGCATGCTGAGAATATTATAATAACTAGATGAAACAGAAGAGCCAAATTTACAGCTGTCTGAGTGGGTCAGGTGAGCAGTCTCATTGCAGTTCAGGCCTCCTCGTAGACAGCTGAAATCCCTGCCTCTGTATACTATCTGTGCATGCCATGATATATTTTCCTAGTGTTTTTTCTTTCTCTTTTAATTACTTTTGCGTTCACCCATGTATGAGAAAATATTGGCCTCCAAAGAGCCATGAATCAGAAGTATAGACAGGGCTTGTCCTTACCCCTGCTGCATATTACCTCCATAAGGCTCTCACACTGAATATTGCAACCCAAGGCAAAGAGCATTTGTGCCGTCTTGCATTTCTAGTGATAGAGACTTTGGACTGCATAAAGCTTGTCAATTGTCCGTACTAGTTCCCTAAAAGTCCAAAGATGTTCTCTAAGCTATAGCAACTAGTTAAGGTCTTAATTTTCCCCACTAACCAAAATGAACAGGCACTTCAGAAATGGTTTTTGCTGCCGTTATTTTTCAGGGTGGGGCCACTCGGTCATTTTTCCTGGGGCAAACATATGCCCAGCCACCATTTTTGCGGAACCCTGTCACTACTGGTTACTGGCAAGATGGCGTGTATTATGGGATGGGTGTAGAGGAGAGGAGCAGACTGCTAATCAAACCGACCACTACCCACTGAACTGAGCAACCAGAGTCAGTATGGAAGAATGGACGTGTTTCCAGTTGAAGGAGTTTTTATAAGAGACTGAAGGGATTTATAGATGTTCCAGGGAGCTTCAAAACAGACGTTTTGTTTTCTCAGCCAGTACAACGGTTAGAAATTTTATCCGTGCCAGTGTTCCCAGAGCCAGTGAACTCAGCCGTTACATGATTTAGAAATTTTATCTTGTTTTTATTACTATAATGAATTATTGGTGCCTTTGTCTGCAGTGTTAATGTTTGTTCAACAAAAGGAGTAGTCTTAAAACCTGGTTGCAGCTGATTTAAGAGTGTAAACCAATATCTGTCATTGTCTTGTTTATAAAAGTAATAGGAATTCCATAAAAAGAAACGATAACGATGTTGAAACACGGAGGGATGTAAATAGTCAAATATAACACCGACAGACGAAAATCAATTAATGTTATTTGGTTAGCGGAGGAACTTGATGAGACTGCAGCAAGACCAAACAGAAGCTCGGCAGACATTCATTATATCTCATGGAGAATAACACCGTCGATATATGTAAATTGAGATGGTGGCGCTGGCTGTCAGGCAGGGCTGATAGGTGGAGCTTTACAGCACCGACTGACAGCGGCTATAGCATGGGAGAGTGTAGCAGAATTACGGGCAGGGGACGCGTCTGAGCTCTTGTTAATTGGCAGTATTGAACTCCCCATGGATGAGGTAATGGATGACCCCTGCGTTGCGTGATGGGAGTCCCCAGGGTAAATTCTGCAGTAGTCGTGGAGCGTCACACGGTGTCTGCGCTATTGAGCGACCTGGACCCTCCTATCCCAATTATTAATCCAATCTAGCACACTATAGGATGTCAGGGCATGCCATCAGAAGTATAGGAGACTGGATGGTCAGGGTTCAACCATAGGTTATACCGTGGCAGCAGGAGCAGTTTGCATTCTCTCAGACACAGGTAATTATATTAGTAAATATTAAGAGAAGCACTTAAGAGTCCTTAGCCTTAACAAATAATAGGTCATTTATAGGATCTAATTTCATGCTATGACATAAATAAAGGCTATACCAATGTCTGGTCAAAGCGAGTATCTTTGAAAACAATTTTCAAAAACGGTTTCTGCTGATTGATGTTTTATATCACTGTGTTACGCGTAAAGGTGTGACAGGGTCATCCTGCTATTACGGCCAACATTCCGCGATTTTTAAGTTCGAATTTGTATTTAAATGTATTCAAATAAGCATTTTAAAATATTTTGAAAAGCCAGAGGAGCAACACTCCAGGCAAATTCGGCAGCTGCTAAATGAATCCATCAATAGGAACGACAGTGCATTAGTCCTTGTATTTGTTTGCACTTTTAACAGTGCAATCTGACATTAGTGATTACACTATTTGGCAATAATGTTTTGCATGTAGGTCCCCCAGCATGCAGACTGCATCGTGCTATTTCACACTCAGCTTTTTGTTATACAAGGATGGGGTTTTTTGTTTTAGGTTTAGCCACATATTATGTTCAGCCCTTATTAAAACATTCATATCTGTATGAAAATAGCACCAAAGATGCACAAATATATACATTCATTTTAATAAGCCAAACAATTAACATGAAAAACCTACTTGCAGTATTAATATCAAAACCAATCAAATCTCCTTGGGTCCTTCTACAATACTTAGCCAAGATGTATTGACTTAAACAGTGGTATTATTTACATAGACCTATTTTAAACTAGTTCACAGCTTATGTAGACTGCTGCATGACTCAAAAGAGACCGTAACACCACATCGATTAACTTGAGCAACTAATAAAATGTTTATGTTCCTGCTTTGTGTGCTCCTGCAGATGTTTTCGGGTTCTAACAGAAACTTTTCCCTCGGATGTCCAGTATTTGTATGATGTGCACAATATGAGTTTGCAAATGCAACGGTCTGTTCTGGGTAATGAGGGTAGGCGTTCTTTGTTGACACTGATCAAAACACCACTGATAGTTACATAAATGAAAAAGAAAATCACCAAAAAATGTCAATGTTATGCTGTTTACCAGTTTTTCAGTGGTGGAACTTTCCAGATTAATGCTGAGACCTACTGTGTACTGTCTGGATATGTTTGCTTTTACATGTACTGTAAGTTCATGTTGAAAGTCACGTTGATATACTGTAAACTAGCTGTGTTAACTGAGAACAAACAAGTAAAGGATATTGAAATGCATTACAGTAAAAATAGAATGCACTGTAACAACAAATGTTTTATAACATTGACTCCTCCTGGAATGAATTGATAAATACTGTACATAGATGTTCTTTTTGATACTTTGCATGATCTTTTCTTCTGGTAATTAGATAGTTACTTTGTGTTTTGTGTTTTATAAGATGTGTACCAGAGTACAGATTATAGAGAACACATTTTTGCAGTTTTGCGTTTTGAACTTCAGTAATGTACTGAAAACTGCGCCTCTGGCTGTCCTAAAAAAATAACGAATCTGTTATATTGAAATATAATTATTAGGTTATCCTTTACATTAACTGCACCTTACCATTCGTAAGCAGCATGTAAGTAACCTTAACCTGTCTTAAAGCAATGCATTCATAACACAGCTGCATTCATATTACACAACTGTAATATACATTAATGACAAACATTATATGATTATATAATTATAATGTTTGTTGTTAATGTATATTACAGCTGTCGCATCTTGTTCATTGAAAGTATTATGAATGCAATAATAATATTCACAATTCTGTGCAATCTGAAATATGAGTCCTTCCTTAATACATCCCTTAGTGCAGCCTGAATTTAAATCCAAATACATCATCCTAAAATGATATTTGCTTCCTTTTGCCAATATAGCTACAGAGTATTTTATAAGTGTCTCTGTAACAGACATGGTAAAATGTGATGCTGATCATGGTACTTGCAAAATGAAGCATACTTTCAATTATTATTTAATAACTTAGAAATACATAATTACATCTGTATTCTTTACCTGTCTCTGGCCTTTCACCCAGTCTTCCATGTACAGCAGTGGAATTTAAAAAATACCAATTAAGCCATTTTAAGAAGGTTTAATAGAGCATTCAAATGGCTTCATGGGAAAAACAATAGAAATAATGGAAAATCAAACCTAATTTTATGAAGCCTAACAGAGGTGTCTCTCATAAATTGTCTGAAGACTCTGCACACCTAAACTGCCTGTCATGTCAGCAGCTACCTAACAATAATGAAGTGGCACCATAGAAGTCTAATTAAATTAGCCACCTCCACACAAGCACTATGTACACATGGAAACACACCTTTACCAGCTCATCCATTCATATAGGTGCGCATAGTCCAGGATAAGACATTTACAAAGCAAATACGGAGCTGAATTATAGCACAGAGGGCAAGTACCAGCACATCTGAATAAACTGGTCGGTGACGGTTTGTTCGGAATACACCACTGAGAATAAAAACAGTGCTTCTGAACCTCTGGAAGTAATAATCCTGCTCTCTTTGTCTGCAGTGAGGCACTGATCCCAGTCGCTTTGAGACCGCAGGGCCTCATTACAGCTGTCAGCTATACGTGTCATTCATGCTCGGCGTCCAGCGCCTTTGATGCTTTGGATGCAGACCAACTACCACCAGAGGTGGAAAGTTCAGGTCCAGAAAGAAAAAATCCGGACCAAGATTTTGTTTCGACCAACCGGTTGAGTACTCTATGACTGTGACTCTTTATACTCAAATGGTCGGTCGAAACAAAATCTTGGTCCAGATTTTTTGCTTTCTGGACCTGAACTATCCACCTCTGACTACTACAGTTGGAAATATACTTCTGCTAGGAAAATATATACTGTCAGACCTTCCAGGTGGCCCTTTCACTGCCCTACTGGTAAATGAACTGTAGATCCCTCTTAAACTTCTGCTGTTATCATTACCAACAAAACCAGGGGGCTGAGGGGAGGTTACTCCGTATTCCAGTACACCTTCCCATGGATGGATGGATGGACAGTGAAAGGAAAAGCTGGCTTCCCCGACTCAGAATCAGGTGATGCTGTGCTGCTGACGAGCTTGGAGAGTGTGCTTACAGACAGGCACTTCAAGACAGGCAGGGGCCTCAAAGTGGATTCCGAGAAGCTTGTGATTGATATGTCGGTCACTGGGACAAATCCACTTCTTTCTCCATCTGCCCCAACCCCAGCTGTCCCCACCCAAGTCCCTGGCCGCTTGCAGACCAAGGCAGCTTATTCCAGCTATCTCGTTAGAGGTGACAGTGCTCGTCCATCACCGGCTCGCCAGGGTAGCAGCAGCTTCTGGGTGGGGAGCGCGTTGGGATCAATAACCCCCTTTCCCATCTGAGAAGTACTGGATACACTGCTCCCAGCAGAACGGGCTGTCCACACCACAGGGCTGCAGCTGTGTACAGCTCATATTCCAGCACTTAAGAGGTGCAGCAGTCTTTAAAAATTCTAATTCGAAAGTGCTTTATTAGCATAAAACGTAATAGTGCTCATGTTGTTGAAGCAATTAACACACAATGAACAAAGAACTGATATAACTTTTAAATAGATGTTAAAATGAACATTTAAAAAGAACACTGACTTCAGTTACGTTACTCCTGGCACGCAGGTGCGTCACAAGAATGCACATATTTAGCTGCCGGCTTGATTGTGTTGGCATCTTCCCCAAGGCTGAACGGCGTCTTTGGCAAATCCTCCTCCTGCCCAGATTCTGTGAACAGTGGAGCGGCTTAGAAGCGTATAATGTGTCCTTATGTACAGCTACGTTTTTTTTTTTTCCCCCTACAAATTGCAGTGCGCAGTGGGTTTATTTCCAGAGTTCAAGTTTTCCGTTTGGTTCTGTGACATCATCCCGCAGAAAACATGGAGTGCTTGACTCTTAGGCTTGACAGTAACACATTGGCAAAGACTAACTTTGAGCTGTTTTGGTACCTATTAATATCAGCGCCAAACACAGTGTAATGTTCTGTGAGGAATAGCGCATGCTTCGGGGCCAGTACAGATGTTTGCTGATGTTCTCTTGAACCGTTTTCCTGTCGCTATGTGGTATGATGGCAGGACGTGCTGGAGACCTGTTCATTGCACCTAGCTATCTGTCCTGACCCCAGAATCACTCTCTACTTTGCTGCTGCCAGTGCACTGATGAAAATCCCTAGCATGACTTTGCCACGACACTGAGCATAACTCCCCACCCTATGTAATATTACTGTGCCCCCATCATGCATCAGGACCCCTCTGTGTACGAGACTCATGTTGACCTCCCAGTCCTCCTACGTCCCCTGTGCCTCCATTACATAACTATTTATGGCATGGCGAAGTGATTAGAAATATGCCTCGCTCTAGATTGTTTTTCTGTTCTGTTATTAGCCACTGAAACATTAATTAATTGAATACACCAGGGGAAAAACATGAAAAATACGTTGCATTCTTGTTATTAACACAGCACTGGCGTATTCCGACCAAGCAGATTAGTAAGTGATGCTTGCGCAGTTTCATTATTTCAGTGGTTAAAATGTCTGTGGCATCCTATGTGACAGTTATTATTACCATTTTTATATGACCCTCCATGAAAAAGTTGTATCTCCCATTTCCGTCGAGCACATTCTTCACACAGCGAGCCCTGACGATATAATCCCGACATCTGTGTGAGTAGAATTGAATTTCTTATACAGTGTTTTTAATTGATGCTTTGTATTGCACACGGGAACAAATCACACAAAATTAAGTTTAGGGTCCAGTACGTTGACAAGCTAACGGGAAAGCAATCTGCCCTTATTGCACTGGATCACAACCACAATAAATAATACTGGGATTACAGCCGTAGGTAAAGATTGATGAATAACCAATATTGTGGCTTGAGAAGGCATATATAACTCGCCGATGCCATGATGTATGGTAGATTGTTACAAAAGCTACTGATATATTTGCATCTGAAGATGTTTTTGCATAATAATAATAAAAGGAATGGGGATAAAAATTAAGGCATAGCATAACAATGAATAATTAATAATAGAATTTACAGCTGAATGCAAAAAGAGCATCATAAAAACACAGCCATTTGCATTTTCAATGATGCTCTTTCCATTGTATAATACAGTGCTCTTGAATTAGTTTTTTTAATTTTATTATTCTTATTATGCTTTGGATGTGTTCATTTTATAGCAATGCATTTCTAATTACTCAGACAAAACCATTTAAATGGACTTGACTTGCGCTGTGCTTAATTCTGTGCAGCTCATACAGTCCAAAGCTCAGTTGATCTTCTCCTCCTTGCCCTGCACCCCCCCAGATTGCCCTGCAGGTCCGGTGTGCAGTGTTGATTGATCATGTTTGTGATAGCTAGGTAAACCTGGGCAGTGATTTGTTTGAAAGACGCATTGATAAAGATGAATTATTCTGCATGGGATGCTTTTTCAAACTTAGCATGATAGATCTTGGCCTGGTTTTTTCGGGACCTGACAGCTTTAGAAGACTTGCTTGCTGGCGTGACACCCTCCCCTACGTCCCTCTGCAGGTTATCTGTAGGTTCTCATATCCCATGATTAAGAGTACATGCTTCCCTACTGGGCCAGATGCCAGCCTGCCTAAGTGTGTCCTGTTAACCCCAGCCTTGTTAAGCGGGACCCTATTAATAGGCCTGTGTACAGTGGGGTTTTGCAGCCATGATTTTGGAAGCTGGGCCGTAATGATTAGTCTAACCACCTTAAGGTTTTATACATGACATAAACTGTGATATGCTGCAAAGTAGATATATGTGTGTGTGTGTGTGTGTATGTGTGTGTGTGCGGGGTGAACTACACACATACAACAGTGTTGTTTTTTTCTTAAGTTCATCATTAGTCGAAAAGTATAATAAAAACAAAACATATGATCATATACAGCAATTCATTTTTGCAATATATAGTAGGAATTTTACCCCTACACATTAACTGGTTTTACGTGAACGTAAAAGCCTGGCTTGGATTGGCCAGACGGATTTTAATGCAAATATGAGCAAATGAGGGTTGGCCTGGGTGGGAATGCCTTGGGGGTGTGGCCTCGACATCAATACACATGGGAGGGGGGCAGAGCTGAAATCTGCAAAATCTGAGGTTACACTGCTACCCTGTGGAAGTAACACAGATTACAGTGCACTTTTGAGCTTAATATTCAGATCCTAGCTTTGAATTGGATTTTAAAGGGCCTGCATTTTTGACATAATGTTCATGTACAAAAGAAACCAGGCAGCTGAGTACCTGTTAAACTGCATTTTTACACAGTTACACAAAAGCTGCACATAGAGCAGACTGACCGATTTTTATGTGTTTATTAAATGTGCACCCCAGGCCAGATCAATAGCTTTCTCTTCTGGAAGTGATATGCAAGTGTGTCTTTAAATTCAGATGGAAATAATTATGATTTTTCTAAGCACAATATTGCCCTGCTTTGTTGAGTTAAAGCACTTTATGGAATGTTGCCATGTGAAAGTGTATGAACTGTATGTTAGTACCAAGGTTACCAACATGGTCACTGACAAACAGACATACAGACTTGGGGCCAGGACCCAAGCAAGAGCACAACTTCATTTTGTGTATTTGTTTTGTTTCATGTGCAAGACCAAAATGATCAAGGGAAAAAAAATCTATTTAGGTTTATATACATTACTGCCAATGGGTGAATTATGTATTATTCCTAAGACTCTGCAAGAAAATGAATAAATTAAGAAAGCAGATTAAAGATCAGAGAAAAATGGAGGGGAAAAAAATTGAGAAAGTACAGTATGTCCATGAATATTAAAGTGCGGCGGGCAACTATTGTGTAATGAGCAGTAGTTCTGAGGGAAGTGTGTGACAGCAGGTAGAGTTTGTATTTGGAGTTCAGTCTGCATTACTGAGAGCATTAAAAGCTGTCCTGGTTAACGAGTCTTATGGTCAGAGGATGGAGGCTCCTTCTACGTCTCTCTGCTTTGGCTATAATACTTCTGAGATGTTTGCCTGATTTCAGCAGCTGCTTGGGTGAGACGAGTCCCTGCCGATCCTGGTTGCTTTGGTCCTGCATCTCCTGACGCAGATGCCCTGTTGTAGAAGGATAGCTGATCTGGTGCAGCGTTCTGCCGTACGGATCACTCTCTGCAGGGCTTCGCGGTCCTGGGCACAGCTGTTACCAAACCAGGATGCGATGTTCTGTGTCAGGGTACTTTCCGCAGCACCAGAGCAGAAGGTCTTCAGGATCGCTGACGCAACCCCAAACTTCCTCAGCTGTATCCAGTCGTGGAGATGCTGCCTTACCTTTGTTTTGGGCTTTTATATGTTGCATCCACATCAGGTCCTCCAAGATTTAGCTACACTCAGGTATTTAGGGCCGTTCACGCTCTCCCTCCACTGCAGTCCCGTCGGTATCGAGGGCAGTGATGGTATCTTCTCCTCGGCTGAATGGCATCCTCACGATTCCAGGTTCTCCACCTCCTTAGTGTAGCTAATAATAAAAAAAAATTATTATTATTATAATTTTTGTGTTTTTGTTATATTTGAGTATACTTTTCAGCAGCTCGATGAAGCAAATTATTAACTAAATTAATGAAAGTCACGTTCCTGGTGCTGTTATTGTTGTAAATATTCGTAAATCTGGATACAACAGACTTAATTTTCATGCCTGGCCTATAACCCTAAAACCTAAAACTAAATGAAAATCCACTGAGAAAATATATAAAATTATCAAATAATATTAAAAAGTTTGAATGCAGGTATAAATACATAACAACAGAATACTAATAGTAATTTATTAATATATTTTTCACGGTTCAAAAATGCAGAAAAACAATAATAAAAAAATAGAAAATAATAGGTAAACAGAGAAAAGCAACATGCAATGAAATTGCTTTATTTTGGCTTTTGGGGTTATCAGTGGATGTTGTTTTATTTCGCTAAGAGGAGGCGTTCCGTAATTTCTGTGTGTGACAGCAAAATGGTGTTTCTCACTCTCTGTGTACAGGGTTAGGGCCCTTCAGAAACATCAGCATTTGGAAATCTGAAGAATCACTGGGCCTGGTAAATCTATAAAAGTTGGTTGTGTTCTAATGCCAGCTTTTACTTTAATAACACAACTGGCTACTGCCGTCCAGTGCAGTTGCTGTATGGGGTAATACTTTTTTTTTTTTTTTTTTTTTTGGTTTTCATCAAATCATGTTCTGTTACATTTTGAACAAGTTGCAGCTGATCAATATCTTGTTTCGAAAAGATCAAAAAATCTGCCTTTCTGCATCTCCTTGAGTAATACCCTTTATATACCATTCATTAAGATGGTTTGGTTACATTTGTAAGGTAAGACATAAAGCTCAGATGTCAATCTATACATAGATATTTCAGATTTAGCAGCACAGAGACAGCAATAATGAACAGGACGGTGTCTTTGGGGCGTACTGTTCTAATAAGCATTACATCTGTCACATACTTATTTAAATTAAAGTGACGTTTAATTATTCATAAATAATTACATTAATTATGCATGAATTCTCGGTTGATAGAGATATACAATTGCATGGTATAACTGTCAAATTCAGCAACATGCTTTCTGATCCTGTGGTATATGGGGGCAAATGAAGTATGTAGAGTTGCTTTTTTCTTTGAGTCAGTTCTGCCTGCTAAGTAAACCTGAAATAGTTCAGTATGGTTCTGCTGAGTTTTTTGTTATTTTGTAGTGTAAAATAGCCTCTAGTGTGTGAGAAGTACTCTTCCGGAACCTGAAGCTGGATTTTTCTGTTATTCGTTCTGTATTATTAGTCATTAAAAGAAATGGTATAAGGTAATTCTGTAACTAGTAAGTTCACCATTCTAAATGTCTAGCTTTGTGATTCTTCAGTTATTTATTGCTGTTTAAGGCTGACGTATTCCTTCCTTTGTCCATGAGGCAACAACTATGCAGTCTCCATGGTGGGTACACACAATTTACACTTCTCACAATTAAGTAATTAATAATTTACTAAAGTAATAATTACTAATGAATATTAATTATTAGAGAAATTGATTAATAAACTGTTAACAACCAATCATAGTTTCTTATTAGGCTTTTCTAATATTTTTAAATTCAACATTCAGTAAATGACACTATACAGTTTATATTTTGTATCGAATGTTTTCTGCTGCCTTGAGAAGATAGCTTTTTTTTCAATACGCTTGACAGTGTTTCCATAGATGTCTTGTGTTATGCTCTTAAAATGCACATGCACACAGTGATGCTTATTTTTCCTTAACTGCCATGAGAACAACTGAAGAGTGTTGATTAGCGTGAAATGGAATCGATGAGGACCATAAGCCAAGTGAAATAGCTGGTGGAAATTACTGTTTTCATTTTACCCAATTACTGTTTTAATTTTGCCCAATAACTGTTTTAATTTTACCCATCCAAAATTACCGTCTACGCATTTACTCGTCGCATGAGGTAATGTTTCGCCAGCTAGGCCGAGATGTCCCCAAGATATGCTAAGATAATTGTGTGGAAAGTAACGCATATTCACGTTATGACTTTGGAGTGATAGAACACGGGGATGATGTTGCAAGGTGATCTGACGCGGCAAGAGAGAAGCTGCTACCCCTGAACTAACCCTTTGGTGACTGTCGGGGGTGGAAGGGGTCGTGACAGAATTTTTTCAATCAGTCAAAAACAAACACCCATATGCACTGATTCTGGTTGCGTCTTGTCTCGATTGACCATGTGCGTGATATCTGAGCAGCTAAGAGCGATCAACATTTTTATAGTGCCATACAGAAGAAGGCTGTTTTAAAACAGGTTACGTTATTCGTGAGAAAACTGACAGTTAAGTATCTGACAGAAAAATAACAAAAGGCCCTGGCGATAATTGCAGTGGTCTGATGGTCCTCAAGACAGTGTTCTGAAAAGCTTTGATGTGAGCCGATTCAAAGCTAGGCCGAATGCGGCCGGCGGAGAGGAAGCTGTTGATCGCGAAGCTGATGAATGGGAGAATGACTGTATCTATTTCATGGAAGACTGAAGAATGGATATGGTTGAGATGCCTGGTTAGTAGGTCATTATGGTGGCAAGCAACTGTGTGTTAAAGGAACAGGATTAGCTTGGGAGTGCATTTTCTTCAAGGAAGCACTATTTTCTCATTCTCAGAGTACTTGGATGGACAGATAAATAATCATTTGTGACAAGTCATGGAAAGAAGGAAAGTATTATATACTATGATCCATTTGTGTTAGTATATGTTACTCTTAGCTTTGCACACTTGAATGATCAATTTTAATGTTATCTTTGAAATGATCTAATCAGAAATACTGTCCCACAATCGGCTTTTAAAATGTTAACTATCTCTACTCTTTATAATGGAGTTGATCCGAAATCAGCCTGTTCTCAAACCAGTTTGTACATGGTAGTCTGAAGATTTGCAGAATCACAAGGAGTAAACAAAAAGTAGATTTGTGCCTCCACAGTAACGCTTTTAAACTAAAATTGTCTGTCAGTGGCCATGATGAACAGGGGTGCCGTTAGAAGTCAATTTTCTTGCTTTTATGTGCTTTATAAAATGTGTAGTATTTCTGTCATTTTTGAAGTTGACAAGGTAGGGTCTTAAACACAAGTTTGATATTTCACATTCTATTTTATGACAAGAGGTGATAGCTAGGTAGCAAATTTTTGTCAAAAAACCTGTATATCTTATGTGTTTGACCATAAATTTGGTATGGAGACCTATCCTAAGGTGTTTAGCTGGCTATCAGCGAAACGTACTTGTACTCAGTGCTCTGAGTATGAATTCAGACACTCCAAGGCTTACCTATATTCCTCCAAAACAGAATGTAAGAAAAATGAGTTTGTATTATTCTTTTTTTTTGCCATCAGAAAGTGCTGTAGATGAAACAACAGGAATGTAGTATCCCCATTCACCATATTGATTGATGGTTACTGTGCTACATCAGTGAACATCAATGAGAATTTTTAAGTGCTGGAGTATTTTTTATCATAAAGCATTAAACTATGATTTATTACCCCCTTTGCCACAAAATACTTCATTTTCTGTGCATTATTTTTGGATTGAGAAAATGGCAAACCTGTAGACGAAGGAGTTATCAGTGTTAAGGCTAATGGAGTATAGTCACAGCAAACAGAATCTGGCCAATTCGGGGAGCCCAGCACTTTATAGGGACCCTAAGACAACCTGGTCCTTGGGGCCTTCCCATCTTCCTACTGCCCTAGGATACCTAAAATCGGAGTTTGGAGCCCTCCTGAAATTTGCTTACTCCCAACCAGACAAGCACCCAGGTAGTAAAGTAATGAGTTTGTAGCTGCCAAGAAATTTGTGTCACGCTTCCTGCAAGAAATTTGATTCTAGATACAGGCATGCCTAAAATGTAACAAATGTAACTGGGGGTAAGGTTTCGTTTTGTCTGGGGGTTCAGAATTTCTAGCTACGCCCTAAGTATGTGTTTTCATATTCAAATTCAGATTTTGTCACTTCCACTGCTGAGGTTCAGGGATGCACCCAAGGTTTTATTATACCTGAGCACTTAAGCACTCAACTGATATAATTATTACCAGATTTGACCTAATACAGGGATTTACATTTGTCCTGAGGTTGTTAAAATGGATCCAACAAGGAACTGAAAAAATTGAATACATTACCACCTTCCACTAACGCAACTAATAAATATCTTTGCCAATACATCGTATTGTGTTATTTTTTTTTTGTCAGATATTTTTGAAAGGAAAGACAACAGAAGCGATAAAACAGTTTCTACCTGGGTAATCAGAAGCTTTTGTGTGATTGTCTGTTATATTAAACCAAAGCATTACTTTCACAGCCATATTAAGGTGTCACAGAATATTCTTGTTCTCTTCTTCGTCTTGCTATAGTACAATGGTTCTCCCTCGGGACTTTAACTCCTGAAAAGCCATGGCATTTTGAGAGCCCCTTAAATTGCTTTGATTAGCATAATAATTAGTTTGTTCAGGTATGTGAGTGCAAGGAAGGATTGAAATCCTGAGCACAGGACAGCCTGCCAGGACATGGACTGAGAACCTCTACGTAGCTGTGGGGACATGGACTGAGAACCTCTACGTGGCTGTGGGGACATGGACTGAGAACCTCTACGTGGCTGTGGGGACATGGACTGAGAACCTCTACGTGACTGTGGGGACATGGACTGAGAACCTCTACGTGGCTGTGGGGACATGGACTGAGAACCTCTACGTGGCTGTGGGGACATGGACTGAGAACCTCTACGTGGCTGTGGGGAC
>JAODLC010000100.1:28131860-28143602 GCA_026781145.1 Hippopotamyrus pictus | reverse complement strand
CATTCCTACGCCCCACCCCCCTTGTCCCGGTTCCCGTGCCCCAAGGACCACAGTAGCAGTCTTCACACTGTATTTATATATTTTTGCACGCACACAATTATATTTAATTAGTTATAGTCTGTACCACACCATTGCAACATTGATGGTTGGTGCAGTGTGTAGTGTTTTGTGACATTTCTGCAGCCAAAGGAAATGGACAGTGCCCTCATCCCGTGAAAGCATGATATAGTGACCAAGAAAATGTGCAGAAAAATCCTAATTAGTATTTCATTATTCAAAATTTTCCCGTTTACTGTATTGTGTGGGTGTCATGGCATTTACCAGTTGTCCAATTGCGCAGTAATATAATTTTCAATTAAAATACCTCTCCACATTAATAGGTGCATTTACTAGCCGCAAACAGCGTTTAAGCTAGCTCAGTGCAGCAAGCCATTATGCCATTGATAGATTTCAGACCATTAGGGAGGAATACAAGGAACAAGGTGCTGTTGGTTTTATTAAATAACCTACTGTCCACGCGCCAAGTGGAACAAGGGATTCATCAGCCATTTTATTACTCAAGTCTTTATGTTTATGTTCAAACAGTGTTGGAGAGTGTTCAGTACAGAGGAAGGGTACTGTATCTATTACCATGCTCTGCACTGTATGCATGGGCGTGGAGTTTACAGAGAAACTGTCCAAGCCAGGTAAAACTGTCACTTAATCAGCTGTAGAGAAATTCTAAAGACTCGTAAAATGGTCTGGAATTTTAAGATCAAGAAAATATAATCTGTAATTCAGAAGCATTCTATTTTTTATCAGCGAAAGAAAGTAAGAAGTATAGGAAAAACAGCCAAGAGGTAAAATGTTTTGGGGTGGTTTGGTCACTGTCCTCTAAACATAATGTAAAAGAGAGACGCAGGGGAAATCAGGTTAATAAGATTGTCAGCTAAACCTACGATTGTTTAATTATTTGTCATTTTGAAACAATCACTGATTTTGTTATAATTAAATTAATTAACGTAATTAAATGTTCATACTCATTTGTGTGATACAGACAGAGACGTAACCTTAAGTTAGGTTGGTTGACTGAATTTTTAATAAGGTTGTTCATATTATATAAATGCTTATTCAGCATGATTCAGAGACCCTGCCTGCTAAACTAAGGGTATAACAAATTATTTTTGCTGAACTTACTGTCTGTGTGCTGTTGCTCTGAATTTAATTTCCATAATACAGACCTGTGTTTAGCCTTGAGTAGTAATTACAAACAACAATTAATAAAGTAGGGTATTTGTTAAGAATATAGATTCTACTTTACATTAAATACCATAAGTACCACAGTTATATTAAATAATTGAATTTGAAAGGCTGAGAAAGTGATAATTAATTTAAGATAACTACATTACTTGACATAATAATCCATGAACAATGGTATCATTATATCACTAGTAACTGATATTTAGCTGGTGGTCTGTCCAGCCGTTACACAGACCACAGTCCATCTCCTACCAGCAGATGCTGGTGACAGCGTACCGGGAATAATGGACTTTTAGCTAGTGACTGGCCACCTTCTGTCAAGAGGGCTGGTGCATTTGCTCTCTCCTCCTCTAAAAACGAAAATTGCCGTTCATCACAGCTCCAGAAGACAGGGTGCCTGGGCTGACAGACACACGCACTGTCTCTCATTTCATATGCAGCCTTCCAGTTGGATTTGCACAGTCAGCGGAGGCTTGTGGCTTCACTTCCTAAGTATTCACTGACGTTCCTGAGCCGACTGTTTGCTGGGAAACCTCTGCTAATTGGGCTGAGTTAGTTTCCCATCTAAACTTTTGTCGCATTTCCAGATTCAAGAAATTTTGTAGCAAAATAAAAACATGGAGACCATCTGCATTTTATATGCACCTGCAGTTGTATAGATCTGCTGTATGTTTCATGTTTGACAACAAGCATTAGCTCTGATTTTACGTACAAATAATCTGAAACACTTATACCTTTCACTGCATATTGTAATTTTGAGATGGCAATCAATTTAATATAATTTCTTGTGCCTTTTTTCTGTAACACAAATAAAGTCTGAATTTTGACTAAATGATATATACACAAGTTGAATTCATAAATTTTCTTTTAAATTTTAGACACAAGCCATATTTGGTTCATGCAGTAGGAAATTTCTCTACTGTTGAGTTTAAAAAACTTGCGATTTTTATTGTAACAGCAGCACATTAAGTGTGATAATTTAATGTTTTGTCTCAATATTTGTATAAACTTTTCCTGTTACTGTACATAAACACAGACTGCATGTGATGTCCTTATGGATGACTCTGTTGTGTTATGTGGGTCTACCTGCTGTTAGACATATTTATTGTGATTGGTTAAAACATACCATATAAAGAAATTTGAAACATTTTTATTAGTGAGAGAATGGACCTCATTCGATGATCCACACCCAGTCATGTGCTTTCAGTCCAAATCCATATTGCTTTGATCCTACATTAGCCACACTGACTGCGAAAGAAACGTGTGATGCAGCATTTCAGGTTGGCTGTTTCAGTAAGAGTGTTGCTACAGTATGTGGGTACAGTCATAATCCTACACCTAGACTATGGCGCCAGTGTAGGCCATGTCACAAGCAGGGTGAGACATTTCATTGACGGGGGAGGGGCGTAACTGCAATGGGACGTATGGTCTGTATTGATTGGCCGCCCTCATAAATCCATGCATTGCACCCATATCGAGTTTACTCATTGCCGTTATTCCCATGATAATTTTTGGCCAGTGTGACAGTTTTTCCAGAAGGTACAGCAAATAATCTTTCATGCTCAGTTGCATATAATCTACTGTCTACTGTCATCGTAGTAAAAGAAAAAGGTATAAAATTAGAATCTGGTACTTTAAATGTATCTGCACCCAAATTGTCTGCCTGTGTGTCTCAGCCGTTGTGCAGTCCCTGTAAGAAAAAAGAAAAAAAAAAAAAAAAAAAAAAAAAAAACGTTATCCCTCAAGCTGGTAATGTTCTTGAAAGCAATGAAACAATGAAATTAAACCAGTGAAGCAGCATGTGTGGCATATTTAGCCGGCCTTCCTCCCTGGGGTAATTTCATTCCAGCATGCATACTGATGAAGGCTGTCGGCTTCATCCCTGAACGCCCGGTGGGCCTTGGCAGTGTAACATCTAAATAAAACTCCATGCAGAACAGTCTCCCTGTTTCCCAGCAGCAGGCTTCCCACAACTCGGGGGGATTTAGCTAATGGAATATTCATGCTGAAACGGGATAGATGCAGTGCGGAACAATCCGGTAAATTAGTTTTGAGGGTCCTTCCTTATGATTTGTCCATTTTATGTGTTTGTGGCTTGCGAGAGACAGGCAGAAAGCAGTGTACTGTAATTCAGTTCTGTGCTGGACAGGGATGTCTTCAGGGTTATCGCTGAGCAGTGCCTTGTGCACACACTGTGCCCTTGACAGTACAGTAATACCAGAGTACAGAACACAGAAAAGCACACATATGCTGGGTAAACTTATCGTTGTTCAAGGAAGCCATTTTTGGACTTTGCAAAACACTGAACTTGATTTCTTTTGCATAATAAAATAAGTACAATGTAAACAATGTGGAGGAATAAGATAATTACTTTAATTACTTTAGCAGACTTTCACAGGCCTGAAGGGACATGAGTTCTAAAGTCTGAATAGCTGACTATAATGATCCCACAGTAATATTGAGCTGTCTTTTATAGACTTCGAAGAGATCCCTCTGGTCGCTGCCCAGGAACTCAATAACATATTGAAACAAGGGTATTTGGAGAAGAAGCGAAGAGGTAAGAAAATCTTTTATTTCTTGATTGTTTTTCTTTCTTTTACCGGCAGATTTTCCATGTTCTGCACTTGACTGTTTATTTTCTATTATTCATCTCAATAGGTTCTTATACTACATAAATAATTTCGAGTTAAAGCTACTTTAAATAAATCTGTGCTACTAAACCAAGGCCCTTCTTTGATTCGGAACCACACATTGGAAGATATATGTTGTGCACAATAATGGGTAAACTTACAGTATATATAGGCTAATGAACTCCGATTGTTATGTTCATTTACACACATTATTCTTTATCACATATAACTCATATCTGGAGCAAAATTCCTATAAGTCCTGTAATGTAATGCAATTACTTTGTGTGAGGTTTGTTTCCCCGGAGAATTTTCCTGCTGTTCATCATTGGATTTAAGCATTCATTCATTGGATTTAAACACATGCAGTCTGGAAAGATCATAGGCTTATTGCGTCAGACCCTGGTTAGGAGGCAGAGTTCCTTCTGGCTGATCTAAGGTTCTGCAGATCTGCTGCTCCTGCTCCATGAGTATCTATCCCGTAGGCACTCTCTCACCTCTGTCCTCTGCTGCCTCATTGGCCCAGCCTGTACCACCAAACTTCCCCATCGAGTGTGGACCGCAGACAGCAGAGCTATGCTTTTCAGGGCCCCAGCACTTAAAGGTTCTTATTCCGATACCTGATAATGAAACAAAATCGATCTGTTTGCCGAACTAGTGTATTTCTGCTACTATAGTCATTCGGGGGCCGATGCTGTTAGGAACGCAACGTAAGTGTGACAGCATGCTAGTGGATAAAATATGAAGTGATCATCTAAAAATGCTGATAACTTTAAGGCCCATTTTTAAAAAAGCATATGTAGTAATAGCCCTCCTAATGTTATGACTAGCCTCGTACAGTAGTTTATTATTTACCACATCATTGCTTTTGGGAAGACATAACAAGCTAATGAATAATTAACCATACAATACGTGCTGCGCATATTTCAAGTTAACGACAAAAACCTCAAGGCAGAGAAATGTCATTAAGTATTCAGAATGAGAGTGTACACTGTTACATTTTATTAGTAGGAAGCAAGTGTGGTATTATTGTCATGAAAACAAACCTAAAAGTTGCATTATTATTATTATTATTATTATTATTATTATTATTATTATTATTATTATTATTATTATTATTATTAGTAGTAGTAGTAGTAGTAGTAGTAGGAAATAAGCTTCATTTATTCAAATTAATTGCATATAATTGTTTTGCAGTTTGACATCATTAATTCATTGGTATAAATCAGCATATAAGCAGGTTCTGACAAAGTAGCATAATAATTTACCCTTTTGTAAGATAAAATAATGTACAATGTCACACCATTTCATGTTTATGTCGAGTTTTTCCGCTTTTGTCGATGAATGGATGTTTTCCGGTCGTGGAGAGATTGTTTAAATGTAAGCTTCACTCACTAGTGGGCCATCGTCTTGCCTTTACGCTCTTAGACAGGTGTAGGTGAGTGTATTGAGTGTTTGTCAGACATGCCAAGTAGACTGAGGGCAGAGTCTGTGTTTGAATGCCGCTGGGTTCATTACTTGAAGCTTTATGCATGCTTTTGTTGCAATCATGAAGAGATAATTACACCCACCTTGTAAAAACGTTCTTTATGAGAAAAATTGTCATCAATATTTCCACTCTATTTGTTTTGTTGTTTATCCTGTTCTCACTGTTAATATCGCATCCACTTGCCATTTAGTTCATGTTCCGCTCTTGCAACAGGAATAGGAAACATTTCATCTTGAGATTAACTGTTTGACTCCATATGCAAAGTAATTTTCTTAGCGGGCTGCTGAATTCTACCAGCTCTGTGTTTCTTATTGAATAGAAATATCATTTGGTCCGTACCTTCATAGTAGCCGTTCCGTGTTTTAAGCAGGAGTTTCCATGTAAGGCAGCAGGTAATGCAGGGGTTAAACTCATGTGGTTGCTTCCCATAATGTCCGACGGAAAAGCCCACCTGCAATAACTACGAGTAAGATGCCCCAGGTCTTTTCGGAGAAAAGCGTCACCTGAGCAGCTGAATCTAAACCAAGCTTACCTCCAAGCATAAAAACCCCTTACCAGAGGAACAGCATTTTAGGTCAATTTACAGGAATAAAAGAAGCAGGTGCTGAAATAAACCAGTTGAATGGAGTTTGCCATTTTAACATTTATTGGCATTAAGCACAGATGGGTTTCCATGGTTTTTGTGGCTCCATTTTCATATATATTTTCATTTACAGTCTTTTTAAGCTGATAAACAAAAGGCTATTATTTGTTTTCTACATTTCTACACACTCATTGTAAATATTTGTTGTGTTTTGTTTTTATATAAGGTATGATTTTTGTCTTGTACTACATTTTCAGTTTGAATGTCTTAATAATTAATGTACTAACATCAGTTCCTGTTGTGTTCAGATCACAGTTTCTTTGGGTCAGAGTGGCAAAGGCGTTGGTGTGTCCTCAATAACACCATATTTTACTACTTTGGCAGTGACAAAGGTTCGTTTGCATGTCTTTCCCTTTGCAGATATTTATAATCTCTTTAAAGGCATTTGTTTAGTTGCAACATCAAAGTTTTCCAAGTTTATATTTTGCGTATCACTATCTAATTTTTAATTTTTAAGTTTTTGGTGCATATGCACTAACCAAAAGATTTTATTTATTTATAGTCAGCACCAACTTTGCACCTAACTTTGAATTTCAGGAAAATTGCAATCCAATGTAATACACTGAAAGAATATCACAACATATACGCGCAAACTTTTTTAAGATATTAAAATATACTTATGACTTTCATTCTGCTAAATAGTCAGTATAAAACCTGTGGTTTCCCAGAGAAATTACCTTCACCTGAACAAATCCTACACAAACACTTGTAGAAAAATCTGCCATTTTTTACTATCAGGTAGTTTAGCCACATACAATATCAGCACTATAAAAGTCTATAAGCTATGAATGAAGCAATGAATAAGCGTGAGCGAAAAAACAAAAAGCAAAGTTGACATTCTCTTCCACCAGAGAAACAGCAAAAGGGCTCCTTCTACATCAATGGCTACAGTGCAGAGCTGGTCACCAACTTGCGGAAAGACTCAAAGAAAAATGCGTGCTTTGTGCTGAAAGCCCCGGACCAGCGCCCCTATCAGGTCTGCACCAAAGCTCACCATCTTCTGCACTGCATATGCACGTCATTATCCTGTAAAGCCCTTACAGAAATCCGCACATAATTAGAATACTGGCCAATCTGAGTGTACTGTGAGAAGCATGTTTTCTAGGACCAAAGGACGGATAAATCATATTTTTAACTCAAATTTAATTTAGTACAGCACAACCAATCAGATCTTGTATGACATGGTCTGATATTCTAGGTGAAAGATTCAGATGCGTTAAATGTAGCAAGTGTTTCATTTAATATATTATTGCTTTCCTAACTGAATATTTGTATCCCAGTGTTATAGATAACTGTGGCACCAACAAAGAGATTAAGATTGACTCACTTTTATGCACAATTTTACAGTCAATTTTATATTCAAAATACACGTTGGTACAACTGTTATTTGTATATTCAACAGTTTTAAATATACATAATTATATCAGTGGGACATTAATTATCTTTGTTTAAGAGTGGCCAGCTTTACTGCTAGGGACACCCTGGCATTATCTTGTAATTAGCTTTCTCAGCTTTAATTTGAAGTAGGCGTGTTGGCAGCTAATGTTGGCTACAGCAGAACATATTCTTATTAAGAAGTGAATTGCTGATCTTGCTGATTTATTACGTGATATTTCATCTTGTTTTATTGTACTTGGCACCCATGATTTTTTTTTTCCTGCGTATTCTTATCAGAGAATATTAACTGTATTATGGTGGAAATTAAAGTAAAATATGCTTTATATTGGCAGTAACAGTCATTCTGTAGCTCTGCTCCTTGTTTGAGAATGATGGAATTGATAACAGTAATGGAGGGTTTTTTCAGTTCACAGCCAGCAGCCACCAGGAAGCCAGGGAGTGGGTGGACCAGATTAACTTTGTCCTGAAAGGTGAGCCAGAAACTTATTTAATTCTCCACCAATCCTGAAGAAACACTGAAAAGTTGGACTTGGCAAATGTACTGTACTTAGGCGTGTTTATTCTTACTGTGTTTTCTGTGAGCTGAAAATGTCTTTGTATGTGGTAAAGCCATAATTTGCTTTTTTTTTTTACCTTTCTTTCTGCTTTATGAGCATTGTGTGTCTTTGTGTGTGTAACAATACAGCGATTAATTCCGGTAATAAAGATATAATGTATATCTAGAGGGAGATGATATTTGTATTGCACATATATTATCAGAGAATTGTACAATAATAATTCATATTTTATTGTTTGCGGAAGCCGTTAATGTGGTTGAGTTTCCCGTTTGCAAATTTAAGTTTTCTTGGTGTTATTTTCGTACTTTATTTTTAAAAATCCGCAGTATTCCCATCCTCATCTAATAAGTTTCCATCACAAGGTAAAAAGGGGCTGTGCTTTTCAGATTACGAGAAGTCCGTGTCACGCCATCCAATCAGATGTTCTGTAACCCTCCTCATGTCCTGCATCACTAGCTGCCCGACCAGTGTGGAGTCTCCACTCCTCCTCCCATTACCCACTACCCCCACCCCACACCCACTATTTTCCGGAAATTGATTGGAAAGTTTTCTGGTTATCCTTGTGTGTTATTGATTTAGTAGGGTATCAGAGGGGATCTGATACCCTTTGTTTCAGTGCTCCAGTCGCCCACAATCAGCACAATGCTCCATCTGCAGGATCCAATGACTGCAGCTACAGCTTCAATATGGGCTCTAACTGGCTCGCTGATTTACGAGAAGCAACACGCATCTTTTTTTTCCGGCAGGATCCAAAGTATAAAATGAAAGGACCAACAATGAAACCTTTGTTTTATTTCTAATGTTCAGCTTAAAAAAAAAAAAAAAACGTACTGGGAGAATTCAGTACTCTTACAATTTAAGGGTAAAAAAGCACTTTTCAGTTCACTTCTATAGCTTCTGTATTTTGTGATGTAATGCTGTTCTCAGATATAATTTTCTAAGCATGATAATGTTGTCCTTGCATTGTTACATGGCATGCTATTTGTATTAGTCATAATAATGACCCTGAGGACATCTGACTGTTTTAGACTTTGTCTTTCATCAGGCCACATAACCCCGATAGCATAGCCGCAGCATAAATCAGGGCTCACTGCCATTCAAACGTCGTTAGTCTGTTCTGCTCATGTTTTTTTATTTGTTTTGTTTTTATAATTTTTACGTTTGTAAATTCAAAACCGGGCTAATATTTAACTGAATGACTGTCAACAGTTTTCCCAGTTTCCCCAGTTTCCCCATAATGCTTATAGGCTAATATTAGGATGTAGATTCACAGCAGTGACAAAGTAGCTTGCGTGCACTTTTTCCCCTCCGTCTGCAGATTTGAGTTCCAACTTCATTCCGTTTGATGATGATGAGGAAGATGAAGAATGTGAGGTCGAAGACACCTATGATGACATTGAAACCACTAACAGCAAAGGGACGGCCCGCCCAGTGCAGCATCCCAGCATAAACTCTGCGAGCAGCCAGGAGGACAGGAAGAGCAGCAGGTTGGGGGATGATGAGGATGAGGAGGACGACATCTATGAGGTGCTTCCAGGTAATGGCCACCCTTTGAAAATAATAGCAACACCAGTTAAAAATTGACCCTTTCAAATGCTACCTTTTCTTGGAAATTTCCACCCATCCTGAATACCTTCAAGCGTAACCTGCCCAAGCTCATTCAGAAAAATGGCTATGTGGAGAGAAGATGGGGTACGATGAAAGGTGGAGCTCGGGTGCAGTGGCACATGGGCAGCAAACATTAGAAGGAGGGACCCAGTTGGCTTTGACGTTGGCAGTGGAAACTGGTTTTGGGAACGTGAAACATTGTTTCTCTGGTGGGAGAAGGAGCCCAAGCTGGTTTGGGAGACGGAAAGATATCCAGGGTGCAGTCTCTCCTGCTGTGAAATTCCAGGCTGAGGCCTGTGCAGCTTGAGAGTTTTCTGGTAGAAGAGGGCATGGCCTGGATGTCACTGCAGGTTGCTAAAAGGATAAAAGGATTTTGGTTAGTGCATATGCACCAAAAAATACTGGACTTAAGCTAGACTGTTGAATTGTTATGAGATTTTTGTGAATCTCTGGGTTGTCCATAATAAGTCCCATGTTCAAACACAAGGATGTTCTGTGATAAACTTTATAGTTTTGTCATTTGTCTTGAAGCTGTGTGTTTTGGGCAGCGCTATTAACCAATCGCCACTTAGTGGTGGGTCGGTTTCAGCAGGTAGTGAAGTGGTGTGATGGACTGGGAAGCCCCAGGTGAGCAGTCAGGGTTTGCTGGGAACATCTGGCTGAAGCCTCTACGTGGGATGAGTTCAGCTGACGCCTCTGGAAAATCCTCTCCCATGTGCCGAGTGAAGTCAGAGACATTGAGTCTGAATGGACCATGTTCAAAGCCTCAATCGCTGCAACAGCTGCAAAGAACTGTGACCAGGAGGCAATCAGAGCCTGTTATGGCAGTTACGCTAGGACCCCTGCTAGACGCCTGCGGTGAGGGAAGCTGTCAAGCTGAAGAAGGAGGCCTTCAGGGCAGTGTTTGCATGGGTGTCTCCTGAGACAGTTGAAAGATACTGATGGTGAGAAAGGCTTCTAAAAAGGCAGGGGGGAACTCTCAAACATGGAAGGAGTTTGGAGAGGCCATGGACTATCAGGAAGCCCCAGCAATGTTCTGGCAAACTGTTTGATGCATCAGGAAGGGGAGACAGAGCCTTGCTCCTTTGGGGTGGTCCGCTATCACTGTAGTTGAAACCATTATGGTGTTCTATACTGGAAAAGCTGCAGTGATAAATGAAATCCATCCAGATGTTGAAAGCAATTGGCATTGCTAGGGTAATATAATTAATGTGCAATATAATCAATGTTGCATGAAAACCAGCTAGAGTGGTGGTCCCTGTTTTAAAAAAGGGGATCAGAGACAGGGAGAAGAACAAGTCACACCTAGGTGCGTCAAAGTCAAGTCTCGAGTCAAAACAATGTAAGTCTGTGTCAAGTCTCGTCATGTGCAAGTCGAGTCAAAGTCTTTCCATAATTTTTGGTGTCTCGTCACAAGTCATCAAATTTGAGACTCAAGTCCGAGTTGAGTTGCGATTAAAATTTACCGCAGCAAAAACCCACAGTTTGTTGTAGGTTAAGTCCTTCAAAAACAAAGATTGGTTGAAAGTCTCCACTCTGTCATGGTTGTCCTTACATAGTTTTTATGTCCATGTTTATGCAGGGAGTGATGCATCTTTCCAACAAACTATTTCAGGAGACTTTGCATTCAGCCAAATGAAAATATGCTGAAACAGCTGAGAATTAACATACGCTGAAATTGTAAAATTAACATTATGATATCCAGAGGGGGGACTTTAACCTCAAATCTTCTCAAGTTATAAGGTCCAAGTCGGGTCCAAGTCTTAAGCCATCTGCCTTCAAGTCCAAGTCTTTCCATCAGTTTTGCTGAGTCGAGTCACAAGTCATCAGATTTGTGACTTGAGCTCGAGTCAAGTTGCAAGTCAATGACTCGAGTCCCCACCTCTGACCAGAGGGTGTATTCCGACTATGGAGGAGTCACACTTCTATGGTCATTCTGTAGCAAAGCCCATGTCAGGGTGCTAGAGGGGTGGTTGAAACCCCTGATTCAAGAGGAAGGAAACAGATTGAGCAGCTGTGTGAGGGTTCATGTAATATGCTAACACAGCCTACATGTGCTTCTGGATTGGCCACAGGCACATCACCAAATGCCCCAAACATATTACCCAGAGGCGGACATTTCAGGTCCAGAAAGTAAAAATCCAAACCAGGATTTTGTTTCAACCAACCAGTTGACTATAA
>JAODLC010000100.1:28107610-28131260 GCA_026781145.1 Hippopotamyrus pictus | reverse complement strand
TTGTACTCAACTGGTTGGTTGAAACAAAATCCTGGTTTGGATTTTTACTTTCTGGACCTGAAATGTCCACCTCTGATATTATCTGAGGTGCTGCATGAGGCACCAGGGCTGCTACTGCGTGCCATTCAGTCTCTAAAAGCAGAAGGAGTTGTCTGCATCCTTGGCATTAAATTTGAAGCCATTTAGAGTGAGGTTGGCTCCCGTCAAGTGTGCGTCTCCAGTCTCGTTTGTGATTTTCAAGAACGGGATATCAAACAGTACACTATATGGACAAAAGTATTGGGACACACCTCTTAATCATTGAATTCAGGTGTTTCATTCAGATCTATTGCCACAGGTGTATAAAATCAAGCAGGCAGCCACGCAGTCAGGTTTACAAACATTTAAACCATTGTTCCTCTGGTGTATTGGCCAGATGTCTCAATACCTTTGTCCATATAGTGTAACTGTGGATGGAAGGCTGTCGGCTATGATGGTTGCTGGGGGGGAGCGGTTATTAGCTGAAATGTGTTTTTGTTAGACAAGAAAAAAATCTTTCAAAAGTTCTATAAGAATGAAAGAAAAAGCATTATTGTTATTCATGCTATTCTTAGCATTTGTTTTCCAGAAAGGTAAAGGAAATATATATTTTTATATAGGCCTCAGATTTTGTTGCCCTTGTATTAAAACAATATGCTTAATGAATGAAAATAATATAAGATAGATAACATGAGATTTATTTATTTATTGATCCCAGGGGGAAATTCTTGGGGGGGATGTTGAAAGGAAAGTGAACGTATCAGCTGATTTCTTTTTTAAGGTTTAAATGCTATGTGTCTTTGTTTTTAGGGGAAAAAATGAATTCTTCATAGATTTTGGGTCATTGTTCCAAAAAGTAAATATAATTTTTAGTATTTCCCAACTGCTGTCCTCATGTATTTTACATTCTTGGCTGAGTATAATATACTTCATCAACGCTGCAAGGCAGTGCACCTGCATTTTGCTGTTGTCCTTGCACAGCAAATGACACACAGATCATAATTTAACTTCAAGGACATTTACTGCCACACTTTGTGATAATCATGACTCCGGTGTGGTAAGTATGTCAGAGCAGTCACCAGTCAGGGATTCCTTTCACGATATAAACATGTTTCCCCTATTAATGACAGAGACGATCGATCTTGAATAGAACTAAGGCAAGTGAAAAGAAAATATATACAAGACAGTTGACAGTAAAGTTCAGTATAGAGGAGAATGACCGAAAGGTTTTTCAGGAAGGTGAATAGGGTGACTTTGTTGAGCTCAGTTTTTTTTACCCTGCCTAAGTACAATATATATATATAGCACAAGCTGTAGTTTCGAGGATTGAGTGTATTTATTATCTATACCACAGTTAATAAAATTGGAAGAGAGTGCATGATTCTTGTGAGCTGTCACTTTACTCCTCTGAGCCATAAGGAAAGTGAGAAAAGGCACTGGACCACAAACGCTGTATCAGCTGACGCTTTCTGTATTATATTCTCACTCTTGCTCTTCCTGTCACCGCACTGTTCCATGCCTCTCCCTCTCTAAAAATGCTACATTTGCGTGACTTTGCATATGGTTTTTCCTCTCGCCCTTCATCTTGTATGTTCACCCTCTAGCTTAAGTCAAAGCTTGCATATCGTGAGCAGTGATAATAGCATCAAATATAGGAGTAAGACTAACTGGTCTTGATATTGCGAGTATTTGTCAGACATAATCTCATAGCGTATTTCACTGCATGTTTAATTCTATACTCTTAAATACAGGAGAACAATAATACAGCAAATAATATGGACATCCCTGCACTGTTTTCTTCTGAATACTCAAAAACCCGAGAAAATTAGTAGGATTTCTTCCATCTGTTGTCCATGTGGACAACTGATGTAACCACTCGGGCTGTAACTTATGCGCAAATTCCCCACGATTTTCTGAAAACTTGAAATATGATGACTTCAGGGTTGAAGTTAATGACATTCCGATCCCATTGTTAATTGATGCATATATTTTCTCCATCAGAAACACAAAACTCTGCTTCTCAGGCTCTGAATGCAGCGACAGTGTCCAGATTTCAGGGGACACCCAACTTGATATTACTGCATGACTGCCGGTGGGACGGACATAAATGCAGGTTAATTACTGCCTGTCCAAGTGTCCAAGCAAATATACTCTGCTGGCTACACTAACGAAAGTGATGTTTATGGACAGATATCTGGGTCTGATCCATGTTTGTTATCTGTACAAGTTTTACAGAGAGTTTTAACAGAGTTCATTTATACCATTACAGTTAAAGTTTGTGTACTCGCAGATATTGTTATCATTATTCAGAGAAGGATCCATATTTCCACACTAGTCATCCAACACACTGTATCCAGCAGAGACAACTTATGTGTTCACAATACAGTAATTAATGCCCTGTATTAGTTTAAACCTATATAATGAAAATGTAGTGTTACAGTAAATCTGTTATTGTGCAGTATGTTAAGGTAATCAATGCTATCTGTTAACATAATGAAATTATGTTGTACCTCAGCAGGCATGTAGAATGGATTGTAACACTTTAAATCTGATTATCTTCATATTACAGGGACTTTTCAGTACATTGTCTACAGATTACCATGTGTTTGACACCAAAAACAGGGAACTCAGAATTTGTAAAATACGTCACTGAGTGAGAGGTTTGTAATAAAGTGGGCTGCTTTTAGCCTTTTAATCTAATGAGACAATTACCTAGTTTTATTATTATACGCAAGTAAATGATATAAGTTCCTGGAATTAAACAGTGATAAGATCTAGGTAGAGAGGAGAAAGTCAAACCTAATGGCGAGTTAATAGATAACATTATGCGAAGGCATGAACAAATTTAGTGAGACAGATAGAGGCTTGGATTGTTAAACTCTAGTGTTTTGAATGCCCCAAAGTGCTTCATTACAATGGAATTGCAATTGAAAGAAACCCTGAAGGGTACAAGGCAGAATCCACTATTCATATTTTGCTTCACCCCACGCAAAGTGGCATTTTTTTTATTATGCAAATTTCCCCAAATTAATTTCATAGGCATTCATAATTTAATGAAGTTTTAAAAAACATACAGCCAGTAGAAAAAAAAAAAACATTTTCCAGGTGATAAATTTTTCCAATTTTCTGAGACAAGTACATAAACTGGTTCAATTATGAGGGGAATCTGGAAATGAGGTAGTCGGAAAGGCAAACAGCAGAGGTGCTGATGGGTAATTTTATTGAGTGGAAAATTGAATCAAATTGCTGTATTGAAACATTTTGGCTGTGGTTTTCCTCCTGCAGCTTCTAAGGTTTGGCGCTGCAGTCAGATGTCTGAACAGCACGCTGACCAAAATCCGTCGTACAGTGCCTCAGGTTTATCTCTGCTATTTATTTCAAATAGAATAGGATAGATCTGTTTCTTCTGTCTGTACTGTTGAGCCACTGTGCATGGTTGCTGCCAGGGCTGATCCCTTCTGCTTTCTACCAGCTACATTATGAGTACAGTACGGGAGCTTGTCGTATGGAAACAGAACATAAAATAGTTACTCTAGACATGTGAATCCAGTGAAACCAAGATGCCAGAATAAAAATGCGGTATATGATGGGTTCGCAGTGAGCTGGTCTCATCACTGCAGCCCTGTGCTGCACGCCCTTCTCATGTTAGTTATGCTGATCTTTATCATGGAAGCATTAGTCTACTTAAGTGTTTCATCTTACCGAATAGCTTGTTTATAGAAGTTCATACAGCTGAATAACAGGGCAGACTCACAGATAGTCAAGAAGGCTGATAGAGGAGTTCAGTGGGGTAGTTCTCTATCATTGAGAAGTTAACGTGCATCTAACACCTGCAGTAACATACTCCAATATATTAACTGCTCCAGTACAACACAGTGAACATCACACAGTAGTCATTGATTTTATACTGAATTATGTGGTAATTACTAACAGAAATGGTCGTTTTCTTGAAGAGGAGTATTACTTTTTGTTTTACTTATGTACTGTGTAGAACAGAATAAATCAACTGTATATCAAACAGTAAGAAAAATGAACTGGACTGAGATTATTCTAATTTGCACAATGCTGTGGAGTACTTGCATTTGTCAGCAAATTAACTTCCAATACAAAATCAATAGAGAATCAATATCTGCAGTTTCTGGAGTTGTGGCAACATCAGGCCAAGCTTTTTCTTATTACATTAGGCAACTCGCAATACCCTTCAACTGCTGAAAATAATTAACATTGTTCACACTCAAAAATTTGATTTAGCTCATGTTATACCAAGCGGGTATCCCTTGAATTGTCAATCCTGACATGATAAGCTAATTCTATTATGTATACCTTTTCAATCCAGGTTTAATCATCACAATTATCATTTAAATATGAATAAAATTCCAATTCATATACTGCTAGCTATCATGGATGTTTGTAAATGCTATTTGATGGTGGTATTAGCTGAAAGATAATTATCATCCTGCTTAATATTTACATATGAGCATTTATTGTCATGTATTTACTATATATATTCTGTATGTGAAAAGTACTTTGATCACAATGTACGAAGTGTGTTATGTAATGCTGTTATATAAATATACTTGCCTTTCCTTTAACTTGTGGTAAATAGCAAAGCACTAGACTACAGTCATCTAGTATAGTATATGTTGTGTGTGTTAGCACATGACAATCATTTTTAAATTTGATTCATTGTATATGAAAATAGTTGCAATTGACCTTTGTGAAACAGTTAAAACTCACTGAATTTACTTCTGTCTTTTCATTTCAAAAATATTTTTGTGTTAATATCGGTTTTTCAGTTTTATTAAGGGGACTGTCAAAAGAATGTCATGTACTATGGACTGAAATTTAGGCAGAGATTGCAGTTAAAACAAAGTCCCTAAGCTCCTTTGTTGCCATCTTTCATCATGTTACGATGTCGTTACAGAGACAGGATTTAATTAAGAACGTGCTGTTACACGAGACACGCGGCTCATCACCGGTCATATTCAACAAACGTCTGACAGATTTAAGCGTGTTCCAAAAAACAAAACATCTGTGTTTTCTTTTTGTGCTCTGCGCCGAACATAGTGGAGTTTTTCATTCGGTGTTTTGTTAAATTAGATATTTTCAGCATAAACGGCCATCTCACACACTCCGGCACTTTTGTCTTGTTACCGAAAGAAAACAGAATTGACAATGTGATAAATCTCCATTAAAGCCGCTGGCATCATAAAGTGACTTTGAAACTTCATGTCAGTGGAATTGCAGAAGAAAAACGATGAGCTAGCACAGGTGAGTCGTCTTAGGAGAAGGTTGGATTCAGGAATGGGAAGATGGTGTGTTAAGAAGGGCTGGGTATGTAGAGTGATGGTCGACGCGGTGCAGTAAAACATGGGTGTGACTCTGGCACTCGGCAGCAGTCCGAATTTGCGTACAGTTGCATGCATTGTGGGTGAACTGGTGCGCTGCTTTTTCTGCTGCTGTTCCTGGAAACTGTACGGTTAGACATATAGGGTTGCGGAGGAGATGCTTTATCGGCAAGCTGACAACAGCAGGATGGATGTGGGAGCACGACCAGATGGGTATCGCTGTCAGCTCCAAGAGCGCACCGTGCCACGCCTGTAATCAGAGTCCCTCTGGCCAGACATACTAGACTGTGCTCCCACAGAGCCTCGCGCACAATGCTGGGCTGACAGCAGTGAGAGCAGCTGTGTGGAACGCTGATTAGTGCAGTGGATTGGAGACAAGCAGGCTGTGTGTCCAAATCCCAGACCGGTGCAATTGTCTGCTGGAGCCAATTTGTCATTTTAAAGGGAGCAAAGAATGGACTTAGGTTGCTCACCCCAGCAGAAAGATTACAATTATGCAGATTAAAGGAAAGGCTGGTCGCATTTTGCAGGACTGTTTCCGTTACCCTGTATCCACAGGCAGCCGAATTGGTACAGGCATCTCAGGTCTGGAGTCAGATTAAGCGATTTGTATTCCAGGTCACTCTGCCTGAAATGTGCATGGTAAGGGTGTCTTTGCAGATCTTAATCATAAATTTAATATAAGCATTTGTTGCAGTTGATAGGGGAAATAAAAAAAAGCGAAGATACCAAGATTTTCAGTTACATTTTCTGAAGGTACTATTGAGTTATGATATTCTAGTAAGATGGACTTTCCTTTTGAGTGATATATCATGGAGATTAATGCAAGGGAAAATGTATCCTCTATTACCTGTGGACAGTGTTCACCTGTTTTAAATATGTATTCACCCTAAATGAAGGAGCTATTAATTCAAAAAACCAAAGTGGGTAAAGGGAAATGTAGAAAGAGCGTAGGCCTCACAGCATGTGGAGTTCATCAGAACTTAGCCGTTTATCTCCCCGTAGGCCTCTTTTATCAAATTGGCAGACTGTGCTTCAGATCTAACAAAATACAGCCAAAAACTGAATATTAAAACTTCACAGTATTATATAAAGTGCTGATGTACAAATGAAAAAGCATTAATATCTGAAAAATACACATTTGCTGTTCTAGACATCCAACAAAATAATCAGCAACTCTTTTGAGAACAGACGAAATTCTTTTTAGATTTTAATTGCATCACTGTTGAGTAGCACTTGCTACCCAGAAAAATAGCTTTAAACATTTTTCTTGACTGCCTAAGGCTTTTGCACACTACTGTATATGGAGTAGCCCCTTCTTAAAATGAATAAGGTGGCATAATATTGATCATTATGCTTTATATTTTAATTCTTAACTATTGTGTAATTACAGTTAGAATTGCTGTGGATATATCTGACTTAGTTCAAACAGGATCCAGTCCACTCCCTCTCAAACATCTCAGTCCTACAGGAAGCATGCAAGCACTTTCACAAATTTCTCAAAATCAATGCTAATACTGTCAGAGTTTCTCACGGTGGAATAAAACCCTAAACCTGATTCCCTCAAGAAGGGTCCATCACACACGGGTGCCTCCCTGTGGGATTTACAGCATGTGTCCTTATTCTCTTGTATGTTTACGCATTTGTATATGTGCAGGTGTGTGAAGTCATACTCATTGAAACAATATATTGTGGAAAAAATACTCTACCTACTAATAACTGAGCAATAATGATGCCCAAATTCTGTCTTCCTGCACTTTGCATTGCTGTTCAGGCTTTTGTGTTGGGAGTCATCCTTGTTCCCTGACATCACTGAAAAATGAAGGCAGGTTATGTTCTCATTGATGAGTGGCTGCTGTCATCTCGGAGAAGTTAAATGATGCTATGATTCATCTTAACATTTTATTCTCTCTCATATAATGTGTTGACTTCCTGTTTTGCAGAGGATGACTTCCCTGATCCGTTGGATGACACTGGAGAAAAGGCCTCGAAATCAGGTCAGAACGATATATTGTAATGTGAACCATGCACAACTCAGTAATGTATAGAAATTTTTATTACTACATGTGAAAAATATATTGCCGAAATATAAATTCAGCAAAAGGATTTCCTTTATACACTTTGAAGAACTCTTAACATATAGAACCTCCAATATCCAACACTCACGCTGCTTTCTGTTACATGTACAGTCTACTGTCCTTTATAAAATTACAGCCATACCCGTATAGACTTCCAGCGATGCGCGATGAGGCTGCTGGCTGAGATGTACTGTTATTGATTCCATGTGTGGATGAGAAGGAACACGCAGCTTGTGAATCCCCTTGGCGTTGTTTATGTTCAGAGTCTCTGACGAGGTCAGCTGTGAGCAGCAGGAGCTAATTAACAAAACATTTAGGGGATGTTCAATAGTCAGTAAAATTGCAAACTAATTTAACTATATTTTAACTGAATTTTAATTAGCATAATTCAACATTTTTGTAGCTGTATTGTTAAACTTTATAAAAACATTCATAACCATTAAATATTTTTGGGAATAAAAATAGGCCAATTTTAGCACATTTTAAATTATACAGTGTGTAAATATCAGATCTTCAGCAATAATCAGTATTAATAACTAGGGTTTCCTGTGCATGCATTTCAGTTCAGTGTCACCAACATATGACATAGCCTCATCCATCCATCCATTTTCCAAGCCGCTTATCCTACTGGGTCGCGGGGGGGTCCGGAGCCTATCCCGGAAGCAATGGGCACGAGGCAGGGAACAACCCTGGACAGGGGGCCAGCCCATCGCAGGGACATAGCCTCAATTCTTAAAAAATTTCAAGCCACCTGTTTATCATTTAGTTGTGCTTGTCATCTCAGCATAGTCAATTAATTACCCAGTTAATCAATTAAGCACATGAGAATATTAACAAAGGCTTTTATTCACATTCTTTATTCATATATGTTAGATCCCACTCCTGTAAATTAAATGTAAGTACATTACATTTTATCTACTTAATAGTATCCCTAGCTAATCTTTTTATATGAATTCATAATGAAAATTACCAGTGCTGGCCTGGTCTTTGTTTTGTATGCAAGTTAGCAGTATGAAGTATATATTTCTTGCATAGCCAGAAGCTTGTATTCATCCTCCCTTTGTGACATGCTGCGTGATGTGATTTCCGTTGATCCAGTTCTTTAGCTGTATTATACTGTAATTTGTGTTGTCCTTCCAATCTCTGCCTCCTTAGCTGTGTAGTCAAAGTTGCATTCAGCTAAACAATAAAAGCCACAAAGTTGTAGCTCATGGTATGATGAATGGATGCCAGACTTCAACTGCTTTTTATCTTATACAGTATATCTCATATATCATCAAACGTAATTGAAATATAACCTGAATTATACAGCTGGCAACCTTACAAGGCAGGGCAAACAAACAAGAATACAATACACAGCCCACCTAAATTGAATGTGTTTCTGCATCTTGTTGAAATTTACTTATTGTAATCTGCATAGAACAAGGGTAGGAGCAGCAGTGAGGTGACTGATTGAGAGTGAAAACAAGTTTTTTTTTTTCAGCCACCTTTTTGTGCGTAACCGAGACCAGGAAACGTGAAGGCCATTAATATGTTGTTTGTTGTGGCGGCAGGAACAGAGAGACAGGAATCACCTGCTACTCTGGAGAGAGAGGAAACAGCAGCTTCCTTCAGCCAGAGAGGATGAAAGGAACTTTGGTGGACAGGTTTAATTTACTGTCAGCTAGGCACCCTGTTCTTTACCTGGAATTAATTGTGCCCTATGACTCTGTGCTGCTGTGTTTACTTAGCAGAGGGCAGTATGGAAAGGGAAAGGCCTTTGCCAGAAAAACAAAGGCAAACATGTTTAATGTAGTCGGTACAGAAACTTTGAAGAACCAGCCTCATGGTTTTGTGTAAATATGGAAGCCTGAACTGTGTTTTATTGCGACTCGTAACAGTGAACAATGAAAGTGTTTTTGGAAATAAAATGAAAGAACTTTTTACAGTTTTGAGTGTGTCTGTACGTGGCTTTAATGGATGTTTAGGGGATTGCAGAAGCCTTTTAACTGGTCTCTCAGCGCACATAAGGTGTAAAGTCATAACACAGTCCCGTCTCTCATGGGCTTATTAAAAATGTCAGCAGGTCAACGCTTGTGTTTGGAAGTTGCTTCCTGGAGATATCCCATCCTGCTGCATCTGCATAGCACAAGGTTAAGCAGAGTTCAGCTCTATGGCAATACAAGCATCAGTATTCTCACTGGAGGATACCGATAGGCTCCAAAGCTATAAAGTTCACCAGATGTCTTTTCTTTCACTCCAGGTAGCGTGTGAACTTTTTAGGGATCTGGCCCTCCTGGTCACATGATTTTTTTTTTCTTACTTTTAGGCTTAGATCATGAAAAGGTTTTGGAATAGACAAAGTTAATATCATAAATCTCTCAACATTTAATAGGTGGTGATGTTTTGATAAAAGCATTATGAAAACATTTTTGAGCCAACATTTTATCAGGAAATGAATTTTTTCTTGTTTTAATGAAAGGGTGTTTGTTGCCTGTCTACTTGGAATTTTGGTGTGTGTGAAGTCATATGGTTTAAAATCCTCATTTAATTTGTCAGTCTTGTTTTATCACTAAAAAGGTTTTTTTTATGGTAAATGGCAAAATAAGATATGTCCACAGCATGCTTTTCATGATGAGAAGGAAGGCATTCATAAGATGTTCAAAACTATATGAAAAATGTATGATCTCTTATGAAGTTTTATACAGAATCATATTTTATTTATTTAAATGTAAAATATGGTGCCTCGTGGTGAAGCAGCCTGTAGCCTGTGGCACATGGTACCTGCTGGGCATGCTTGTGTAACTTGGAGAGTTTTGTCTACAGAGCTAATGGACCCCCAGTTCACTGCAGTCAAGTAAGAGATGAGTGACTATTTACAATGCAAACCTGTGGCCTGTACTACGAAGCCGGGTAACTTGTCGGATTTAAGGTAGTCTTCCCCCGCTTCGTAGTACAGGCCCCTGAAATACCACTGGTCACCAGCAGGGCAGTTAGCATTGGTGCAGTCTGTGGATCTATAACTCAGCAGACATGCATAGTCTTTGTGGTCTTGGTAAGCCAGATCAGTGTGCCTGCATTTCCCTTCCTACGCTTTGATGGCGGTGTAAGTGTGGGGCTCACAGACTGGCCTTGAACCCGTCTTGGAACAAATAAACAATCTGCCCATCATCACCTAGCTCCACACCCCAGTAGACCTGTGCTGTCTTGCACGTGCTGATGCACCACGATGGCACAGATTCTTAATGCCCTCATCATCAGAGGAATGTTTGGGGAGAAGGTGATCATCAGAATTTGCGGAAGAATTTTAGGAAAAGTCATGCTGTCAATTATTGCAAATTTTGGAAAAAAAAAGAGCACTTAAAGTAAATTATGAAACCACATGAATAACAAAATAAGTTAATTTTTAGTAGTGTGATGGTTGACTTTGGCAGTTTTGGTGAGAGATGCTTAATGAGAGGCTTGATGCAACAGCCTGCAGCTTCTCCTCTGAGGGGGTGCATTTTTGGGTCTTGGGGCTGGATAGAGCAACAGGAGCATAAGATCAAGATATAGACTGTGTGGGAGTGGAGAAGGTGTTTGGCAGATACCCTCACAGATGGAAATATATTCACTTGAAGGATGAAAAAGCTTTTTTTCCTCTCCTCAACAGCCGTGTCACTGATTTCTTAATGCCCTTTCTGTCAGCTGTCGAACTTAATGTAAGATAAATGAGGGTTCCATGGAAATAAATACGATATCAGTTAACTGTTCTTATTGGAGTGGAAAGAGTGCATGTCTGTGTCTGCACTTGAAAGAAAGAGAAAGTCTGTGAATTATGTGCTTTGATAGATATTTGAACTACTGTCTTTGAATTAACGATGGTGGGCAAAGTAATGCCTAATAGGATATACTACTAATGAGTAACTCTAAACATGAGTAGGGACTGTTATCTGTGTCACATCACCAAATTCAGAAAACGTATTGTACCGTGGTCACTAAAAACAACAATTCTCACGCTAACAAGAACGGCTCATCTTAGTGCTTTTGTCGTCCGCTAAGTGTCATTTACTCTCCGCAGTGATCAAAAGGATATGTCTGATCCTCCACCCCACATGCCAGCCATCAGCTGGCTCCACATCTTTTAAGAAATGCAAACACAGGAAGTATATGCCTACCCGCTACATCGCCCTAGATACAAATGGTAAAAATGGTAGCACAATTAAGCGGAATTAGACTTACCCAATTGTTTCCTGTCTGAAAGAATTGTTTCCTGAAAAGTAATTAGCAGAGGCATTTATTATTGAGAGGGTGCTTTGTGGCACGGATGTGTAAATATTTAATATTTACTAATGAGTTTAGTTGGATGCTGAAAGCTGCTCAGTGTAGACTGTGCGTCGAAGGGATGTGCAGTCTGTTGCCAGCAGACATAGTGGGTTCTGAAGTGAAAATACCTGCCTCATATTTTATCTAATTAAGAACTTTGTTTTGAAGTAGGTTTACCTCACACTTGGCTTTGAAATGGGCGCAGGCAGGATATTGTGCGGAAATTCCACAAGCTGCAACCACAATCCTGTATGTTTTATTGAGGAAGGTGCTTCTACTTGATTGTGTCAACAGAGACGGCGACTTAAAAGTTTGTTAACATCCGGGGGAGTTTAAGTGAACTGAACCAGATTAAAATCATCAAAAGTTGACCACACAAAGCATTATTTATTAAGTAAATGGCAGTAAGGGTACTACCTTCAAAAATTAGCTAACTTTGTAGCTGTATTGGAATTGTTCATTTAAAAAGCCAGGAATGCTTTTGTTTTGTAAATATATATATATATATATATATACACACACACACACACACACACAGAAATTTAAAGCTGAAATATACAGGAGTAGGAGTGCTGTTTTATCAGCTATTCTGCCTACGTGTCTTAGTTGGCATGTCTGTATCAACTTTACTAAGAATTTGAATCTGAACTTCAAACACATTCATCTTCTCAAGTGAAAGCCAGTTGTTTGTTTAGTAATTTGCTTGTCGTTGTCTTGTTGCAGTGCAAACTTCCCACTGGTCTACATAGTACAGACTGAAGGCAGGTGTCGTCGTGCATTCAGCTGCATTCATGCTCTTTTACAGATTCGTTAGGACCCCAGTAGTTGCTTTTGATAAGCATCCCCATTGCACCAAGATACAAGTATGAAGATTTCTGTCAATTTTGAGCAAGTCTTGGTCTTATCAAACAACAGAAACTTCTCTGCGTCTATTTTTTCTGCAAGCTTCAAAGACTTTTATTTTGTATACCTCCACACATCTGTGCCTCCTTCCAAATTGTCTGGGAGTTTCTGCTCTGACACACTACGCTATGGGATCTTTGCTCGGGTGGGGGCACTTCTCAGGGTGACCAGATAACCAATGTCAGGGAGGACACTTCGAGCTAGGGCTGGATTCGTAAACTACCAGTGCAATTAATAGGATCTGGATTTCACTTATACACTGAGTACTTACGGTGTGCTGATTGGTCAGTCTTCTATAATCATGCATGTGCCACTGATGTTAATGTGAAACAGCTGGTCGAATCTCTCAATCAAGGAAACAAACCAGCAAAAGAGCAAGAGTTACTGAAATATTTAGCCAAGCAGAGGAGATTTTCAGTTTTCAAGTACTTTGTAGCACTTGAAGTAGCTCAGCGTGTACCCCTGGTGTTCTACCTGGCCACTGTAGGACTTCTTCTGAACTATCCTAAAGAATACCTTTGTGTAAATTAATTGAAGCAAGTTCAACATATCGACATTTCAATATATAATATCACCTCCTTTTTTGGATGTGATTTGGCATAGCATCCAACAATTTTAAGCAGTCTTTGATGATCTTGGGGTCCCAGTACTGTACTTGAATTATGCCTGAATAAGCTTATCTTTTGTGGTACCTTCCATTCCACGAAGGCGCTGCTTGCAGATTGGCCGCAGATTCTTTATGGGGTTTGAATCCAGAGAGTTTCCGGGCCAGTAAGGAACCTCAGTTTTCCTCTCCCCATTTTTGGCATAAGGCACAGGCTAGATCATGCTGAAAGACGCCTGACCCGTCAGGAAATGTAACAATGATGAAATTTCCCTCATACGGATGGATGATGATGTAACTACAACCCATTGAAAACATGACTCATGAAGGCATATTGTTGATTTTCCGGAATGAGACTGAAAATCAGATTGTAAAAAAATTACTACTTGTTTCAATTACAGCAGATCACAAGTAGTGCCGACCGTATTGTCAATATCTATTGCACAGTTAATATTTAACAATCGGGTCTGAGCATGTACCCTGAATGTACCATGGTATCTGGGTCTGTCACAGTGTGTGAGACGTGCTTGTGTCTTTGCAGAGTGGTCGACCGATTACGGCAGTTACTACCAAGGCTTGTGGGACTGCGAGGCTGACGAACCCGATGAGCTGACCTTCCAACGTGGTGACCTCATCCATATTATCAGCAAGGTCAGTGCACGCTCCCTCACAGCTGAGCACACACTGATGTGGGCATACTGCTGCGCAGACACTGATGTGGGCATACTGCTGCGCAGACACTGATGTGGGCATACTGCTGCGCAGACACTCGTCTCGTGCAGGCCGGAGAAAATCATGAACAGAAACAGCACATTAGGCTGAGGAATTTCTTTGTGGCACCGCTCCCCGTACATGATGTGTATAGTATATAAAAAAGGGCAACCAAATCTACATCTCAAGCAATTGTTTTTTTTTTTCTTCTTTTACTTCAGTGCAGGGTTTTGTTATGCTACAGTGGTTTGATTTTAACTCTGTAGATTTTTATCCAAACTGAACTTTTATTTTGACACCCTGCCATGCAGAAAACCTGCCCCCGTCTCTGTTCCGTGGCTGGTGGTGTGGAATGCCCAGCAGCCAAATTTGTAATGGGATTTGTGTACGTTACTGCAGCAGTTTTATGGAAGATAATTGAGTTGTTCACCCAGGCGGAACTCCCTTTGTGTTTATTAAAACATGCAGGTGGATCACTTAAAGGTACAAGGGGCTGCCTCTGTCTCCTCATTTCAGCTATTATCTTTTATCCCTTTTTATGAATGTAATTTTTTCTTGGTTTACGTCTGCCGATCATTGCCTGGAAATCACAATTTTGTACTGTGGTTCTCTTTGTCTTATACCATTATGCACATGTTTTTCTACTAAACACTTATATACATATATAATTTTGTATTTATCATTTTGTATATGTAACAGCTACTGTATATAGGGACATACAGAGTATTACAATGAAACCACATAAAATAGAATCCCGATACTTCTAGCTACTTGCTTTTACAGTAAGTGTTTAATGACTATTTGCTATCTCTTTGTGTTTAATAACTAGTTACCCAATTATGTGCAATTTCATGGATATTTATACATATATTTGGTTTTTTTGGAAGGACTCTTCCATAAAGGAACAAATTTAGGACACCAGCATCCAAACAAACGAAATAGAAAAGAAATGTACAAGGTGCTGTTATGATATTATAATCACAAATTAACATGAAATATACCAGTTATAGGTAGGTAATATCACATGAAAGTAAGATTTCACATGAAACAAAGAACAACTGAGCACTATGTAGCTTTTCATTGTGTCATCATGATTGTCTGCCAGAGTACGACTCTAGCCAGCTTCATAGCCTTTCTGTTTCTTTCATTGAAAAAGTTTTCGATCTATATATTCATTTTTTAAATGATGATACTTCGGAATTGAGGAGTGATAAGTGACATTGTGTTTAGGGCTGAATGCTGTAGGATTCCAGCTACGTCAATGTCTATGAGCTATTTCTATGATCACTGTCCTTCAGGCCAGAACAATAATCATTATTAAATGATTCTTCAGATTTAGATATTGCTGTGCAAGATAGTGATTTTGAAAATGATTGAGTAGTTTGAAATATGTTCTTCTGACTGGTAAGCTGTTAGAGTGTGTCGTACTCGCATGCGGGATTCAAGCATCTTCCACAGATGTGGGACACTTGAGTTCCATTAAGGCTTCCAGCCTTAATAGATAAAAGGTTTTTTTTTTTTTCTCTTCCCCTGCTGGTAAGAGGGCCTGCATTGAAACGCCCCTACATTTCTGTCATTTAGTCTGTGTGCAGCAGCTGGGCTCGATATCCCTCGATAAATACCAGTGTGCGCACACACGCACACACACAGACACACACACAGACACAAACACACACACACACAAAGTGGGGAAAATAGCAAGATTTCCTGCCCACTTGAAACTGCTCTTTTGTCCGTTATGAACTATTATATATATTATACCTACATTATATTAGTATTATTATTAATTTTGCTGTCCTTTTTCATAGCTTATGATTAGAGTATTTGTAAGGGAACATCTGTATAATTAGTGGATAACAGACTGCAGCTTAGGGTCAAACGGTAGATCTGTTCAGTTGTGCATTACATTAGGGCCTTATAATACCTCTAATATCACTATTATTTTGTTATTTTGGGATTGAGAATGTGACAGCCTGCCAAAACAATGCAGCGTGAAGACGAGTCACGCAGGTAACGGCTAAGGCTGGGGCTGTAATGATGACGGGCGAAGATCCTTGACCTCGGTGAATTAAATACGGAGCGACGGCCAAAATTTAAGATAGATTCAAATGACACATTGAAATAGCTGTAATAAGCCCAGACCCTATAAATTTTCTCTAAAGTGTAGAAGTGCGGAGGAGGGACTGAGTACATGTGAACACTAATCATAATGAATGGGCAGCCGGGAAAGGTTCAAGAAGTTAAATCAATGGGGCTAATAAACAGATTTAAAATGCATCTGAATTGATGGCTGTCAAGTGGCAAATCAGGCACAGGATGGAGTGGAAGAGGCAGCGGCGGCGTCTGGCTGAACAATGCCGAACATGCAGATTATAAAAAGCTCCCTCATTGATCTGTATTGATCACTCGCTTACAGTAAAAAACTCTGTCTTTAAGGCTAAACTAAGTACTTGGGAAAGAGCAGGGGTAGGTAACGGGCAGGACGGGATGTTTTGATAGCTGCAGCGTTCTCTGCGCGGGACAGGGTTAGATGAACAAAGAGATGCGGAGGTAGAGAGGGAGGGATGGAGCGGACAGCGGCCGCCGGGAGAGTAGAACATCATTCTTCAGCTTCACCCTCTTCCCCTTAGTACCTCCCTCTATCATGCACCACATTACAAAGTCTTCTCCACGTCCCAGGGATAAACAAATTGCCCCTCTGAGGCTGATTTCCAGCAAATTAAATCTTCAACACAGTCATCAAGAGGCTGTAGTTCCCTAACGAAAGTGGGTGACCACTGTGCGTGTGTGTGTGTGTGTGTGTGTGTGTGTGGCTTATGTATATATTACATTGTGGGGACCAAATGTCCTTATAAAGTGATAAAAAAAACTTCTGTTTTTATTTTGACCTTATGGAGACATCAGTTCCCACAAGGGGAAACTTAGTTTTATAAAAATCTGTGACTGCAACCAAAAACGTCCCCACAAAGATAAGAATACAAAAGTGTGTATGTGTGTGTGTGTGTGATAACGTGCAAGCATGTGCTTTCACATCTGTATACGTCCAGGCAAACTCAAGCAAAACAGTCAAATAAATTAAATTAAAAATACAGAAGCCAGGAAGTCTGGCCAGTCAGCTGCATCTTCATCATTTTCATTCGCAGTCTAGCCCTAGTTAATTCTGCTGGATTCATTTCACACGAGCGGCTGCCGTGTCCCTTTCGTTGAAGCTGCCTCCCCTTCTGCTCCTTTGTAGTGCTTAGTACAGTGAAACATGAAATAGGAGTTAATGCCAGCATCCATCTGGCGTCTTAACACCATCTCCCTAATCCCCTGCACTGGCTCCACGCTGGCATTTAGAGAATACATTATTTCCCCTCATAATTAAGAATTTGCTCTCTGAATTGATTAGTTCCTCTTAACAAGCGGAAGCTCTTCCTTTCTGCTCCCAGCCTGGCAACAAAAGATAGCAGTGCCCTTATGTATGTCGAAAGGTTGTAACTTTTTTCATTATCCAGAAATCCAGGATTTATGTTGGATATTGCGGTCTTAAGCGACTGGACGTGCAGCATGAAAAGCTTTGCAGAATTCTGCTCATTCTCAGAGCTTGTTTCCATTTTTTCCCCAGTTTTTTTTTTAATCCCTGCTGGTTTCTCAGTAGTCAGCCGTCTGCAATACAACCCCACACCCTCCTTTTCACTTTCTCTTGAAGCCTTAAGGGATAGATGCTTCTCCAGGACGCAGCCCTGTCGGCTAAAGGCGATCTGTCACACCGTAGGCTACATGCCGTTGTTCAGGTCAGCTCATACCCACAGGAGATGTGGGCCATCAGTGCTGCAGTCACACAAGCCAAGGTCCCTTATCCCGCTTTAAGCCTCTCCCAGCCCCTTGGATAATAATCCACTTATATTCTTCTTCTTAAGATTTCCCTGTTACTCAGACAGGCAACAGCAGGAAGCCCAGTGGAAATGAACACTTGCAATCTGAAAGTTACTGCTGTTGTACCCTTGAGCGAGGTGCTTAACCTGAATTGCTCTAATAAAATTTCCAGCCATATAAATTAATAAAATTGTAAGTAGCTCACAAGCTGAATATAAGTGTCTGAGTGGGGAAGCTGTGGCAGGCGGCTAAGGCAAACAGAGCAGCAGAGTGCTGGGAATTGTCAGTGGACCGCAGCTCTCTGAAGGGACTGCGGGGGCATGATACAATGAAAGACCTTGGGGTTTAATACGAAAAAAGATCAGTTTTGCCAGGAAAGACAACAACATGAAACATTGATCACGTGAACCATTTGTGGTTCTGGTGATCTGATAATCCCAGAAGCCTGTGCTCTCCGTGTCTCGGCCTGCTGAGCGGCCGCGGAAGCCCAGGACATCTCTGATGCTTAATGTCACTTCATGGGATTATTTCAAATGCCATTTTGGTCTTGGTTTATTAATCAGGGTAGATTAATAAACTCAAGCATGTGACACAGAAGTAAGAAAGGTTCTGACAGGAAAAACAAAGATCTTTTAGCAAATAAACTTAACAGCCTTTTATTGTCTCCCATTATGTGATTTTCGTTACTATTGACGATTATTTCATTGTTCTCTCTGTACGCCGTTAGAGAGACCGTACATTGTTCTGTGAAGACAACAGGTCAGCTTAGACCCTATAGATGGCATTTCTAGAGAAAGTCCTGCCCCCCTGTCTGGATCTTCATGCTTCCTAAAGGCTAATGTTCAGTCTAGTACCTTAGCTGTTGTATAATGCTCTCCTGCAGTGTCAGTAACATTGCTGGCACCTCTCTGCTTTCTGCTTGCAGCACAGTGGGCTTCTGTGTATACCCACTGCTTACAAAAGTCTTCTCTGAGGCACTGGGCCCTTTTGCATGCCAGGGCCCTAATTTATGTACTGGTAATCAAAGGACCTGCTTTAAAGGTCAGCCTTGTCACATTCCACTATTCCCACAGGCACCGCTGTAAAAGCCTGGAGATTTACGACAGGGAAGCTGTTTCCCTATTGAGGCCGCTGCTTGTTCACTTGGGCCTCCTCCACACTGCTTCCTTTCTGTGCGCGATGGCCACCCCCGTGTCTGGGACTGGTAGGGGACAGCAGTAGGACAGACCCACAAGGGGCTGTAAAACAAGCTGTGAAAACGTCCTACAAAACTCCATGGCCTCCCCAAATACTCCCCATTCCACACTAGACCGGACCCCTTCCACCACTGAAGAGTCACCGTGTGCGTCTTAAGAGCATAAGGACATAACATCTTGTCTGATATTACATCAGAAGTACTCGTATACATGTGTGTAGGGCTTTCCCATTGAGGGTGTCTCATAAACAGCACCTTCCATGATTTACTTCTACAAAGTTTCTATTTTAATCGCAGAAAGAGCCATGGGAAGGATACGTGGTCTTTTTTCCCATCCAGGGCACGTTACTTTGACTCCACCAACCTGCCCTCTTGTTGCCATGGTGAACTTCGCGAGAGTGAAAGAACAGGGTAAAGCAGCTCCTCTGTTCTTCTAAGGGATTTGAATGGAAACAGAAGGAAAAGTGATGATGCATTTTTCTCCAAAAAATCCTTTATGGGAACCGTTCCCCCCCGACGTATTAAAGGGACACTGACCTTCTATAGTAGCGGCATTTAAATTTCTCAAGCATTTAGAAGCTGGGTGACCGTGTCATTTTTATCTCATAATGAGTGGGTTTAATTATAGGTATATACCATGAAATATTCATGATTAAAAAAGAAAAGTTAATCAATTCAGTGATTAGGCAGGCCAGTGATATGTTCATTAGACGCAGTCACGCCTGTCTGGCTGCCCCTACCCCAACCCCCCCACCCCCCCAACCCCATCTCCTGACGACAGGTTGCTGGGGCAACAGTAGAGCAGGTAGAGTTCTGCTCATGCATTTCCGGCACATGTGCCCCGATGGAGATCTCTGTACAAACACGCTCCGCTGAACACAACGCCCTTCTGTTTCGGTGACACTTATCATCACAGCTGCGTGTTAGAGGCAGAGGAGCTCAGCTTTCCCTTCACTACCCACAAACGACGAACTGTAATCGCTACTGCTCTCCATCCCGAGCTTAAGGGAAACTGAAGCCATCTTTTCAATACATTTGGAAAACACTGTCCAAAGGCTCGCGATGGACGGCTCAGTTTTCACTGTGGGTAGCAGTATGTGGTAGTGGTTAGATATATTGGGTTATAATTATAGGGGTAGTGGCTCAATATATTGGCTTATAACTATAATGTTAATGATAAAATATATGGGCTTATAACTATAACTATAGCAGTATGGATAAAAATATTGCTTTATGACTATAGTAGGGGCTGGCTTATACCTATTGCTGTGCTGGTTAGATTTCCTGCTGTGTGATTTTCAGTATTGTCGGTGAGCTGAGTAAAGTGGTGTATCTTGTCAGAATGAATTTGGCTGCATGAGTATGTCCCAGAAGCAAAAAAAAAAAATAATAATATACAGTGGTAATAACCTCCCAGCAAATTTATTTATGAAAAATGATGATGGAATTGGAGGTTTGTAACAGTATAAGAAATAATATCTGGGACAGTAAATGCTTGGTCGGTTGCATCTGGAAAGACTTCTCATGTTTTTGTATCAGTGACTTGGGGTAATATATCTTATTCATGAATGATTTACATGATTGCTCAAAAGTGATTTTACTAAACCTAGCCCTCACTTTTACAGGAATTTCGTTTGTTTACATTTATCATGTTCTTTTATTAATTTTCATAAAAAGGCTTTAAGTATTGTTCCTCAGTGCTTATTTATATATCAAGGTTAAGCGGTTTTAGAGTGAGGATTATCCGTTGCTTGATCTTGATCAGGCCGTCATGATGCTGTGTGTTATTTGTACGCTGTGTTCATGAGCATAATCTATTTACAAAGCCACTCGGTATAGAAGAAGGAAGGTCGTAATAGAGACTTAAGTGTGAGAGTCGGGATATTTACGGACCTCAGTGTTTCATTACACGCTAAAGACGTGTGGGTCAGGGTACAATGAGCAGTCGTGTTCATCTCAGCCATCTTCTCCCAAATCTCATACATTCTTGCACCGTCACACTTTTCCCCCTCCCAGTTGTATGTTAATTATTTTTGATGTTTCTCTCCCAGTTCAAAGTGTCGATATAAAGATTGAGACTCATTGTATTTTTGGTAATTACCGCGCAGCCTTTGACACCGCGTGGAGCGTGGAGCTGGCTGTATGGACACTCAGCTTGCCTTGTTTGTTTTTGTTACTCCTCCTCACTAACCTGCACCAAAGCTCATTATCACCACGCATCAGCTGGGCTTCACAAAGGCCTCAGACCCTCCACAACACTGACTTAATAGCTTTTACATATTAGATGGGAACGGATGACTAAACATGTTACCACTGTGCTGGATGTGAGGCCCATATCACCGTAGGTGGGCTATAGTGGGGGTGGTGTGGCGGGGGGTGCGCACTCATGCGCAGATTGGTGTGGCTCAGGCTGCATGCATGCTCCTGACTGCAGTACTGTGTGTTCAGCAGACAGCACTGACACCTAGTGGCCAAACTGTAATACCCAGTTTCTCTTTGGAATAGAAAAGAAATTTCCCTCGTGTTTCACTCATTTTAGGTGGAACTGAAAAATCACAGTTAGACAGTTGGAAAAAAAAACCAGTTATAAAGTTATGTTAATAGGTGCCGGACCCTGTAGCACTGGGTCTCTGACGTGTTTGGCTGAGGTGGCGTGAGTGTCATGGTCAGCGAGAGAGCAGTGGGGGTCATATTTGGACTTAGGAGTTCCCACCCTGGTGAGGCTACGTCCTGGGGAAGTACAGAGGTCTCCAGCAACATCCTCACCAGTTTCAGACAAATGATTGTCCCGGCCGGCCTGGTGCCCTGAGGTCACGCTCCCTTGAAAGAGCCCAAAGAGAAGGAAAAGACCCAAATAATGGAAAAGGAAAAGACAGGAAGAGAGAGAAAAGCTCGGCTTTTTAGCCCCTAGCGTGCACCCTTGTCCTTGGCCCCTCCCCCTCTGCTTGCACGCACACATTTAAAGACCTGGCTGCTTTGTAATGATAGACACCTAAGGCATTCTATTAACCACCCTCAGTAGTGGCTGGGGGTAAGTCTGGGGTTTAGGGTCACGCAGAAGGCAGCGGTCATCTCCCGGTCAACTACAGTAGCTCATTTTTCAGCCACAGTCCCCCAGTCAATAGCCCAGAACGCGGCACAGGCAGCCCTATCCATTCTGTCTAATTATTATAAATGAGAAGCCACGTAAACAGCTATCATTACAGACACTCAGCAGCACACACAAATCCACTTTAAATGGCTATTAAGTTAAGGAGCCATCCGTAATCCCCAACACACTTAAGAAAAAACGACCTCCTTTTTGTCATTTTATTTGTTTCTGCTCATCTTTTACCATCTTTACTCTCAATCAGTTCTACCCACTGCTGTATCTTGTAGCCTCATCCAGCTTTTATTTATTATTAGTCACTAGTGTCCAAACTATTTCCTGATTAGTAATGTGTGTGTGTGTGTGTGATTGTTTTTTTTTTTGGATGGTCCAGATCAAACAGAACAAGTGTTCCGATAATTCAGTGTAAACATCATTTAGTGGCTAAATAAGACTGAAAAGCCTTCAGTCAGATGCATTTGTGAAAGCAGATACTTATGGAGCTATTTTTTTAATGTAAGAGACAAAACCGTTTGGAAGCTGTATGTTGTCTGTAAGTAGACATGTGAGAATGTGTGTGTGTGTGTGTGTGTGTGTGTGTGTGTGTGTGTGTCTGTAGTTAGTGCTGAATTGCAGTAGCACTGTGTGACACTGAGGATCATTAGTGTGGGACATGGGGGTATGGGGGTGTCCTATAGCACCTAAGCACAATATCTACAGTAACAGCAGGGGCTTCCTGCCCCCCACCCCTGCTCAGGCCCACTTCAATGAGATGGGGGTGATGGGCCACCATGTGTCATCGCTATTAGCATTTCTACTGTGTGTGCAGGGGGGCGTCTTGTAGAGATTACATTGTGGGGACCTGTTATTTTGATGTTGTGGGGACCATTTCTTCAGTCTCCACAAGGGGAAGCTCAACTTGATAAAAATATGTGACTAAACTAAACTAAAAATGCAAAAAGTCTTTATTTTAAGTATTTTGGTTGGTTATGGTTAAGGTTAGGGCTGGGTAGGGGGTAAGGTTCTGATGGTTGGGATTAAGGTTTTGCCCATAGAAATGAATGGAGAGTCCCCACAAAGATAAGAATACAAACATGTGTATGAGCATGCATGCATGCATGTCTGTATGTGTGTGTGTGTGTCTGTGTGTGAACATGTGCAACCAAGGAGGAATAAAGTGAAAAGAAATTCAGTTTGGCAGAGAATGGGTACCAGGGGATGGAGGGGAAAGTGGAAGGGAAGGGAAGAGACTAAGGCAACAAAGATGATGAGTGGAGGGTGAACGGGGGGAGTCGGCCTGTGTTCAGACGCTGCCATAACAGGTGGGGGCACCTATGTCACTCATAACAGGCCGGTGTAGTCTTACCTTTCCAATGGCCACTGCCAGCCTCAGTCCTGCGAAGAATACAGAGCCGTCCCACAACAACACGAGCGCTCCAAGCGGTAAACAAGTGACATCACTGGCACATAGATGTTGCCATGGTGACCATAGCCCCCCACCCCTCGACTCTATTTCCTGGATACCCTCTAGGGTTCTTTTTGCTCCACGGCCCCCTCTCTTCC